>OY728128.1:1933730987-1934980987 GCA_963277665.1 Viscum album
AGCCTAACGGTGTTTCAGGAGGTATGCGGAGGGGGCGCGGTCTTGCGAGACTGATGATTCCGGACCCTATCCCCGAGCGATGTCCACGTCTTGGCCTCGATCCATGCACACCGAGGTATGATAAAATGTTTATTTTAGTTAGTTTTTTCATTATTTTATTTATATATATACTAGTTGTTTGATTATTTTTTATTTTTTCACAGTTTTTCACATGTAGGTGTTGGATAGGGGAGCGCTATCTTGCATAATTATTTTTCTCAGCCATGGATCACATGGGAACAAATTCCTGTTGATGTGCAGTTTTCCATGTACAATCATTGGCTGGTACATAAATAAATAATATTTATTTTGAAATTTATTTTATTAATAACATGATATTATAAATTATTTGTAGGGTATATGGAATCCCATCGATGATAGCATGCATGATGCTATCCACGCAGCATGGGAGGTGGCTATGCATGAACATTTGCATTAGTTTTTTCACAATTTGAGAAATATGACCATTAAGAAAGCATGAGCGACCTTATTTGATGAGCCGTGTAGAGCCCTCCGACCAGAGTAAATTTCATCTCAGGTTTGGGATGGATTATGTGCACACTGGTTGGGTGGTGGATTTCAGAGGAGGTCTTCATTAGGTTGTCCGAACCGGGGGAGACAGGAGGTGATGCTTCGAGCTCGTAGCCATACATTCAGTACGCAAAGAGAGCATCTGGTAAGTATATAATTTTTAAAAATTATATAACTTTAAATATAAACATTTTATTTGATATTTCTATTGGCAGTAGAGAATCCATACATTACGAATTCCAATGTTTATCGAAGGATGTATAGTGACCCAGCCACGGGAGAGATAAGAGATGATCGCCAGCGTCGGATTGTGGTTAGTATTATTTTTTCAGTTTCAAAATTAACTGCATATAATATTTTCACAATTTTAATTTCAAATTGGAATTAACAGAGTCATATGAGGCTGTGACCTCTTAGACACGGGAAAAGGGTCAGGACGAGGCGACTGATCATACCAGTGAACATCATTTCGATGAGGCGGCATGGATGCATGCGATTCAGTATGGCTTTGAGAAGGGCCGAGTAGTTGGTATCGACTCTCATGTGACTCCTGATACTTATTATGGTACTGCTGCGATGTCAGCGTCCAACTCGAGAGGAGCTCGTGGAGAGGCATCATCTTCTGCCTCATAATATCAAGAGCAGTTCCGAGCTCAGAATGACCTTATAGAGAGTTGCAGAAGCAACAAAAAGAGATGCGTCAGCAGAAGCAGCAAAAGCAGCAGCATGAGGAGGAGATGCGTCGATGGAAGCAGCAGCATCCGGAGTAGATGGAGTACATGCGCCTTCTGTCTCGTATTTTGGGGATGGAGTTTCTTCCACCATCTACATCAGCACCTCCACCTCCTCCAGAAGACGACCCCCCCTGTTTTTTTATATTAAAAACATTTGGATTTAACATTTGTTGTTATATGAACTATTTATAGTTTTTTTCTTTTATATTGAAGCGAATATTAGATAATTTAATTTTTAATATTTATGATTTTTTTGTGAATATTGAGAATTTTAATAATTTTAATATTTTTTATTTTTTTATTAATTTAATAATATAAATATTATTATTTCATTAATCATAATTTTATTAAATATATTTTTTCAGTATTATATTTTTTAATGAATGTTTATTTTATTAATAATAATAATAATAAAATTTTATATTTTTTAATATTTTTTTGTGAATATTGAAAATTTTAATATATTTTTATTTTAAATATTTTAATAATATTAAAATTAATTTTTCAATAATCATAATTTTATTAAATTTATTTTTTTTAAAATTTATTAATTATTTGCGACGGGATCTGTTGCGATGGGTTCCCTTCGCAAATAGTCTAAATTTTTTTTAAAAAAATTTTTTTTACTGGATTTGGGACTCGTCGCAAAAAGTATTTGCGACGGGCTAATCGCAAATAGTCTAAATAATTTTTTTTAAATGTATTTGTGACGGGATGATGGGCCCGTCGCAAATACTTTTTGCGAAGTGCCCATTGCAAAAAAGTATATATATATATATATATAAACTATATAATCGGAGACCTATTTATGATGGTCAAGTAGCCCATAGAAAAAAATATTATTTGTGACGGGCCCATTGAAAATAATATTTTTTTGCGATACCTTTTTCTACCACTAGCTATTTGCGATGGGACCCCATAGCAAAAACTTATTTGCGACGGGATCCCGTCTCAAATACCGAGAATTCTAGTAGTGGTTATCCCAATCCATATATCCTTACATATCCCTTCTAACATCAACACTACAATGGGATGTGGATTCAAGAACCCCGGCTGCCTCTCATGTTCCACTTTTATCCTATAGTAGGTTAAGAACCTGGAGACAATATATTCCACATCATGACTCATCATGGGCCACTAATATTTTCTTCTCAATATATAAAACATCTTCGTAACCACATGGTAAACAGAACGACTAAAATGATGTGACTCCTCAATCACCTTCTTCCTCAGTCTCAAAGGAACAAATACCCTATTCCAGAATGTAAGATAAAAATTATGATACATAGGAAAATAACCCGAGGTTTCCCCATTTTTTATGAAATTGCTAATTTGTTAGCACTTGAGTTCAGAAAAAAGCTCAATCCTCACCAGATCGATGAGGGAGTGTTTTATATGTCACCGGGAATGGAAACCTATGTAACATGATAGCATTATACCAAAAAAATCAAAAAATTCAATATTATTAATAATTTCCATTACACGCAATATCGAGTTTAAATTAAACATGGCGTAATATTAAAATATTACTACTTGATATGATAGTCATCACCAATCTATTGAAATAGTGTGTATGAAAAGGATTAACTAGAATATGAAAATATAAAATTTAATATATATATATATATAATTATTTAGTGACTAATTAAATAACAAAATTTGAATAAAAAATTTAGAAAACAGTTGAAATCTTTTTCTAAAAAAACTATTTTTTCCCACAAACATGTTTTTCCTCAATAAATTAATCAAATAACTTTTGGGGAATTAATTTATTGAAATTTATATATTATATATTTCATAAAATATTTATCATTCATTTTATCTATTTTATATAAAATTAATATGAATAAATCATGTTTTACACATAAAAAATATATTTTTCTAAAAATCTCTTTTATTGCATTTCCTAAAAAAAATTATTATTTGTTAAAACTTTTAGAAAATTTATTTCCAAAAAATTATTAATAGTATTATAAGTCAGAATTTCAAAATTATCTTAGGGTGAATTATTGATAATTTTATAAAAAAATAAATTTTCTAATGAATATTTAAAAATTATGGTTTTTTATTGAAAAATTTATTTTCAATTAAAGAATGTATAAGGATCCTATTGGACCACAAATATTATAGTGTTTATAAGAGTTTGGTGAATTTTTGTTTACAAATTTATCTAGTTAAAATACTAACCCTATTTATTTTATTTTATTAGACTCAATTATCATCTAATGATTAGAGTAACTATAATAGACAAAGTGTTCATCCGATAATTCAAAGTTGAAATGTTTTTTAAGGTAAACATTGTGAAATAATTCACAAAAAAACTAATACTATCATGTATAAAAAATAAATGAAAATCATAATATTCAATTAATAATGGCTTACTAAAATATTTATAAAAGGCATTTACCCTTTATCCTAAATCGTTAAGGAAGCCACAAATCTTGACATTACGTATCACTGATTTTTAACCTAACCACAAGGCCTACCTTTATTCAACAACAAATCCATCGATCTCTATATATCATTATTATCTGTGCCTTCCTATCCCTAAAATCATTTGACCAGTCTGATTGGAATCGCTAGTTATCCTATCCCAGGAAGCCCTCGATCCTAACCTTGATCGGTAATAGTGAATAAAAATGAAAAAACACCCTTTGGAATTTATAATCCTCCCACAGATTCCTTATAATTAAATAATATTTTAAATTTTAAAATTTCAAAGTAATGAATGTTTACAAAAGATAAAATTCCAAATAGTTTGAGTTGAAAAATCATCATCTCCCAACTCCTCGAATGCACATCTAATTGTAGCCTCACCTCCAATAGTCATTATATATTATTTTCATAGGTGGGTTTAATACCCTTTTATTATCTCTATCTTGATATCTCAACAAGTACATCTCCATCTGATGTTATTTTTATAACACCATCAATAAATTTTAAAATGTGTCGCATGAAATTGAAATGATTCTAACCACACAATTATAAACATTATTCTAATGGAATATATTGTGTTTAGTCTAAATAATTAAAATATTTTTGTCTAATATATCATACATTATTGGTCTAATGGTTCAAACTGAGTCAGTCTGATAGACTAAAAAATTTCACTCTCATAGACTAGACATAGTCATCATGGTAGACTAGACATTGTCTGTATGATATACTATAAAAAGTTATTATGATTAACAATAATTTTTTATTCTGATTGATTATACATTATCAATTTTATGGATTATAAATTAGACCTTCTGATGTACTAAAAATTTTGTGGGTAGTTTATATTTTATAGTTTAAAAATATTTTCACATCTGGTAAAATTATTAGTTTTCTGAAAAAATTCTAAAATAATTGTAAAACATAAAGTTGTTAAAGCATTGTTTTTTAGAAAGTGAGTTGTTATTTTCAAGACTAAAGATATAATGTGTAGAATATAAATCATTGGAATAAAAAATATCCCCTTCTTGAAAATAAAAAAAACAAAACACTCAAATATAAAAATAATATCACATTTGAAAAACATAAAACACCATTATTCATTTAAGAATATTTCTCCACCAATCATTCTTATCTCCCTATTTATTTTTAACTCCAGTTCTATTAAAAAAATTATTCTGAAGAATAAGATAAGAAAGAAACTTCTTAATAAAATCTCCCTAGTAACCTTATTCAAAAAAACTTACCCCCCCAATAAATTCTCCCACATTGTGATTTTCGTGAAAAAATAGTCTTTAGAAAGTACCTAAAAGGTTAGATAAATAACAATACTAAGAAAAAATTTATTTTAAATTAACAATAATCCTTGAATATAGAAAGATAATTAAACCAAATATAATTTATAAAAATTAAAAAACAATATGTGGAGAATAAATCATTCAAATATTCATTCAAATGTTTAGTTTTTTACATCACGAGTTTAGAAAGAATAAAAATGAATCTTTCTTATGGAACTTATTCACAATAGCATTCATCTTCAAGAATTATTCTTTATTTTTTTCAATCTCTTGTGACATATAATAAATATTGGTTACACTTTATTTAAGATTTTGGAAACCTCTAAGATCATCCCTAAACCCATCAAATACTTCTTCAAGAGACTTGTATTTCTATCTTAAACATTCATATTTACTACTTCTTCATTGAGAGGAAAATTTATTTTCAATAATTTAAAAATTTATTGATCCTATGAATATAATAAATTCTTCATCTGATCAAAATTTCAAAAAAATATAAATCCAAAGAAGTTAAATTTTTAAAAGAATCTCCAATCTCCAACGATGTCTTATTCACCAATTCAATATAATATTCCAGAAACATTAAATCCATTTCTATGAATTTCAATAATCTTATGATTTTCATAAATTCACTCCATTTTTATTTAGATTCAACATTGAAATAATTAAAAAAAACTTCATTCTATAAAACTATTACTACTATATAATTCAATGAAATGGATATATATAAAACATTCTACCTCAATTTAATATTGCTTTATCGAGATTCAATAATTTGAAAAAACTAATTGCATCTACAAGCCTCTTCAAAAGGAATGTAAATATAGATTACCTTATTTTATCCAGTTGAGTAGTTGAATAATTAATTGATTTTGATAAAACATCAAAAACATGTCTTCTTGATGTTCTTTGTACAAATTTCGGTTCATATTTTTTGTTAATTTTCTAGTATAAAAAACATCCATTAAATAAAAAATTTTATTATATTTAGCATTTTGTGATTCCTTTTAATGTGAATTCTAATTCATTATTAAATTTTTTGAACATTTTTCTATCTTAGAAACTACTAATTTAGTATATTTCTTGATTTGAGAACTAAAAGACATGGTATCATAAGAATTTTATTCTTCTTATTAATCTTATAATTATTATATTTCTTCTTATTCTACTTGTAAATATTTCTAAATCTAACATTATAAAATGAAATCACTTATGAAATATTTTTTCGAGGATTTTATATGCATTTTGAGCATCTTCCTGAACATGTTTGGAAACATGAAATTTTACCTCAATAGCTTTCCTTATACCTTTCACAACAGTTGATGGAAATTAGAATGTTAAAAAAAATAATTGGTTCTAGAACATTAGGTTGAATAACAGGAACAGTTTGAGGAACCTTTTTTACAACTAATAATGGTTAAACAAAACTAACACATTCATTATCAACATTATGGGTATCTCTTCTGGATTTCTATACTCCTTTCATCAATATTTTATCTATTTTATCTTCATTGGATATTTAAATCCATTTGTTATTTTTTTTATTTATATTTATAAACATATTTATTATTCCATTTTGATTTTATGGCCTCTACATTATTTTTTCTATACTCCCAATCACTTGATTTATTTTCTACCTTTCCTTTCCTAAACACCTGATAAGACTCATCTGTTATAGCTTCAACATTTTTTTCTATCTCGGTGGTTATGAACTGGCCTTACTCTTTTCTAGATCCTTTTTCATTAGCTATAGATCATTGGAATCAGATGATTATTTTTTGATTTCTTAATAAACCATTTTAAATCGGGTACAAAAGAAAACATCATTCTTAAAATTGATTCCTCACTAATAAAAGATACTTTTCTCACATAGAAACATCTTGATTCTTGACTTTCATTACAATCATAAATTTGGACAACATATTATTGATAATGTATGTAATCAAAAGAATTATTAATTTAATTAAACTCTTCTTCACTACCCAAATTTATAAAAAACATCACTAAGTTTAAATTCCCCATGATCATAAAGAATTCTAAAAAAAATATATCCAACACCATCAGAGTTTCTATACCATATTTCCTCCAAATGAGGTATCCTTTCATCCATAGGGAGAAAATATGGAATCATATTTAAGATAATATACATTTTTTACTTCTAAATATTTGTAAATACATTTTTTCCATCTTAATATTTGGAAATCAATTAGTTTGAACCTTATATTTCTCTAAATTTCAATGATTTTGTGGAATTTTTTATATAAATAAAAGGGATTCTCCTTATATCGGAACTTCTTCTGAATTTGAAACTAATTGAATATTCATCTAGTAACACTAATTAAAAAAATTAAAATTTGTTACCTCTAAATAATCTTCTTGCACTAAAGAGCTAATGTATAGAACCCTTTCACTATTGAAGGATAAAAAAGATTGAAATCATCATTTTCTACAAAAAAATTTCCCCATCGTTGGAATTTAATAATTTCTTTTAGTAAAGATTTATTTTTGTCTCACCAATTCTTCTCAATTAATATTTCCTTCACAACATCTCTAGTGTAATCTTAATTGGTAATAGACATTATTCAAACTAAATGGACTACTGATCGGCTGAAGTAAATATGATTAGAAGAATTACAAAATATCACATGAATGATGAATTTTACAGATGAGGGTTGACAAAAAATAGTGAGTTTGATATGTTATGTGGTGACCCACTCTGATATTTACAGAATCTTCTGGTGACATTCTCTTATTAAGAGATAATATGGCACAAATTAAATCTAAAAATTGATCCACTGATTGAAATTTATCCTCAATAGATTTAAATATATAATTTGAGATAATAATGTTTATTTTAATTAATTTTTATCAAATGAATTTATTTTTATAATTCTTTTTCAATTATAAATTTAAAAATATAATTCTTTGAACTAACACACAAAAAAAGAAACATAATATAAAAATTATTAAAGATTAACAAATTCCACTTAAATTAAAAAATATATCTTCCTATAAAAAATTTGTTATGGTAATTATTTTACGTGGTTTTATAAAATCTGAATATTATTTAAATTTCATTTTTTTAAAAAAATAAAAACAAAGTTTTAGAAAAACTATGGTTCTGTTTAAAAACAGTAGATTTTTTAAAAAAAACTACTTTATCAAAAAACCACAAATTTTATTAAAAAAAATATTTAAAGAAATTTTAACTTTTAGAAATAAAATAATTTTAATAAAAAGTATATTTTTCAGAAATAGTAAATCTTTTTGTAAAATGAAATAAAATTGTTTTTTAGAATAAAATGTATAGTTCTTATAAAAAGAAAATATTTTAGAACTATTTTTTTAGAAATACTAAAAATTTTATAAAATATTATTTTATGAGTAAAACGAAAATTTTAGTAAAAACACAATATATTTACTACCCATTTATAAAGGGGTTCATGACATTAAAGTAATTGGTAAAAAAATAAGCTAATATGAATAATAATTTAGTATTGACTATTCCTTGATTCTGTTTAACATGTTCAAATCTATCAGAACTAAGGAGTTTAGTAAAAATGGAAATGTAGAATTATATATATATATATATATATATTGATTAATGTGATTGGTTTTTAATTAATGTAATTTCACTTTTTTTATCACACAAAATTGGAGTTTCACTAAAACTCAATTTAAAGTCATTGAATTTGTATTTCATCCACAACACTTGATCACAACAACTTCCAACTAACACATATTAAGGTTTACCAATGGAAACAGATAATGATTATTTTTTCTTACACTACCATGAAAAAAATGGTCTCCTAATGAATTAAAATGTCTTGAAGTACTTTTTCTACCCATTTTACTTCAACCAATTTCATTATCTAAAAACAAATTTATGTTCAAAATATTTTCAGGAAGAGGAAAATAAACCCAAATCCATATTTCCCATAAGAGAAAAAAAAAATTAACTTTAAATAATGAATTTGGAACCCTTTTTTCTAATATTCATATCTTACACACAAGCATTCCTAAAACACTAAATCCCAATAACTATATATTTAGTATAGTAAACTATTAATCATTCATATAAAAAAATTGGTCAAATGGTTTTCCATATTCAACAATAACTAAAGAATATGAAGTTCTGATAAGAGTAATTAAATATTTATTATTTTCAGATACTAAATTATTTATAAGATAAATTTTATATTTTTTTCTAGATATAAAATTTTCTTCTATTTTTTGAAATATTTGAAAAACAAAAAAATAAGTATGTTCTCCCATCATGCTCATTTCAAACTCAAATTTCATAAGATCTTCAAAGGAATATATAATATATTTTTCTTCTATCCAAATATAATTTCAATTTTTTTTTGAAAAATGATGATTTCTTTAGAATTTTTTTGAATAATAAGTGTGGGATCCTTAACTCCCTTAACAAACTTATTTTTAACCAAAATCCAGACAATCTATCATACCAGGCTCTAGTGGAATGTGTAAGTTCATAAAGTGTCTTAGTAAGTATAAATATGTGGTATGGAAAAAAATTAAATATTGGGGGTTTTCTATATCAACATCCTACTATACATATATATTATGAAAGGAACACTTATCTATTTGAAAAAGTTTGAAATTTTGAAATGATGCATATTCAAGAATATTATGAATAACTTCCTGTATATATACATGAGGGTATGTTTATTCATATTATAATATTTATTGATGGTTATAACCATTTTCAACATGTCTATATTTATTTCATACTATAATTCCATTTTCATCACACTTATTCAGAAAACCCATTTTACACAAATTAAAAATTTATTTTTAGGTCGTTCAGCCAAAAAATAGACTAGATTCCTTTAGAATTTATTGAGTTCATCTTACATATATTTTATACATTATTCATCAACAAAATATTCATTTTTAGTCTTATGATACATTTAAATAAAAATGAAAAATTTTAAATTTCATTTCAAAAGGAACATCTATTTCTAATATGTTGAACTACTTCAACAATAATATTATTATTAGGATTATTTCTATGAATCAACTAATTCCTTCAAAATATAAATCATTTTTCTTAAACAAAAGGTTGAAATAATTCATGAAGTATAAATTAAAAAAAAACATACTATTTTATCTCATTAGACAAACATTCCAATATTGGTTGAAAATCCTTATTTTAAATAACATCTGCATAAGTGGATTGAGTTTATTAGAGAACAAAAGAGTCGGTTTCATAAAATATAACATGTATTATTTTTTTCAATTGTAATTGTGATTTTATTAAAAATATTATTGTCCTTACTAGTTTTTTAATTTACAAGAACCATTCCTTGATAAAATTTTAGTTATTATTTATGTAGATAACCATTAGTATTCAAAATGAACACTTTTCAAACAAAAATATCGAAGAAATAATGTTTTTTGGATTTCTTCCAATCTACAACTCATAAAGTTTATTGTTAATAAAAAAGTCTTATAAAAAATTTATTAATATTATAGTTGGTATTTTTTATCCCAAATAGGTTAAATAGCCTGAGGTAGGAATCATGGTATAATAGAGTAAAACAACTTTCCCTTCAAATCTTATTTCATTGTAAAACAAAACACTTTTCTCCCTCTTTTCTATAGACAAATATGAATAGAAATGAAAGCATTCATGGGTTATAACAACATTACATGGTTCACCAGCACAAGGATACCACTATTTATAATATATAGGAAATGTTCCTATATACAAAATACACTAAATTACACTTTAATTAAAAATTTTGGAGTGGTCTTACTCTCCATACCGGTTTACAACCAATCATAATATGAATGATCACTACTCTGTCAACTGATGTGTCCTCAATTTGTCTTCAAAAGATCCTCCTTTGATTACTATAATCAACATGTTTTACACATCATTTAGTATTTCATTATGTTCCAATTTTATCCACATGATGAATACCACTTTTCCACAGATTGATAGGGTAATCCCTTTGGGTACACACTTGGTATTTCATGCATCCTTTGGATATATTTCATGAAACACTACCAACTTCTGAAAAACATTTAACTTTTTCATAGAAGTTCCCCTTGAGCACAACTCTAACATTTTGTGAGAACCTCCCTTGGTCATGTAGAAACAATTTCATTTTTATGCACAACAAATATTTCAATTATTTCTTTGAGAAACACTCTTTGTGCCAAACTTCAATTATTTTCATGCAACTCATACGTGATTGATATCCATGATTTTCTCTAAGGGTTTTACTCCTAGAATGATTAGCGGTAGAAATCAATTTAGTAACCCATATGACCCAATTCACAATATCATTAAATTTTATCCTCTTCATGCATATTATTTCCTCAAGTTTGTAAGTTCTCAATTTTACATCTCATTTGGCACATAAAATCATTTCGCACGCAAACTCCATATAAATTTTTCGGGAGTGCACAACTCTTCTTTTGTCGTGTAAACAAATATTTCATGCACATTAAAATATTTCATTCACTTAATTAGAAATCCATATTTTGATGTGATGATCCTAAATCTTTAATTGAGGTAAACATTATGAATCACCAACTCCCTTGGGTGAAACATTTGACTTTTATGCGAAAATACATCATTTTTCAAAAACAAATTTTTTCCACTTCTATATTTTGGACCCCCAAAAAAGATAGAAAACAATGGAAATTGGAACCACATTGAATTTTCATATTTCTATAACACCACCATAGAATCCATTATTTTGTTTTAGATCATGGAAAAATGCCTTTTTTTTAAATCACTATATAACTCCACAACTGACAATGGAATCTAACATTGTCAAAAAACACCATCAACCTAAAAGCACTATAACATTATGTTGAGGGATTTTTCGCAATAGT
This sequence comes from Viscum album, assembly GCA_963277665.1. Lineage (NCBI taxonomy): Eukaryota > Viridiplantae > Streptophyta > Magnoliopsida > Santalales > Viscaceae > Viscum > Viscum album. Next base: position 1,933,742,899 of record OY728128.1, read on the forward strand.
AGTACTTACTGCATCAAACTAAAAATTATTTAGCAATTGAGTATTCACTCATCATGTTTCTTGTAATCTTTCGAAGGATTATATTTATTCTATTTACTATATAATTATATTCTGTTATATGTGGTGAAAAGATGTGTATTAAACCATTTTTAATAAAAAAAGATTTGAAATCATAATATAAAAAGTATCCTACATGATAAATATGAATAGTTATTAAGGAAATATTTTTACCATTTTTTAATTTTTGTATAAAAATATATAAAACATAAAATGAATTGATACTTATTTTAAAAAAATTATACCTATGTATATCTAGTATAATCATCTACTAAAATATATAAATAGAATTTTCCACAGATACTTCCAATTTTTTATGACAAAATAATTCCATGTTCACTAACTGTGAGGATCTAGAAGTTGATACTTCAGACATATTTTTAAAACATTACTTATGTTGACTTCTGAATTGAAAAAGACCACAATAATTAGATGAATCAAAATTATGTTTTGGAAGATCAACTGATAGAAATTTGATAGACAGTTTAGCTAATGTTCAAAACATCATACTGTCCTAATATTTAATTTCAAACCATTATAGATCTTTCATTTCATTAGGGGAAGCTAGTCCTTGGATACTAAAATCCTGTAAATTATTTTTATTTACATTCTCATGCTGATTGGTAGAAAGAATAAATTCATCTTTTAAACTATGAATAGTACATCTATCATTCCTAAAGATCACAAGATATTCTTCATAACATAATTGACATATTCTAATAAGGTTGTTTTTATAACCAATTAAAAATAAATCTTTACAAATATTGTATTTAATAAAAGGAAAATGTTAAATATACTGATCGTTTCTCTATGACCAAAATCACCAAAGGTAACTTTTACACCTTTCATTTTTTTAATCTTCTTGAAGAAATCATTATTCCAAATAATATTCTAAGAAAAAACACTATCCATTTTCCATATATTATTTTTGGTACACCTATTATGTTAGTAGAAACTAAAAGATTTTTTTGATCCCAAACCGTCTAGGGTCTTCAATTTTTAGAAAGTAATATTTTTTGAATCCACATATATCTAATAATGATATGTTAAGTAGTTCTTTATTATTTGGATGAATAATATCTTTAAAAAATAAATATTTTAAATTATTTAAGGAAAATCTATTTTCACATTTTTCAATTCTTTGAAATTTTTTACAAAATAGGGAACTCATTTGAATAATATAGTTATTTTAAAATAATTTGGATTTTATTAATATAACACATTACAGATATAACATTATTAGGATTTATTTGTATGTATATATTATCAAAATATTATTTACCAGTATTAAACTTTTATATAAGCTTCTTTAAACTTAATGTTTCATAATTTAGTTTGAAAACAAAATTATTATCCACAATTGATGTTTTTCTCAAATTATGTTTTTCTAATTCCTTTGAAAAATATGTTTTTAGAGTAGATTTTATGAAATACTTTGATGAATTATATTTATATAAATTTTATTTTTATTAATATTTTGAAACATGAAAATATTAGTTGTAAATTTATATATTCCTGAATTTTTTTATAATGTTTAGCCTCATTAGAATCATGTGTTTTAATAATTTTTCAATTATAATTTTATTAAAAAAAATCAAATCTTGAGTCTTCTTAAAACAATGTAAATTATTAATTTTTTGATAATTCATTTTCCTCATGAAAAGTTCCTAATTATTTATTTTCATTAATATAAATAATGTAAAAAATATAGTTCTAAATTTCATTAAAATATTCATCACTACATCACAAGATATTGAAAAAATTAATACATTGAACTTCCTCATGTTTATTAAGGAGTATAACACAAATATATTAAACCCTATTAAAGTGTATCTTCAAACATTATTTGGGATGAGGTAACCTTCATCCATTGAGAATCAAATATGGAATTGGGTTTAAGATGATTTAATCTTCATACCTTCTCATAAGATGGAAAAAAGTAGTATTTTCCTTAAATTTCTCAAAACATCAAATATTTATGGTATCTTGTGCGTAACTAGATCGGTTTCTCCTTCCATCAGAACTTCTACTATATCTAAAACTTATCGAATGTTTAGTTAGAAACACTCATCAAAAAGATTAAAATTTAATACCTCCATACCATCTTCCGCACAAAGAACCAATAACGAAAAAAACTATTTCACTATTGATGGATAATGAACATCAAAATCATCCATTTATACAAAATATTTTTTCTATCTTTGGAATATGATGATTTCATTTATTCAACATTAATAATTATAAAACCACTAATTCAAATACAATCATTCCTATAAACATATATAATCTAAATTTATTTAGTAGCAGTCTTTTTTCAAACTCAATAGACTTATAATTGGTAGAGGAAAATATGAAAAGATGAATGAAAAAATATCATAAAGACAATTAATTTAAGAGATCGGGGGACTTTAACAAAAAGGGGGTTTGATATGGGATATGGTGACCCACTCTCATTTTTATAGGCTCCATGGTGACATTTTGGCTTCTAGAGATCTGAAGTCTCAAATTAATTCTCAAAATAAGTTTGAAAATCAGAACTTATCCAAAAATGAATTAAATATATTTTCAAAACTCTTAATTTTTTTAATATATTTTTGTCATATTAAATAATTGATAGAAATTTTTTGTAAAAACTATTAAAAAAAGAGTGTTCTTAATAATAATAAAAAACATAAGATAGTAAAGGCTGCAGATTAGGAATTACCCCTTAGGGTAAAATATATACATTTTTATAATAATTCTGTCTAGTTACTATCATTCTTGGATTTATTAAAACTATAAAAAAAATGTTAAAATGTGTTTTTTTTGACTAAAAAATTTTGAAAAAAAGTTATTATGAAAATTTATTTGATAATAACTAATGTTTTTAGAAAAACTACAATATTTGGAAAAAATAGAAAAAAAAGGTTTTCTGGAAAAATTAACAAATTTATAAAAACCAATGTTTTTTTAAATGAAAAGACTATTGTTTTTTATAAAAAAAATTTATAAAAAATATATATTCGATAATTATTTCTTTATAAAAAATTATTTTTTTTATAAAAACTAATTTTTTATTAGAAAAAAATAGCAAACCCAAAACATATGTACTCCCCCATTGTAAAGGACATCAAAATATAAGGATGTTAGTAAACAATAAGTATATATAAATGATAATTTAATATTGAAAATTCCATGATTCTATTTAATATATTACAATATATTAGAACTGAGGGGTTCAATAAAAACATTATAATGTTTTTCTTGATTTCTAATGAATTGTTAAACAGTAGGAATAGATGGCTCCTAAGTCTCCGGGTTTCCTCCCCTCGCACTAGGGTTTCCCCCAATGTCTCCACCCCTCCCTCTATTTGAAACTCATGGTGAGATATCTCTTCATATTTCCTCCTCTTCTCTATAGTCCCCTTTCTCGGTGACTTTCAGTAAATCCCTTTCTCTCCCTAATCTCGCTCTCCCATGGTTGGTCCGCTCTTGGCCATGTTCTTCGATTTTTCTCTAATGAAGGCACTGTGTTTTCATCACTGGCCACCAAAAACATGATCTAACCTCATATATCACTGCTCCTCTCCAGTTCATATCTAGAGAAATGAATAGTTAGAGGTTTTGGTCTTAATGGTGTGGTAGTCGTGGTTCTTCTCGGGGTCCTCTTTCCTTTTATTTTAGGGTTTCATCCCACTGGTTTCCCATTTTTTTCATCTTGTTTCTTCTATGATGGAGCTTTGTTCTTTGATAGAATTTTCTTTTATGGTAGTTTCTATGTTTAGGGTTGTGGCTTTTATCTCTTGGAGATAACGATTTTCGGTGAGTCTCGCTGACATTATGACTAGTCTTTGTCCGCTTGTTTCTCTACTCTTTACTCCAAAACTCCACCTCTCTATCTGAGGAGGATCTGTGGGGTCGGCTTGATAGTACCTTCGGTCATGAGTTTGAGAGTATCGGCATTATGGTGATCTCTTCGGGATTCGTTCTCCAATGATGGTATTCTTCGGTGCTTCTTGTGTTGATTAGACAGGGATGTTGAATGAGGTGTCTTTCTAGCGACGTGATAATGCGGTGATGGTGTAGGTTTTGGTTCTACAACCGAAGTTCAACAACATTGATGCATTGATGCAGCCTCGGGCAGAATTTAGTGATTTATTGGTGTTACTAGTTTAGTGAAATGATTCTGGTGATTCTAGCGTCAATATCCACAACAGTAGTGATGATGATGGCATGGGCGGTGTGTGGCCTCATTTCCCGCAAGGTTCATGGCTTGAGGTGTGATACTGCTTCGAATTTTAAATTTTTAATGTGGTTTTTTTGGGTATATTTTGAATCTCGAATGTGGATTTTGGTATAGGTTGGACTACTGATTAGTAATTTGTAATGGTTCCCACTTCTCCTTAAAGTGGATATTTTGAAAATGAAAAAAATATATTAGTTAAATAATATATCCTTTTTTGTTTGATCACAATGTAAATGGTTTATTTTGTGTACGTTTTTTATTTATGATTGATTTTATTTTATTTTACATAATATAATTTCAATTTTGTTATCTCCCAAAATTTATGTTTCAATAAAACGCAACCCAAAATCTGTGAGCGTGTTTCATCCACAACACTTGATCACAATAACTTCCAGCTGCCACATATTCAAATTCAGTAGTGTAAGGTGTTATTGGGTGTTTTTTTCATAAAATACGCAGACAGTAAATCATCTCATAATAAATTAAAATTTCTAGAAGAACATTTTATATCCATTTTACATCAACTAATTTCATGATCCAAAAAACTTTTATGTCCAAAATCATTTCAAGAAGAGTAAAATAACCCAAAACCATAGTTTAATTAATATAATGATAAAATATTTTTAATTCATGAACATGGGAATCTTATAAATTTTCCTGATATCATGCCCAAAATCATATAGAGAGCATTAAATTTTGATAAATAGTTGTTTAGTATAATAAAAAATCAATCATTCCACTAAAAATATTTTTATCAACTAGTTTCCTAGAATCATCAATATCTAATGTATATGAGGTTATATCCAGAGTACTAATTCATTTGGTATTGTCAAATCCAAATAAATTAAAAAAAATTATATAATTGTGTTTCGATATAAAAGCTCTATCTAGTTTTTTAGAAATTTGATAATTAAAAAAATAAGTTACTTCTCCAGTCATTATCATTTCAAACTCAGATTTATAAATAACCTCGAAGGAATTTGTAAGAGATTTTTGAGTTGATGCAATCAAAACATCGAAATAAAATTGAATAATTATAATTTTCATAGAAACTATCTATGTAATATGTTTTGGATCCCTATATCCCTTAACAAATTTTTTTTGTAATCCAAATTCAATTAATCTATAATACTAGGCTCTAAGGGATTTTTTATGTTCGTAAAGTTCCTTAAGAAGTGTTTATACATGGTCAAGAGATTTTTTATTTTAAAACCTAAGGGTTATTATACATAAAAATCCCCCAATTAATATCCATTAATGAAATCACACATAATATCCATATGAAAAATTTTGAAATTAAGAAATCACAAATATTATAGAAGAATATGAATAGCTTCATGTCTTACTAGTGATGATTTTTTTAATATTCTATGCCTTCTTATGGATTATAATCCTTCCCAATAAATATAGATTTATTTATTACTCTAATTAAATTTTCATCAAACATATTCAAAAAACACATTTTACAAAAATTACATATGTTTTTAGGTCATTAATCTAAAATCCAAACTTGATTCTTTATAAATTCATTATGTTCATCTTTCATATATTTTTTCCAATCATCATTAAATATAAATTAAACTGATGTATTATGTTTATATTTTGATCAAAATGAACAATTTTTAATTTCATTTCTTATAGATATTATATTTTGAATAGGTTTATCTACATTTCAATTGATATTATCACTAGGATGATTTATAATAATTAAATGATTCATCGGGTTTATGAAATTCTATTATTCAAAAAACTTCTAAAATTATTATTGTGGTTTTAATTCGAAGACATATTAATAAAAATTTTATCATTACAATAAATTCAAAATATTGGTGGAAAATTATTTTCTGAAACAACATCTGAATAATTAGACAGAGTATTTTTTTTAAAAACAGTAGTTTCATAAAATTTAACTTGTAACGTTTATTCAATAGTAATTATTTTTTTATAAAATATAATAAATACCTTCCTAGTAATATAATATCCAATAATTATTCCTACATTATATTTGGATAAAATATTTATAGATTATATTTATTATTTATAATGAACACTTTTTATCCAAAAACATTGAAGTAATAATGTTTTGGGTTTCTTCTAGCACATATCTTATAAAGAGTTTTATTATTAAAAGGTAATATTAAACCTCAATTTATAGTATATCGTACATTGTCTTCTGATTCAAATAAAAATTATTAGAAACCAAGTGTTCACTTTGTATGTTTCTTTTAATCTCCTGAATGATTCTATTTCTTTGTTCAACTATAATATTTTTCTATGGTGTTATAGGTTTTGGAAAGTATTTTATTATACAATTTTTTCTATAAATTATTTCAAATTCATAATTTAAAAATTATCCTTCACAAAAGATATTATTAGTTTTCAAGGATATAATTTTTTCATTTTTAACATGGGATACATGATTTTAAAAAATAAAAATGATTTATACTTATTTACTAGGAAATTGACCCATGTATATTTAGTGTAATCGTCAACTAAAAGATATAAATAGTTTTAGTCACTAATAATACTAGTTTTTCAAGACCGAATAAATCCTTCTGCACTAATTATAAATCATCAGAATCTGAGAAATCACTAATATATTTAAAACATGACTAATATTTATTTCTTAATTAATATGGATAAAAAATTAGAATAATCAAACATTAAGTTCTGGTAGATCATTAACTAGTCATATATTAGATATTTTTTATTAATTTAAAATATTACATTGTTATAATATTATTTTCAATAACCAATATTGATATTCCATTACACTTAGTAAAGTTAGATCTTGGATACAAAGGTGTTTTTTGTTAATTATATAAATATTCTCATTCAGATCTATGGAAATAAAAAATTTATATTTTGAAATATGTAAATTACCTTTATAATTCATTAATTAAAAAAGATATTACTCAAAAAAAATTGACTCAGACTAATAAGATTTATCATAATACTTATGGAAAGTAAAACAATTTAAATTAAGGTTGTACAAAGAAGAAAAATGTTACCTATACCGCTAATTTCTCTATGAGAAAAAACAACAAAGGTAACTTTCTAATATTTCATTTTGATAATCATTTTAAATAAATAACTATTCCCAATCATATACATGGAAAAAACACTATCAATGTAGTAGATCATTCTTCATTACACTTATTATTATCCTGAAAACAAAAAAGATAAGTATTTTGGAACCCAAACCTTCTTGGGTCTATAAATATTTAAAAAATAATATTTTCAAACTCCACGTCATTCCAACATTGCTTTGTTGAGAAGTTGTTAATTCATTGAAAAAATAAGATTTATGAAAACGTAAGTATTTTTAAAAAAATTAAGGGGAATCTATTAATACAATTTCCACCAATTTGAGTTTTGTTTAAAATAAGGGACTCTTTGGAACAAAGTAGTTATTTTAAAAAAGATGTTTTTTATTACTATAACACATTCTAAAATAAATCATTATTATTTTTTTATTTTTCTGCATATATTATCAAAATATTATTTACCGTAATTAATCTTTGACAAAATATTTTCTTTACATGATATTTCATAATATATTTTACCAACTAAATTCTTATACTAAAAAGAGTTTTACTGAGATACTATTTTTTAATTACTTTGAAATTTTTCTTTTTTCGATACTAGATTTTTCTAACTCCTTGGAAGGATTAGTTTTCCCAAAATTAGATTTTTATAAATATTTTTAATGATTATAAATAGTAGTTTTTAATGAAGAGATTATATAATTCACTTTATAATTTTTAACTTCAGAATAATCATGTTTTTAAAAAAAAATTCATGTCTTGTTTTCTAAATGCTTTTCAAATCTTGATAGTTATTCAAAACTATATAAGTTATTTTTTTATAATGAAGAAGTTTCTTCATAGTAACTTCCAAATTATTGATCTTCATTACTATCATGAATTTTATCAACATATTATTGATAATGTTAGTAAACAGCTGAATTCTTAAATTCATTGAACTCTTCTTCACTACCTCAACTGATAAGAAAACTAAATTCACTATGTTGAACTTACTCATGTTCATCAATAAGAATATCACAAATATATCCATCACCATCAAAGTTTCTCTACTATCTTTCCTCAGAATCATTTAAACTTGTATCCATATATAAATAACTCTGTAAGAAAGTTTAGATGATATAATTTTTTTACCTTATCATATGTTAGAAACAACGATATTTGGGGCTTAGATTTCTCAAAACAACTATGTGGTCTAGCATATTTTATGTAACTAAAAATAATTTTACATCTACCATATCTTAAATTATATCTAAAATTTATGGGATATTCATCATGTAACACTCATGAAAATATTTATTTTAATTACATACAGATCATCTTCCACACTAAAAACAACTAATGAATACAACCCATTTCAATATTGAAGGATAATGAAGAACAAAATCATTATTTTATACACAAATTTTTTTCATCTTTGGAATATGGTATTTTCAATCACCAAAGAGTAAGTTTTTTCAAACTACTAATTCTAAATTATTATTTCCTTCAAAAATTCTCTAGTTTCAATTTCTTTGGTATTATAAATTTTTCAAAAAAAATGGAACAGAGATTGGATAAAGAAAATATAATAAGATGAATGCCAAAATATTGTATGAATGATGAATTTAAGTATTGGGGGTCAAAAATAAATTGATAGTTCAATGTGGGAAGTGTTGTACCATTTCATATTTATAAGATCGAGGGTGGCAATTTACTTCCAAATATCTGGTGACTCAAATTAAATCTCAAAATAGGTCCAAAAATCAAATTTTAACCTCAAAAGTATTAAATATATTCTCTAAATGCATAACAAGTTTTTAAAAGAAATCTTAATCCTATGAAATACTTATACATATGATTTTGTAAAACTTTTTATAAAAGTATAATGTTATAAACACAAATAATACAAATGAAATATTTTATAGTAAATACTAGTGATTATGAATTACCTATCAGGGAAAAAAATTAAACTTCCTAAAAATAATCCTATCTCGTAATTCTTTTTCTTGTTTTTAAAAAAAATAGTAAAACAAATATTTTAGAAAAAATAATGTTTTTTAGAAAAATTTATCCTCCAATAATAAACTAAAAAAATTGAAAAAAAAGAAACTTTTTAGAAAAATTTAAAAATTGTGAAAAAGTATTGTTTTTATAAAAACTAAAAAAACATAATTTTTTTCAGTAAAATGATTTACTACAACTTTTTATAAAAAAATTATAAAAAATAAAATAGAACTATTGTATTTAGAAAGACTAAATTTTTTTAGAGAAACTAATATTTTTTATAAAACTAACATTTTAGTAAAACCATAACATATGTAGTCCCCAATTATAAAGTAGTTCATTAATATACAGATATTGGTAAAAAAAATAATTATATATGATTAATAATTTTGGATTGACCATTCTTATATTATGTTTAATATATTAAAATCTTTCATAACTAAGGGGTTTGGTAAAAGTATCACCAAGTTCTGTTTTCATTCTGATGAATTTAAAAATAATATCTATTTTTTGTGTGTGATCTAAAAGGACATGGTGTCCTATATCTATGTTTTTTGTCACAATTGATGTTCCTGGTTTTTAATTAATTTAATTTCACTTGTGTTGTCACACAAAATTGGAGTTTCACTAACGATCGATCAAATCCAGTGAGTGTATTTTTCAACCACAACACATAAGCAGTACAACTTTCATCAACCATATATTTAGCATTAAAAGTGGAAATTTATAATGATTTTTTTTCATACCATATGAAAACACTAAAGTATATCTCAATAATTGAAAATGTATAGATATAAGTTTTATATAAACATTAAAACCACCTATGTAAACATCTTAAAAAAATAAGTTCAAAATTATTTCAAGAATGGTAAAATAAACCTAAATCCAATAGTTCCCTTCATATAGAAAAAATGTAGTTTTAAATTATGAATATGGGACAATTTTTTATTAGCTTTACATAATGCTAACATATATATAAAAGACATTAAATATCATTTACTATATTTTAGTATAGTAAACTACCAATCATTCCTTTAAAAATCTATTGATCAACAAGTTTTTAAGATTAATTAATATATAATTTTTTTGAGGTTTTTATAAGAGTAACAATTATTTTTGTATTATGATATAGAAATTTATTTATATGATATTTTATATTCTTTTCTTGATATATTGACTTCCTTCTTCTTTTTGAAAATTTTAAAAAAAGGAAAATATGTAAGTTCTCTCATTATGCTTATTTCAATCACAAATTTCATAAGATACTCAAATGAATATATAAGATATTTTTTAGTTGATCCAATTATAATTTCATCAACATAAATTTCCAATATAATTTTTTTATAAACGTTTAAAATAAAAAAAAATTGGATCTGAAGCGCCCGTAAGAAATTTTTTTGGTAACCAAAATCCATCTAATCTATCACACCAGACTCTATGGTCTTGTTTAAGTCTGTAATGTTCCAAAATAAGATTAATATCCTAGATTAGATAATTTATATTTTCAAAACTAGGTTTTTTTCTACATATAAATCCTCCTATACATATCAATTAAAAAATCACACATCACGTCCATTTGAAAATTTTTGAAACTAAGAAATGATGCATTTTCTATAAGAATACGAATAACATCATGTCAATATACTAGACTATATGTTTCTTTATTTTTTATTTCTTCTTATTTATTATATCCCTTTAAAAAGTTTTGATGTATTTATTTCTATTACTCCATTTTCATCAAACAAATTCTAAATTCCCATTTTACACCAATTACAGATGTATTTTCAAGTCATTTAACCGATGTCCAAACATGATTCCCTTAAAATTTATTTAGTTATTATTTCATATATTTTTTACAATTCTTATCTATTAAACCATCATCTAATTTATTTGGTTCAAATTGTGATAAGAACAAAATTTTCAATTTCATTTATTAATGAAATTATTTTTCTAGAAGGTTGAGCTAGATCACCATTTATATTATCACTAGGATGATTCCTAAGAATCAACTAATTTGAGATGTTTATAAAATTATGTTCATCAAAAATTTGTTTAAAATTTTCTTGAGATAAACCATAAAAACCAAATTCATTGGGTTTTCTCTCATAATAATAACATTCAAACAATAAATACAATGTAATTTTTGAAATAACATCTGAACAATATGGGTTGTGGTTTTTGGAAAAAAAGGGTTGATTTCATAAAATATAATATATACTATTTCTTCAATAGTATTTGTGTTTTCATTAAAAAAATTATAGGAATTAATAGTTTTATAATGTTATATAACTAATCCTTTATCATATTTTGGATAAAATGCATGTAGATTATATTTAGTATTCATAGTGAAAACTAGTCATCTAAAAATTGAAGTTAGAATGTTTTAGTTTTCTTCAATTCAACAAGTCATAATGAGTTTTGTTACTACATATACTATTAAAACTCTATTCATTGTATAATATGTAATACATACCACTAAAACAAAAAAATCTAGCAACTCATTATTCACACAACATTGTTCTTTTAATCTTCTAAAGGATTCTATTTCTTCATTTAACTATACAATTTTGTTGTGGAGTTGTAGGTGATGAAAATTTATGTATTATACACTTTTTAGTAAAAAGGTTTTTAAATAATATTTTACAAATTCTCATTCATAATTACAATGAATATTTATCAAGGATATATTTTTCCCAATCTGACTCAGGTTACAAAATTTTTAAAATAGGAAAATGCTTCAAACTTCTTTTATTGAATATAGACCCACGCATATCTTGTGTAATCACCATCTAAAACATAAAAATAGTATTTTACATATACTATTATTTTCAATTTTGGTCCAAATAAACCATGTGCAATAAATATACAGAATCATAATTTGATACTTATCTAATAGATTTAGAACATGAATTATGTTTCTTTTGGAATTGACATGATCCCATATTTTAGAAGAATCAAACATAAGTTCTGGTAGATCATTAAATAGTCATTCACAGATAGTTTCTCTAATTTTATAACATTAAAATGTCCCAATATTCTATTCCATTACCAATAACGATCTTACATTGCACTAATTAAGGTTATATATTATCTCTTAATGTATTTTTTGTTAATTTTATAAACATTCTCAAGCAGATTGGAAGAAAAAATTAATTTATATTTTAAACAATGAACACGAAATTTAGCATTCATGGAGTAAAAAAAATATTCCAAATAACATTATCCAATTATTATAATATGGTTGTTGTTTAGTACTATGAAAAATAAATATTTTTAAATGAAGTCTTCACAAAGAAGAAAAATGCTACCAATACTGATAATTTCTCCATAAGCACTATCCCTAAAGGTAACATTGCCAACATTCATTTTGATAATATTCGTTATGAAATATTTCTTCCAAATCAAATTCCTATAACAACCACAATTCATTTACCATATTTTATTTTCTGTACAGTTATCATTTTCTTGAAAACAAAGAGATTATTATTTTGGAACCCAGACCTTCTTAGGTATAGCATTGTTAAAAAGTAATATTTTCAGAATCCACATATTTCCAAAATTTCTGTGTCGAATAATTATTAATTATTTGAAAAAATAATCTTCATGAAAAGATAAATATTTTAAATTATTTAAGGAATATATATTCTTATAATGTCCCTACATTTACATTTTTTAAAAAGGGGCACTCATTGGAATAAATTAGTTTTCTTGAAAAATACGTTTTTTATTAGTATACCTATTCCGAATATAGATTTATTAGGATTTGGTTGCATTTTTATATTATCAAATGTTTCATTACAAGAAGTAAATTTTGATAAAATATTTTTTATACTTGATATTTCATGATTTAGTTCCAAAACTAAATTCTTGTCCTCAATATAAGTTTTACTCAAATTATGTTTCTTCAAATGCCTTTGAAAAAGATGTTTTCTTGAGATTATATTTCTCTAACACCATTAAAATATTAGTTTACAAAAAATTATATTTTTATAAATATTTGAAAATATTAGAAATATTAGTGTTAAATATAGAATGTATTGATTTTTTTAGACTTTTTATCCTCAGTAGAATCATGTTATTTAATAATTATATAATTCTGGTTTTCTAAAAAAAATCATGAGACGTATTAAAAACTATGTAATTTTTTTTTATGACAAATAAGTTTCCTTATCTGATGATATGGAATTTTTTTCATTATCAATTTCAGAATAACTATAATTTAATTTATGATTTTTCAGGGCTTTAGTAGTTACTTTGGCCATCATGCTATTATTATTTTTTGTGATATCATCATGGATAACAATTTTTTTGATGTTCACTTTCACCTTATGATGAATTATCTATTGAAATATCACCTATACTTGGACTCTAAGTGTCTTATGCTTTCATAATTTTCTTAATATTATGTCTCTAGAATTTTATATAATTCCATTATTAATTCATACTCTTTTATTCATTCTTATTATGATTGGGAAAGTCTGTTATTATATGACTAGCCTTCTTACACTCACAGAAAATAACATCATAAAAATATATATTATCCATTCTGTCCTAATTCTTCTTATATTTATATTATAAATCCATTTTCCTAATTATCTTATTCATGTTTTGAGCTAACTGAGAATGTTTATTCAAAATTTCATTAGATAAAATACATTATATCTCAACTATAACATTATTTTTCTTTAATGGTTTGGAAATTTTATCAGGAAACATAACTTTTATAGATACATCTAATGTAAAATAAAAAATAAAATCCAATATTCTTTTTTTTCAGTTTCATGGAATCTCTCTTCATTCCACCCACATACTTCATGATAGTACTTATAATATCATCCAAAATCAAAATTTTAATTCACTTAGTATCATTTAATGTTGTCCTTTTGGACTCCCATTCTCCTATCATGATTTATATAAACATTAATACTAATATCTCATCTTAAAAATCTTTATACTCAAGATATTGTAAAATATTAACTATTTTCATAAATCTATAATGCATCTTTAAAAAAAATTACCATGTATAAAATAAAATTCTTGATAATGATAAATAAGCATGGACCTTTGTTGACGCTCTTTTCCACCACAGAGACCAACGAATGGAAAAGGGGAATACCTGAAGCACACTAAGGGTCACCCTTTGAAGAACATCAAAAAAATTGACGAAGGCATGGTCTAGAAACACATTTAGAGTGATGTGTGCAAGTCACTTGAGTGCCACATATGGGTCTCATATCTCACTTGCGTGCCCTATTTTGTTTTTCGCCCATGGTGAAAGGTGGCCTATAAATAGCCCCTGTGGGCCCCCATTTGGAGGATAGATTTTATAAAATTCAAATTCAAGCTTTGGTCACCCTAGTCTTCAACTCAACTCTTATGAAAGCTTCTAAGGTAACTTTTTACCTAGAATGGAAGACTTGAAGGAGTAGAATAAGGCCTATGAGTTTAGAATTCATCAACACTTGCACGCCTAAGTGTCTATACCTTCATTAAAATGGAAACACTTTCATGCCACCATTACCTTTCGATGAAACTTGTGTGTCGCACTTTTGGAAATAATAGAGGATAATACTAAAGGCTTGAGTTAAGTCTAGCCCAAGTATTACCCTACAGAGTCTTCGTCGCCCAGGTGAACCTATGCTGCGCAACTACACTTGCACTTCCAAGACTTGTGCGCCAACTTCATTTGTGTTCCTCTCTCCCATTCACCTCTCCTCTTCAAGATATTAACCTTGAAACCCTTTTCAAATCCATTTATGGAATGGTTCATTTATTGGATTCCTTATCTCAAAGGAATTATTTGAGAACCTCTCCTTAAACCTCGTGGTATACAATCTTTATGTCACTACGGTAATAGGTTTTCCTCCATATAACCTCATCCTTTAAGGTGAGAATATCTTTTTCTTTAGGGCCTCCTTATCAGTAGTACGACCCAAGTCCCATTAAATGGGGCCTCCTTATCAGGAGTAAGCCCCAGTCATAATTTCTTTTGACCTAGGCCTCCTTCTTTAAAGTAATCCCACGTAAAAATTTATTTTGACCTGGTCCTCCTTCTTAGGAATAAGCCCCAATATTAATTTCTTTTTATTTGGGTTTCTTTCTCAAGAGTAAGCCACAGTCATAATTTCCTTAAACATTGGGCCTCCTTCTCAAAAATAAGCCCCAATAATAATTCCTCTAATTTGGGCCTCCTTCTTAGGAGTACTCCCCAAGTTATAAGTCCCCTATAATTAGGACCCCCTTCTTAAAAGTAAGCACCAAGTCCCCTTAAACTGGGTCTCCTTATCAGGTGTAAGCCCCAATCATAATTTATTTTAACATGAGACTCCCTATTAGCTGTAATACCCGGTAATAATTTCTTTGGATTTGGTCCTCCTTCTCAAGAATAAGCCCCAATCATAATTCCCTTTTAATTTGGGCCTCCTTCTGAGGAGTAAGCCCCGGATTAAAACTCCAAATCATTATAAAGTACAAATACCTTTATGGACCCTGCTCCAAGACTTCTTTCCTGAAGTAAGTCCTGGTCCTCATCTACTTGGGTAGTCATACATATGTAAGCCTCACATCATTTCTTGTGATTGCATCTTTCATGGCACAGTCATCAGGGGTACTGATACCTCTTGTTTCTCACATAGAGCATGACTCGTGTGAGCATAGAGTGTACAAGTAATCACAACATCTCTTTTTGGGCCGTTAACCATGCATAAGCCCCATATTTCTTCCCCCAAACTACGTGGACATTAATCTCTAACTTAAAAGCAGAGTACGTAGTAAGCCTTTCTAAGGTTCAATCCCACCATTCATTAATTATTTTCCATCCCATATGACGTTAAACTATATCTTTATTATCAAACTATATGGGTTACGATTCCTTTTTAACGAGGATACGTTGGTAGCCCATCTGTGGGTACGATCCCAACTTTGAAATAATCCATGTCTTTCTAATTGACAATAAAATTCAAGTGCATCACTGAGTGGCTTTAAAACCAGTATGGTCATCATAATGACCACGAGAGTTCTATATAATGTATTGTAAGATACCATTGAATAAGAATCTCTAATACATATGGATGATTCTCCATTGATGAAGAACCTCAAATACATATAAAAGAATCTCTAAATCCCATACATATCAATCATAGATTACCAAAAATAAAAGAAAAATAATTTTCATTCCTGCTGAATTAATAAGGATTTGTGAACATAACATAAATCCATAATAGAGTCTTGGAGTAGACAATAATTCCCCCCAAAAAGGTGTGATGAGTCTGACCTCCCATCCTCTCAACTAATGAAAATTATTAAGCCTCATCGGTACACAACTAATGAGCACCACTCTTTGTAAAGTAGGTCCAAATGGATATAGAATCATTGGGTGTTTCCAGTTCTATGAATAAACTCGTTAGAAACCGATTGGAATGTTTGAACCTCAAACAAACAAGGTCATCCCCATTTCCAGACAAAAAAATGGTGAACCCGACGTGAATCATTAACCATGTTAAATGATTTTTAATTATTTGTTAGGCCCCTATTAAACTCAATATGAAGGCCAACAAAACAATCAATAAAATATGTGCTTATCCAAAATATGTAGTCTGACCATACTTATCGTTATTATTTCTGCTATATCCAACAGGCACTCTTTTCCAAGATCTCTCTACAACACAAAATGTATTCTTTAAGGTTCACACCTGTGAATGCCTAAGACACTTCTCCTATTGGATCCTCGTCCACTCTGAGAAGACATCACCTACTCAGCATCTTCAATTCTGGGTCTCAAATTCATTGGTGAGGGAATACCATCAACACAGCACCATCCCAACTCTGGAGCCCACTCGAAAAGCCCTCCAAGTTAACAACTCACCCTGGTTGTCCATAGAGCGATGACCGGTTTTTAGGAAGAAGGTGGTTCCAACAACCGTCTCCAACAATTTTGGGTCTTTATCCCTAGAATGCAACAACATGTCCCTCCAATATTACAGGGAGGTGGATCAAGTGGTCCCTCAAGGACTCGGTTCAAGAAGACAGGAGTCATTTCTGAGGACTCCCCCAACAATCGCCACTAGATTCATGCGATAGTGCACCCTCAACTTGATGGGGGTATCACCTCGAGGAATTTGGCTCAGGTTCCTCAGACCCGAGCAAGTAAGATGAACCATCAGAGGAGAAATTCAGCCAACAGGGAGAAGGTTCTTACTTCATCCCCCTACGGAGAATTCCATCAACCTAACTTGATGGAAAACAACGAGTGAGCATATACACCCATCTGTCCTAATTTCACTACCCAGCAGAATTTTCTGGTAGTAACACACAAATCCCTCCATGAAATTCTGGCAAAGTACTATAAGTAGGCACATACACTTGTTTATAAGGCATCAGCCAGTCAGTAGGCTCATCTGAATGCATCCCAAGAAGTCTGCCAACCAAATGTGGTGACCACCTGTAAACAGGCAGATACACCTTCTTACACTCATCAATTATGCCAGAAGTCTCATCTACTAGTATTGAAGGATGTTTATCAATCATATTTCGTGGAGAAAAATCAGTAGACACATACACCTGTAATTCATGAAGCTAACTGACAGTCTTGTTTGGTAGCACCCAGAGATGTCAATTGGAAAGCTCCAATGACAAACAGGAGGCAGACATAACTTTTTTCCCCCACACATGAGTACCGTCAGGATTCACTGACAGGAAAAAGAGGACATGAGCAGGAACACACACCTACTCCAAACACGTAATGGACGTATATTCCCGTTCCGGCAGCTAAAGTCTCCAAACACATTCTGGCAATGGTGAAAAAGTAGAAGAAAATCCTTGCCCATATTCTGTATACCTATCAGAATATTATAACAACTTCAGTGACATCATAGGGAATGAAACATAAATCTATCCCTATCAGTGGAGTGACTCGTTAACATGTCACCCTAGAGCAGATACACACCTTTGTTCCAGTCCAGGAGGTTCATGGGGCATACTCCCCCATGTCATACGAACAATCAAGTCGGGCACATACACCTGATTTAAATAGAGATAGTCAGCCTAACCTGACCATTTCTCCTTAGCAGGCACATAAACCTGCCAATAATTACCACTTTCATCAACAAGTGGTTTACAAAGTGAGTAAGAAGGCATCCAAGAAAAAGAAAAATCCAGCATAGTTAAAAAATCAAGAGAGAATCTACAATAAGGCCTGGCTCAATGATGGAGTTCTTTAAGCCCTCATAAAATTATCTATTGCAACTCAAGATTCTACTATCTCATTTCCAAATTATGGAAATAACAAAAATAATTCTGAAGGTCATCATCATACACTTACTTATGAAGGATTCCTTAATGTAAATTCAGTCAATCACGAAGCATCATCATAAGATGAGAACCATGATAACCCTCTGTGTGGCTAGAAGACCAAGGAGCAAAAGGATTCATCTTTTTTTTGTAACCCACCATGGCGGTTCTCCCCATGATGATGAATTTAGCTGTGAATGTCCTCTCCGTAGTAGTAATTCGTATTTCCTGGAAAAATCATTAATAGACAATGTAGTAATGGGAAATCCATCTTATCTTGAGGCACTTGAAAATGTGAAGCCAGTCATGTATAATGTCTTACCACTAGTAGGTGAAATAATTTCTCAATCAGATGATAGCCCGGGGTGTAGGTTATTCTCTAAACCACCCCTAGGTCATTAATCTTATAATTTGACTAATTAATTCTCTACCAATATTTTTGAATCTGATGAAACAACAAAGAAGAACCAGCTTTGGTCTAGTCAGGTAGAATAATCTTCATCAAATGACAAAGTGGAAGAGCTGAATATGAGAAAACAATTAGTGAAAGGTGAAATACCAGTCATGTTTTGGCCTTTGGATGACTCTCAGTGTGATATTCCAGAAACATTGACAGAAGAATTTATTAACAATATTCATCTCAACATATGGAAAAATCTTTTTCACTTAAAAGAGAAAGTATTACATTATGATTAGTATCAATATCATGTTAAGGTAATAGAAGGGTTGCAATGCAAAATTGACTTGGCATCTCACTCAGTTTCCTGACATCCAAAGGTTGAAAATCACCTGAGAGCCCTTCAGCGTACATGACTTGGAGAATTAGAAAGATTGTGCCAGTTAATTACCAATTCCCCATCTGTTATTCATATCAGGGGATGGGGTAGTCATGGAGCATTTCATTTCATTGTTCTCTCAAGTCAACAAATCCCACCAAAAGTGGTCTCATTCAATGTTATTTCCCATGGCTAGCCACAGCTAACTGGTTTTGTGTGTAATCAAAGGATTTCTCAATAATAGGCCTCAAATAGTTCTTCCCAAAGTCAAGCATATAAATAACATGTTGTCAAATTACTCTTGCATCAAGAAAATGAGAATATCGAACAAGATTATCGTTTAGAGCATGTTCACCATAAGGTGACAGAGGTGTCAGAAATAATCCAATGGCCATCAGAGCGAGGTGATTTTAATGGATTTCGAATGATGCATCCGGCCGATTTTCTGACTAAAATCTACAAAATCAAGAGAGCCTTCAAGAAAGTTTCAAATGTAGTAGCTAAAGATCCACCTCATCATTCCAGGATGGGGACTCTTTTAATCTGACCCTCAGGATCTACAGACAGGATTTGAGGAGTTGAACAGGAAAAACAGGAACAGGCTAAGTCTACCAGACTGGGGAATTTTTTAAATTCTCAATCTCTTCCTCTATGAAAGTTATCCTCCTCTGGATTAGGGAAGAAGCCTCAAGAGTAACGCAGATCCGAATTATTAGGAAATTCCCTCCAAATTATGGTTCATCAATATGTTCCTGAGAGATCAACCAAACAAAAGTCAATGTCTCATAAAAGGCATAGAAGAAGGCAGTATCATAGAAACGTTAACAAAAGGTTTTCAATGCGTTATACATCGATAAATTCCATCATGCCATTGTCACTGATCCCCCAGAACATGAGCCTCACTCAGAGGAATCAGATGAAGAAGTTCTGGTTGAAGAGGATGTATACACAGAAATAAATGAATGAGTTGTACATACCAGAAGCCAGAGGGTTTCCCAGAGGAAATACATTCCTTCGGGTAATACCCATCCATACTCCAAGAAAGTCACATGAGAAAGAAAAGGTTAAAAATTAGGATAAATTCCACCTTACCTCTAGATAAGTCCAATCACTGTCATTAGAGGAAAGGTTCACACAGTAAGAAGAATAAATTAAGGAGTTAAGGAGGTTAAATATAGAACTACATCAAGGTAGTCTTCCTCATAAGCTTGCTGGAGTTAATCAATCAAGGTAATTTGTTGCAACTATTGGGATGAATCAAGAATATCCCCCTTTATAAGTACACCCTCACAGGTCCAATCCAATGGGTCATACACAACAGCAACCAGCGATACTACCATCAGTGGCAGTATCAGACGCCACATCTGTCCAAACACCATTTATTGCACCTGCCCAGGTCCAAGCTCAGCCAGATGTTTCTGAAACATTAATGATGAACATTGATGGATTAACAACTCAGTTGGAAGCTATGTAAGGATGACATGCACCAGTGCAACCAGAGAAGAAGGTTTACCCTGAATGGGTAGATCCAATTCCTCCTCCTCCAAATTTTTCAAATGTCACCTTCTCTATTTTTAATGGTTGTAGAGATCCAGAGCAGTATTTGACACATTTTGTCTCTCGCTTCAATCCTATGATGGGACCTCCTCAATAAAAAGAAGTAGTAAGACTCAGGTGTTTTGGGAAATGATTGAAAGGACCATCCTTTGTCTGGTATACAAGTTTTCAATCCCGATCAATTATTGTATGGGAAGATTTTCGTCAAAAATTCCTTTTTCATTCTAGCTCAACACTATAGAAAACAACAGTTTTTTATCATAAAAATTGAATAAAAGGGAAAATGACAGAGTTTTAGACTTCATTGCTCAGTTGAAAGGATTAACATATTCCTTGAATCTACTACTCCCTTAAGAGGAGTTTCTACCCATTTGCGTGGAAAATCTTCGTGATGAATTGCATACACCAATGATCCTTGTGAAATACACATGAGAGATTCAGGAACATGCTTTAATTTCCCAACAAGTGGAAAATTCCATTCCCAAAAGAAGAGCTAAGTCCCGTGTAATTCCATCATCTCCTAGAAGGAGAACAGGGAAAGTAGAGGATTATATAGTTACCTTTAAACAAGCACCTATACCTGGTACCGCTTCAAAAACATCATCATATCGAAGGGGTCTACCTCTTGAGTGTCAAAAACAAAGGCCACCTCATTAAGATGATCAAAGGGATCAAAGGTTGAAAAAGTTTGAGGATTTAAAAAACAAAGATTATTATTTATAGAATGAACAAGTTCCTGGTTACTTCTTCTCGGCTCTGTAAAACAATCTGGTTCAGTTGACAAGGCCCAAAAGGCCAGACAAGGAAGGAGATGAAGACCTCCCCAAGTATTTCCCATTTCATCAGATGTTGTGGCAACCCAATCAGAAGTGTTTTGTCTTCAAACACCTCCTGAAAAAGATGGTGGAATCTGGAAAAGTGAATCTGAAAGGTTCTTCAGCCTAGGTAGCATGTGTTACTTCTACTGATCTAGAGGAAGAAGGTGAGTCATAGAAAGTCAAAAGTAAAAATGCATAGAAATATGATGATTGGATGGTCCAGAAAATGATCTACTGAACTCATGTAATTTTACAATCACAATTTAATCAACCAATTGTTTATTGTAATATTTCTACCACATAAAAACCCCATTCATCATAAGGAAAATACTCAAAGAACGGCGTAATTTGAAGAAAAAAGAGCAGTCCGCAGAAGACGTTCTCGTTTCAAAGCCTAAGTTATCTTTGACTCTGGAAGATTTTATACCATCTGCTTCAAAATCATGGGAACTGCCCCACCAAACGGCAGAGCCTGAACTGGTTCATCAGGAAGAATCTTTATTAGATGAAGAATTGATTTTTGGTTCTATTAATATGATTCATTTTACGGATCCCTATGCTAATCACAGTTTCGATCTTGATGAGCCTAAGTTCCCTATATCTAACAGAGGAATTAGAGGAAGAGAAAGAGGTCTAGGATATAGAGGAAGACATGGATATTTTACCTTCTCTTAGAGTTTCCATTTGAGATCAGTTATCTACAGATGAACAATCTCAAAAGTGACTGAATGAATTGGAATGACTATATGAAAAAATATTGTGCACACTGCACCATTTAAAAGTCTATCAGAATTGAATAACATGAGATTTCAAAAAAAAGTTCATCTTCATTCATTCATTCAAGGAGAATTGGTAATGGTTCTCAGAATCCCAATGATACTGGGAAATAAGCCTCCAAAGCATGAGCCAATGTGGGAAGGACCTTATTCAATACATAAGGTCACATCCAATGGAGCTTATTCTTGAATCTCAATGGATAGAGAACTCATTAAAACTCCAACCAATGAAATATTATTGAAGTAGTATTTTGTGTAATACCAATACAACCATTTCATTGTTGTAGGATATTAAACTGCATATCCCACTCTATCATCCAACATGATGTTAAACTGGGTCCCCTTATCATCCAACATGATGTTAAACTGTGCATCGTCTAAGCTACAGAATGATAAACTACCAAGCACCCCATCTCTGTGACACATGAAATTAAACTATGATCGTCGCATGCGCAATTGTATTTTAAACTCTGTTTCCATGCATGCCCCAGGAAGCTAACAATGCATAATCCCCACACCATCCTTTGTGGTCGCATAATTCATGACATGATCATCAGGTCTGTTGTTGCCTCTTGTTTCTCACACCGATCATGATCACGTGATCTTATAGTAAGCCTTGACCATGGCATCTTCTCTGGGCCGCTAACCATGATTTCGTCCCAACATCATCTTCAGGTCGTTGTCCTCAAGTACACCCCTATCATCGAATCCCTCTCAATTGAACTACATGGACTTTGATCCATGCCTCCTAGGCCAGGTACATAGGCAACCTCCAAAGGTTCAGGCCCAAAACCACTTTATTCGCATCGATTCATCTCCATCCCATATGATGTTGATATGTGAAGCCCCAACCAACCTTCTTATTCATATCGGTTCACTATCATCCTACATGATGTTAAAATGTTTACTTCCCATCGCCTTAGCTATATGACATTAAACTATACGGTCCCCCATTGTCCTTGCTGCAATACATTAAAATGCATAGCACTGGTCCATGCATATGACCTTAAACTATTTGTACTTATGTCCTGTATGAAAAATAAACTACAACAATCCCTAATACCCTCACTTGAGAGGAATCATCATTGGCATGGTCTCGAACCATGTCATATTTCAAGTACTACATACGTCTTAATTTTCATCCTTATGATACATGTAGTGACACCCCACTCTTTAATCTTGGGTCCAGCCATAATTGAAATAAAGTCCTCTTTACCCCTCATATGTACGAGCCAAATGTGTACAAAAGGTATTTCAAGAACTACGTGCATATTGATTCCATTCCTCATGGGATATGTAGGAATGCTCAAGCATTCCTCGATTCCAACCCCGTGCCTTTGGGCCTAACCCCAAACTCTACTATTTGTCCCTAGGATGAAAAGTCATCCTGGGAGCACATGGTGTGATATGGAACACCCTAGTCATTATTCAATTCAGGTTTATAAAAAATGCACGATTTTTCTACCTAACGATTGTCCAATCTCTACGGACCTAAACTAATATCTTCCATGATCTCGTCCTTCATGATGTTAAACTGTATTTGAAGAACTATGTGTGGCTTGATTCTCATCTTAATGATATACATAGTGACATCCAGAATCTAAATTCATGACCCAGCCGCAACATTATAAAAATAATATTCATTGTATCCATAACCCTTTTCTTGACTTCTAGTTTCAAAATGTCTGATACATAAGAGTTCTTTTTCCTAACTATGCAGCATGTGCCCTTAAGTAGCCTTGCATAAGTTGTCTACATAACGGACCTGTCAGCCAAAAGATGCTACTATTTGACTATGCAGCTTATGCCCCAGTTGGCCCAGCATAATTCAACCCCCATAATGGTTTTGTCAAGTAATGGTAACTTTATTCTTAGGAGAAGCCAATTTTGTCCCTATTCGTCTCAAAGACGATATGTACGGATCTACAAAAAAACTTCCATCCTTAACAAATTTGTTCCATACTGTTTTTCATGATCTGAAATTATTCAAGTCTATGGTTTACATTTTCCTCCTTCTCCATATGTTCATAGCAATATGAAATAACCTTGGACCACTTGACCATATGTCATATATTGTTTCTATCTCTGGTATTAGTCATATGATTTAAAACCACATATACCTTTTTTCCTATGTTTGGGTCAGACCACTGTAGAAGTCACATTCCTCCAATTCTTTGACAAATCTGATTGGAAATAGCCTCTCCATATTCATGTACCTTTCTCCGTAAAGCAGACTCTATGCTTTGGAAAATTTGAATCTCCATAAAACTTTCTTCAGATTTTAGCAATATAAAGTCAAATTTCTGAGATTTATTTTTCCCGACTATGCAGCACGTGCCCTTCGGTGGCCCGACATTAGTTGTCTACATAACAGATCTGTCATCCAAACGATACTACTATTTTACTATGCAACATATTCCCTAGTTATCCCTGCATAATTCAGCCCCCATAACGGGTTTGTCAAATAGTGGTAACTTCATTCTTAGAAAATACTTCCTCTAATTCCATTCTGCTCTTTTCCCATGTCATTCCTCATATTCAAAATTTCTCAAGTCATAGTTTACAATTTTCCGTTTCAATACTTGAATATGATAATATGTTTCCAAACAGATTATCAAGAATTGAGTCGATATCATCCATTCGGTGAAAGCTATTCACCCATAAATATTAGCCTTTATTCATAGTCGAACATGCATGAATTTAAACTGCTAATAAAAAAAGACATGGTACTCATTAAATTGGGAACCTATGAAGGGTACTCTGAACAAAATTCAAGTCCTATCTCACTAAACATACATTTTGTATGATTTAGGCAATATTGAGCAATTAAAAGATAAAGTTTGTGGGGTTATTTATATAACCCAAGTAAAAAATCAAACTATGTTTACTAGGACCATTGAATTAGGTAAAAATAAGAGAAATTTTCAAGAAAATGAAGGTACATATGATTGAAGATGATCTTTTTTTCACTGATGAACAAGATTAGAAGGACATCCACAGAACATTGACTTCTCCGGATTTACCTCAGAGCTGGATACTCTTTCCTTTTTGGATCCAACTATGAGGGGTGACTTTTGTTGATTCTTCTTTCCTTCACAGATTCCAATGAATGGAAAAGGGGAATACCTTAAGTAAAAATAGAGTCACCCTTTTAAGAACATCAAAAACATTGACGAAGGAATGGACTAGGAACCCATTTGGATTGAGGCATGCAAGTGACTTGCGCGCCAGGAAAGTCACTTGTTCACCACCTATGGGTCGCACAACTCACTTGTGTTCCCTATTTTGTTTTCTCCCAAGGTGCAAGGTGGACTATAAATAGACCATGTGGGCCCCCATTTGGAGGATGGCTTTTCCAAAAGTCAAATTCAAGCTCTGGTTTCCAAATTCTTCAACTCCACTCTTCTGAAAGTTTCTAAGGTAACTTTTTACCGAGAATGGAAGACTTGATGGTGTATAATAAGGCCTAAGTGTTTATAATTCATCAATACTTGCATGCCTAAGTGTCTAGATATTCTTAAAAATGGAAACCCTTGCACACTGCCCTACCCTTTAGAAGAAACTTGTGTACCGCCCTCTTGGAATCATCTGAGGTTAATACTAAAGGATTGAGTTAAGTCTCACCCAAGTATTACCTTACATATTATTCATCGCCTAGGTGAACCTATGTCGTGCAAGTACACTTGTGTAACCAAGTCTTCCACGCCAACATCATTTGTGTGCCTCTCTCCCATTCACCTCTCCTCTTCATGATAGTTTCCCTCATACTTCTTTTCAAAGACATTTATGGCATGGTTCCTTTGTTGGATTCTTTATCTGAAAGGAATTGTAGGGGAAAATCTCCCAAAACCGCATGACATACAAGATTTATGTCACTACGGCAAGAGTTTTTCCTCTATATAACCTCCAACATTAAGAGGAGAAGATCTTTTTATTTAGGGCCTCCTTCTCCAGAGTAAGACCCAAGTCCCCTTAAACTGGTCCTCCTTCTCAGGGGTATTCCCCAGTCATAATTTCTTTTGACTGGGGCCTCCTTCTCAGAAGTAATCCCCATTCATAATTTCTTTTGACCTGGGCCTCCTTCTTAGGAGTAAGCCCCAATCTTAATTTCTTTAGATTTTGGCCTCCTTCTCAGGAGTAAGCCACAGTCAAAATTTCCTTTAACATTGGGCCTCCTTCTCAGGAATAAGCCCCAATCATAAATCTTTTAATTTCGGCCTCCTTCTCAGGAGTAAGCCCCATGTTATAAGTCCCCTTTAATTAGGGCCTCCTTCTCATGAGTAAGCCCCAAGTCCCCTTAAACTAGGCCTCCTTCTCAGGAGTAATCCCCAATCATAATTTCATTTAACCTGGGCCTCCTTCTCATGAGTAATCTCGAGTCATAATTTCTTTTAATTTGGGACTCCTTCTTAGGAATAAGCCTCATTCATAAGTCCCGTTTAATTTGGTCCTCCTTCTCAAGATTAAGGCCCGGGTTAAAACTTCAAATCTCCATAAAGTACAAATAACTTTATGGACCCGACACTTGGGATTCTTTTATGAAGTAAATCATAGTCTTCATCTACTAGGGTGGTCATACATTTGTAAGCCCCACATCATTTATTGTGACTTCATCTATCAGAGCACAATCGTCAGGTTTATAGATAGCTCTTGTTTCTCACACCGAGCATGACTCACGTGATCTTTGAGTGTAAAAAGTAATCACGATATCCCTTTTTGGGCTGTTGACCATGAATAAGCCCCATATTTCGTCAACCTAACGACATGGACTTCGATCTTTTCCTGAAAATTAGTTTACATAGGAATCCTTTATATGGTTCAAGACCATCATTCATTAATTATTTTCATACCATATGACGTTAAACTATATCCTTCTTATTGAACTATGTGGGTTCTGATTCCTTTTTAACGAGGATACGTAGGTATCCCATCTGTGGGTACTATCCCACCTCTGAAATAATCATTATCTTTCTGAATGACAATAAACTTCATGTGCCCCACTGAGTGGCTTTAAAACTAGTATGGTCATCATAATGACCACAATATTTCTATATAATGTATTGTAGGAAACAATTGACTAAGAATCTCTAAAACATACAGATGATTCTTCATCGATGAAGAACCTCAAATACATATAAAATATTTTCTAAATCCCATACATATCAATCATCGATTTCCAAATCTAAAGGAAAATTTATTTTCATGCTTGGTGAATTGATAAGGATTCATGAACATAACATAAATCTATAAGAGAGTCCCGAAGTAGGCAATAATTCCCCCCATAATGGTGTGATGAGCCAGACCTCCCATCCTCTCGACCAATGCAAATTATTAAGCTTCATAGGTCCACAACTAATGAGAAACTACCTTTGGAAAGTCAAGCCAAATGGATATATAATCATTGGGTGTTTCCGGTTCTACAAATAAACCCGTTAGAAACCGATTGGAACGTTTGAACCATAAAAAAACAAGCTCATCCCCATTTCCAGACGAAACAACCTTATTGTTTTAATTACTGTAGATGTTCCAATATTTATAATTTCAAAATTCTTGAAAATTATATTTTATACTTCATAATAACATATATAACTGTTAATATTTCTCTTCAAAAAAAATAAAGAAATGTATTCCTATCTCGTTAATTTAACTAATATTTTAATTTCTATTGATTGGTAAAAGAATAAACTTTATTCTTAAAAATTTTGTAATCACCGGTCAACATGATAAAGGCTTCAACTAGAGGGGTAATAAAAAAAATTATTCATTATATATATCCAATATTCATATTCAGTACCATAAAGAAAATTGGTCTTTTAGGAAGTAGATTCTCAAGAGTACCAACATTAAGACCTTCTATATTATAAAAAATATTTTTACATTACACATTAGTATAATAATAGTTAAATCAAAAATTATAAACATTAAAAAATTATTTATATAAAAAAATCAATACTTTTAATGTTTAAGCAATATAACATGCCTTGATTTTAATTTTTGGATCATAGAGTTTATAATGGCTAAAAGTGGGGGTAAATTGTAGTATAAAATTTTAATTATTTAAAACCCAAAACATAATTATTATATTTTTTGTCATAGTTATCATCTGATAATTTGAGTAACCATAACGTACATTGAATTCATCTTGTAAATCAATGTTTTAATGTTTAGTAAAGTAAACATTATAAAACAATGAACAATGGAATTATAATGACATAGAAAAAAGTATATAAAATATTAAAGTAAAAGTATGAATGACTTAGTAAAAAATTTATAAAAGATATTTAATTATTAAAATTAAGTGTTAAGGAAGTTAAAAACCTTAACATTAGGTTTCACCAGTTTTTGACCTATTCACAAGATCATTCATTCATAAAAAAATGTGTCAATCATAAAAGATATGAATCAGCTCTGTCTTGTTGTCCATAGAAGCCCTTAATCATCTTGATCAGAATCAAATGTCTTCATATCTCTAAAATCCTTCAATTGTATCCTAGATTAGAAATTGTGAATAAAATGGAAAAAAATCAATGGAATTTGAAATCCTCAATAGGATTCCTTATATTTAAAAAATATTTGAAAATTTACATAGAGAATGTAATGAGAGTTTACATTAGAGAAAATTCCATATGAGTTGAGTTGGAAAAAGAAAATACCCTATATCCTAAATTATACCACTATTCAAAGGAAAAGCACATATCTTCATATTCTATGATTCATGGTGTTGGTTTTAAAGGAATCAAATGATATCCATTTTGATATCTTGGAAAGTACATCTCTATCTGATGTCATTTTGATAGCACCATTACAATTTTATAAAAACTATTCCATATGATATAAAATATTCTAACTATCTGATTATAAACATTATTCTAATTGAATAAATTGTGTTTATTCCAATAAATTAAAATAAATTAGTCTGAAATATCATAATTGATCAGTTAGATGAACTACACTAAATATGTATGATGGATTAACTCTTTCAGTCTGATAGACTAATTTTTTTTTTGTTTGATAGACTAGACTTTGATAGTTCGATAAATTAGACATTACTCATTATAATGGACTAAATTTTCAATTTAATGGTTATTTTGGTATCTTTAGAATTATATATATATCCATTAGAAGAAATATTTTCATAAAAAAGCATTGAAAAATACCTAGGAATTAAAATTTTATGAATTTATTATTTTTATGAATGTGTGTTGCGATTTTAAAAACTAAGGATAGTATGTATAGATAGTAAAATTTATGTCTCAGAAGTGAATTTTTGTTTTGAAATGGGTATAAAGGTTTTATTATGTCAATTATGTATCTATTAATCAAATTTTAGTAATTAGAATAAATTTCATATTAAATTTTTAAATAAATATTTCTAAACATTTGGACATTTTCTCTTTTAAGACCCTTTATCTCATCACATCTGTGGGATTAATTTTAATTTTAATTTTGATAATTATATGATTAGAACTTTGAATAAATGTATTATGTATTTTTAATCATCATAATTTTAATATTATAATAAATTCAACTATTTTTATTACCATAATAAATAGTAAAAATAGTAAAAATCATTAACTAAGGTTCTGGTGGAAATGAGTTTACCATGGGGTTAAACTAAAACTATAATTGTATAAAATGATACAAAACATGTTCTACACCCACTGGATGGAAAACAGTTTACCTTATCCATTCTTTTATAAATAATGTTCCATTTTGGATCCTTTTCCATTATAAAAATATGGGTACATTTCTTTCTTTTCAAAAATTACGGGTGTGCCATTCACACCACTTATAAAAGGCCAGCTCATATTCTATCCACTTAAAACTTCCAAAAAACCATTATTTCATCCAATAGCTTCCTAAATAACATTCCTAATTCCATACCCTCATCCTATTGGTCATATTTGGGTCATAAATCTGACCATGGAAGGAATTGGTGCAATTAAAAATAAGTTTTCTGGAGAAGAGGTGTCACCCCTAATCGAGCATTTTATATTATTTCTTCAACCAAATCCAAAAATTATTATTAAAAGATTATAAAATAATAACCTCATAATATTAAATATACTGATATGTTATTATTTTAATATCATAATCTAAATACTTCCCTTATTTCATCAAATGGGTTACGGAATCATCATTCGTGTGTACACCGAACTACCGCCTCATGAACTGATGTTATTAATTTTCCATCACCAACTTGTAAAACAAGATATTATTGTGGATTTTTATAAATATGATATTTATGATGTTAATATTCTTATTTAATCATTATATTGCACATTATTTCTTACTTTCCATTCTATGGGAATACGATAACGTTGCTCATTTGTACGGAGGATTACTACCATGTGAATCAATGTGATTTTTTCATCACAAACCCTTCAAATACAAATTAATAAGTACATGTTTTAAGAATAATCTGTGATATATATGACATATAAATAATTTTTAAGAGTAATATATTATATACTTTTATTTCATTTCATCTATCGAGAAAATAGTAAAACATTCATGCATACGAATGACCTACTCTCTCCTTGAACGGTGAATTTCATTTTCTATCTCTAGCTTTTATGGATAAAAATAAATACATATATAATGAATATATATGATATTTATATCACGGTTAAAATTCTGAATATTATGGAGCCTTGATCAAATTATGATTACTAGAAATAAAATAGCAAAACGTACATGAAAAACAATGTTGTTATGACCTGAAACATGACTATAACATGAAATTATTAATAAACTAGTAAAAAGATCAAAATTGAATAATATATGGTATTATATATATAATTTTTGTTGTTTAATATATTTATAATAAACATATATTTATTATACAGGATGATATAATGTGTATGAAGGATGTCGATACTTGTGGTAAGGGATTTCCATATCACTTTTTACTTATGTGATACCCATTTAATATTCACCACGTATTTAGTTTATGTATAATTTATACATACATTTAACTTATTTTATGATAATTATTCAAAAATTTATTGGGATTTATATTCAAATTTTATGATCTCTCTTTCATGGGTTTTAGAGTTTAAAAGTTACCAGGGTAGTAAACAATTTCTAGTCACTCTCTTATTTCTATGAGACATATGTCAATTCACCACTCATTTATATTGTGTGGTTTATATAATTATAAATTAAAATTATATCTCATAAATTTTTTATTTTAATGAAATTTGAAATTTCATTTTATTTTATGATTTATTGGGGCATATGGTTCAAAAAATATTACTATAGTGGTATGGGATTTTTGTCTAAAATTGATTTCATTGGGGCATAAGTTATATTATCCACCTATATTATTCTATGATGTGTATATAATTCCCCTTAAAAAATTTATATCATTAATATACTTATTCTAATGATAATAAATGTTTCATGTAATTGTTTTCCTTCATGAGACTTATAAATTGATGTTACTAATGTTGTAATAGGTTTATGATACAACCTCGTCTTTTATCGGGATTGTTTATTTTTATTTTGATTATGAAATATTTTGATCCATATCTAACAAAACTCATGAATTTTCATGTATTTTTTAAGAAAATACAATACATGTTTCCCTTCATTTAACACTACTTATTTAATCAATAAAGAAAATTTTAAAAGTAAAACAACATTATTTCTCTCTTCAGTCAAAAATCCATATTTTTTCAATTTTTATGTTTTCTATAAATGTTTTCAAAAAAAATTTTATCATTATTAAATGTATTTATTAAAGAAAAGTTTATCCATGTTTGGCTATTAAAATATTTTTTGGAGTATTCAAGTTTTAAAAAAAATCAGTTTGGATTTTACAAAAAAAATGTGAAAAGAATCTTAATTTTAACATATATGGTGTGAACGGTATTTTCCACTATCAATAAAAAATCATGGTTATAAATATTTCATTTTATGTTTCAATTTTTATTTTCAAATAAATTTATTTCCAAAATATTTGAATTTTAGTTTTAAAATGTTCTTTTTCAAAGTGGAAAGTATATTTTCCTTCAGAAATGTTCTGATTGATCATTCAAAATAATTTTCTATCTATGATATAATCGGTTGATGTTACTTATTATTCAATGGGTATATGATCCAGGTATTCCATTATTATTCTTTATCTAGTTTTATTATATTTTTGATGATCAAATGTTTATGAAAAAGAATAATTCCATATGTTATAACATAAAAAATCTTTATGAGACATGCTTCTTTATCCTTAGGTTATGCTATGATTAAATGATGAAATTATTGTGAAACTATTTCATTTCCATAGGTTATGTTATAGTTAAATGATTTTGAAGACTATTTATTTTCATGGGTTTTGATATAATGAATTTTTTATGATCTTATGGCACACAAATTTATTATTTTTATTATGTGAAGGTGGTTATGTTATACCCAATGAAGGAGGTTATATTATAACCATGTAAGATTGTTAAAATAAAAACATATGGATGGGACGTATATCTCCCACTAAAACATTCAGTAATGATTAATGTTATTTGAGCTCAATGGGTACATGTTACGTTATCCCATGCTCGAATGAGGGTTCATGGGAGGTTATCCAAATCCTGCAAAAGGGTACATGAGAGGTCATCCCAAGCCTAAAGTAGCTACATGGGTGACTAGACCAAGAATAATAGGTTATGAATGAATTTTTGGGTATCCTTTGCATTTTATTTTATAAAATTATATATATACTGCAAATCTATGCCTTATGCCAATGTTATGTTCTCATGTAACATGTTCCTTAATTCCATTATCATTCATGTCTTATATGAACTTTCAATATTTAAGTCATGACTCATGATTATGATAAATGATATGAAGTTTATGGTATTTATATGTTATGTTCTTGTTCTCAATCCAACATAATAATATTATATTGATATCTCCCATTTTATGTAGTGACCCCGACCCCAACAGCCTAGAGTTATTGTCTAATTTTTTACATTGGCATAAGATACAACGAATTTCATCCCAAAGGAATGAACAATTTAATAGTTTTGGTAAACTAGATACATACTTGAAATTATTATTTCAATTGAAAACATAAAATAAACATATTATTTTTTATAATAACTCTATTATTCCTTAGATCATATCCCTTCATATCAATCATAAAAAAACATCCTAGTATCCTTGGGAAAATAAATCATAAGAAATGGGTTAGCTCAGATGCTCGGTAAGGGTAAGAGTATAATGGAATCTATCATGAGTAAGTATTGTATAATCAATATGGAAAAGGTAAATAACTAAACCATGTGAAATTAACTAAATAACATGACCATAATATGGATGAAATAAAATATGATCAAATAATTCTATATAAATTATAACATGATCTTGAAACATAACCATAGATATTAGATCTAATTGAATAATCCTATGAATATCATTAACTTAATTCATAATGATGGAATGCATTATGATAGACATCTAAACCATATCACCGAGTCATTTTTCCATTAAATCTAAATAAATTTTTAAGGTCTCGATGAAAACAAAATATAGTTTGTCTAATGGGATCGACTGTTTCATCAAGGGGATATGTATAATAAGTCTCTACCAATCAATTACCATGTCCAATGCATTCCTCATATGAAATGGGTGAAACATATTCAATAATAGCATTCATATGAAAAAATATCATATGCAATGTTAATATTTACCTCAATTAATAAACATAATCATAATCATTCAGGGTGATATGAATTTTATCAAAAACTGATACATCCATTGTAAACCTAATCATAAACCATCAATATAAATAATAAGGATGGTATCCTTACAAAACATACCCAGTAATGAATAATTATAAAAAAGGTTTTGTGATGTTAATGAATAAAATTGTCATACAAAGATCTTTAAAAACATTTTCAAGGATAATAAACTTTGAATTTTGAAAATAAAATTTTGAATCAAAACGTTTAGTAAAAATAGTAAAAAAAACTTCCCTTTTAAAATAACCTTTAAATATTTTGAAATAAGTTTTAATACATTCAGTGATGATGATGGAAGAAAATTTAAATCTTCTCATACACATTAAAACAAAGATTCCTTTTACATTTTTTTTAAAATCCTACGACACTTGTTTAGAAAATTAGAAAAATATTCCTTCAATAAAATTAAAAAATATTCATCATGGGTAAAAATTTATTTAATAAAAAAATTAATATATTAAAATAATTTTTAAATATATGTTTACAAATCATGGTTTTGGAAGAAAATAGATTTTTTACCGAAGGGATAAATGAAGTTGGATTTTATTAAAAAAATTCCCAATTAATTTATGTACTAAAGAGTGGAATATTAGTAACATGGAATTTAAATATAATTAATAAATAGAGGATAATTTAATTAAATTGTTTTATTATACAATGATCAAATAATTTCCTTTATTTGAAACTCTAATATAAATATTCTCAATTAGAATGAGATTTGGAAATAAACCCTTCAAAAGATCATAATGTTAGTGATGATTAAAAAATGAATCAATTATATTTATCGAATTTATATCTAAATAGATCAATTTTAAATAGAAAATAATATGGTTAAAATTATTTGGAATCATATTCATATAATTTCAACAATAATTAAGGAGTAATATCACCCAATGAAAATAAATTGATTTATGAAATTTCTACCTCACGGTAACTTTTAAGAAAAATTCCCTTTGGATGAAATAATAAAATTTAAACTTGAAATAACATGAATTATTATGGAATAATGATATTATATGTCAAATGGATGACATATACACAATATAAAATAAATTAGACACCTCACATTAAAATTTTTCCCACTGATCGGTATTTGAGACAGAGTCATTTACCTTGACTTCAACTCATCACATATGTTCTTTATCCTCATGAATAATAAAATAATGATAATTATTTTCATACTTAAGAAAAAAATTAGATATTTATTATTCCATTTATTACACTTATTTCTATGTTATATACAATTACATTATCAATTTAGTTAACATCAATTGTTTCAATTATATTTGACTTATATGTCAAAAATGACTTCAGTAGGTTGACTATCAGTCTAAGTGGTTATTATTTAAAAATATATTGAGTAATAATAATGAAATAATATTAATATTAATACATAAATCATACTTTCAATACCAATCATGAAATATGTTTTTGGGAAATTATATATTTTATGATCAGGGAGATGCTAAGTCGTATGTACTCATGAGTAACATTTCCATTTTTAAATTATCATTGTGTAATGTAGATAAAAAATATTTTATATTTATAGAATTATCATTTTTTCTTAAACACCCTATTATTTCTTTAATTACACTTATATATTTCATACATGTTTTTTGGTGATGAAAATATAATAGTTCCGCTTCATGAAGGTGTTTGTTCACATGTACATGATCAACGTTATCATCTTTTAGTGAGTGGAAAGGGAAGAAATAAAATGATATATTATATTTTAATAATAATAAATATTTCATTAATATCATTATAATATCATTTTATCCACATATATTCATTAGAATTTTCTTTATTACCTTCCATGTAATGTGATCGTGAAAGATGAATCACATCGCTTCGCGGGGAGGTAGTCCATCGTACACAAAAATGAAGTTATCATACCCCATATGGAATGGAAATTAAAAAATTATATATATGATATAATGACTAAATAGTTATAATATTATTATAAATATCATATATATTCTTTATATCCTTCATTATATCAAACTGTGAGAGTTTTTGATAGAAAACGTGTCACGGCATTCATGAGGCGGTAGTTCGTCGTACACATGAGTGACATTATCATTTCCCATTTGAGGGAAGAGGATTTGGATATTACATTAATTTAAAATAATAATATTTAATTTTATGTAATATAATTTTTTTTATTTTATCATAAATTAATAATATTTCAAGGATCTAGAAGAATAAAAAAATGCATAATTAGCAGTTTTACCTCTTCTCGGACCACCACTTTTTGGATTATACCTAATGTATTCCAAGAATGGTTTTTTGAAAAAACCAAGGATTATATGATATTTATATGGATGTCTTGAAGTTATTTTTTAGGGCCTATATGGAAAAAATGTTTTTATGGTGTGAAGAATAGAGGTGCGAGGGAGTCTTTTTATAAGTAGGGTGAGTGGAACACTTTTAATTTTTGAAATTAAAATTGTGTGCTGAAGTTTTACACTTAATAAAATAGTAAAAAAATATAATATTATCAATACTTTTAAATTATAAAGTTTTAATATTACTATAAAATAGATTTTATAATAGTCTTTAGTTCATTTTGACTCTTATATTTTTAGTTTAACAACTTAGTAACCCGATTTTTACCATAATTGCGGTAATTAATTTTATTTTTTTCACAATTCATTATTGTAAAAAAATATGTTTAAATTATTAGAAAATATATTTTATTCTTATTCAAAATATTTAATTAATATTAAATATTCAATTCCAATAATTGGAAAAATTAAATTTTAAATTAATTTTGCAGATTTGATGAGAAAGTGATTTTTCAAAGAGAAAATTATCACAATTTATAATGTTTTTATATCAAAATTAAATATGAAAATTATTCCTATGGACTAAATTTTATTAAAATGTATACAATTTAATTAATTTTACTTTTAAAACTATAAAAAACTTTATTTTACTTTGTAAATATTTTAATCTAAAAATATTTTTTTCAATTAAAATTAAATATTTGTCACTATTCATCAAAAAATGTAAATCTTCGAGAGAAAAAATTAACCCTAAAATAATTTTCATATGAGGATTTAAAAAATGATTTTTATTCTTTCAAAATAAAATTCCAAAATTGGTAAAAATTAATTATAAATTATGTGTTCAATGTGAGACTAAACAACCTTTTAGACAAATAATTTTCTTATAAAATATATCTTTTAATTTCAAATGATTATTATTTTATTTTTAATATATAGATATCCATAGAATTTATTTTTTACATGTGTAAAACCTCTAATTATTATAATTTAGTTAATAATATTCCTACCTTCCAACATAATGGGTATGTTATAATGGTATCTCATAAATAATAAAATTTTAATAATGTATCATGTTTCATTCAATCATGATGTTTCATGCATCTAAAGATGTCAAAGAGATTGAATTTGTTTCAAAATAAATATATCATAAATTCATAGGTAATTACATTATATTATAATCTTATATCATAATATCATATATGATATTGAATTTGATTATCCTCTTTTAAAACCTCGGGATGTAACATTCTCCCCCACCCCTCATTAAATAAAGAGTGCCCTAGAAATTTAATAAAATTCTCAGTAATCAAGGGTATGAAATTTAGAAATACCCTTCCGGAAGTCCCACACCATGTGAAGGGTTAATAAAACACCCTCTTGATAAGATAGAATGGGAAGTATGAATATTGTCTAGAATAATCACATAACTAGGTTTCTATGTAGGATAACATAGGTGGGAAGTTAGTATATAGACTTGGATGAAAATATTCTTTCCCATGGATTAATAGATATTGGTAGAGATCATTAATTAAAATAAATGATTAAGTAAAATTTAATAACCACAAATTCGTAAATCCATAACGGATGAAAATACCATTAGTTCAACAGAAATGAAGGTATTATGATAACATTTTGGTTTCAATATCATTTTCCTAGAGTTTATGAATTCCCTAAACATCTAGAATAAAAACATATTAAAATATACTTCATTGATTTATTTTTATTTTTTTGGAACAATTTCAACCTTTTCATGCTTCTTTCTTTTTTTCCTTCATGTTACTCTAAAATAATATAATATCCATGAAAATTTCTTATGCGAGAAGCACTGGAAATAAAATTTAATAAATAATAAGATCCATAAAAGTGTGAAAAGTCATTCAGTATAAATTATTATCTAAACCTAGATAGTAACACCCAAATATTAAATTAACCCATTCCATATGTATTAATCCATCAATTCATTTATGTAAAAACAATGTCTTATTAACTGAGACATCAAGTGGGTTTGAGGTAGGTTCTTCCACCTTTATCACTATTCGTTTATGGGTTTAAGTCTCACAATTTTTCTAGATGTGATAGGTTGTCACCTGACAAATATTTTTTTCTTTTTTGTTAAACCATATTTCATAATTCCTATATTATTCCCAAATTTTAATAACACATAATTACCTCAATATAAAATATTAGATAAATATTAAGGGTTTCCAATACCCCCGTCAAAAACTCATAGCATTATTATATTAACATCAGATAGATATTATGGTTTATTCTCCCTCAATCATGTTTTTTCTAATAGTTTCAACATTCTAATAAATCTATTTACCTAGTTATTCTAACTGTTAAACATATTCTCTTAAATCCTTAATCAAATAGTACTATAGTACACTCTATATACATTTCATAATTATTATTACCATAATATAATTTATTATAATACTAGTATAACATAATTTATGAATTCAAGAACAATAACATTTATCATTAAACATCATCTATAGTAGTAGAATAAGCATCAACTTAACCCCTTATCCCATTTTGAGATATATTCCCTTGATTCATTGAGCATTCATTTCAAAACATCACCATATCTTTACAATGAAATAATCCCACATTGGAAGATTATTTCTCTCTTATGAAATTATGATCATGGTGATTTTTATCTCCACTTATAAAGGAAACTTGTTTTCCATTTATTTAATCACCAACGTGTTTCTTTCCCTAAGTATCATATGTTCTAGAATCATTTTTTACATTATTCCCTTTATCGTTTATTTTTTAATCCATGCAATTATTCTCTTTTATCAATTCTAATTTATAAGAAATGGATAATTATTTCTCATTTTTGATAGCACATGATATTATATCCTCATTTGAGGAGAAATTTTCAGATATTAGTTCCCTTTAGAGGATTGTATTAATCCCATAAATGAAACAATAAATCATTCTCTTTGTATTAAGTCCATAGTATTTCGCATGCCTTTATAACCTTCTAAAGTAGGATTCACACTTGAAAACATTTTCCTATTGTTTTTATTAGAGTCTCTAGAACTGTCTTCCAATATCATATCGTTTATCACAAGGAAATATGTTTCCAAAAAGTGAACCTTTATATCTTTCCAATACATGATTTCTATTTCCTCCTAATCCTTAGTTTTTTGAATTAATGACCACTGTTTATCTACATCTCTTGAGTGATAATAAACTACCATGAAAACTTTCTCTCTTTCACTACATCTCAAAGAAAGATATTTCTTCTCAATGAAATTTATCTATTTCTCATTTAAAATGGATATTTATTCTCATTGAATGATAGATTTTTCTGATTCACGAAGATACTGAACATCATTACACCGTATTGTAGATCAATAGTCTACTATATACTAGTAAGGTAATTACTAATAACCTGAGTCATATTCTATAATATGGTTATAATTTGATCATTTCCATCTTCGACTCTGTCATTTTTATATTTACCTGGGGGAAAATACCTATATATGGTATGTGAATTAAAATAGCTCACATTTCTTCCATTAGGTACCATTCCTAAATAATAGAATACACTATATTAGATCATAAAATAATGATAATTATTGTATAATCCAAAAACTAATGATACAAATAATCTAAATTGAAAAAGTATGTATAGATAATCTCATTATCATAAAACTAGTTTCTTTGTGGATATATATTTTTTCAAATCCATCATATTTATGTTTATATAAAATGTGATTTATCCCACACATATTCCCCAGGAGTGGAAAACCATGTCTATAATATGGAATATTTTCATGCAGTAGGTGATGATTAGGTCAATACCATTATTCCATTTTCAGTTTTGTTACACCTAGGTACATCTTTAACAGAATTTCATCTACTTGTAGTATCCAAACATTGATGTATTTTCAAGGGAAAATCACATAATTTTTAAATTACCATAACTTTAGGATGTTCTTATATACTTATCCCTAAATTCAATCATTGTTTTATAATCTCTAATCTATTTTTTCCTAAATCTAGTTCATATTTTTTCTACTAAACATCCTCTAATACCAAGTATAATAGTTTGGAATTATTTCTAGTTGACTATAATTTATAAATATCAGGTAAATCAATGGGAGGGTACACCTCCTATGAAGGAAAAACCAAAATCACATGTGGCATTTATTTCCTCATGAATCTCTTAGTTACATATCTATTCATCTCCCTATGCTCACACGTGAGAGATCCGGAGGATTAGATTCCTTCCTTTTCCTATGATATCAACTATAGTGACCCCAACCTCAGTAGCTCGAAGCATGTGTCTACTTTATTATACTAGCATAAGATAAAATTAATTCCATCCCAAAGGACTGAATATTTTAATATTCCCGGTAAACTATATGTAGACATAAAATTACTATTATAATTGAAAACAAAAAATACACAATGTATTTTCTTTTAGATTTCCATTATTCCTTATATCATCTCCCTAGATATCGAACACGAGACACTTCCAATTATCATGGGGAAAATAATACATAAGAAAGGGCTGAGATTATATGGCCAGTAAGAATAATTATATAGTTTAATTATTAATTAATAAATAAAGCATAATCAATATGAAATCGTGAGCAACTTAAACACATGGTATTTAATTAATAACATGAGCATAATATGGTAGGAAAAAATGATCATATAATTATATATAAATAATGTCATGAGATTGAAACATAACCATAGATACTTTAAATAACGAAATAAACCCATTGAATATTAATAACATAATTCATAATGATGGAATGCATAATTACTAACATCTAAAACATATCTTTGAGGTAGTGTTCATGGAAATATAAATAAATGTGTAAGGTATATGCTAAAATACAATCATGTTTGTCTCGTGTTACCTACCAATGCATCGAGGTGATATCTATAACTGGTCCCAAGAAATTACTTACAAATTCTAATTCATTCCTATAATAAAATGGTTGAAACATAATTTCTATAAAAATTCATATTAGAAACTTGCATAAGAAATTTTAACAGTATCAATAATTAGTAAACATATTCTTTAACCCTCTAGAGTTTTATGAATGGTATAAAATTTGTAAATCCCTAGTCAAATTGATAATAATATTATTCAGATAAATAATAAAGAAGGTATCATTACAACATATCCCCAAGTGAGGATAATTACAAAAAAAATTATGTCATTGATGAATAAAAATTCTATACATAAATCCTTATATACATTTTTGAAGAAAATAACCTTTTCATTTTGAAAATGTAATTTTGAAAAAATATCAAAAAATATATCAATAATATTTTTAATTGAAAATAACCATCAAATATTTCAAAATAACTTATAAAACCATTTATTGGTCATAAATGAAATAAATTCAGTACATTCCATACACTTTAAAACACGGGTTGTTTTCAGATTTTTTTTAATAGCCAAAAAAGAAATGGTTTTGAAAATTACATGAATATTTATCTATTTTTTTATGAAAATTACTAATGAAACAAAACCATAATAAAATTTTTTAAAAATGTTACAAACATTTTGGAAAACATTTTTAAAAGGAATACTTTTGGAAGAAAATGAAATTTTGACCAAAGAGCGAAATGAAGTCAGATTATATTAAAAAAATTATTAATAATTCAAAGTACTAAACTTTAGGAAAATGTACTATTAAATGAAAATAACTTGACTAAATAGATTATAAGAAAATTTAATGGGGTTATTTGACAATGATCAAACAATTTCTTTTAACTGATGATCAAGAATAAACAACAATGATTAGATTAAGATTATGAAATAAACCCTTTCAAAGATATCAAAGTTGAAGTGAGGATTAATAAATTAATCGATTATGTGTGTAAAATGTAAATATACAAAAAAATAGGGAAAATACAAAATAATATAATCCAAAATTATTTACCCATATAATCAAATAAT
Source organism: Viscum album (assembly GCA_963277665.1). Taxonomy (NCBI): domain Eukaryota; kingdom Viridiplantae; phylum Streptophyta; class Magnoliopsida; order Santalales; family Viscaceae; genus Viscum; species Viscum album. Next base: position 1,933,785,390 of record OY728128.1, read on the forward strand.
GTAAAATACACAGTTTAAGTAATATACCCTAGTGAAAAGAAATTGGGTTATAATGTATTTACCACTTGGTAGCTTTTAAGTCATAATACCTTTGGATGAAATAATTCAAATTGAAACATAAAATACCATGAATTTTTACGTAATCATGATATTACATGTCAAAATGAAATCATCTACACAATACAAAACAAAATGGATGTATCATGTTGTAGCTTATATCAATGAATATAAATTGAGATAAAGTCTCTTTCCATGAGTCTAACTCATCATGCATGTTATTTAGCTTCGTAAAATATAAAATTATGTGAATTATTTAATATTTTATAATATTTTTCTATTTTATTATTCCATTTACTTCACTGATTTTCATATTATATACAGTTACTTTATCATTTATGTTTAGGTTGGGTATTTCGGTGATATTTGACATATGTATCGAAAATAATTTTGGTTGTTTCATTATAGGTCTAAGAGATTATTGCTACAACATATGGAGAAAAATAACCATGAAATAATTATTATATTTAAACAAAATTTATAATTTTAAGACCAATCATGAAATATGTTTTTGAGAAATAAATTGTGTTCTGATCCTAGAGACGGTAAGTTGTACATATGCGTGGGTAACATATCAATTTTTCAATGATCATTATGGAGAGGTGTTAAGTAATTTTTATCTTTATAATATCATAATAATATCATAAATATAATATTATTTAATTAATTATTCTTTTATATATCATCCATGTTGTGTGGTAATGAATAGAGAGTCACATAGCTTCGTGAAGGTTGTATTCCACTTGTAAATGTATGATGTTATCATCTTTAAGTGAGTAAAATGGGAAGAAATAAAATGATATATTATTCTTTTTGAATGATAAATATTTAATTAGTATAGAAAATTTTCATTTATATCACATATATTCATTACATTTATCCTTATTAACTTCCACACAGGCTTTAGTGAAAAACTAATCGCATTATTTTATGAGGTCGTAGATCACCGTACACACAAGTGACACTATCGTATCCCATATGAAATGTAAATTTAAAAAGTTATATATGATATAATGAATCAGGTGGTATAAATATTTAATAAATATTATATATAATTAATATCCATCATCATACACAAACATGAGAGGTGTTTATGGAAAATGTGTCACATAGGTTCGTGAGGTGGTAGTCTACCATATACACAAGTGAAGTTATCATTTCCCATTTGAGGGAAGATGTTATGGATGTATTCAATTACATTAACATAATAAAATATCAGTATTTGGGATATAATTATTTTATTACATAGTCGTAAATTAAACATATTTGAAAGAGGTGGAATAAGAAATAAAACAAAAAACACAAAGTCAGGCATTTTACCTCTTCTCGGACCACCTCTTTCGGATTCACTAGTAGAAATACAGGTTTTAACGTCGAATTATTAAGGTCGGTTTTTTATAAACCGACGACGATGGTTTGTGTGAGAAATTTTTGGAATCAGTTTTACTAAAAATCGACCACAAAAATTTTAATGAGTGATTTTTTGTGTCAGATTTACTATAAACAGACGCAAAAAAACCAGAATGCACTAATTTATTGCATCAGTTTTAACATGAACCAATGAAAAAAATAAAACAATAATGTTTTCTCATGTCAGTTATAAGGAATACTGAGGCCATATGTGTTTTTTTTCAACATAGATTTTACACAAAACTGACACCGAAAATAACAACCCTGGAGACTTTAGGAATCGGTTTTTGCAAAAACCGATGCCAAAATGTTTTCCTAAAATTTTGGCATCAGTTTTTGGAAAAAGGATGCCAAAAGTAATTTTAAATTTGATGTGATCAGGAAACCCTCATATTCATTGTTCTTAAAAATCGAGACCTGCAGAGGCTCCTCTCGACTTGCGAGGACTTCGAAGCCTTATTTGTGATTTCCAACTGCCATTGTTGACAATTTTCTTCCGTTTTAACAATCCTTGGTCTGCATTATTCATTATATGTTCTTCATTTATTGTTTACATATTACTTGTTCTTCTTAATTCTATTTTGAGAAACTTTCCATGATGTTTGATTTTCCTTTATTTTTTATCTTTATTTTCCATTCATACAATCAATTTTGTTGTAGATCTTGCAGTGCTGAATTTTCCAAACATTTATACGGATCAAAGTGAAAATTGGAGATTTATATTCGAGTTAAACTTCAAATTTTGTTGGTTTTTTTAATTTTCAAGATTAATTATTGATCATATAATATTAATTTTGATTCGATTCAAATATTAGTTTATATTTCATTTAAAATGTGTTCAAACATAGTTAATAGTCATCCCTGAGACTGATTTTCCAATGTTCTTGATATGGTTTGGAGTTGTATGATTTTAGGTTTTCAATTTTTATATGACATTATGTATAAATGTATTTGTCAATGTTATTGAATAAATTAAACCAAAAACCAATTTAATTATATTTATCTGATATTATTTTTATCAAAAATTATATATAAATGTATTGGTCAATGTTCTTGACCAATTGTATTAGTTAATGTGTTGAATTTGTTTTATCTGACATTATTTTTATCTTGACTAATTGACTAAATAATGTTCTGAAAATATTTTAATCTTACATATTATTCCCCATATGACTAAGAAAATACACCTGAGAGGGGTGGGGGTTGGGGGGCTTGAATCAAGTCTACCTAAATTATACCAAAAACCAAATAATGTACATATATACTAATTAAAACATGCAATGGATCCACAACCACTGATTATTCCTCAAAATATTCTATCGTTCTCTCTTCCAAGTGTGTTTTAAGATATAACAATTTAGTTTTGTATTTAATTTCATCTGTCATAATTTTGGGAGTATTATAATTGATTTCACTTATAATATGAACATTTAATCTAATTATTATTTCATATTACTAATAATAACTAATTTTTTTCCATTTAAATTAATTCAATATTCAACACTTTTGATACATGAAACATAGAAATAATTCAAAAACTATGTAAAATGAACTAATAAATTTTACAATATTGATATTATAATTTAATTATAATATTTATATAACAAATGTGTATAATATAAAAATAAAATGATTACTATTTTTAAATTTTTTTTCAAATCTGATGTTTTCTATCTGATTATCAACAGTTTTTCTTAAATGTGTTTATGTTTACAATTTATATGTTAATATATATATGTGTGTGTGTGTTTATATGTTTTAATATATTCACCTATTATATTTGTGATATCAAATACTGAATGGATCGTAATTGGATACATTTACAAAGAACCACTAATGAATATGAAAAAGGAGTTAATGAATTCTTGGATCTTGCTAAATGACATATTCAAAAAAATTGTTTTGATTTCCTTTCCCTGTGTGAAGTGTTTAAATATGGGAATGTTAAACTCTAGAGAAATCAATGACCATATCATTTGTTATGGTTTTAGCTTTAATTATACACATTGGATCTGGCATGGTGAAAAAACTGAAATTTCAACATCCAATAGTGATGACAATATTCATAACGAGGCAACAGAACATACTGAAGAATTAATTCATGATTTACGTGTTAAAACCGTCGAAAAAACAAAAACTGTTGATTGATTGTATAGAGATTCTGGGAAACCAATATTCCCATGTTTTAGTAAATATACAGTTTTATCAAAAGTTTTGAGAATAGTTAAATTAAAAGAAAAAATGGGTAGAGTGACAAAAGTTTCTCCATCTTACTTGATCTTTTAAAAGAGCTACTTCCAGAAGGCAACGAGCTTCCAGATTCCAATGAACAGGTGAGGACAATATTATGGCCAATGGGATTGGGGTACAAAAAGATACATGCTTGACCCAATGATTATGTACTATATAGGAAATAAAATAAATATTTATCAAGTTATCTTACATGTGGGAAATCACGCTATAAGATAGATGGGAGAGTCAAATCAGATTCATTCTCAGGTGTTGTCAATTAACATCATGAAAAATCAATTCTGTACTTTCTAATGATATTATCCAATATTTTTTGCATACAATTCTGATATTTCAAATGTGATTCATTTTTTGGAACAAGAATCAAAACTCCTGCTAATGAAATTTGGTACCTTCCAATAATTCCTCATTCAAAGCATATATTTGGAAATTCAATTGACGCAAAATGGTTGCAATGGCATTCAGATGAGTGCATCTCTGATGGTAACTTACGTCACCCTTCCAATTCACCAAAATGGAAGAGTATTGATAAATAATATCATGATTTTGTAAGTGAAGTTATAAATCTCAGAATGGGATTGTATACTGATGGAATGAATCCATATCAGAGCCTTAGTATCCAACATAGTTCATGTCCTATTCTGTTGGTAGTTTACAACTTGTCCTCATATCTATGTATGAAGAAATAAAATTTTATGATGAGCATGATGATTTCTGGACCAAAACAATCGGAAAATGATATTGATGTGTATCTTTCACCATTGATTAATGATTTGAAATTGATATGGGTGGAAGGTGTAAAAGTTTTCGATGCATACAAGAAAGAGTATTTTATTTTGCGTGCTATCATAACGTTTACTGTAAAAAACTTTCATGCATATGGAAAGTTATCTGGATATAGTGTAAAGGGAAATAAATCATGTCCAATTTTTGAATAATAGACTTCATATTATCAATTTCAGAATGGATGAAAGATAGCATACATGGGACATCGAAGATTTTTGCTAATCGATCATCCTTATCATAGAATAAAAAAAGCATTTAACGGATTACAAGATTACAACCTTCCCCCTCGACTATTTTCATCTAAAGAATATTAGGAAAATGTGAAAGATATTGATTCAACTTTTGGAAAGAAAAGATATTCTGGTCTTCAAATAAATATTTGGAAGAAGCAGTCTATTTTTTTGAACTACCTTATTGGAAATTTTTAGAGATAAAACATAACATCGATGTTATTCATGTTGAAAACAAAATATGTGACAGTTTGATAGGAACATTCTTAGACATAAAAGGAAAGAAAAAAGATATATTTTATGCTAGATTGGACTTGAAATTAATGAAAACACCTTTGGATTTAGCTCCCACTGTGAAAGGAATCCGAACATATTTACCTTCGTCTTGTCGCACATTAAGCAAGATTGAAAAGATGAATTTATGTCAGTGTCATCATAATATTAAAGTACCCAGTGGTTTTTCTTCGAATTTTAATAATTTGGTTTCATTGAAGGACTTTAAATTAATAGGTTTGGAATCTCATGATTGTCACGAGTTGATGTAACAACTTCTTCCAGTAGCAGTGTGTGGTATATTGTCGATAGCTATCAGAAAGACTATCATCAGGTTATGTAATTTTATCAAATCCATTTGTAGAAAAGTCATTGATCCAAATTTGTTAGATTTTTTGGATAATGAAGAAACTTTTTTCCTTTGTAAACTAGAAATGTTTTTCCCACCCACATTTTCTGATATAATGGTTCATCTCCTGATTCATTTTGTGCCTGATATAAGAATATGGGGGCCTGTTTATTTAAGACAGATGTATCCTTTTGAAAGATATATGAAAATTTTTAAGGGATATGTTAAAAATCCATATCGAGAAGTGGCCTATATTGTTCAAAAATGTGTATCAGAAGAGGTGATTGAGTTCTTTACTGATTATTTGTATAAGGTGGAGCAAATTGGTCTCCATGTATCTCGACATATGATAGTTTATAGTGAAGGTATAGGGGTTTGAGGATAAAAGGTAAAGTTCATTCCATGCGATGAAGTGATGCATGCACACTTATACATTCTAAACAACATAGATGAGGTAAAATCATATATATCCTCACATATTTATGAAATAAATTTATGATATCAGAAAAGAAATGAAAAGTGGTTGATGATTGAGAATAAGAAGATATTTGTTTAATGGTTTAAAGGGAAAGTCACCTCAGATATATCTACATTAGAAACATTGAAGACGATAGCAGGGTGACCATCTATTAATTTTATCACATGGTCTATTTTTGATATTAATGGATACAAATTTTACACAAAAAAACTGGATGACAAGAGTGTCGTTCAAAATAGTGGTGTGATGGTTTTTGTTGAAGTAGTGTATTTCATGAGTGCCAAAGATAAAAACCCAATCTCTACATCAACCCCATATTTTGGAGTTCTAGAATACATATGGTAAATTGATTATATTAAATTTCGAGTAACTGTTTTTAAGTGTAACTGTGTTGATTGTAACAGTTGTGTGAAACATGATGAATATGGGTTTAAACTAGTTGATTTGAAATGATTTAATTTCAATGAGGAACCATTTATCATGGAGACAGATTCAATGTAAGTATTTTATTTCATCGATCCATAAAATGATCGGTGGTCAGTAGTTTTTCAAGGAAAAAAGATACCATTTGGGTGATGAGGATGGTGCTGATGATGTCAGTGATTTACATAAGCTTTATTCATCTATTATGCAATTTTTAGATGATTAAAATGATTATAGGGGAGACATATTGCTTGAAGTATGTAATGATCATGATGAAGTCATATGGGAAAACACTAAATTTTCCACATAAGTTTTCTGGTAAATATTTATATTTTGTTACTTTTTTTAAAACTTACAAATGCATGAGTCTTTTTTTTACTTACTTGTTTTCTTCTTCCTTATTTTTAATTATTTGGTTTTGTAATGATATGAAGGTACACAAAATTTCATTACACTTTCTAGTAGTAAAGTCAGATATAAATAGAGAGGAGTAGTTATAGTGGTATATCTTTTTTTATATATTATTAATTATTTAACAATATACTTATTTAATGAAATAAAATAGTTAATTTACAAAAAAAAAATTGCAAAACAACTGTTGTGTCCCCGGTGGAGGATACTTCTCCTGTTACTACTATAAAATCAAGTTCTCATGTTGGTAAATGTTGTATTAAACATTTACCAAATATATCACTTGTTCGTGATGATGATAGAGTACACATTCATTTTGATGATGATAATAATGCAATTGGACCAAATGCAGTTTATTTTGTCAGTTATATAGAGATGTAGAGCCGTTATAGGATTATTATTTTATATCCTGATTGGAATTCAATGGACAACATGGAAAGCAATAGCTTTGGGAGGACGTGATGGTAAAATATCTTAATTGATTTATTTTATCTCCTTTTTTTAATATTATATATTTTAAATGACATATTTAATTTTTTCAATTACAGATGACATTCAATTTTGAGTAAACCAAATAAATTAAGAAAATACATCTCTCTTTAGAAAAATTTTGATGGAGAGATTTTAAATCAAAACTCACAAAAAAAATATTTTTTTGGAAAGAGATGGTTTGAAAACCCATGCCTCAAGTATCCGTTTATAGATGAAGATACATTTCTGTGATTTTTGACATTCATAATGAAGAAAAATTTCAGGTATAGTAATTATTATATTTTGTAAAATTTATTATATATCTTTCTTATTACTTAATAGTTTATTTTTATATAACAGACCTCCAGGATATCTCATCAGATTATCTAGTTGGAAAATGTATACCATCATACTTTTTCACGTCGAGGGTACTCGTATTTAGAGTAGAACATGATTGAAGAAAAATTTGAAGAATTTAGAGACCGATCTAGTATTGGTTCAGAAGAGGTCCATTTTGGTCCTCCATCTCCTCCCACTCCACATGAAAAATGGAAATGTGCAAGAGGAAGAAAAAATGAACACTATCATATTGAGGAAGCTAAGAAAGTAGCTGATAAAATTGTAAGTAAAAATTATTTATTTTTTATCAATTTTCCTATTTTATAAATTATAAACACTAACATAACTTTTTAATTTTTTATTTCTGGATGAACATCAGTAGTATGAGACACATGTCTCTTTTATCTCTGAGGGTAGGATGGACATCCTATCCACTACTTCAGGAAAAGAAAAACAGCCCGGTCGTGTTAGAGGATATCAGGAGGATGTTAGTATTTGGAAGATTTTTAGTAAGAGTAAGAAATCAAGAGACCCATAAATAGAATCCTTAAAAGTATAGCTGAAAGATATGAAACCTTCTATGGGTGATAAAATTCAAGTAGTAGTGCAAAAGGCTTTGTTAGAACACATGGAAAGACAGTCACAGTTTGTGAAACCTTCACATGTATATTATTTATTTTTCATCAAATTTTATATTTTATAAATTATAAACACTAATATAACTTTTTCATTTTCTTAGCCTTCTAAGTCTGCTTGCCCGGACCACCCTGCCCCATCTACCTACCCCGCCCCATATGAACAGCCTTCCCCGGTATATTATTTATTTTTCATCAGTTTTTTATTTTATAAATTATAAACACTAATAAAACTTTTTCCTTTTTTCATCCTTCTCAGCCTGCTCACCTAGACTACCCTCCACCATCTTCCTACCATGCCATGTATGAGCAGCCTTCCAAGGTATATTATTTATTTTTTATTAATTTTCTATTTTATAAATTATAGGAAATAATATAACTATTTCTTTTTTCATCTGTTCCAACTTGCTCACCCGAACTACCTTTCCCCTTCTGCCTACCCTACCCCATATGATCAGCCTTCCTAGGTATATTATTTATTTGTCATCAATATTTCAATTTTATAAATTATAAACACTAATATAAATTTTTTATTTTGTAGCCTTCCCAACCAGCTCACACGGATTACCCTTCCCCATCTACTTACATTGATTCTCCACCACCTCGCTTAGACCAAAACGTTTATTGTGAGTTTTTTGCTAGAGATACTCACATACATATTGTTATGGTAGGACTCGTGCATTTTTTTGGGATTTTGTACACCACCAGCCGATTCATATGGTTCAGGTTAGAGTATTAGTACTCGATATTAGAGATCCTAATGCTCTACTACCATTTCCTACCGTTCAGATCACCAGAGTTGGGGATTGTGTTGGTTGTATTTTACTTTTTCCAACTGGTTTTCTTCATTATACTCCATATTAGGTATTTGTTTTTTTAAATATTAATGACAAATCATTCAAATTTAATTATAATATTTTCTATCATTTAACATAAGTAGGATTATCTTAAATAAAAATAAGATGCACAAATGAAACAAAATGTTCAGGAAGAATCAACTGTAGATACTTCAGATATTTCTTATGGGATACAAAGATAATCTCATGCATCTTCTTCATTGAGTTTTATCTATGAGTTTAGGATGTCGACTGATATATGTGGAAGATAATATCAATTTAGATTACTCAAAGATGATATCATGCATCTAGTAAATTTTGAAGATCTCGGCCTAAATACGGTGCAGTTGTTTACCATGTAAGTAAATTGACATTTGAATTTGTATTTCTTTAATAAAATATTGTTTTAAATTTACTAAATATATTTTATTTTTCAATTCGGTATCTACAGACACTTATTTTACAAAAATGAATGTACAAACATTTAAGGTTTTATAGATCCAGAATTAACTTCTATAGAAGTGAAATATATGAAAAATCCTAATAGAGTTTCATATATATGTGATAGATTATCACATACAAATATTCAGAAATGGTTTATACAATTTATTGATAACTAAGAACAAAAACATAATTATGTACTAATGATCACTATAATGTCTTTAATTCTGAACTTTTTGTATTTTAGGGGGCATTGGATGTTAGGCATGTGGTGCCCAAGTGAATGCACCGTATATTGGTTTTTCTCTTAATTAAGGAATTTTCGTAAAATATTATCCGCCTTATTAGAAAGGTAATTTTTTTTATAAGCTCATTATGTTTAATTCTCATTGTTTATATATGTATTATTAGTTCATATATATTAAAATGAAGTTCCTAAAAAACATTTAACAAGGAATACAAGTCAATGAAGACACCAAATAAAATCAATTATGTGGATGTATAGGTAATTAGTTTTTATATTATAATTTGTATTAATTTTTTGTTATATATGAATTTTTATTAATAGATTAATGTTTTGTAACTGTAGTGTCATTTTCAACAAGGAAATGTTGAATGTGGTTATTATATTCTACAATTCATGCATGAGATATTCACAACTGGGAAAACTACTAACTTTGATAAGGTTAGTTGTATTAATTTTTTTATATTTTCTTCCATATTATTCTATTTTTTTATCTCATATCATTCAATGTTATTTTAGGCATTCAATGATTCATAGTCTTATTCCAAATCTGATATGACCCATATTTAATCTAATTTTGGGAACTATATGTTATTTATGATTAGTATTTGAGGTTTGTATATTCTAATATTTATAAATAATATTACATATGGGTTCAAAAAACTAACTCCTTTGGTATATTTGGTGTTTGAACATAATAATAATCAAATTAATTCTTCAATAATAACCAATAATTTTCATGTCGTAAATTTCAGGTATGTTTATTTTAATTTAAAATTATTTTGAAAGTATAATATTCGGAATTTTCTAAAAAAAATATATTACCTTCAGCGTAGGTTTTTTTGTTTATTCTATGTATTTGAAGGAATAAATAACCAATCAACCATGTTTTAATAGATTATATACAATCCAATCTGACATGAACTCATGTAATACCTGCAACAACCCCATGCCAATCGGATAATAAAGACATTAGAACTGACCAAAAACAATCCAAAAGTGCATTAAATATATTTTATGGTATCCTTAAGGCATTGAGTATTGAGTCAGGAAACAATGATGAACATGATAACAATTTACATAAGAATTTTTAAGGAATAAAACATCAAATATGGCCTCATGGGATACACATTCACATTAGTTACCATATGAAAAAACGTCTCTCAAGGCCATACACACACACACACATCAGAGTGCATACATCCTAGTATACATCTATTATAAGAAATGTACATACACTCAACCATCATGGGATATCAACACACACATAGAAAGAAAAAAATATCTATTTTGAAATGATAAATGAAGATATTCCACCGAGTATATTCTTTATTCTCAGCCTATATTATCTGATCATCCATTGTAGCATAGTTTACCATCAAACCATCCCATTAATCCTTAACAATTGATGCCACGTTGCCTACAACAGCATATTATTCCAACATTCGACACTAGAATTCATTTATTTCTCTCAAGTTCCTCTGTAATTTATTTATTTAATTTTTTATAAGATTTATTGATGCATTGATATTTTACTAAAATCCATGTAAATATTATCAGTGACACAAAAGTATTTTCTACTTTATAATATAAATGCATTCTTAATTTTTTGATTAACTAGATAGAAGTATGTAATTTCTATATTTTTATTGAATGAAAAATATTGTTTAATTGTTGTGTATATTGTGTTTTTTATAGGGGTTTTGATTTAAATGGAATTGTAGTTTATCTGATTTTTCTATAAAAAAATTTAACTTACGACGGCAGTTATTTTAAAAACCAATGCAGATTTTAAATAAAAATACATTTCAGTGTGATTTTTTTATAAAACTGATGCCGAAAACCCAATCCTTTTTTATTTTTGGCATCGATTTTAGGTAAAATTGACGCCGAAAATCAGTTATCGGTATCCGTTTATTTAATAAACTTATGCCAAAATGCTCAAATAAAATGATATTCGATGTCTTTTTTTAGAAAACCGACCACGAAAATACTATTTTTTACGTCTTCTTTATTGACTTCTGTTAAAAACCAATGTTAAAATGTGTTTTTGCATTAGTGGTTATACATAAAGTATTCTTAGAATAGATCTCTGACCGAAAAAATTATTATAATTTTAGGGGATGGATGTTTTTAAATTATTTTTCTAGTTATATCAAAACAAAAATGGTGTAAATGTGTGAATAATAGAGGAAGGTGTTTTCCTTTTATATGTGAGGTGAGTGATTCACATTAAATATGAAAAATTAAAAAGGTTTCCACACATATTACACATTAAAATAATTTATAATCAATAATTACACATTATAACACTGAAATATGTCCAAAAATATGTTTTATAGAAGTTATTAGTTCATTTTGACACTTTTCATTTGTGTTTTACACCTTTTAAACCCCTTTTTACCTTAGGTGTGGTGTTTCATTTTTACAATTTTCCTAATTAATTGTTGTAAAAAATTTAGTATATCTTAGTAGAAAAATTAAAATTACATAATTAAATACATTGAATACATTTTACCAAATTAAATTCATATTTGTGGGAAATTGTAACTTAAAATTAGTCATGAAGAGTCATGAGAAAGTGGTTTTCCAAACCGAAAAATTTCAAAAGAGTAAAAAGTTTTTATATCAAAAATCAATATGAAGATGATAAAAATAAAATTAATTGGATTTTAATATATATATAATTTGACATATTATATTATTAAACCTATTAAAAATATAATTTTACTTCATAAGTTATTTAAACTAAAATAAATTGTTCTATTAAAATTCAATTTTTTCACAATTCATCAAAAAATGAACATTTCATAAAAATTCAAAAAAAATAACACTAAGATAATTTTGAGATTATTATTTCAAAATTTAATTTTCTTATTAATATAAATTCTCTAAATTTTAAAAAGTTATTTATAAATCATGTTTTCAATGCATGACTAAACTACCTTTTAGAAAAATATGGTTTACCATAAAACATTTCTTTTACTTTCATATGATTATTATTTTATTTCCAATTAATCAATAACCATTGATTTTCTTTTATACATGAGTAAACCATATAATTTTCTTTATTTATTTAGTATTATTCATACCCACCAACTTAACATCTAGGATGTAATGACAATGTTTAAATAATTAAATTTTAATAGAGTATCATGATTTATTCACAACTAGTGTCTCATTCATTTGAAGTTATCTATAAGATTGAATTTACTTAAAATAAATATATTTTATTTTCATAAGCTATTACATTCTCTTATAATAATGTAATATCATACTATATACATTATCAAATATGTTATTTCTCTTTTAAATTCTAATGGTGTTACATGTTTAACCTTACTGAGTATCTAAGATCACTATTTCTTATGTTTCCTTTCCCTTGGATAAGAAGATAAGAATTATCTATGATATGTTAATAAGGGTGATAGTTATGAATAATGTAATGGGAGATGACATAACTAACTTATAAGCCATTTTTTATTTTCTTTCCATGTTTCTAAAGTCACAAGACCAAAATGATTCTAGTGTGGATTCTTATATTATATATTGTATATTCATCTTTTAAGATGTAATATTTATGTATGAAAATTCACTAGTATGAAAACCTTTTTTTACGTCACCATTTTTCTCGTCGGTTTTTTAGAACCGACTTGAAAATATCTAAAAATCGATTTTTCACATCGGTTATTATATAACCGACGTTAAAATACTTTTTCGCTGATTTTTCACGTCGATTATATAAGAACAGATGTTAAAAATCTATTTTATCTGATTTTTCACTTCGGTTATTATATATCTGACGTGAAAAAGTCATGAAAATTGATTTTTCAGGTCGGTTATTAAATACTCGACGTGAAAAATCCTTTTCCAGGAAAATATATTAAACTTTTCACTTATTTTTCACGTTGGTTATTAAATAACCGACGTGAAAAATCTATTTTCATGACTTTTTCACATCGGTTATTTAATAACCGACGTGAAAAATGTTTAAAAAATGTAGTTCATTTCTCAAGCTTTAATGTGACAGGTCACAGAGCTCAAACGGAGTTACGGATTAAAAGTTATGGCCTTCAGAAGTTGATCATCTCTAAACGATGTCTTAAGAATGTCCAAATTCTAAAGGCCATAACTTTTATTCTGTAACTCTGTTTGAGCTTTGTGACCTGTCAAATTAAATCTTGGAAAATAAAGTACATTTTCGTAAACTTTTTTCACGTCAGTTATTAAATAACCGACGTGAAAATTCCTTTTCCAAGAAAATATATTAAAATTTTCACTTACTTTTCATGTCGGTTATTAAATAACCTACGTGAAAAATCTATTTTCGTTACTTTTTCACGTCGGTTATTTAATAACCGACATGAAAAATGTTTACAAAAATGTAGTTCAATTCTCAAGGTTTAATTTGACAGGTCACGGAGCTCAAACAAAGTTACGTATTAAAAGTTATGGCCTTCAGATGTTGATCATCTCTAAATGATGTCTTAAGGATATCCAACTTCTAGAGGCCATAAATTTTAATCAGTAACTCCGTTTGAGCTCTGTGACCTATCAAATTAAAGCTGGGAAAATGAAGTACATTTTTGTAAAATTTTTGCACGTTGGTTATTAAATAACCAACGTCACACATACCTTTTAACGTCGGTTATTAAATAACCGATGTGAAAAAGTCATGAAAATCGATTTTTCACGTCGATTATTTAATAACCGATGTGAAAGAGTGATGAAGATTGATTTTTCACGTCGGTTTTATAATAACCGACATGAAAAATAAGTAAAATTTTTAATAAATTTTCATGTCAGTTATCATAAAACTGACGTGAATGATATTTTTAATATCCCGCGAACGCGAAATTTCAATTTTTTTACATCACGGTATCGAAATTTTGAATTGCCGCCTAAAATATTTAATACCGCATTTTATCATAGAATCTAAATTATATTTTTCCATTATACACCCATCCTAATTTGAAGATCATTTATTTCAACCATTATCGTTCCCTCAAATCGACTCTTTTTCTCACGAACGTGAATCAATTATTTCTTCTTTCCGCGATCTCGCCAAGGTATATTTAATCATACATCCATGATTTATGGCTTTTATGATTTTTTTTCTTAATTGATATACCATTTTATGATCATTTCATTCAACCATCATCATTACACCGAATCAACCTGTTTTATCTTCAACGTGAATCAACGATTTCTTATTTCCGTGGCCTCGTCAAGGTATTTGTAATTATTTTCCCATGATTTATATTTTATATGAGTAGTTTTCTTAATTGATATACCATTTAACGATTGTTAATTTTTTATAATGATGGATGATTCTTTATATCATGATAAAACTGCAAATCCCCCTACGAATTCAAAAATTCCTTCTAATATGAAGTTACGGTTGGCTCATTCATTCTTTCCTTGAAAAAAATATCAAACTTCTGATGGTCATAACTTTTGATCTGTAAATTCGTTTGAGCTCTATGACCTGTCAAATTAAAGCTTAGAAAATATTCTACAATATAGTAAAAAAATTTACGTCGGTTATTTAATAAACGACGTTAAAAATAACTTTTAACGTCGGTTATTAAATAACCGACGTAAAAAATGTCTTATAACGTCGGTTTTTTCAAAAACCGACGTAAAAAATGGCTTCTTATCGCCATTTTCCATAATGTATTTCACGTCGGTTTTTTTAAAAACCAACGTGAAATACTATATTACCACATTTTTTACGTCGTTTATTAAATAACTGACGTAAAAACTCATATTTTTAACGTCGCTCGTAACTACATCGCTTAAAAACCGACGTTAAAAAGAAAAAAAACCGATGTAAAAATGGTTTTTGTACTAGTGATTGGATTTCCTTATAGTTGATATCATAGAAAAGGTTAGTTATCCTTGTCAAAATAATATGTGGAAACATTAGTGAGATTCCTATGGTTATTCCTAAGGATTTTTCTCAGGATATGTATAAGCATAATTGTATAGTTGAGTCAAAATTTAGAAAAATGTCATGGAATTTTGGTAAGGGATAGAGAGAGTGGTTTAAATGAAATTAAATATCTCTTAGGACACTATAAGTGGATGTAGATATAGGAAAAATGTACCAATAGGTAATAACATTGAAAATGGAGCATTGATATGGACTCAAATGACACTTGGTGCATGTTAATGGTCCATCCCGCACACCTTGTTTGACACTCCTGAGGGATATGCTTTCGAAATTCACAAACACTATATAAACCACCATGAAGTATTTAAGTAATGACCATGAATGAAAAACATTAAACCTATGTTGGAAAATATTTAAAATAAGGTGTCATGATTTAGAAATTATGTAAGTGATTCTTCATGATTATATGGTTTCCCACTAAGATTATTATTGTTCACGCTATGCATTTTTGTTAGTTAATCGAGAGTACTAGAAAGAATTGGATTGAAGTTAGCTGTGATAGAAAATGTATTTATGAGAAACAAAATTCATTTACTATTAGAGTGAAGGATATTTTTATTATTACTAATAAATTATCATGATATATGATTAACATCATATACATTAACCAACTCTTGGTCTCACCAAATATGAGATGGATGGAGTTCATTGAGAGTTTTGGTTGTGGAGACCATAAAGGAATGAAGATTAGGTTTATTATATGTTGGGAATATAGGAAGATGGCTTATAGGAAATGTATCAAATGAACTAGAATATATTTTGACTGTAGAAAAAAAAAGGTTACAAAGAAAGTAATTATTGAGGAAAAATGAAAAGACCAGTTAACAAAATGGGTGAGAATAATGGTTTCGCTAATTAATCATTCATGGCTGGATGTTATACATGTGGAAAGTATTTGAATTAAACAAATTTATTTCCTAGGGGAAATATAATTATGTGAACTAAAATGGTGGTAAAAGTAATTTTTTTCTTATTGATGATAATTTGACTAAAAATGACATATGAAAGAAAATTTGCATTAAGTAATAAGATGATGAATAATTGTTAAGGGTTTAAGAATAATGTAGAATGATTTATAAGTTTATTTATAATTAAATAATTGTGAAACCTAGAAGTATTTTTCACTAGAAATTATCATTATTGGTTTTGAAGAATATGTTGAATTATGTTTAGGAACTAGAAAATTTATTGAATGGAATTGTGATATTTTACAGAGAACACATGATTAAGGGATGATAATCGTTAATATGTTCCTAATGTTGAGATAATTTTGTTTGGATAAAGAGATGACTGATATGGATAAATTAAATTTGAATGTTTTTATTACCGGTGAACTGATTAATGATTTGAAGACACAGTTGTTTATATTATCATCGCTGTATTTTAAAAAATTTCTTGTATATAAGGAATATATTCATTAATTAGTGGTTTTATTTAAGGAATGATATATAATGTATGTGTTCAACAAGATTTTATGGTAATGTTGGATATTACTATGCTTTCCAAGAATATATTAACAAGGTATTCAAGAATTTGGTATATGAAAATTATCACCTACATTATGAGATTTTGGGTATTATGCTAATTTCAAAATTCAAAGACCTTCTTTATAAATTTATAAATTTTGGGAGCATATAAATGGTAAATATTTATGTAATATTTTAAATTGAACTTTGTATGAGGTTTCAGTTATTCATATATTACATAAATATATGATGATTTATGAATATTTTATAACTAGTGTGAACAATTTATTATGGGTATATCTATAGATATAAATAATGAGTTTTCATTTTATTATGCCCAAATCACTAATGTTTTTTGAAATATTTTGAGATTTTTGAGATTTTTCAGAACAAGTAACACCGAGTATAAAAGAAACATGGCATACAATAAAAATATTATATTTAGAATCATATAGTTATCACCTATGCATTGGAATTTAGTGTATGAATATGATTAGAAAAATAAGGAAAATATATGATTTACATATTTCTATATAATTAAATAATTGGTGACCAAATAATAAGAAATGAAAATAAAAACATATGAAAATAATTGATTTTTTTTAAATTTGTTTTTCACAAAAATGTGTTTACCATTATAAACTAAACAAATTACTTTTTAGGAATGAATTTAATTTAATTTATATAATATATATTCAATAATTTATTTAACAATCCTCTTTTTTTCTAAAAAAATATTACAATAAATCTAATTTTATGCATAAAACTGTATTTTCTTAAAAAAAGACTTTGTATCATTTTAAACACAAGTTATAAAATTCAATTTTGAATATTTTTAAAAATATTTTTTAAGAAAGTTAATTAATTTTTCAAAACTTAATTACAATATTATCGTAGGTTCATTTTTTAAAAATTTTCCTAAAAGAAATGTTTTTCGATGAATATTGATAAAATATGATTTTTATTGAAACCCAATTTTTTGATTAATGCGTTTTAATGGTTCATTTTTATTTAAAAATGAGATTAATATCGAAAATAAATCCATTATATATCTATTAATTAAATATGTGTCATTAGAATCAATTTTAACTTTATTTTTAAAATAAAAACTTTTGAACATTTTCTCTTTGAAAAACCCCTTTCTCATCGTGTCTATGGGATTAATTTTAATATAAATTCTTATAATTATGTGAATATAATTGGAAAAAATATATTTCATATTTTTAATGATAATAATTTATATTTTATAGTAAGTTAATCTTAATGTTTTACCATAATTAATAGTAAAAATAGTAAAAAAAATATTTATTGCGGTTAAGGTGAAAATGGTTTTATCAAGGGTTAAACAAAAGTGATAATTGTTATAAATTACTTAAAACATGTCCAAACTCCATTTTATATTCATATTTAGACCTAATGGCTTCTATTATATAATAGTTTTCGATTTTTAAGATTCTTTAATTTTACAAATGTGCATAAACCTGTTTCTTTTCAAAAATTACAAGTGTGACACTCACATTACTTATAAAATTACACTCACTCCTCTTCAATTCACACATAAGAACAAAATTATATAATCCAATAACGAAAATAATAAATTCCTTTATTCCCTAACCCCATCATATAAGAAATATTTTGGTTATAAATCGATCCAAGGAAGGGTTTTAGTGTAAACCAATAGAAGTTGTCCAATGAAGTGGTGACATCCCTAATCGATCATTTTATTATATTTCTTAATTAAAATAATTTAATTATTATTAATAAGTAGTTCTATTATAAAATAACATTCCTTTATATATTTATATATTATTATGTTAATATAATAACCTGAATCATTCTCCTATTCTATAGAAAGGATTATGAAATCGCCATTCGTGTGTACAATGAAATACTACCTTGTGAACAGGTGTTATTCGTTTTCCATCACCAAATCTTACAAATATGTGATATGTTTTAAATAAAAACAATTATATAATTGTAATATATTATTTACCATTCTTTTATTTCATCCTTTGGGGAAATGAAGATAACATTCATACGTACGTACGTACTCCCTTGTCCATGAACTCCGTATTTATTTTTCTATCTCTACATTTTATGGATTATTACAAATACATATATAATAAATATATTTTATATTTATTTCATGTTTAACATTATTAATTTTATGTACCCATAATTAAAGTAAGATAACTGAAAATATAAAATCAAAACATGAATGAAAAATAGAGAAACTATTACCCAAAACATGACTTTAAATTGAAATTATTAATAAATGGGTCATAAAATGTGATAAGTTAATCATATATGGTAATATATATGTTTTAGTTATTATTTAATGGATTTATAATAAAATTAAATTTATTATATAGGATGTTAAAATGTGTACTAAGGAATTTGATACTTTTGGTAACAGATTTTCATCTCACTTTTTTACTTTGGTGAGACACATGCCAAATTCCCCCCCAATTTCTTTTGTGTGATGTATATACCGACAAAGAATGTATTTATTGATGATTATACTGAATATAATTTTGATATAAATATATATTTTAGGGTCTCTCTTTCATTGGGTTTTCGGTTTAAAATTTAATAGAGTGGTGGGTTATTTATATTCTCTCTTTTATTTTAAAGTCACATATCCTAGTTCTCCACCCATTTATTTTTTGTGATGTATATAATTCCCCATATAAATGTATATCATTAATTCACTTATTTTAAGGACATTTAAAGATTCATTTTATTTTTTAATTTATTTTGGGGTTATGATTCCAAATATTACTAAAGTGGTAAGGGCGTTTTGTCTTAATTTCCTTTTTTGGGACATTAGTTGTATTATGCACTTATCTACTTCTTTGTGATGTATATACTACCCATGTGAAATATTATATCATAAATATCCTTATTATAATTATATTAAATGTTATTTTTAAGTTTATTCATTTAGGGGACTTATGATTCAATTTATCCAATGTGGTAATACTTTTATAATAAATGTTCATTGTTTACCAAGATTTTTTACGTTTATGCATTCAATGATGAAATTTTATGATTCATACCTTAATAAACTCATGCATTTTATTATCATATAGTTGTTTCATGAGAATAAATTTATCCCTTCATTTTACTCTCTTTATGTACTCAATATAAAAAATATTTTTTAAAAATTAATTGGGCTTTACTTCTCTATTTAATTGAAAACCCCTTTTTTCATCAACATAATTTTTTTAAATGTTTTAAACAATGTTTTAACATTATAAAAAGTATTTTTTAAATATACTTTGACCCATTTTTTAATTTTAATAAGTTTTGTAAAATCAATCTTCATGTTTTTTCCAAAAAAACATTGATCGTTTTCCCTTTAATAAAGAGGTGAAATGAATCCTTGTTTTAATATTTACAACATGAATTGTATGTTACACCATTATGAACAACTCAATTTAACACCTCATGCTTCCATGGTACACTTCTCTTTGAATAATACGAAATCTTGCGCTGCACACCACTTCGAGTTCTAGCACACCACGAACAATCAAACTAGCCATTATGAATAGTAATACCAACTTTTTTAAATTATATAAATTTTATTATTTAAAACGGACTTCATTTTCTGATTTGGAATATCAAAATGAGCATAGGGTGAATTTTTGAAATTTTTCTACAAACATTTAATTTTTTATGAATAGTGAAAACCACTATATTATTGTTTAAAACATATTTTTTATTTAAATAATTATTCATTTTAATTAAATTTATTTTAGGTAAAAATAGATACATAATACCTATATAAGTTAAATGTAATTCATTGGAGTCATTTTATAATTAAATAAATGTATAAAATTTTATTGAAATTTTGAACATCTTTTTCCCACCTTCTAGACACATTTACAAAATTGAATAAAACATTATTTTATAGCTTCTTTGAATTTAATTTCAAAAATTTGAGAGACATAGTTGGCATCAGTATGTAAAATTTGGTTCAATGGGATGAAAATAATTTTTGGTGAATAGTAACTTTTGAATTTTATTTACCACAGTTAAAAATAAATCAGGTAATTAAAGGTAAAAATGATATTTTAATTACCCTAACGAATGGCCTAATTATATTGGATAATTTTATTTCAACCAAAATAAACTTTAGGAATAAAATATGACCCTTTTGGTCCACTTGGATTAGATTAGGACATTTATTATTATTATATTTAAAGAAGAGTTAAAACTGTTAAATTCAAATTTTCATAATTAAATCTTTTTTATACAGGGTTATACATATTATAAATTAGACTATAAATATTAATTAGAAATCTTAAAATAGTTTCTACATCATATTATTTTATTTATAATATTTAGACATTAAATAATTTAATTTTTTTATGACCCAATGATGATGCAGTAATAAACTTATTAATGAAAGATTAAAATAATTGATATTATAAATAACCAAATAACTCTAAATTGAGAGTTTTAATGAATTACACTTATTTTCTAGGTCATTATGACATCTTAAGATATATTTAATGTATTTTTTTCTAAGTTAAATTTTTTTTGACTTCCAAAAAAACAATATTCTAAATAGTGTCAAAATTGACATAAATGTGTTTTTAAAACTAATACTATATTATTAAATGATATAATATTCCTAAAAATATAAATATAGGAAAAAGGACTTATATAATCATATATATGTCCTTAATTAACCACTTTATTTTATATTGGAATTTATAGTAATTTTAATAACCATGTAATATAAAAATACAAGAAGAATTTGTAAAAGTTAAACTTCTTTAACTAAGAGTTAAATATAAAAGTTAAGGTTAATTTTGTAACCTAAACTTGTCTAAAACCTATTGGATGATAGGATTTAGACCCATCCCCACCTTATCCTAGAACTAAATCCATTTTGGTCCATTATAAACAGAAAATTATTTTATAATAAAATAATATTTCAATCATTACGTAAAGTGACCCTCACCTTCCTTAAAAAAAGTGTATTTCCCATTCTCTCAAAATCACTCCTCCAAATCCATTTGGCTCAGACAAACCCTATTAAAATATCTTTCCATATACCCTAACATCATCCTAGAGGCCTTACATTGATCATAAAGCTTACTTAAGGATACATTTTGATCAAATTAAAAGGAAGCACCATAAGAAGAGGTAATAATTTCTTCCACTCTTTCAAAGTTATTTTCTTCTTCCACTTCATCTTTCTTTTTTATTTCCATACCAGAATAATAAATACAGTATCTTATACATACTTTGATGTTATTATAAATATGTTACAAATTTATTCACTATTATATTCATCCTATGAATGAAAACTTCCCCATACGTGCGTACGTACCACTTACCGTCTCCACGTCGTGGTGTTGTTTTTTATTCAACACTTAATTATTTTGTTGTGTATAATAATGAGTATAATTGATTTAAATAATAAATATAACAATTTAATTATTCTTTATATATTATATACCATCCAATTACATATGATTTCTCTATTAATAGAATAAAATTGTTGATCATGCGTACATACGGACTACCGTCTCCACGAACGTGAGGAGATTCATTCCCCATCGTAACCATCAAAGAAAAAAATTTATTTGATGATTTAAAAATAATTTTTTACTACATAATTTCATTCTGGATATGAATCAAATACATCCTACCCATAACAAATATGTCTTAGGTAATGAAAAATATAAAGGAAAATGAATCAGTTAACACCTGAAACAATGATACTATAAAAATATTATTAATAATGAAATATTAGAAGATCATATATGATATCAAATTTATGTATATAGTTCTTTTATAATTTAATTACAATGATTTCAATATTATACAATAGTTATTCGTACCTTTGACGAAGGAAAAGTATAGGGTAATGCTTAATTTTACTATCTCTTTATTTATCTGAGGTTTTTTATTCGTAAGTATCTACTGGGACTTCTTTATGATCCACATCTGTGTTTCTTTAATTGTATTTCAAAACATTTTTACTATTTCCTAGAATATAGGGTAAATTAATTTATACCCTTGTTTTACTTCTTAAATTTTTTTTAGAGGAATCTTTCCGTCGTTTTCCAAACAAGGTACTTTATGACCTTTTTGACAAATTTAGATAAGAATGTTTTTTTAACTTATACAACGGGTGTGGCTATTTTCTGCCGTTATAACACCTTCGAAGCATCTCTTACAAGATTATAAGAATATTTACAAAATAAATGTTTTCATTTATAATTACATGAATTATAAATGATTTCAAAATAGAAAGATATATTTATCTCAATTAGTTTTTATTTCATCTATGTCAACATCCTTTGATCGAATTTACACTTGTTTGAAGTTAATTTATTATGCTACAATCTTCTATATTTTATTGAAGGTTTTTTTATATGTTTGAAAGTGGATGTATCATTTTTATACCATTCATGGTTTGTGGTTAATGTATTAACATTTCATATGCTGTTTTAATATGAGATTTTATATTATGTTTCAGCCTTTTCATATGAGGAATGCATTAGACTTAGTAATTGATGGGTGGTGCCCACTATAGCTCCTCGATGCATCGGTGGGTCTCATGAGAAAAAATAGTTTCTTGGAACAAGGCCATGGAAAAATCTTATTTTTAGTCTTATCACGGGGCCTTAACTTTTTAGTCTTGATGTCCGATATTATTCACTCAATCATTGGCTATTGATATTATATGTGATTATTCGACAAGTAGAATATCTATGTGAATAAGTAAATGGAATTATTTGATTTATCTTTTCATATTATGCTTATGTTTATGTTTAAAAGGATTTTTTATTATTCTTATATACTTCCTTAAATTTTTATTCTTATTTATGATAGTTTCTGCTATATTGTTATCCTTACATAGCATCTGAGCTCACCCCTTTCTTATGTTTTATTTTTTCAAAGATGCGAAAAAGTGTATTACGACTAACCTATATGAATATGCTAAGGGATATAAGAGTTTTTAAAGAGGACATAATTTAGTTTTTTTATTTCATGATGTAATGTAAAACTTATGTATGCATCTAGTACTTCCAAGGATACTAAACTTGTCTATCTTTTGAGAAATGATTTCTTATATCATTCCAATGTATTAAAATAATGCACCAGATCCGAGATTTTGGGGTCCAGTAATTATAGTTGGTATAAGATAAAGTTTAGTAAAAACCTTAGAAACTAGATTCCATAAAACTCTAATTAGAGAAGAATACCCTAAGATAGAATTTGAGGATTAGTATATAAAAACATCCTATAATTTTGGTAATGTAGAGATTTTGTGAATTTTCAAATAAATACATCCATGTCTAGATATGAGCAGGTAGAGGCAGCCCTGGAATAGATGTACCTAGGTGTGAAAACTATGAAAAGGATTTCCGGGCATGATCTGGCATATCTTAGTACACGACAATGGGCCTTACTTCACTCTTGGTTTCGACACAACCCGGAGATATTCTTCAGATAATTCATATTTTATTTACAAACAATTATGAAGGATTTATGAGTAAATACATCTTCAAAAAAATATTTATTTATTATTATGGATTATATTCATAAATTGTTCACTTTATGTTTGGTATTTTACAAGTTGGGAATTATTCATTGTGATTCATAAACTAACCTAGTGTATGTCATTGTTTAGAAATGGTGCCTCGTAGAAGGAATGAGATATCCAACAATACGCATGATCCAAAGAGTAAGAAGGGCCATATATTTCATGGTATTAAGCCAACATTTAGAAGGGAAATAGTATTCTACGTATTCTTATCATATGGAGAAATATTTTTATGTGTAAATAAGAAATGTAATAATTCACAGAGTCCTATGGCTTTTAAGGGAAGCCAGAGAAGAAAAGGTTGATAGAGAGAAATATGGATAAAGGGAATAAGGGAAAGAAAAAATTTCCCACATGTGATAATTGTGGAAATAATCACCTTGGTAAATTATTGAATGGAATGGGAGTTTTTCTTAAGTGTGGATAAAAATGACATCAATTATGTGATTGAAAGGGTACTAAAAAGTATTCAAATTTACAATTTTTCATCTACATAGAGTTGGGTCACTACATGAATCAATCTCCCAATCATCAGAGTATACCCCATATGATGTTATTCGATAATAATAAAGTTTTGATACTACCACAGATGAAGAGGAATAATTAGTGTTCTTATATTTTTATTGATTAATTATGTCATTTGAGTGTTGTATCAATGATCTACTGTACTATGGAAATAACTA
Source organism: Viscum album (assembly GCA_963277665.1). NCBI lineage: Eukaryota > Viridiplantae > Streptophyta > Magnoliopsida > Santalales > Viscaceae > Viscum > Viscum album. The sequence continues at coordinate 1,933,810,698 of OY728128.1, forward strand.
TGGATTGTTCTGCAGTACTATTTCATTGAGGATTTGAGATTGTATGGTACCATGTAAAGTGACGTAGTTTCTAGTTAAACATTTTAGAAAATACATGGTTGAGGGAAATATAAACCTTAATATTTTCTTCATACAGAGGTAGTTATTTTGGAATAAGAGATTATTGATTTAGATAAATTATATTGGATATTCTTGACTACCTTGAAACTGATTAATGATTTGTATATACCATCATTTTTGGAGTTTACAACATTTATGGATTAAGGATTATATCCATTATTCTGTGTTTTACTGAAGGAATAAGGTATTAAATACATATTCAAATCAGGTTTTATGGTAATTCATGTTGTTACCATGTTTTATAGAAATACATGATGAAGGAATTCACATGTTGATCATCGTTATGTTATGTTGACCTTCCTTATAAATTTTTGGACTGTGAGTTTGGACACAAGTTTTAGGGAAAAGTCTAAAGGTTGGAATGGATTAAGTTTTAAATTGGATACTGTGGTATAAGTGTAAAACATTTATTAAGATTATTTTTTTATTTTTTATAAAAAAGAAAACCTTGAGGTCGGGTGACAAACCGTCATGTCTGGCAAGGCCGTGAGACTTGAACCTACAACTGTTGTCAGAAAAAGGTGCATTACATACCACTAGCCTATGTGATGTCTTGGTTTGTATAATTTAGTTTTTTAAATATAATTAAAGATGGATTATAATTTCATTTTTTTGAAACCCTATTCAATTATGTTAAATATAATATTTTTGATTTCTATGATATTTTTTGAGTGAAAGATGAGTTTGTGGTAGTAATTATTTAAATGATTGAACTACACTTTTCGAGTTTTTTTATTCTATGAATAAATTAATTCATAAACATTAGGGAAAGTAACTTAAAACAAAAAATTTGTTATCCTAATACCTTATGTTTTTTTAAATGATGATATTTTAAATCATCATAAATTTATGGCTTTGAGGCCCTCAATTTTTCATTTATTGTTCTCTTTTTTGTGATTGATGACCACAATCACTCCATATAAATACTTGCGTTTTTCCTGAAATTTTTTGTATATAATTTCCACCAATGTTCTCCTATTCGAAATTATAATATGGTTGTGACATTTTCATTTCCCTTTCCCTCTTATTAAGACTAAATTTTATTAACCCAATTTCTGATGTGGGTTTTCCACAAAAGTGTTTTCTATTTTCAACCTTTTATTTTCAAAGAACAATTTCAAATTTTGATGATACAATTTATTGGATGGGAGAATGTAACACCCCAATATTTCATGGTACGCTTCTCTTTAAATAATACAATAGATTCCGCTTCACACAACATCGAGTTCTAGCACACCACAGCTAATCAAACTAGTCATTATGAATAGAAATACCAACTTTTTGAAATTTTATAAATTTTATTTTTCGAAATGGACTTCATTTTTTTGATTCGGAATATCAAAATTAGTTTAGGGTTCATTTGTGGTATTTTTATGAAAACATTCAATTTTTGATTAATAGGGAAAAACACTGCATTATTGTTTAAAACATACTTTTTATTTAAATAATTATTTATTTTATTTAAAAACATTTAGGTCAAAATAGATACATAATACCAATATATGTTCAATTTAATTCATTAGAGTCATTTTATAACTAAATTAGATGTATAAAATTTTATTATACATTTTAACGTCTTTTACCCACCTTCTCGACATGTTAGAAATTTTTTTTAAAATTAAATTTTACCACTTCTGTGAATTGAATTTCAAAAATATGAGAGACACGGTTGACACCAGTAAGTAAAATTTGGTTCAATAGGATGAAAATATTTTTTGGTGAATTGTAACTTTTGAATTATATTTACCAAGGTTAAAAGTAAATAGGGTAATTAAAGGTAAAATTGATATTATAATTACCCTAACACATATCTTAATTCTATTGGATAAGTGTATTTCGACCAAAATAAACATTATCAATAAAATATGACCCTTTTGTTCCACCTATATTAGAAGTTTACATTTATTTATATTTATTTTAATGAAGAGTGAAAGGTGTTAAATTCAAATTTTTATAACTAAAACATTTTTAATATAGTGTTATACATAAGAAAAATTTGACTATAAATATTCATTGGAAATATTAAAATATTTCCTAAATCATAGTATTTTATTTATAATTTTTATATATTAAATAATTAAATTTAGTTAGGACACAATGATGATGCAGTAATAACCTTATTAATGAGAGGTTAAAATAATTGATATAAAAAATATCCAAATATATTAAAATTGTGAATTTGGATGCCTTACATAGATTTTATAGGTTAATATGACATTTTAGTATTTATTTAACATATTTTTTCGAATTAATGATGTTTTTTTTGCTTTAAAAAAACTATATACTAAATAGTGTCAAAATTGACATAACTGGGTTATTAAAACAAATACTATATTATTAAATGATATGATATTCATAAAAATCTAAGAATCAGCCAAAGAACTTATATAATGATATATATGTCGTTAATAAACCACTTTATTTTATCTTGTCATTTTATATTAAGTTTATTAACCATGTAATATAAAATACAAGAAGACATTGTAAAAGTTAAACTATTTAACTAAGAGTTAAATCTAAAAGATAAGTTTAATATGGTAACATAAACATTTCTAAAACCTATTTTTTGAGAGGATTTATACCCATACCCACCTTATGCTAGAAATAATTATATTTGGATACATTATAAACCGAAAATGATTATATAATAAAATATTATTTCAAACATTTCCTAAAGTGACCCTCACCTCTCTCATAAAAGGGTGCTTCCCCTTCTCTCAAAATCGTATCTCCAAAACCATTTGGTTAGGCCAATCCCGACTCAAATATCTTAAAAACAACCCTAAATTCACCCTATAAGCCTTAAATATATCAGAAAGCCAAACTATGGATCTCTTTTGATCAAATCAAAATGAAGCACCTGAAGAAGAGGTAATAATCTCATCACCTATTTCAATGTTATTTTCTTCTTCCACTTCCTCTTTCTTTGTTATTTCCATGCTATAATAAAAAATCCAGTACCTTATACATATTTTGAAGTTATTATAAATATTTTTCAACCATATTCATTATTCTATCCATCCTATGAATCACAAAGTCACCAAACATGTGTATGTACGACTTACCGTCTCCACGTCGTGGTGTTGTTTGTTATTCAACACTTCATTATTTGGATAGGTATAATAATGAGTATAATTGTTGTAAATAATAAGTATAACTTGTTAATGATTCTGTATATATCATATAACATCCAATTATATATGATTTCTCCATCAATAGAATGATATTTTTCCTTGTGCATACTTACGGAATACTGTCTCCACGAACACGATGAGATTCATTCCTCATCGTAACCATTCAAGAATAATTTTCATTTTATGATTTAAAAATTATTTTTAGCAACATAATATAATTATGTATATGAATCAAATACATCCTATCCATAACAAACATGGATTATGTAACAAAACATATAATGCCTAATGAATCAGTTAACACCCGAAACAATGATACTACTGAAATATTGTTAACAATGAAATATTAGAGGACCATATATGATATCATATTTATGTATGTGGTTATTGTATAATTTAGTAACAATTATTTTACTATTATAAAAGAGTTTAACATACCCTCGACCTAGGAAAATTACATGGTAAGGGTTAATTTTACAATCTCTTTATTTATCTGAGGTTGTTTATTCATAAGTTTGTACTGGGACTTCATTATCATCAACAACTTTATTTTATAAAAATGTATTTTAAAAAAAAATTACTATTTCCTAGAATATTAGTTAAATTCATTTATACCCTTGTTTTACTATTTATAAAAAAAATTGAACAGAATGTTTTCTTCATTTTCCAAACAATGTACTTTATGACCGTTTCGAAAAATTATGGTAAGAATGTTATTTTTAACTTATACGGAGGGTGTGACTATTTTCTGTCGTTATAACACCTCCAAAATGTCCCTTGCAATATTATAAGAATATTTTTAGAATAAATGTTTTCTATTAAAATTACGTGACTTTTAAATGATTTCAAAATAGAAATAGATATTTCTATCAAATAGATTTTATTTCATCTATGTCAGCATCCTTTGATCGATTTTACACTAGTTTGATGTTGATTTATTATGATACAATCTTCCATATTGTATTGAAGGTTTTTGTTATATTTTTTACTGTAGATTTTTTATTTTTATACCATTCCTGGTTTATTGTTAATGTATTAACATTTCCTATGCTAGTATTAATACAAATGTTTATGTCATGTTTCAACATTTTCATATGAGGAATTAATTAAACATAGTAAGTGACGGGTGGAGCCTGATATAGCTTCTTTATGAATTGGTGGGTCACATGAGACAAACTAGTTTCTTGGAAAATTTCCTTGAGAAAATCATATGTGTAGTCTTGGAAAGAGGCCTTGACTATGTGGTTATGATGTCCGGTATTATGCAATCAATCAACATGAAATTGGATATTGATATTACATTTTATTATTCAACTAGTAGAATATCCAGGGGAATAAGTAAATGGAATAATTTTATTTATCATTTCCATTTTATGCTGAATTTTAAGTTTAAAAGGATTGTGATTTAGTCTTATACATTTCCATAAATGTTTATTATTATTTATGATAGTTTCCTCTATATTCTTATCCTTACTGAGCATTTGAGTTCACCCCTTTATTGTGTTTTATTTTTCCCAGGATGTGAAGAAGTATATTATGATAATCCTGCATGAATAGGCTAAGGGGTATAAGAGTGTTCAAAGGGGACACAATGTCATTTTTCTTATTTCATGATGTAATGTAAATCTTATGTATGTATCTAGTACTTCCAAGTCTAAAAAACTGATAGGTCTTTCAAGAAATGATTTCTTATATCATGTTAATGTATTAAAATAATGCACTGGCTCCAAGATTCTAGGGTTGGGGCATTACACTCAATGTTTTTAATCATACATTAAATTTTTCAAAGATTATATTCAAATAAATTTATTTCAAAAAAATTTATGAATTATAAGATTTGAAATGTTTTTTTCAAAGTATAAAATCTATTTTCCTCAAGAAATGTTCCTAGTGATATTTCAAAATAATTTTCCAGCAATGATGACATAATTTGATGTTCCTTATACTTTATCAGTGATATGACCCAAATATTCGATTCTTATCTGTTCTCTAGATGTTTTATGTTTATGATGAAAATAGTTTTATGAATATTATTCTTCATACATAGGCTATACCATGATAAAATGATTATGAAACCCAGTTCCTTTTCCATCGGATATTATTTGATGAAATAATGAAATGATTATGAAACCAATTTATTTTCCACGATTTTTTTGTGAAGAAATATTTATGAAACCCATTTCATTTCATGACATCTGATCTTATGCCTTTTTTATGATCTATTCTAACTAATATGCCTAATTTTAATTATGTAAAGGTGGTTACATTCTATATAAGGACGGTGGTTAATGTATGACCAAGGATAGTGGTTATGATGTAACTAAATATAGGTGGCACCTATATATCCTTCCAATACATTGAGTAATGATTAATATTATGTGATATTAAAGGGTGCATGGTAGGTTATCACAACACTAAAAGTTAGTACACTAAGAATTATACCATGACTGAACTTGGATACATGGGGGGGTAATCCCATGCCTGAAGTTGGTACATGGGTTGTTATCCCAATCCTAAACTGTTATGAATGTATTGGAGGGTATACATTGCATAAGATTTAATATTTTTATGTATATTCAACAAATCTATGTATTATAATAATTTTATTATATCATTGATCATTTTTATTATTCCATTATAATTCAGGTCTTATTAGCTTACTAAATTTATTCCCTGAATCATGTTTGTGATCTATAATATGTAGTGTATGATTTTCAAATGTTATTCTCTTGTTCTCATACCCATATTCTCATATTATATTGATATCTCCCTTATTAACCCTTACTAGGAATCTATGATCACCCCTTATTACGTATCCTTTCCCCATAATATGAAGAATAATATTATATATGATATGTCTAAGAATGGTGATAATTATAAAGAAATTAGTGGGGGATGACGTATCTCACTTATGGACTAGTGATTTATGTTTCAAAGTTTCCAAATACACATTACCTAAATTCTTTTGGACTTTAATGTTATGTAATCTAATGAATATTAACCCATTAAGATGAAATATTTATGTATGAGAAGTTTGGGTCTATATGACTTACCCACTATCCTTATGTATGTCCAGTATCAGATTAGTATACTAGATTTTAATACCTTACTCATCCACTGATTCTCAAACAATCTACACTAGAATATTCCTACTCAAAGCATCATCAACCAAATTTCCCTTCTCAGGAATATATGAAATCTAAAAAATCAAACTATGGAAGGTACACCACCCAACATCATCATCTGAGGTTTAGGCCTCTCAGAGTGAAAATTTACTTCATTCTATTGTGATCTGAATACAAAATAAAACCCTACCAAATGAGGTAATAAATTCACGTCTTTAGAGCATGCATAACATCTTCCCATTCAAGGTCATGGGTGGGTAATTTTAATCCTTTTGGAATAACTATCAAGAGCCATAGGCCAAAACATAGTCATACATTATTTGAGCACCTCCCAAAACCATACAGATAGAGTCACAGTACACTACCTCTGGTATCCCAATCTTAGGATGAGTTAAAATAAGATAGGATGTCAACTAGGGTTTTCAAGTTCTCAAAATAACTCTGACAATTCTTTTCACACTGAATCTTTAACCCTTTCCTAGTTATAGTTGTCAAGGGAGAAGCTAGACTAAAGAAGAACTGAACAAAATGTCTATAATACACATCCAAGCCTAGAAATATATGTATCTCAATAATATTATCAATATAATCCAAAAGAATGATTGATCGAACCTTATCTAGATCCACCCTCACTACATCCTTTGAAATAAAATGACTTAGAAAATTCACATCCTATTTCAAAAAGTAGAACATGAGAAAATTTGAATATAGAATATCCCATCTCAAAACACCTAAAAACCATTATCCATTATGAATTATTCTTATATATCTCAGAATACACCATGTTGACATCTAAAATCATGACCACAAGGGAGTCTAAAAAATGATGATAAATCATGTTCATTAGTTCCATGAAAATATTCAGAGCATTGGAAAGATCGAAGAAATAATCAAATACTCGATATTTCCATAGTGACCTGGAAGATTGGTCTTTGGAACATCTACATCCAAAACACTCAATTAGTGGTACCTTGATCTCAATATTATTTTCAAAAACCAATAGGCCCCTCCGATCTAGTCAAATAGATCATCAATACCGGGAAATGGGTATTTATTCTTCATTATCGCCTAGTTAATCTTACAACAGTCAATGAATTGTAATAGGATATCATCCACATTCTTTGAAAATAGAACTGTTCCTACCCATGGAAACAAGGTGGGTGGATTAAATCCTTTCCCTCATGACCCACGCAAATTAATTTTACATCTTCTAGTTTATTTGGAGCCATTCAATAATATAGTAGGTAAAATGGGATCCTCATAGGGAGTATATTGATTGTAAACTCAACCTCTCACTGGGTAAGATTCCAAAATTACTATAGAAAAACATATGGTTGCCTATCATTGACCATGGAATGCTCACTCATAGAAAAATTCTCAACATTCTCATGAAACAACCTTGAAACCTAGCATGAGATCAACCCCAACTCTGAAACGACTAGTCCTTCCCTCCCTGGTCGCAAATCCTACTCATCCTGGAAAACCTGAGTTCTCCAGTTATGAGTAACTAACAATACCATACAATGATAATAGTTCACTATCTACATGATTCTAATCAACAATCCATGTCTATAATGAGATCAAACACATCCAGATATAAATAAATGAATCCCCAAATGAACTCCACACCATATACCAAAACATGAAACTAAGGGTACTTAAACCCCATTGTCCTTGTTCCTGCCCAATGGGGATAACCTATCATTGACATAAGGTACCAGATCAGATGTAATAACCAAGGTATAAATCATGTTGGGATATATTAAATAAGGGGATTAACGTATTTCATATAAAACCAATTCCAGATAAAGAGTAATAAACACCATACTTCGAATGGAGGTTGGACCATAATCTTTGTCCCCTATAATGACCTCAGATGCATAGAGTAAACCTTGCTTTGTTCCTCTCTAAGTCTTATATTCTTGATGATAATCCCCCATTCCATGAGAATAATATCCTCAACCCATGGAAGCCTCTTACTTTACCTAAAATACCACTCAAAAAATAGATCCCAAAGTACTCCCATGTGAATTCAACTGATAAAAGCATTAAACATTCCATGGTTTCCCACATAAGTGGCATGTCCTTGAAGTCTCTATGAAATTTGTACTATTGTTTCTTACCTTTCCAAAATACTAATAGGAAACCAGTCTTTGCTGCTTTCAAGGTATCTTGGTAGAACTCCCAATTTGATTCCACTTTGAATGTAGTTCACATCAGATGCTCATGATTCCCCTAAATAACCATATATGATATAATAAATCTTATATCTCATTGGGTCCCTTGTCTCTATGAAACAATTGGTTATTCTTCCCTGAAAACCACTTATAATGTTACATGCACCATGTTTACTCATGACCACACACATGGCCCAGGTTTTGAATCATACAAATCACTGACTCCACCAAAAATGGATCAATGAGAGGGTTCTAAAATGGGGTACTCTCTACCACAGCCTCTTTACACTTGGATGAGGTACTTCAAAGAATTAATTTCTAAATGATACAAAGAATATGTCTCATCAAGAAAAAATCAACATCAGCCCATAAAACTGATCCAAAATAAAACCCCCCATCATTGGAATCACCAAATAACTCCAATAAAGGAGAAAAAACATCACAAAAACATCCCATATAAGGGTTAAAAATATAACCACAATCCTAAAAGACCCATAAAAACATAATGTTCAACACAAATAAGAGTTTCCCATGCACTAACTCACACCAATGTATTATGTCCTAATGGTCCTAGCTTCAAACTATCTATGGCTCCCACATAAAAATGTATCTAATTCCTTTTTTTAATGAACCAACTTAGTTTGAACTAACTCATCACTTGAGTGGGCATGCTTCATGGCCCGAAGTTTATTCATACTCACCATGGGCTAGTGACATGCCCAAGGAATAACAAACTATCACTTGGGAATGATTTTCCACTAGTTAAAAAGCCTGACAAATCCATAAAATGAGACAACCACACAGATATCATCATACTAAATAGCATAATATAATCAAATATCATAAACAACAACATATATCAAATATAAATCATTCCATAAATAAACACACACACATATATATATACAAGGTATCTCAAAATAAAAAACCAAAGATCAAAAGGAATTATAGAAAGTTAAATAATGCCAAATTACAACCCTATAGGTAAAAAAACAACAATGACACCATATGAGTCAATTCATGTGAGGCCACATATCCTCTAGAAAACACAAGACAATTGTAATAATGATCTGCAACAGTGGGAAATGGTTCCCTTTCCTTCATGTGTGTCCAATAAAATGAAATCTTAAAATTCAAACAAGGTTCCATGAAGGGTGAGTGGTTCAAATCCCAGTCGGATACCACCATGAATAAATTTAAGTCCATTACCCCTGAAACCCAAAAAAACAGTTTAAAAAATTGAATCAAAAACCAATTTGAAAATATACCATTTCCATGTAAACACTCAAACCCCGCTGGTTTTATTTTTTCAAAAAAAAACATGGTTTTCAAAAATAATTTTCAATCATGAATCAAATATACAAATAAGGCCACAATGTACCACATGATCAACATAAACAATAAATAATAATAGATTTGATAATAAAAATAAACATCATATAATAATATATTTAGAAAATAAAAAAATGTGATTAATAAATATCATCACATCAAAATGGAACTCATAAAATTCTTAAATCATGTAAAATAGTATGACATGTGTAATATAGAGCTACGGATCTGACCACTAGGATTAATATGAGTGAGTAACAATTATAATACCTATATAAGCATTGGAATCTCTCATAGTCTTCATTGGGCACAACTCTAAGTGCTCACATGGCCTCTTGGTAACCAACTTGTAAGTTTACATTGTCTTCCTACCCAAAGGCTCACTCGATCTCTTATAAACAAATAGAGGCTGGTAAATTCCCCCTCTAATGTATCACACAATCCCTTGAACAAACCTCTCACGCACACCCATGTTATCCCAAACTCTACTTCGATACAACACATCACAATAAATTTTTCATGTTAATAAAGTGATAATATAAGACATTTCATAAACAACATACCAAAATCTATAAAAGAAACATTTCCCAAGGTAAACCCATTTCTAACACCATTATAGAAATCCATTCAAAACCACAAAACCTCTTTGATACATCTTTTCAAACTCTTGGTGGGCATACAAGTTGTACCCATTTGGAAAACCTCACTTTAACGACCACAAATGACAATAAAATCTTGGAAACACATCAAATAGGGCATACAAACCCAGAATAAATCATTTAAATAGAAATTTAAATAAAAAAATAAAGAATATTATAATGTAAAATGTATTACATGGGAAACTCAATTAAATAGAGACACCTACCTCGAATTCAATATAATGCTTATATCCCTTGATAAAGACTAATTGTAAGAGGTATAACCATGCGTCACACACCTAAGCCATAAGAAAAAATCACAAACCCTCATCATAAACCATATATCTGGAAGACACCACCCTGGGGTTTGAAACATCCACAAAAATGTAAAAACAAACATTTTTTTATTTGAAAATAATGATAAATCATTGATAAAAAGAACTTACCTTAAGAAAAACCCCAATAATCAAAGAACAAATACACCTAGAAAGGAGGGTGAGAGCTTCACAGCCCCAAGTGGAGGGTTGTGCATATTAGGGTATGAAAATGATGGCCAAAAGCTAAAAAAGAAATAAAGTAAATTTAGTAATTTTACCTTTTTTTAATGGTCTATATAGTGTTGTGTGGTCTGGTCAAATAGTTAGGAAAAACATGACCCATCCATGTGGGTGCTACTTCCCAGCCAAAATAGGTTGCACTGTTTTCTCTAGAGTTTCGTACAGTTTGAAAATGTAATCTCAAACCATAAAAAACCTATACTTTCAAAAATTTCATCACCCCTAGCATGATTTCTTTCATGGTTTAAGAAAACTATGTACCAACCATGAACCCTAGTCTATCTCCACAAAAACTTTTAGTTTAGACCCGCAACACCTGAGAACTCCATGAACACACCCAAATATAAATATAAATAAAATTTTATGTACCAGTGACCTTACAGGTGTCAGAATTTATACAAAAACATAGTAACATCCACCATATAGAATTATAATTTGGGTTATTCAAAAAATACTCAAAAGTCACCACTCTATGATAACTAGAGATCATTTTATGAACCATACCAATATTTTTAAGTTTATCCCATTTACATTATCTTTAATTTTTTCGGGTAAAATATACAAAAATTATTTATTCTATTTATATGATTTATAATTCTTTTCACAAATATCATGTGTATTTCAATAAGACTTATATGGTACCATGAGACATGAAACATGGATAACTCAGTTCTAGTTTATGTCATTATTAGGTATAATAGGCTTCAAATGATTTTTCAATATTCTATTATATAGAAATACTTATATAATCATCCATTAAATACATTATTTTTGTATCCACTAGTATTTTTATCTTCAATCATTCATCTATTATAAACCTCTTTATAATTTATTTGGCATTTTACGATTTAAAAATTAATATCCCATGCCTTCCTAGAGTATCCTATAAATGAATAAAAAATTCTCTAATCATAGATATTTTGAACTCAACACTCCTGTATTCATTAACAATATTATATTATTCCCCATCTGATCCTCCAAAAATTTTGTGATTCACATAAATGAATACAAAAATAGTTTTTTGATTCTATTAATTAATGTAGATATTGGGATAAACTCTATAATTTTTTACTAGATATTTCTCAAGTATTGATCGAGTATAGAATACAAATCTCTAGGTCCTTGAATTATTTCATTAATTTATATTTATTTATTTCTTCTAAAGTGTGTACTCAATTTATAGGGATGAAGAAATAGCTTAATAATTTTAATGATGATGTTAAGTATCTTATTGAAATTGGGTGAGATAAATTGACTGATATTAATCTTATAAAAAACTATTTTACATCATTCAATGATAAATCATATGGTGATAAATTATCATATCATCATGGATAATTCTGAACAAGGGGTGGTGATATTGTATTTTGTGTCAACCTAGAATCTTATTATTGATATCATTATGAAGGCACTACCCTAGGATGAGTTTGAGAAGCCTTATTTTTCTCTTGGATTATAATAATCTCTATAAATATTTTTGGTTCGGTGAAGAAACCTCCACTCTCCATGAGAGTTTCTATTTATATCATACTATGGTAACTCTCTTGAATTAAATGTTTGGATTTCTAACCCTCTATTTCAAATGTTATGATAAGTTATAATCATGTTTTTGAAAAAGGGGTACATTTTATCAATGGATAATAGGAGAAATATTGTTCATGGTTAGGGATAAAGATGGAAGGGTGTGTTAATTCATTTTGTAAATAGTGGAGTTATCCCATTTTGAGATTCTTTTATCATAAAAAGTGTTTTCATCTCTATTAAAAGGGGGATATCTTGGTATAGAGGTTTTAAAAAGCATTAAAATCAAGGAAGAGTTTTCGTAATGATATTTTCATTTTACTCCTTCTTCTCACAATACTCTTCTCTCACCAAGGTTATAGTATATTATTAGTTAATCATTTATGAACCATATAATGAACAAAGGGTATATATTATGCATCATGTCAATTATAATGTAATCAAATGATAATTTGTTGAATATTTTTTATTAGGGTTCCTTATAAACTCAAAGGGTGGTATTATTAGAAAAAATACCATGAAATGTTTTTTTGGACTATGACTGTTGAAAATGATATTTATAGAATTCCAAAGTAGTTTTCATGGATACATGAAAGGATTAATTGGTTTTCGATAAATCTTATAGAATCATTATCTATTTGTAATACATCACACCATGAAAACTTAGGATACCCCATGAAATTAATTTCTATGATAATAGAAATGTAATGAGTTCCATGTGTATAGAATATAATTTTATTTTATATATAAGTGAATTTTAAATTCTGTATGAGGTTTTAATCTCTTCCACTAAGAAAAACAAAAGAGTCATGTCATAAACTCTTGGTCACATCATGGTTTGGTTTCGGTATAGTGTCATGTTATAAAAGTTGCTATTTTGGAGAGAGACATCACTTTATAATAGAATATATCTTGTCTTTGAAATGTAAATGCTTGTTGTTTGAAAATATAAATTTCTACATTTAAAGATTACTCTGAGAGATGTGTAAATGTTTCATCCTTTTTTGTTAGATTATGTTAAATATATAATTGTTCTCCACACTATAGTAGTCAGAGAGACATTGTGAGAACGATTAGATAAATTTTAGAGGTTATGATATTTTTTAAACAACCATTCTATTGGGAGGATTTCACTTGTGGGTACATAGAATGGATAAGTTGGTATTCCATGAATTCTAGGGACCACTCCAAGTTGTGGTGTGTTATATAGCTATGACACCCTGAAATTGTAATTACTTTTTAATAAATCAATGTGTTTGATAAGATTACTTCTAAAAATTCCTAATATAAACAAGATAAAATATAATATAATAATGTTATTAATTAATCTAATATGGTAATAAAATATGAATCATTACCTTTAGATGATAAATAATAAATATTTGTTAATTTTGAGAAAGGGTATTTAAATAACAGAAATTTTCTTTGTATTTTGAAATTCCCATTAAAATATAAATTTTTTAATTTTAGAATTTTAATTAGAAAAAATAATCCTTTTTTAATTAAAAGAATCCAGATTTACTTATTATGAATTTTTGATCATTTTCAAAAAAAGTTGATTTATAGTCAGAAATGTGGGATTTATAAAAATTATAATTTCTATAGTTTTATCACTATTTATGTTTCAAAAAAAATTTAAAAATAATTATAGTAATCTAATAATAAATTTAGGAATAAAATTATAAATTTTTTATTCTTCTTTGTATGTAAAAACCCTATACTGAAAAGAGATAGTATGATGACTTTTGTATCAGGTTTTAGATGACTTAACCTCCTAAATAAGCGATGCTTTTAAATATTTCCATGGATAACTATGAGAAACTAAATACATATATTGTTATTGATTAATAAGAAAAAGGGGATCACATGATGGTTTCATAAAATTTGTATAAGTTACATATTTTATTATTAGTAAATCCCCTTCGACCACAAAAATTATGGGATATGCTGTTATCAATTTGATTTTCATATAATATAACAATAACCCTTATGTAATGAAAAGAGATAATTATTCATTAATATTATTTATATATTATATGATCATAATAATATATCAACAATTAACATATTATTAAATGATATGTAATGATATCAAAATTATTAAATATGTGCACAATTGTTAAATATATTAACACATAATGGTCATAATATACTATAAATAATTAATTTACACATGAAAAATAAATTATAAAAATGATTATTAGTGGGTTTGGTTGTTGAAGAAATTATAAAATTGAATATTATTTTTGTTATTTCTATTTTATATGAGGTTGAAGTGTGATCATATAAGTAAATAAGGTAATGTATTTCATCTCAAATTCCTCTATTTGAGACACATTTGATATTATGAACCTCATTTAATTTGTTTTGATTTTATAAAACCTGTATTATATATAATATCCTGAATTATCTTTTAATCATGGTTATTTTGTTTTAATCACAATATAAATCATTCATGTGGTTTTGATTAATGATTTACCCAACTCGTGATATTTTTCTTGGTCTAAAATATGATTCTCTAAGACATGTTACATGTTATCCACTATATTTTATAATATGGTGTATTTAATTCCAATTAATACATTTCTATCATACTCTTTCCATTTCATGGAATTTACTAGACAAAAAAATTTCCCTTCTTCAACACGATGATGATATAGTTTGTTCCCCATTAATAAGTATTTTGGGTAATGAATATCCCCTTTTTTGAGTAAGAAAATGTTTATTGAACATTGTTCTTACATGATAGGGTTATCACACTATAATATTTTATGGTATTTTATAATACTCCTGTGAAAGTTAATCTTCAATAAAGTGAAAGTATTTTTTAAAATGTAGGTTTTCAACAAAGGTAATTTCAGGTATTTGAAGTGTCCCTTTTATTATATAATTTTTTTGGATGCACATTTACTATAAAAAACATTATTTCAATTCAAAGGATCCATAACTGGAAATTATTATAAAATTAATGGTTTCAATGATTTTTCACCTCATATTTTGAAAAATACTTTTTGAAATTTTCTATAACATCCTTTTTTTATATCAATGTTAAAAAGGATTCTAAAATATCTTTTATGTTTTATCTTCTATTTACCATTCCAATTAAAATATTTTTACCTAATAGTGGTTAAATTTCATGATTTATCCACTTATATGAATATATAATAATTTGGGGAAAATGAAATCATAAAAAAACAATACAATTCATGATCACTTCTTTGGATGCATCCTTCAAGCATTATTTTGTGAGATTTTTTTTATCTATATCAACATCCATATAAGTTTTTTCTACTAAATTATGGATCGGTTATTTATTACCATCCACATTCCTCCCATGGATGGATTCAGATAATTTTTTTTGAGTATTGAATTAGCTATATAATCATTTCATTAGATGGAACGACCATCATATTTTATATAATTCTGACTAGATGATGATCACCAATAAATAATTTTATTTTATTAACTTAGGGGAAAATATATGAATTTTTTTTGATTTTATTGAAATATGGAACATTATTTTTAAGTTGAATATATAATTTTTAACTATCAACATTCTTCCTTCGGAGGGGTAATGATCATTTTATCCATTTTATTAAAATAGAAAAAACTGTTGGTAGCATGTGTGCTATTATTCCAATACAGATGGTTATTAGCAAGTGTACTATATATTGTTTAACCATCCACTGTATTCCACTGAAGGGGTTATTATCATATTATCCATTTTATTGACATGGGGGAAATTATTGGATTTCATTATGAACATTTTCTGCCAACATAGGTTTATCAGGTATTGGAATTTCATATTCTTTATTATATGTATAACCTAGTTTAATTTAGTAATAGGTTCCTTTGAGAATGGTATAAAAGGTCTTGATGAATCTTACGGTGAATACATTGGACATAAATAGGTGATAGGTGGGGCCCAAAATTACAAAACCCCTCAATTCATTGATTGGTCTCATGAGATTAAACGGGTTTGGGTATTTGCAATATACCTACACACATCATAATGATTTCTCAACTATGAACTCAATGACAAGTTATTTTCTAGTTATAGTCTTTTAAAACATATTTTGAATGTCTAGAATTATGAGTTAAATAATTATGAGATTAGTATTTTGGATAACTGTGTTTTTATTTATTTTAAAGTATACCGAATGATTTAATTTTCATGTTGATTTTGGCTTATTTTTGATTAACTATTCCTATAATAATATTTATTCTATATTTGTTAAAATATTTCATCATTTTTATTTTTTCCCTTGTTATGAATTTTATCTCAACGATTATTATGGTTCTATTTCCTTGGGTTATGAAAATTATTATTAAACATGATATGTCTAATAGGATATCTTGTGTTGAAAAATTTATGGGGGATGTTGAAGAATTATTGAGAATAAATATTTTCATATATAGTGGGAAAACATAATGTTAGATATGAAGAACATGGATTTTTTAGTTTATTTTTTATCCTAATTATCTATAGCTCTAAACCATAAAAGATCCTTCTAATTTTTGAGATTAAATTATCATTATTGATTTTCTATATAAAATGTTTAATTATAGGATTTTATAGTTGGTATCAAAGAATTTATGTGAAGTTTGTATTTATTTCTGGATCTATGGCATCTTAGTTGGTATCAAATGAAAGGTTTAGATAAATTTATAGACTATGATTTTTGTAGAGAATAATTTAAGGTTCTATAAGTTATGTTTGATCATAATTTCAAATGAATTGAAAACATTATTGGATAATTAAATAATTTAATGTTATGGTAATAATGCACAATTAACTTAGGGGTTTGTATAAAAAAATCAATGAAAATTATTGGAATAAATATAAGTATTGGGTAACATACTAATGTTTTGATATTGTAGAGATTATATGGTTCTTTCATGAAATAAATCCCATTATGGATATTAGAATGTGGATGTGATTGTGGAACAAATTTACATAGGCATAATCACGTCAAAACAGTTTTTTTGGCCATTGACTCAATCATCACTATGATGCATGATGCGTGAACCTATTACTACACACCTAGTGATACAAACCTATAGGATGGTCTTTGGTTAATCACATTTTATTTATAAAATTTTATGAACCATTATGATGGATTTAATAATTATTATAATTAATTTAGTTAGAGAAACTAATTGAAAATTGACCATGGATAATAAAGGGTTGAACAAGGGTGTTATAGGTTGATCCAAAAGTATCATATTTAAAAAAAATCATTAGGGAAGAAATATTTGAATTTATTTATTTTAGGTATATATTATAGATATTTTCATAAAGATTTCTTTTTTACTATTTTATTGAAACTTGGTCAAGAAAATGAAGCTGATAAAAGTATATACCATGAATTACTATGTCTAGTAAACAAATATGGGAGAATTCCTAAATGGTGGAGAATATTATTATATCAATTCTATGATGGAAAAGGATAATATTACACAAGGCCATCAGATTGATGTTTTCATGAAATGATTAACTATTTTCATCAGTGTCTAATATTTATCAATGTCATTTTGATCTATTAAATGTTTTAGGAAGGATTCAATGAAACATCTATGAATAAATATTATATATTTTTCATTAATGGTTTGAAATAATTTATAAAATGGTAGCAATAACCTTTATAATGGATTTTATGGTAAGGTTATATTTTTGGAGATAATTATTTAAGAAAAAATGTTAGAGGGATGAACAAGTTTTAGGTTTAGTGTATGTTTTATTTCAAGACAAAAAAGGTTTCAGTGATTTTAATAATATAAGTTATATAGTAAAAATATCAATGGAATCGATGAAAAACAATTGGTAATTTTTATCTTGTTTTTTG
This sequence comes from Viscum album, assembly GCA_963277665.1. NCBI lineage: Eukaryota > Viridiplantae > Streptophyta > Magnoliopsida > Santalales > Viscaceae > Viscum > Viscum album. Next base: position 1,933,829,148 of record OY728128.1, read on the forward strand.
GATTATGATAAATATTTATTATTTTGATGCCTTATGAATGAGGGCTTAAATTCATTTGAGGGTTAAAGATAGAGTTAAATTTTCGGAGAAATATATTATATTATCTTGGTTTTTATGTCTTGTATAATCAAATACAATTTTTGAAATATATTTTTTTAGAGTATATTAGTAGGGTATATAAATAGTTGGGAATATGATTATAGGAATGAAATATTAATGAGGAAGGATAAGTTTGGATTTTAAAAGCTTAGATTTAAAATGAATAATTGTATTTTAATATTTTTTGAATGTTTTTTGTAAGTTGGTATCACTATTTTAAGTATTAGGTTGATATGTATGAGAGGAAATAACTCAAATTAATTAATATTTAACCAAGACTTAAATATGTTAAACTAAGAGTGATTTATGATGTTTGAAGTCTTATAAAAATTTGATTGTATGAACTATAGGATAATAGGGAATTTTTATAATGTGAGACATTTTTAGGTTAAATTTTCTTATTTTTATTTATTATAATTTACTTATAATTACATTCAATCATGTTATTTTTTTGAGTAATGGATAAAACAAGAATGAGACATTTTTGTGAGGTAAAATTTATATATTACCTTAATGGAAAACCCATCAGAATAGGAGATGGATTAAGAAGCCTTGTGATTATTACAAACCAACTATCATGAAAAATGATTAGAAATGTTAAAAAATTATATTTCCTAAACCCACTAAATAATATAAATTTTTTGTCTCATGAAATATCTAGTAATGATGGATATTATACTAACATGTGTAATGTAAAGATATAATCTATAAATATTTTTTCCCTCAATTAAATGTGACTTCTAATTATGCAACTCAATATCTGAAATTAATCGACAATGAGGTAAAAAGTCAAAAACAGCCATGAGAATAAGGATAATCATATGAAACTACTAAAATTGAATATGACAATAATTTTTCAATCAATATTTTCTAGTATATTATTTCATGTTTGTTTTCACGAACTATGAGTTATTAAATTATAATTAAAAACCCAGAGTGGTATGATTGTAATATATAAACTTTTCACGGTTTTTTGAGATATTTTTCCTTCTTGGATCTATTTATACATCCCTTAATAAAATTCTGTGTGAAATTAGGAATGGGTTAACTCAATTTATAGAGTTCTTATAATGATTTTTTAAATATATAAATATCATTATCCATCCTATATTAACCCATGATAATCCAATGGAATATGTATATTTATAATTTCTCTATATAAATTACTCTAATCATATGAGCCAGATTGAGAGGATGTAATTCATTTTAGGGGGTGTGTAACACCCTAGAATTCTAATTACCTTTAAAAATGTCAATGTGTAAGATAAATATTCCATCACAAAACACCTAACATATATAAGCCAGAACATTTTATAATAATATTAGTAATTAAAAAAATAATATAATCAATTAAAAATAATTAACTTCAGAAGAAAAATTGTTAATTTGGGTTAATATTGAAAAAGGATGTTTTCAATAAAAATTTGTTTTCATTATACTTTTCATTTCCCCACAAAATCTAAATTCAATTAATTTAGATTTTAAATTAGATGAAAAATTATAATTTTTTAATTCGATAAATAAAAATTTAATTAGTATTTATTTTTGATCATTTACTATAAAGGTATATTTTTTATCCAAAAATGTGGGATTTTTAAAAATTATAATGTTTTTTGATTTTATCTCTATGTAAGAATAACCTAGATGTTTGAAAAAACATTAAAATAAAAAAATCTAATATTAAAAATATAAAATTATTCATTTTTAAATATTATTTGTAAAAATAAAACATATTCCAAAAAAATTTAGACCTAAATAAAATTTATACATTAATATATAAAAATCATTTTTACTTTTCTCTTTAAATCAAGTATTTTCAAGGTGAGGTTTGGTTTTGGCCTTCCTTAGAATCCTCCTGGATTCTATTAAATTAATAATAAATCAATTTTTGTCTTTAAAAATTTTAACCGTGATTATTTTATCAAATTTATAAATTTAAAATATTAATAATTTTTTATTTAAAAAAAACTATTTTATGTTTTTCTAGAATTTTTATTTCAAAATTAAATTTCCATACCTCAATTTTATTTATTTTATAAAATGGTTTTTATAATTTAAATCATACGATTCAAATTTCTCCTTTAATAATATCTATTTTAATATCCCTTTAACCATCTACCACTAAGATGATCCCCTCGTCACTCATTGTATTACTTTCTCTTCAGATTCAATGATATTTCCAAGGAAACATCAAGTCCCCAAAATAAGTATTATATCCCTGTTAATTTTTTTTCTTAATATTACTCTCCAAAATATCTTATAAAATTAATGATATGATGAAATTATTATCATTATTATACTAATATAATTTAATATTAATTTTAAACCCCTAATTTACTCATTTACATGCACTTATAAAAACAATGGAATTTCAAACGTGTGTGTGCACTGAATTCCACCTCAATGAAGAAGAATTTTTTCATTTTACTTATAGTTCATAATTATTTATAACAAAAAATTAATATATGTAATAACATGAGAATTAAATACAAATAATACCATTAAAATTATTTTACAATGATATTATGTCAAAATAAACACCTACATGACCATATTCACCCATCGAGATAAAGTGTGTTAATGTTTTAGATAGTTTAACCTCCTGCATGAATGATGATTTAAAACATGATTATGGATGACCTTAAGAAAATAAATATTCATATTATTATAGATTTATAAGAAAATAAGATCATTTTATATTTCTGAAAGATTTATATTTTGGTATTGAATTTATTATTAATAAATTCTCATGGACGACCCAAATTACCAAAAGAGGTCGTTATCAATTAGGTTCTCACATAACATAACCAAACAAAATATCGAATAAAATATGATAATTTTAAATCAATATCTTTAATATATGATGAAATAATAAATTATATATAAATAATTAAATTGGTATCAAATTATTGGTGATGATATCAAAAGTATTACCCAAAATTAAATTTTGTATTAAAGAAACACATTGGAGGAAAAGGTAAGAAACCCAGAAACACAACATTAATAAAAAATAAAAAAACCCTTGCCCGAATGGTCCCAAGTCCAATAAACCAGATAAAACAACAATTAATGTCCCCTCCCTAGCATAAACAACAATAGGTTCAGTTTCCACCATTCTAATGCTGCAGTACAACCTACCCCGTACAAATACAGGCTGGTACTGATGGCCATGGTCATACCCTCTCAATCATCCAAAACTAAATTTCATAAGTCTGGTGAAAACATATATCTATATCTCATATATATTAGTCCTGGAAGATAATATTTAATCAATAACGATGAATAGTATGTCGTAGGCAAACAACATTCAGAGGGACCAAATACAGAAGTCTAACAAAAAAAATTCGCAAAAGCGATCCAGAAAACTAATTTTATCATCCATTCAATCCAATATCAGAAACTACATCAAGGAAATATATTCCTATGATTCATGTATGTAATAAAAATATTAACCAATTCAACCACTTATTCTTGAGAATCATCCTCATCCTCTGGATCAGAACAACCTCGTCCATACTCAACTACAATGATTTTCCTATACTTCATTTTTTCTCATTTTGAGACAAGTTTGATATTATGAACCTTATATCATTTAAGTGGTGTATATAATTTATATTCGATATATCATAAAATGAATTATATTTTTATAATATCATTTATGGTTAATTTAAAATCCCTATCTTTCAAGCATTATGATTAAACTATTATCGAATCCACAAATATTTCTTAGCCTCAAATCTGATTCTTTGATGCATTTTACATGTTAAGCACCATGTTTCCTTTTCATAGTGTATTTAATTCCCTGGGATATGTTTCTATAACACTCTTTTATTAAATTTGATTTATTATCCAAAAACGTTTCTATTATTTAAGTGTATATTGATACTTTTTTCCTAGTAGTGTGTATTTTCGGTAACTCAACTTTCCATCATTGAGTTAAAATGTTTTATCGTGAACATTACTCTTCCATGTTTGGGTTCACCAACCCAAATATTTTATATCTGTTTAAAAACCTCTTTGTAAAAGGATGTTTTAATGAAAATAAATATTTATTACGTTTTTTATAATATAGGTTCTCAATAAAGGTAATTTCTTGTTTTAAAATTTTTTATATAGTAATCATATGTTTTGGATCAACATTTTCTATATAAAAATTATTTCATTTTCTAGGCTCAATTATTAGATATTAACTTAAAACAAAATCTCTTCAATTGTTTTTCGATTCACTTATTTAATGATATTTTGGATCTTTCATATCACATCTACTTTTACATCAATGTTGAAAAAAATTCTTAAAGCGCTTTTATGTTTTCACTTCTATTTCCCTTCCCAATTTATTTTTTCCCTAATTGGTTTTATATTTCATGATTTTTACTTATATATATATATATATTATCATTTGGGTTTAATGTACGCAAAATTCAATACAATCCAACTCATGATCACTTATTTTGTGTTATCTTTTAGGTATTATTTTATGAGGAAATTTTCATCTATGTCAACATCGTTATTGGTTTAATTTCCCACATTGGGAAACTTTTATTTTGAAACCATCCACCCCCTTACAATGGTTGTCTTACGATAATATTTTCAATGTATTTAATTATACATATACTCATTTATCTATATGGTGTGAACATTAAATTTAACATAATTTTGATTGGATGATGTTTATCTAGAAAGAATGTTTTTATATTAACATGGTCAAAATAATTGGCATTCTATATGTTGTTATTTTTTTATAGATGATTACTAGAAAGTTGAATATGTAATTTCTAACTATCCACCTTCTTCACGAGTTTTTTTATCATCATGTTATCACATCTATTGACATGGTGAAAAGTATTTGTGTTCCATATATTTTTATTCTAAGGAGGATGGTTACTAGAATTTATATATATTTCTTACCCACACACCTTCTTACTCCAGATGGATTATAATTATTTTTCCCTTTTATTGACATGGGAAAATATATATGTATTATTATTGATTATTGACTACCAATATATATTGATCATGTATTTATATTATATATTCTTCATTATATGGATATCCGTGTTTTATTTAATAAGATGTTCCTCATGGAATAGAAAAAAAAAGATTTTAATTACTCTAACATTTAACGCATTGGACATAATCAAGTGAAGGGAGGGGTCCAGAATTATATATCCCTGTAATTCATCAATATGTCTCATGTGAAAACATATTTTTTCATATTTTTTATATTCTTTCCTAATTAAACAAAATGTCTTGAATTTGGTCTCGATGAAATGTCAATGTCTTGGTACAAGGCCATGAAAACAGTTTTAGGATTTTCAACATTATGAAATATATTAGTATCATATCAAAATTATTGATATATGTTAATTCATTTATATTCATGAATATATCATGCTCCCATTTTCAATTTTATTATGTATTCTTTTTTACTTAATCCTGTCAAAATATTTATGTCATGTTTAGGCCAAGATTCATTCATTTTTAATTTTTTTTCTTATTAAGAATTTTTTCACCCATTAGTATGTTTCTATCTTCCTATGATTTGAAGAAACTTATTACACATGATATTCCAAAAAATATTTCTTGAGTGGAAGAATGTATGTGATATTTAAAATCCTTATTTGGAAATAAGTATTTTTATTTATAGTGGGAAAAATTGAAATGAGAACATGTTTTCTATTGATGTTTTTTCCTGATTGTTTGAATTTATATACCCAAAAGGATCATTTGGTTGTAATATATTCAGAAATCAATATTAAGATTACAAATAATGATGATTATATCTCGGATGTTATTATTGGTGTAAAATCATGTATGTAATGTATGTGTTTATGTCACTGTAGTAGAGAGTGCGAGTTTATGGAATCTCAATTGTTATGTGTAGGTTGAAAGACAATCCTGAAGTAGTCTCCATTATGTGCTTATTGGATGTGAGTTATGACAATCACATATTATTAATTACACACAACAATGAATATTTTCATGGTGTGGGAGTGTGTAGGATCAAGTTCATGGTTTCTATAGACACTAAAAACAAAATTGTGATAGTGTAGTGAATATAATGATAATATTGAGTTAGTAGACCTGTGTGTCTATATTATATATCTCTTCAATGGGAATTATGGGATTTAAAGTTATGGTATTGAATTAGTTATGAGGATAGTATTTAATTGATTTTTCCCCACACAATAAAATAGAATTTAAGATCTATTAAGAGGAAAATCTTTTTATATCTAGATATACCAAGGAGACATCTTTTCTTTAATAAGAAGAGATAAGGATCAGGAATTATAAGAAGTTAGAGAGAATATAGGATATATTTTCAAAATATTTTTAGAAAGTCAAAGAAACAAAAATGATCAATGAGTTTATCTCCCTGAATGTGCATGTTGTTTATCAATTGGAAGAAATTGAAGCCTAATGATACACCAATACTACTTTAAACCCACTCATTTTCTTTATGAATAAAAATATAGTGAACTTGGATAATTTGTGAGTTGTATGAGTGGTTGATTGTGGTTTGATCATTAGTTTTTTAGGGTTGTTTCACTAATTGGATCTCTGTAGCTACTCTAAACTATAAAAAAATTAGGTTTCTTATTGGTTTAGGTTCATCAATACATCACTGTCGCATTCTCCATGAATTATCATACTTTAGATGAACAAAGTGAAATTTTGTATGTCTCTATTTTATAAATATTATCACATCACATCTGTTTTATGGGAGAAAAATATTCCTAAAAACAAATGAATAAGATCATTGGATCGGTTCAATGCTGATGAATTGATATATCTTGATCCCCCCACCCAACCTCAGGTTATTTAACATTCATGGGACTAAAAATATGTTTAAGAGAAAAGGTATCATGTGGGATTATTCTCTCTCAGAATAGATTTATGTTCTACACAACTACAAGGTAATTCAGATCTTCAATGAAAACAATTTTCAATTTAAAAGAACTCTGATGGAACAATATTTGCATTCATTTGGAATGCATGTTTAAACGTTTGTTATATATTAGATCCCAGCCATCATAGAAATCATTAAATTTAAAAAAATAAGGGATCTTTATGTTGATTCTAAAGGATTAAACATTTCGGTAATTATATTATCTAACATAATATATGTTAAGGTCTTGTCATATAAATCCCCTCATTCCATATTCGAAAAAATTATAACCATCATTGAAGATAATTCCAAGGTATGTGAATATAAATATAATGCTATTTGGAACATCTATGAGGATCTGATTATGCCCTTAAATGAGTCCATTCAAGCATTATTTTATCAGGTGAACATCATTTTGGAGGAAATGGTAGACTTGGAGAAACCCCATCAATATCAAAATATTATTGAGTAAACTGATAAGATTACCATCATGCTTCAATGTAATGTTATTTTTTCTCAAAGATAATTAACCAAGGGAGGTGATTAAGGGTAGTCTTCACAACACTCTAATTGAATATGAGATGAGGAAAAATGAAATTGAGTCCCTAAAAAAGAGAATTATTAGAATGTTTCATTTAAGGTGATGAAGAATCTCATAGTGGTGGATGATCTAGAGGAAAGGTGGATTAATGAGGTGATGAAATTCCTTCTATTAAATTTAGAATAAGGAAAAGTAATATTAAATTAAAGCTATAACTTACTTTATTTTAATTTCGAAAAGTTTGTCATCTGACTATATGATATCCAAATATATTCCAATATTATGGTGATATAAAAAAAATAATTAAATGATTTAATCATGTGAAAGAAAAAATTATTTAATTGAAAATTTTATTTAAATGGAATAATATTATTTCATGAGAATATGTTAGCTCTAACAAAATGAAATCAGTGAAATTTGAGTACAAAAAAAGACCTTGGTGAGGTTGTTTTTATGGTATTCAATGAAAAACAACATATGGAGGAAAATGATGATGAAATAATTGATGTTTTTGGAAGATTATATCCAAATGATAAAATATAAGTTTCTCTAAAAACAAATTTATTTTTTAGTGATAAACAAATTCTAATGGAGGGGTTCATGATTCTAAACTATATATATATATTAGAAATTATAATAAAAATCCAATATTAAATAAGATAATGAAAATATTAAAACTAAAAATCATTGAAACTCAAAGAAATAAATTAAACATATGATAAAAATTAAATATAAATCTTGTATAATTTATGGCTTAATCAGTTCTATGATAGATTTTTTTCAAAAGAAATTGTTACTTGATGTGATAAAATTTTGATGATCAATAGAGGATTTAAAACCCCAACATGAAAACTATAAGTTGGAGTGTACAGTATTTGGAATAATATAAGTAGGATAATATGGATTCAAAAAAAAGTTAGAAACTTTCCCATAAGTGAAAATTTTCTAAGATAATGTAAAATATGTTATGTGGTTTTATAATAAGCACAAAATCAATGTTTGATTGATGCAAAACCATAATCACCTACACCCAAAACAAGGATTGGTTTAATATATTCATAGAAGATGAAAATTATATAGGCATAATACTGAATAAATGGAATAATATACAATTAATATGGTTTTATTATTGGGTAAAAATAGTGAATTCAAAAAATTTGTATTCACTTGAAAAAATGAATCCTCGGACTCAAGAGAAACAAAAGTAGATGATCATATGTTTTTATGTATGATAGGTTTTTTACCACTATTGTTTTTTATATAATGGATATGGGAACAAAGACATTATTTTTTTCATCAGTAGTACTAAGAAGTGTTCCAATAGACACCCAGAAAATGATATATAATCAGTTAGAAGGATCCTCAAGTATGTTTGAATAATAAAATCATTTTTTAACCCTACAATATGAGGTAGATCTAATAGATATAGTGGCTAAAAAACTCATTTACCACCGATGGATGTAAATTTGTATACATGGATAAATAAAATATATACTATGAAGTATAATTTAAGGGATGTTTATTCTAAATTGACGGATCAAGATTGATTATGGATCCTTGATTGTTTTCTCACTTTAGATCTGATTAGAGCCTAAGGATTTTAAAAATAATTATATTTAAAAAATAACATATCATTTAGTTTGTAAATGATGATGGTTTAAATTTCATTAGCTCAAGAGATTAAAAAAATATTTGTTTAGACATATGCTATAATGATGTATTGTTGTTTTATGACCTTGATCACAATTTACATAATTTATATCAATTATGTGACTTGAGGGATTCTATAAATTTCAGCAAGAAGGAATTCATTATAAAGGAATGTTTCATACAATTATAATTAAAAGGATGTTCAAAAAAGGAAATCTCTACCTCATTAGTGGAGAATAATATGTTCTTTATAACCAAAGATAAAGATAACAATCTATGTAATAGGAGGATTAGACACTTGAGTCAACATTTATTTGAAGACTTAGTAATGCATGAAGAAGCTCTGGAATTTCTTAAACATTCATGTGATTGAAATGGAAAGTGTAATATTTTTTAAAGGGTAATATAATTTTAATTAATTATATGATAAATAAACAAAATTTAACAATAGTTCTTGAGTTGGGGTATATTTATGTAGGGGGAACAATATTATCCATGTCCATCAATAGAAACCATTATTATATGTTATTCATTAATGATTGCATTAGTATGGCTTGGAATATGATGATATCTCAAAAATTAAAATTGTTAAAATGTATTTCATGTTATCAAATATTGGAGGATTACATTACAATGATGAAAATTCAGATGATCTATACTAAAACAGGTATATAATTCACTAAATATCTAATTGATGTATATCTTTAGAATCATTAGATAAAGAACCAAGTTTAAACAATGAGTACTCCATAATAAAATTGTATCTTTGATAGGAGAAACCAAATTACTAATAAATGTATTTTGAATTGTTCATTTATAATTATCTACCATTTTTATATTGGAAGGAATTGGGGATTATATTATTTTATATCTCCAATATGGCCTTTTTATGTATAAATGAATAGAATAATCCCTCTAAGATGTGGTATATTAGGAAACCAACACTAATGTACATTTCAATTTTTGAAAGTATATGATTTATTCTAAATAATTGAATAACTAAAAGATTTATTATTAGGGGGATGATTTTTTTTTCTCAGATATTCATTCAAATGAAATAAAAACAATTCTACAATAAAAGGATTATGATTTTTTAAAAAAATTGATTAAGTAATAGCTCTAGAAGATGATATAATTACACATCAATTGATAATATTTATGAAAATAGTAATTAAATATCATAGGATAGTTGTGTTTTAGGGGGAAACCTTTGGGTACAGGAGGTTATAGAAAAATTATGAGAACACATTGATGATAATGAAATCATCGTAGGTTCATTCACATTGATGAATGGTAGAAGAAATGTTGAACTCAGTGAGGGTGAAATCGTTGGTGATTAGATATTTCTAGTGAAAACATAGTGAATGTTGACTATATAATAATATTCTATATTATTTAAAAAATATAATAACTATTTTCAATTTTGATCCATAAAAGAAAACCGGGTGAAAAATTTGCCTGGAGAGCTTAACCAAATTGAGAGCAATGAAAAATAGAAAAATGCCACGTTACCAGAAGAATAAAATTTCATCATAACCAAGAGGGTATTTTAAAGAAAATTTAATAAATATAGTGATTTGACATGGTAAAAATAATGGATTCCATGAAATTATTATTCCCAAATTAAAGTAATAGATGTTTATGATACAATTTCAAATGTATTCTAGATAGAAACTATTCATAAATTCATTAAACAATTAGTTAAAAGAATTTTTATGTTGTTAAAAATGGATATCACATCAATATTCCTCAATTTATTTCTTGAGGATGAATTGTACATCATTCAAATAAATGGTTTTCTTATAGATAAGAATAAGAAAAAAGTATTCCTATTAAAGAATGTGTTGTACGGGATGAAGCAATCACCCAAAGCTCAGTATTCAATGATTGATCAATACTTGATAAATATCATGTTCCAATAAGAAATAGTTAATCAAAATATCTACATAACGAAATAGAATTACCAAAGGATGATGGTTATTTTTTATGGTGATGACATTATTTTTAAAGTATTGGATGAAGAAAAATAATTGATGTTTATAAAATATACGAGTGAGTTTGAAATAACCCTAATTAATTAATTTTCATTTTTAATTTGTTTATAGGTGTCTCAAGTAAAGAATAGAATATTTATTTCTCAACCCAAAAATGCTAAATAAATTTTAGAGAGGTTTGAAATGGTGGATTCTAAGATGATGAAAAAATATTTTTGTTGCCCAAATGATGTTGTCAAGAGATGATGATGGTTAGAATTTAGCTATAACACAATATGGGAAATACATTTGAAACCTACTATACCTAAAATGATATGACCCGAAATTATGTTTTCTATATATGAAGATTCAACATACAAAAAATTTCCTAACGAAATCCACATGATAGCAGTGAAAAAGATTATTCATTATATTAATATTATAGTGGATTTTGGGATGTTTATCTATAATGACTCATTGTTTTATCAATGGAAATTCCATTATTATAATTATGTCTTATAGTATAATAACATTAGGAAACACAATGACATATCATGATACTAAATAATATGCGACCATTAAAACTAATTTTTTCACTTATAGATCTTGAATTTCTAAAATCAGACATACAGAGTTGCGTTCAAGGTGTTTTTTGGGGTCTGATAGAACAAACATATTTTTTTAGTGAATAGTAACTAACCCTTATGAATAGTAACCTACCTTTATGAATAATAATATTACCCTTATGAATAATAAAATGTCCAAAATAATATAAAATCTCCCGCGAATGTATTAATAAAAGTTAGACATCTTATATGTGATAATTTGACCATAGTAAAAGTATTGGTATTTTGGTAGGTTATAAATTATTAATTAAAATTAATTATTTAATTTAAAATAAGATGTAATTTCCTAAAATTTGTTCATAAATTAACAATTATATGTCTTCTAGTTTTGCGATAATTTTAATAGACCTTATTTAATTTCTGAATGCATTATAAAACCAGTTATAATTTTAAAATTTGTATTTTTTCAAGTAAATTATGATTTTAATTAAAAGTTATATTATTAAAATTTATTAAATTATTTTCAAAAAATGGAAATAAATTTTGGATTTTTCACATCAAAAAATGGTTAGGGTGAATTTTTGGGATTTTTCTAACATACTTGAATTTTTATGAATAGTGAAATTCTATAATTTACGATATATAGAAATTAAGGGTTCAATACATTATTCCTAGAATCATCAATGATGTTATCAACCTTGGTGATAACTCACATGTACTAATTACTATTTTTGGCAATTTAATCATCACTATTTATTTTCTTATTAAAAAATAATAAACTAATGATTAAAACATTAAGAAAACCCTCATTCCCTCAACTATAAAAACAACCACACCCCCCTCTTCTCTTCACTGCTCTCAATCCTTGTTCCTCGCCTAAATTATGATGACATATCTCCCCAATATCCTAACCCACGTAAATCATACCTTTGAATCCTCAAAAGACCAAATCCACTCCCCTTAATAGACCCTCAAGGAAGATTAATTCAAGATGTAACTTCCTCTTTTCAATTATTTTACTTTCCTTTCAAGTTCCTTTGTTTTATTTTCCATCCTTACCCATACTCATCCAAATGTTATGACAACTGCAGTACCTTATTTTTTCTAAATTGTTTTATGATATTATAATAAGTTATTATCGTCTATCATTTACCCTTATTTTGTACTAGTTGTAAGAACGTCATCTGAGATTTGTTAATTTACCACATTATAGGACAATGGGTTTTCTAATTATATTATTGTATTAAATTATATTAATAAATCCATTATTATGGTTGAACTAAACTTTTTTATATTTATTATGTCTCATATATGTTTCTGGAATCTTTTTGTATAAATGGTTTTGATTTATAAAACCAAATGTGTTAGTTGTGGTCAAAATACCACTAATTAACCCAAAAGGTCATCCATAAATTTTTATATAATAATTCAAATTAAATATAAGTAACCAAATGAAATTTAAAACCACGTAACATTATAAAAGATTAATAATAAAATATAAATCATTTTCTAGTCAACTATTTCATTTTACATGATTATCTGTTAATGTATATAAGTAAACTGATCATGAAATAAATAGACTAGAACAATTAAACTGAACCTCATAACCAATCAAAAAGTTTATGAAGAAACTCAAAAATGGATAAAATAAATCAATTAAATATAAAATAAGTTCTAAAATTATTAATCAATCAACATAATTTGATTATTCAAATCTTTAACATCAATAGAATAACTCCATGGGACTTAAGGTAGGGGATTCTACCCAAAACTCTATTATTCCTTTGGGTTATTATTAATCTCTTTATACACAAATAAAATCCTATATTCTACTTAGGTACGTATTCTAATTGATCTTTATATGTCCAAAATCATGTATCAAGATCAACTAATCGTACTCTTTCAGGGATATACATGCTTTTAAGTGATTCCATCCTCAATACTTCCCTATAAGCAAACTCGTTTTACGGGAACTTCTTGAATTCTTACCCAATTTCAAGTTCACTCAATAATCTATTTTATTCTACCATTATTTTTATAAAATAATTATTTTTATTATTACTACTTTTTTAGTTCACATATGTTTTTATATAAAGTATTATTTCTATTTCTATTTTTAATTCTCTTTAGTATTTTCCTTAAAACGTCACTAAAATGTTTTCATGCTAAAATATCTTAAATATTATTCTTACATGTAGTCACCTTTGTATGAACTCACTTACCATGACATAAGACAAATTTCACTTATGAATGTCCATGTATTTACTAATTCCTTTATATCATGGATACTTGTGTGGCACACCCATTTATTATTCATTGTGACGTGATTATGATACCTATTTCTTTCCATGGGTACCCTTATAATTATGTATGATTGATTATGTATGATTATTTATGTGGAAATAATATTCATAAAACATGTTATGATGGGTGTGCTCAGATATTTCTCTAATTAATTGGTTAAAGTTGAGTCTCATGAGATGTTATGTGCAATGGTCTTGGAGGTTTGCCTTGACTTGTGCTACCATGTGCAACGGTCTTTGTGGTTAACCTTGACTTGTGACCCTCTATGTGAAATGAGCCGTGACTAATGCTAAAGTAATGTTTTATGTTGCTAACACATTACTATGATTAAATTATTATATTATCCCATGTTTTATATTTTATGGCTCCTTATGGTCAATTGCGTTATATTCCTTTTCATATAATTATGTCATGTTTCCTAACCAATGTGATAAAGATTTATTCTCAAGATTTATTCCCTTATCGGGGTTTTATCTCATCCATTTTTCATGTTATAACTAGATTATACTATTCATATGTATGAGAACAGTGTATTTTATGGGATCCTTATGAAGACAAAATAAAGAAATGTCTTATTTAGTCCCATGTTTTCATTTTTATGTTCCTAGTTTTCCAAGACACTAGACTTCACAATTCTTGGCTTGTAATATGATAATTTATTATGCTTAAAATCATGTAATGATATGTGTAAAAGTATAGGGTCACTATATTATCAATGAAATTAATATAATGAGGTGTTAGAATGCAATTATACTAATTGGGCTAGTTTACTAGATGAGTGCAAGTCAACATCAAGTGGTTCATTTTATATTGTCATTTTGCAATTATTTTTTAATCAATAAGAATGATTTTATTTCACATAAAACTATGGTTTATGAATATGTTGAGGCTACCCCAGAATATACTCAATTTATAGAGATAAATCAACATCTTTATAATTTTTTAGTTTATGTGGTGCTACCAATTGAAATAAGCTGTGATAACTCCAATGCTATTAATATTAGAAACCATTTCAATAATTCAAGGAAAATAACATAGATATAAGGTATCCTTTCATCAAGGAGAATGTATAGAAAGATATGGTGAAGTTGGATTATGTTTCAACACAAAATTTATTTGTGGATATCATGATCAAGGCACTACCCAAGGCTGAGTTCTAGAAGCATCAATTGTATTTTGTAGTCTAATCATCTCCAACCAATATGGGGGTTTGGTGAGTATAACTACACTCCCCATGGGATTTTCAATTTATATAAATTTATCATAACTTTATTGAATTAAATGTTTGGATTTATAAACCTATCTTGTAATCTTTAATAAAATATTTCTTTGGCCTTGTTGACAAAGGGGGAGAATATATTGATGGGTTGTGTTAGTGAAGTTTTACATGATTAGTGATGAATATGTATGGGAGTTTTATTTCATGTTACTAAAGTTGGAGATATCCCATCATGATTTGTTTTGTGTGAAATAGTCTTTTAATGTATATTTGGGGTGACTAGCTTCGTGTAGAGGATTTTAACCGAAAGAAAATCATGGAAATTTGTTCATGATATTATTTTCATTTAACTCTTATTTATCAACATAATATTTTCCCATGTTGAATTATAAATTTGATTCATGAATAATTGATTCATCATTTAAAGGAATAAGGGTTTAAAATTTTTATGAAGGTAATTCTAAAATTATTATATGAGAATGTGTTGAATCTTTTTTAGAAGGTTTGTAATGAAATCTAATTGGGGTATTTTTATAAAAAAAATAATTTGGTGTGTTTTGGGTTTTTTCTATTGATAAAGATTTTATAAGACTTTAAAAGGATATTATATGGTCATGATAAAATGTAATGTAGTTTGGGAAGAATAATAAAGATGATTTTTTATAAGGGATCGGTTACACTGTTAAAATTTAGTTCATTCCAAGAAAGGAGTTCCTGGGGGAATTGAAAAGGCATGACGCATATTTATATGTAAGAGGCATAAAAATTATATATAAGTGGTCATTTAAATTTTGTGTGATTTTATATAATATTCCAATGGGAGAAATATCATGAGTCCCATCATGAAACTCAAGGTTAATAAATTAATCAGCTATTACAATGTAGAATTTTTGAAAGATTTTTTTTATGGTGAGTGATGTTTTTCCTTGATATATTATATTGCAATATGAAGAGAAAATTCATGTAGCTAAAAATGGAATATTTCATGTGTAAAAATATCTCTGAATGATGTTTCATGGTTTATTCCATTACTATATTTTCAAGTTAGGCATCTGATGGTCATTGTTTTTTGCGGAAGTGATGGATACATCAGGATTAGTATTGTAACATTTTTATAGGGTTTATTATTATAGAGATATCCACTCTATGGTGGATTATAATTCTCATGGGGAATTAGTATGCATAATTTTATATTTGAGGACTCTATGTGGAAAATACATATTTAGGTGAGCCATATTGTAGTGTTAAGGTCAAAATATAACCCTAATGTAGTCAATAGGACATGTTTAATGGGTGTTGGACATAATAATTGGAGATTTATGATTACAACCCATGATAAAGAGTGTCATATCATGTAGGTGTTGATGTTCATGTTAAAGGTTTTTTTAGATGATAAAAAACATTGTGATGGTGGTGGTCACAGTAGGATAAAGTTGAGTTTATGAAAATACATATTTAAATTTTTTATCTTTCTAGAAAAAATTAAGGAAATTTAATTGGTGATCTTGGAATAGTTTTAAAGAATGTATTTATATGAATTTCCTCTCTCACTAAATTTGAAATAAAAATTTATTAATGAAAAAACCTTATGATTATTTAGAGATAATTTGGATACATATTTCTCATTAGTGAATAGGAAGAAGGATCATGGATAAGGAGTTAGAGAGAATATAGAATGGAATTATAGACACATGTTGGAAAAAATAAGAAAGAAGTCGATCAAATTGAAGTATATTTATACACCACGACTACTGTAAACTCACTATTTTTCATGGAGATAAAGAAAATTGAACACAAAGAAGTAATATGTAATTTTAGTTGTAATTATTAGTGATTCATTTGGTTTTGTGAGGGTTGTAATGCTTAAAGGGCCAGTGTAGTGAGTCTAAACTGTAAACAAGTAGTTTTCTTAGTTTTTTTATTATCGATTCATTTTCATTACATGATCCATGGATTAGCCTAGATTTTTTAACCACATAAAATTTCTTTTTCCCCATTTTCATTTACATTTTCACTTCATTTCAGTTTAGGTTGAGGTGATTGTTCTTAATAACGGTGAAACGAGATCATTGGTGAGGGACATTTTTAGAATATCTATATTCTCTGATTCACCATCCCCTCCACCCCTCTCATGTTATTTACCTTTCCTAGGGCCAAAATAATTCCAAAAAAACATAATATTGTGAAAACATATAAAAAAATTATAAGCATCATTTCACTAATTTAAATAAGTAAAAAAAATTATAATATATCCTGTCAATAATAAGATCAAAACATTTAAACTAAAATTTGATTTAAAAGTATATGTAAAACAATAAAATTTAAAAAAAGTTACATTTTTTAAAAAAATTAAAAAAAATTCAATTTCAATGTAAATTTAAAATTTTTGACACACCTTTAAATCCATTTTAAAATAATTTTTAAAAGTTCAATAAAATACTTCAACTCACATCTATTAAAGAAAACTTATTTATAAAAAAATTATGTTCCTATCAATATATTTCAAATTAAAATATGGTAAAAGTAATTCATTTCATCCAATAAAATTAAAATAAAATTATGAAAAAATATCAAACAATTTGGATTTACTTCAATGTATATATATTTGTTATAATATGTGTTATATGATGCATAAAACTTAATGTCTTGCTTCGCCCTCATGGTTCAGGACACCACAGTAAAGGAAACTTTAATAAAATTATTCCCTTTGGGATCTAATGACATTTCACTCACTAGGACAACCTTTCATATATCAAGTTTCACTATATAAATGTCAGTTAAGCCTTTTTATAACTACATTTTAGGATTTCTATATCCTTTCTCAATGATTACCAAATTCCTTCCAAGACTACATGAAAAATCATTGATATGATAGCAATGGTAACATCCCAACCTAGCATGTATCATACCCCAAGACCGACTACAAAAAACCTCCATTGCATTCCCATGAATTTGCAAAGGCTATAGACTAGTGGAAAGGGAGTACTACCCATAATGGGGGAATTATTTCCATCATAAAACATATAAATGAAATATATAAATGAATTAAAATAATTTACAAAACCTAATAAAACGTGATTAAAAAATCTATACATCATGTGTTGAATTGAAATAAAAACAATATACATACTTGTCTGTGTCTGTGTATCTGGATGTGTTCTTGTGAAAATGAAGAAAATTTAATATAAATAAATATACTAAGGGGACACATGTATTAACAAAAAATAAAAATAATAAATTCACTAATAACCGAACTATTCAGCATAAACTACTAGGAAAACATAATTCATCAATATATATAATATACATGTGAATGGTTACACAAAGATACCAACCCACACCCTGAGAGATATCCATCATTGAACTAGAAATTTAGAAACAAAAAATGTATGTTCATCTATGTTCTCATATAAGAGATGATAATAACTCCTTGTGGAATTTATCAATATGAATCTAAATGATTCACATGAATTAATAACCTAAATGTCTATTGTGTGTTTTTAAAATATATACTCAACACATGAAAGGTTATAAAAAAGAGTATATATGGTTTATTAATAAATCATTATTACAAATAGACATAATAAATTACTTTTCATTAAATTCAACATAATAAAACACAACTTTATTCCTGTGTTAACCTAAAGGAATAAATAAATAGTATTATATTTTTTCAACCAAATAAATAATTATAACTAATTACAAAATAACTCGACCATCCCATTTATGGATCCACTACACTTAAGTATTATGGTATTGTCCTCACCCATCTATTTTATTAATGAACTTAATGTACTTAAGTAACTTGGTTAAGGAATTATTTATTATTCTAACAACCTGATTTCATAATTATACCATTATTTATTATTTAACAAATAAAAAACCATTTAATTTAAAACCCCATTTTTACTAACATATACCCACATGAACTTCTGATTAGGATGAAAATAACTCATAATAAATCATCAAATTATAAATTTTATTAAAAATTATTAATAAAAAAACATTTTAAGTTTATATTTATATCTACCAATAAGCATAATAAAAGTCCAAAGTTTTACAATATTTAAAACAAAAAAATTATATACTAAATAAATATAATATATTTTAAAAAATATTTTCATATAATTTTAATTCCAAATAAATTTTTTCACAAAATTAATCACCCAATACAAATAAAGATGTTTTATAAAAGAATGGATAATGTCAATCCACCTTATATTTTCTTAATTTATAATAATTAAATTTATATATACTGATTGCAAAATCACTCATTAGTACATAATAAATTGAATTCACTCAATTTTAAAATTATAAAAAAACCACATCAAAGGTTATAACTGGATATGAATTGAGTAACACTGACTTGTAAGCCATATGAGGATGATAAACCTCGTATTGATGTGTGTTTGACATCAATATCCCTAACCATATATTAGAAAAATCTATGTCACTCATAGGGGTTTCTCCACCATTTTCAGAAACCCTTAAATTATGGAATCCCTCAATATAAGAAATGATCTCCTCAATAATAAATTATGAAATATGATAAGTATAAGGGGAATGTTTCAATACCCAACCTCGTTGAGACTTATCAAAATCCAGCAACGAGATCAATAATGATACTAGAAGCATTCCTTCAATAGTTTAGAGATCGATGACTCGTGTTAGGGGAATAAATACATAAAAAGAAGGGATTATAATTTTTTAAAAATAATTACCAAACACCAATATATGAAATACCATAATATGAATAATTTTCAATATAGAAACAATGTATAAAATTTCATACAACACATAAAATTAACAAAATATAAGTGGTATAATGACTTTAACATAATAACATATATAAATCAAAATAAATTAAAAGTGTAGAAAGGCATAAGCTCTAGATATCCTATTATGTCTAATAAACTTTCACTCAATACCTATTATAATATAATATTTTAATTTTTGATATATATATATATATATGTAGGTAAGGGTGACTATAAATATACATTGTTGGTTCCTCCCTTAGACCATCATGTTTTAATATGATAATAATATACTAATGTGTCATTGAAATCAATAATATAAAACAGAATAACCAACCAACTCCAAATATACCCATATATTACCATAATTACTCTAACTATATTAATATATAATTTATATGTATCACACCTACAAAATAATCTATAACAATAAAATAAATATGCCCCCATATACCATATCTTTCTTTGTATGGTCTCATACTTCAAAATCATAATCATATTATCCCAATAATGAATATAGGCAAAGGTTAAGGCATAGTGGAGTAATATTTATATTTTCATATGAAAATCCTCCTCCATATGGATATTGATTTGTACTCAACCCCAAATATCATATGGTTTTTTATAGATAATAATGAACATGTTTCTCCCCTTAAATATCATAAACATGTGATGTATATTTATATATGGAATACATTTTTCTCAATCATATAATACTCCTTCATATAATCTAATCAACTATAATTTATAGCCATTTATTTAATAATAATTAGAATATTTAAAATCATAAATAATCACAACACTCCTTTGATATTCCCAAATAATTGGAATTATCAGTAAACTTCATTCTTTTCAATTACCTAGAATAACTGGCATTTTCAATAAAATAAACAGTCTTTTGATTCCATGTAATTATATCATTTGGAAAACCTATTATGTAATATCATTAAAGTTATTCATCAATATCCTTATCTATCGTAAACCAACATGGGTTGACCCTAATCTTATCACCTGAGTTGGTCAATGGAAAGTCTCGAGAGGCATTCTTGATTCACTCGAGCTGGAAACTATGGTTGTGTAATCGAAAGAGAAACCTAGAGAATGAATTATACCAAATAAATAAATAATATAATGTAAAAAATAATAGCATCAAATAAATAAAAATTTACAAACAAAACATCATTTATACATAAACTAGACGTACAACAAAACTATACAACAACATCCAAACCAAACCTAAAACGCATAATATCTCTATCTGAAACTAAGGGTCACTCTTCGATACCAACATCAAAAAATGCCCATGAAGATCAACACCAAGTTGTGTCCTGTACCAAAATATAAAAACAAGAAATAACTCTCATCGTGTGTATTAAAACATAGTTTGGGTTCCCAAAAAAATATATTCCCAATTCACTACATTTAAATAAATGTAAAATCAATTCTAGGATATAAATATAATATTTAAAACTATGATTTCACCATTTTTCATCTCTAAAACAAAACATGATACATTGACCTTTTTCTATTCAAATCCAGCATCTTTTACAAGAAGAAGGTATTATCCTTTTTAATGAATACAAAGGATGTTTTCATTTAAAAAGAGTGGAAGTGTGTATAAAACATTTTCTGAACACTTTTCATAATCCTTTTGAAAACCATCACATCACTTTTCACCAAATTACACCATGAAACATAGAAGCCATAATAAGCACAAAACAATGACAATGAAAAAATAACACATAAATGTAATCAACTTGCCATGAATCTCAATCATCCTCCATAGAAAAAAATGTTATGAAATACATGGGATGACATATGAGCTCAATGGAATAATCTAGAACATACTATCAACCATGACTTAACCAGAAGGCATGCCTTACCCGAAAAAATCAATTCCCTCCCATATTATTGGTCACACCCAATCAATTCTGTCCAAGGGTTTCTAACCCATAGTAACAATAAACACAAAAAATCCATGTAATGGGCCACTATTCCGAGTGTAATACAATTCTAGTGTAGAAAATTTTCATCTAAAATATACTAGTTATGTGATGTTCCCATGTCAATAGTAAAGTGGGGGTGATCCAAAAATGTTAACCAATAATCCAATCATAAGAACATATAACACACACAATAAATTAATATAAAATTTAACACCTGAGTCACCCCATGGGAAAAAAACATTCTTTTCAAAAAATTGAACAAAAAGGAGGCTCTCAGCATGGGCATCCCACAACATTCAACATGACCAATGAATTGAGTTATTCGAGGATAGTTTTCAAGATCACCCACATTTATAAAATGGTAATGTGGCCTCATGCACCCTTCTATAACTCACTAATTTCCAAAGGACCAAATCCACTTTTATAAAAAAAGGTGCGAACACATCATTTTCTATTTAAAACCCATTTATAAAATTCTATTTAAACACTCACACAACATTTTAAAACCTAATAAAAATTTATAAAAATGTATAATGGGCCACATATCATCATAACATGTTAATAAAATATTATAGAATCAAGAGCACACCACTTTCAAGTCTAAAACATTTATAAATACATTTATAAATATAAATAACCATTTTATATGCTAAAAACATATTTTTAAGGTAAAAACATTCTTTAAAGATAATGTTCCTCTTGTGAAAGACAACTGGGAAATTTATCGAACACTTGGTGTGAAAAACATAATAAATTAATTCCATATAATTAAAAATAGTTATGAAAACCACTTCAAGTCACATGGAAATATTATTCTAGAAAACATACATCACTATTTAATATTCATAGATGGTGAGAAAATAAAGGAACCAATGATTCTTAAATTTAAATAGAAAGTGCAATGGGATACCTATCTCAAATCAAATGATATTCAACAATGCTAACCTGAAACAACCCCATGTTGGTTTAAATAAGCATAAAATCCCAAGAGATAACTTAACCAAGAAAAACCCCTAATTAAAACCCAAAGAAAAATGATACCTAGATCCAAAAAACCCAGGGAGAAAAGAAATTTAGTGAAAATGGTAGAAAGAGGGAGAGGGAGAAGAAAGGAAGAGAATACCTAAAGACTCACCCTCATTACATGACGAAGTCCACATAGAATTAACTTTAAAGGAGGTGGGATGCATGAGAATGAATTGGATAGAATCCTAGGGTCATAATAACTAAATGAATAAGAATAGGGTGACTTGGGATTAAATCCATAAGAGGGTAAAAGTGATAATTAACATTTTTAATGACCAGGACATGTCACCCGGTTATCCCACAAGGTTTAACGAACTATTCGGAAACCATGTGGTTTCCACTATCCAAGAGGTACATTCGGCATAGTTTGCATAAAAGATTTTCCAAACAATTTGGAAAACATAAGGTTTCTACTTTCCCAGTGGAGACCAACAACACACTTACGTATTGGATGGAGCATGGTTTCCTTTAATCTTGCCCTAATCGTACACCACCTGCTATCAAGGCCAAAACATCCATTTCCACTAATAAATACCAATCAAACTAATAAATAACCATACTTCCATAGATAAAAAATGATTATCATAAATTTTAACCCTCGTAAGCATGGAGCTCGAGAAGAAAACCAAGATGCAAACAGGAATCGGAATAAAGAAAAAAAATCTGGTCTTGATAATTCTCCCCACCATAACGCTTTCCACACCTGTAAAGCCACAACATTTATAGTTGATTGATCATGGGAAAATGATTCCCACAATCACATTATCTAACATATACAACCAAGACCACCTCAACCACCACTAGAATAGAACTGAAACCACTTACCTAAAACAAACTAATGAACCCAAACCACTTATTAATAAATATTTAAAAACTTGACCTACAACTTATATGACGTTTCATCGAATAGAACTATTGGGAATTACCCAAAAAATCCAAATATTTACCTAGGTTGGAAGGAAATAAAAATTGGATAACTCCAAATAAAACCACCCATTACCAAGATACATCATTAGATAAACCGGATTACCAGCATGGAAGTATATAATAGTCTCCCCACCATAAGAAATAGACTAACACCAAAAAACTCTAGAAGCAGCCAAACCAAATCCAGGATGGGTCCCCCCCCCCAACATTTATGACCGATCAACATAGACCAAAAAACAAAAAATAACTATTTCCAACATAACTGGGTCACGAAGAAAGAGATTCCAACCCAAATGGTAAACTAATCCACGATTCATAATCTCAAAAAGACTAAAGCATCTCTAGAAGGGAGCAACTCAAATCAAAACTGGTGCATAAGGGAAATACCCATAAGAAAAAACAAATTGATATTAACATTAAAAAATCCATGACCCCTGGAATTATTCAGCATAAGACCACCAAGATTTTTTCAACAAGGATAAACATAAAACAATAAGGAAAACTACCACATGGACACTTAAACCTCTTACACCTCAATAAAGGTGACATGAGCTGAGTAAAGGTTCCCCACACCCCTAGTGGTTCTTGACTATGTGAAAAGCTTCACTCAGGGACCTATAGTTGGAGATTGGTTTTTTGGAAGCATCTGCTACCCCATAGTCATGATAATATAATTCCCGATTTGAACTCTTAATTCTTAGTGCTATAAAAAAGGCACACAACATCCTAGGTAGAACCATATAAACAAGACACACCACGAGACTAACATCACTCCAACAAGTCACTTTCACCAAACCAAGAGGTACACCCCTGACATCCTATTTCACTCTATCGAAAAACAGATATAACAAGGTGCATGTGGAACACAAATTGATTTGGAATGGAGAAGTTCTATGATTCAAAATAACAAACATGCTTACATTTAATCAGATATTCTCATGAGATCTACAAAATCCCCTTTTACAATTTAAATAAAGGAACACATCATGAAACACCACTAAACACAAATATTACAAAAACAAGAATCATTACATGGAAATAAATATTAAACTTATCCCAAAATAGTACACTACTTCTGCAAGAAATAAGGGGTTCTTTTCTAAGTGGTGGATCTGAATCCATGACACTTCTTGAAAATTCCCCAACTGAACCATTGCAAGTGACATAGTCTTCCATTGGAACAAAAGGTCTTTAAAGCATTGATACATGACGAATTCTTCTCATCTGGATTTTCATACTGATGATGCCCCATGATCCTTCACATATATTAAGTTAATGAAATGTCTAAAGGCCTTTTAATTATATGTCCAACACCAAAAACATCAATTTGATTCCAAATCCCTTTACTGAAATTACCATCACCACTTATATAAACTGGAAGAAGGTGCAATACCTTAAGCACTTCTTCTCACACAACATTTACAAAAATATCTTGGATCGCCACTTAAGCAAAAGATTTTAGACCGAACATTGATACCATCAATTGCAGATTAGGAAAAGCCCGCTCTTAGAATGTTGAGCCTTTAAAGAATCGTCAGTTTCCCACTCTGAAATATAAGGAAATATATCCACAAAAATAAAAATTTACTCCAACATTGATCCATCACCTTGATGTAAATAGAACATATCTATTCTATTTCTCGCCTTCACTGCCTATGAGAAATATTGTCTAATGAACTAAACCTTGATGAACTCCATGGTAAGATCATCCTGAGGCTTTCTTTGGCAGACTGACTTTTATCACTTCCAAGTCAGACCTTTGAGCATAAGGGTAGTGACCATAACCCCTAATAGGTTAAGAAACTCAAGAAAACTAAATCTTCTCAAAATTTTCCACATCCACTCAATAGCATCAAGAGGATCTACTTAACCCTATAATAGAGGAAGATTTAACTTTTGGAGATGATGAAAAAATTATATAGGTTGATCAACTAGAGGGTCTTCCAACGGTGAACCACCCATGGTCACACTTCCAATATCCATCTAATATTCTTGGGTGCATACACTATGAAATAATAAATCAAAGAACTAAATCAAAACCAATTCATCAAAAATAATTAAAATTGAAACACCATCAAAGAAATAAGAATTCTAAAACTCAAAACAATACATCAACAAAATTTTCTAAAATATAATAGAATGCACTGCACAACTACTATAACCAAAACATCACCTATTCTCTTGAGAACAAATTTAAAATGAAAAAAATACATGGGAACTTGTACAAACACCGTTGGTATTATTTGGAGCCTCACTCGCATGCACTTTCCCATTCAAATATGGGCACTCATCCACTCATTATATTGATAATCCACTTCCTCAAACACATTAATACAAGTTAGCACTCATAATAAATCTAATTGTTAAACAATACATTTCAAATTTCTAATACAAAACATTGAACCAATGATTTAAATTCTCAATATACATCCCATTAAAAATTTCACAAAACCCTTTTCATAAGATCACTAGACATTAAAATGAATATCCATTTTCAATATCTAAGATTCAATCAATTTTATTTCATTCATAAGTAAGGGAAAATCACATAATTTCCATCCAAAAACCATATTCATGACGCATAATTAATTACCATCACTTCAGAAAATCTAATTCCATCAAAATCAATTAATTAAAACTCATTTTATCAAAAATTGTTTCTCATTTAAAATATATTTCAAAAACCCTATGGAAAATGAATTTTTTCTTCAAAACAACAAGTTTATATAAAACACCAGGTCTTGATTATATAAATTCAATCCTATTAAATCCATCTTTGTTTTACTAAAATAATATTTTATAAATATCTATTTTTTTTAAAAAGTCCTTAAATTAATTCAAAAAAATCATTTTCCATCTTCCCAAAACCAAGACACATCCACTTTAAATCAAATTTTCTCAATTTCAAAACAAGGGTTTCAAAAATAACTCTAAAATTTTAAGGTTCCTCAAATAAACTCTCAAGGGGAAACCTGTATCCATGGGTGGATTGCCCATATGGTTGGTTGCTATATTCCAATCACTCCACTGTCATAGTGAGTCATTCATGACTATGTCCCTAACTACATATGGATTGTTAGGCCCTGAGAGCTTACTAAAACAATTGTACTGACTCTTTTTTCATTTCCCAAATTCCATACAAACCAAAAGAACCAAAAATATGAAATATAACCTGACTTCTCATGGAATCCCAATGCTCGGTATAGAAATTGTTGACCAGACACTCCCTAATAACTATAACAAATGTTCTAACAGTCCTACTCCATCTACCATGACATCCCAAATAATAAATCGTAATCTAAAATCTAGATCTTCTAAAAAACATAGGATCTAATCCCACTTTATCAGGAACCAACTCATGTCGACCCCAAACCGGTCACTTTATGTGGTCTTTGGAAAGGCATGAGAGGTATTCTCGATCCTCTCGGGATGGAAACTAGTGTTAGGGTATTAATTGATTCACCACGAGAATGATTTTTCCAAACAAAAATAAATGAAACTGAAAAAACAATCATATAAGCCCAATAAATACACATTTCTAAACTAAAAAAATTTTATTCAAAACTATAAATACTAAAAATTATAAAACAATATCAAAACTAAACCTAACGACCACACCCTCTCCTTGTGACCCAAAGGGTCAATCTTCGATACCAAAAGTATCCATCACCCATAGTGATCAAAACCAAACTAAAGCCTACCAAAAAATCTAAAAACAAGAAAGAACTATATGAATTACTGTCAAAACATAGAAGGAACTCTTGAAAAAATTTATTCAAAATGAAATTCATTTAAATAAAATCTAAATCAATTCCATGTTTGAAATACAATATATAAAACAATGATTTCACCCATTTTCTTCTCGAAAAAACACAGTAAATTTACCTTCTTCTATTCAATTTGTGTTCATTTCCAAGTAGCAAACATTATTATTTCTAAGGAATAAAAAAGGATTTTTAAATTTAGAAAGATATAATGTGAGTAGAAATATTTTTTTCAAAACTTTTAAATAGACTTTGAAAACCATAAATACAATTTTCACCAAAGTAAAACATTAAACAGTGTATTAGAAATAAACACAAAATAATGGAAATAGAGAGATAACATGCACAAGTAATCAATCAACCATGCATCTCAATCATCAGCCGTAGACAACTAAATTCCCAAAGACATGGGATATCTTCAAAACTCAATGGAATGATCTAGAACATCCTAAAAATATTAACTTATAATAAAAGAAAGCCTTACCTAATAACAACAATTATCACTCACATACTCGGTCACACCCTATATAGTTTGATTGAGGGGATCATATCCTATAGAATCCATAAAAAACAAATCCCCAACTATGGGCCACTAGTATGAGCCTAATCCTAAGCTAGTACAATAACTGTTATACAAAAACCCCACAAGATATTCTAGGTTCTCATGGAAATATTAATTTTTGGGTGAGCCAAAAATTTCAACCAATAATTTAATCACATTCAAATATAACACAAATAAGAAATTCACAAAACAAGTTGCCCCTAAGTCATTCCAATAAATAACCTCTTCCCTTTTAACCATCCCAACACAAGGTAGCCTCTCAGCATGGGCCACCCGAAATATTCAAGATAATTATGTAAATAGAGTTATCCAAGGATATTTTTCAAGATCACCCACTTCTATAAAAATGCCAATCGGGCCTCCAGAACACTTTCATAACCCACTTGTTTAAAAAGTTCCAAATCCAATTTTATAAAACAAATGTATAGACACACCATTTCCCATTTCACAACCATTTAGAGAAACTATTTTAAACACTCACACTACATTTGAATACCAAATCCGCTTTCATCAAAATTCTTAAGGAGCCACATATCATCACCACATGTCATACCATTTTTAAAGAATCCAAATAACACTACTTTCAAGTCCAAAAAATTTATAAATCCACAGATAAATCCAAACGACCATTTTATTTGTCACAAATATATTTTCAAGGAAGAACTATTCTATAGAAACCATATTCCACTTATGAAATCTAGTCATGAAATTTATCAAACACTTTTTGTTCATAACACAATGAAAAAATTTCATATACTTCATAAAAATTATGAAAATCACATCATTTGACATCCAAAAAATATTATAAGAATTGTAAATCACACTTTAATATCCATGGAAGGAGTGAAAATAAATAAACCAATTATTTTTAATTTTAAAGGGTTAGTGAAAATGCCAACCTACCTCAAATAACATGCGCTTCAAAAATGCAGACCCGAAACAACTCCAAGGAATTAAATAACACTATATTATTGAATTAAGTGGGTGGAATATCCCCCATTCCACTACGAATGACCTCTATTTATAACACTATATTATTCTAAAGGAAATAAAATTTTAAAATAACACATAATAATAGTGGCATGGATCCATTGGCACATGGAACTAACCCATTAAAAAAATAATAAATATAGGATTAACATCATTTAACAAAAATATCATTCTTTGACGGATAAAAATAGTACACACCGCCATATATAAAATGGAATTCCACCATAAAAGTTGAAAAATTCATAATTATTTTCATGTAAAATATATCTTCATCTTAAATTATTAAATAATTTTAATATATAATAAAATTCACTTTAAATCATAGAAAAAACAATCATTTTCTTAAAAAAATAATCAAATAGTATATAATTTATTCAATCATATTATTATAATATAAAATATTTTATCTATACCTTGTTTCGTTTTATAAACACATTCATTGAAACAATTCCATGAAATATTCATATAATATGAAATAAAGAATTTTCCCAACATGTATAACTTAATTTCTTGATGATTTATCATTACTATCTCAATGTTACTCATTTTTCATTCCTCATTTACCACTTTCATTCCATTTCTCAAAAAATTACTCAAGGAACTTCTCCAAGAATGAGATTTCATTGTTTTTAAAAAAATATTATACCAATGACCCCCTATCCTTTACATATAAGATATTTCACCCCATTTTTTTCTCAAACATAATTTCCTCTTAAAATATTATAACATCCCCCATAGAATCCCTCCATTGACTATCCCCCTAAACCATTGTGAGTATGTGTTTCCTCGAACTAGCAATTCATTGTTGACCATAGTAAAAATCTTTCTATACCCATTCCAAGATTTTCACAAAATAAACAAATGAATTTCTCAATAAAATTAATTCCGACAAATAATTAAATAAATTAGTCCCAAAATATTTAACCCAAAACCCCACTCTCTCTAATTTATATCAAAATGACACCCTAAGATAAGAATCCTATTATAAAAAAAATTGAAAACTATGAAATTAATTTTTAGATATTCAAAATTATTATTTCTTCCATCATATTGAGAATGAAAAAATATTTCATACCTAATATAATTAAAATTAATTATAAAACATATGACTTTATGCTTCCTCAATACATTCATAACTTTTTATTCCTAAAATCTTAAGAAATAACATATCAAGGAATTAAATAAATCATTAAAAATATATATCATTTCAATATTAAAAATAATACCATGATATAAAAAAGAAACATTAAAAACTCATTGTATTAACCCCTCATATGATACCCACACTCTAATGTAATTTTTATTCCTCATGTTTCCTTTATAAAACTAGTATCAAGGGGACAACTAATCCTTGTAAAATTTTCTCCCTATAATCCTAAACATATACGGGATGATACACATATCTAGGATTATCACCCATATTAATCAATCCTTGATTAATAAATTGGATGGATTTTAAATATAATTTGCATGATTAGACACATAAAGAAACTAAGGAATCTTGAAACATGTGAAATGAATAATTAATTGATTTAAAATCTAAAAAATATATCCTAACATCTCCAAGAATTCAATAAAACTAGGTAAAATTTAACATACATTTCTAAATAAATGGTTCTCATGATGAGAAGATACTCAAAAAATCATTATCCGAAGAAACAAACTCTAATTGGTTTATCCTATATGGTTTTTTAGATTTTTCTCTAGCCTAAGTACTTCTTATATGGACCCAAATAATCTACAATTCATTATTATGTCTTGTACTTTTTATGATCCAACAATAGCTAACTTTTCAATGCTAACCCAACATTGTGGTAAATGAAAATATAGGCCATATAATGAATCATATAGTATTATTTAAATGGATAAAAAATAAATTTTATTTTATATGAACACTAATAAAAGTAAAATATCAATTCTTGAACTACTGAAGTCCAAAACACATTCCCTCAGTATATCCGTCATTATCAGAATCATTCCCTCTTGATGAAATTAAATCTATAGATGGATTGTTTTGATAATAAAAATCTATGTGTGAAAATAAAATTGAAATACCCTTTAAATATAAGAAGTATAATAAGTATCAGGTTCAAATTTAATCTCCCAAGGAACTCAAATAATCTTCACCACATATGCAACATAAAATCCTTCATGAATTTTCATTAAAATTCACTTGTATATCAATATGAAAAAAATGAATTATCAAATTTATCCCTAATAGTAAAAATATTATAAAAATATATAGGTGCACACAATAATCTATTTGAAAAATTAATGGATATATCCATAAATTTACACAATTGAATACTCTATAGTAACTATAAATAATCCAGTGACTGATTCCCATCCTTAACTGTTGGTAGGTAAAAAAAAATCTATATAAACATAAATATTGATCTTAGTATTCCTAAAAGTCAGAATTATCTCTCAAAATTTTAACACATCTTTGATATACCAATATTCACATTCATGGGTGTGTTATTATAGTGAACCCGGATAGGGTGACCTAGCACATCACCCAATCTAACTCACCAAAAATATAAAATTATTCCTACCCATACTCTAGAGGTTAATGACATGTGGTGAAGGTATAAATGATATAATGGAGACTCTAGACCCTCAAATTATAGTATAAAACAATGAAAATAATCCAAACACATAGACATCGATAAAATTCAGAGTATCCAAAATAAAAAACTAATGAAACATCACATTTAGTAAAATATAATGTGTAAGACATTCATACAAACTCATATCATGATAATATAACAACCAATAACCAACAATTTTAATCACATATATATGAAATAAACAAAAATAAATACAAAAGGTTCTACCTCTAAGCATGAGTTATACCACATACCCAATCTCTGCAATGATTGAACTACATTAACTCAAACCTCAAACTCCACATGTAAAGTCTTTTTTAATAATGAAACACTGGCCATTAACCCCATTTTATATATATCATACACTCAACCTGATGGAATCATAAGGATATTTAGGCACACTAATGTGAATGAATAGAAGGTTAGAAATAAATCTTAGTATGTTACCCCCAAATATGGTGCCTATCATATACTATAATTTCAAGTGTTTTGAAACATGATATGACCATTCTAGTAAAAAAATATTATGAGCATGATAAAAATAAAAAATTACACAAATTAAAGGGGTTATACCACAATAAACAAAACATACTACCTCCAGGTATTTGGTGACACCTGAGGTAAATCCACTTCGATCCCACTCAAACCCATGATATAGGACTTATAGAACATGGATCACCCAACTACATAACATTTTGTGTGTTCTCTTTATCAAAAGGGTCAATTTAGAAAGTCTTACAAAAGAAAAGGAACAAATTTTAAACTATTTGATCTAACACACAACATCCACAACCAATATAGAATACTCTTCCGAGATATGGGACTCCAACAAAATGATCTGCACTAAAAACAATAACTCTACTCACACTGAGATAACCTTTCCAAAGCATAGTGATCTTGAAAAACTAACCATGATCCATAAGATATATAATCAAGGAAGGGCTCAACCGATAACATAGTTTCATATAAAATATATAAGATCTTGGACACATAGTCCCTTTATGTTTAATAATATACTTGCCAGGGGATTGTTACTCATGACTGTATTGTCTTTTATTTCATGAGATCCATGTAATACTAGCCATAATAGTGGATAGCTAACAAATCAAACTCATTGAGAATTCCCAATCCAATGATATCCCAAATGACTCATCTAAAATATATATAATTAGTAAGAACTATATTAAACATCCCAATAAGTGATATAATACATAGATTAATTAAATATCAAACACCATCAATAAAAACAATCCCAAAATGGGTTCAAACCATCGATATCTAGTTTAAAAGATAGAACCTGATGTCACCAATGTTGTAACCATAGGTGACCATAAAAAATTCAACCAAACACTGAGGTGCCTACACTCCCATAAACCACATACATTTGAAACCATGGGATCTAACAAAAATAGGATATCCTCTTACATCGAATCTTCATCCAAAACCATCTATGGAAATAACCTCTCCCCCAAAATCATCATCAATAAAACCCCCACCGACAAGGGTGTTCTCAATAGTCCTCAGGATTGCCTTAAAGTATGAAACCCTATAATGGGGTCCTTAGCTGGTCTCTTCAAAACACCACCCATCTAGGGATATCACCACACCCACTAGGGATTCCTCATGTAGTTATTAACTAAATGTCTTCGGCATAGTGGAAGCCCGAGACGGGTGGTGACCAACTTTGACATTACCGTAATTAATTATCATTCAAGGATAAAGACTATGATAAATTTCAGTATCCACTGAATTAAATTAAAGATCTAGATAAGTAATAATTACCCCTAAACTTAGGGTTAGGATCTCCATATTTTGTTTATAATTAATTTAATTTAATTAATGAAATTCCACTAAGGTTTTCTTTATTCATTGATGTGTATGAAAACATATTTATGGTACGCATTCATTGTTTTGTAGAGATCAATAGTAGATCTCCTCTAGAAGTGATCCACATGTGCTTCGTGAATCATTAAATGTCCATGAAGGAGTCTACGAGTGTTATAATAGAAGATCCCTACACTTGCATCATCCTCCTTCGATCGCCTTGAGAGACACTTCCAAAGAATTCTCTAATCCAGTTCAGGATGGCCAATCTCATTCTTGAGAACATTCTTAGAGAAAAGAGAGCTCTCAAGGCTTGAGATATTTCTACAAAATATTTTTCACAACCATGGTGGGAAGCCTTCACTTTCCCCTAGCTAAGGGGGAAAATAATAACATAACTAGGAATTTAATTCACTAGGTAATAATAAAATATTTGGCACAAGTTCCATTACTTATTTTATTATTCTTTGTGAAACCCCCATGTCAAATAATAATGGAAATAACATTATTTCCATGAAATGTGCTTAACTTGCATGTTATATTTCAATATTATTTAATCAAATATTATTTAATATTATTTCCCATTAGAACCTTAAACTTAGTCTACCCATCCTCCAAAATATTTATCGGGAATTGAATAAGGAAAATTTATTTATTAATTAAATATAACTGTATTATTCGCTGATAAATAAATATTTTATCCGCAATATATTCTCTAGAATTAATAGAGTTAAAATAATTGAAATCAATCATAAATTAATAATTAATAAACCACAAACATGATTAATATATACTCATCTTGTTAAACAATAAATTATTTAACTGAGATTCCGGATACACTTAGTGTCTGGCCCTCTTGGCCTCTTTCTCAGTGGTATTTGGTTTACCTACCTAAAGTCCAAGTTTATCATCCAGATTCATACTAACGTATCAATTGAGAAAGAAGTTAATGTTGTAATGACATGTCACCTCATACAAATTCATACCTTGTAATATAATCTCTATATCTCGATATCTTCAATTAAGCAAGTTTCATGCAAGTGACATCAACCAATGTGCTCAATTTCTTATTCTTTGACTTCATGAAAATTGAACATTCCTATAGAACGCCATGTCCCAAGAATTATTTAGTCTATATAATTTCCATCAAAGGACCCAAGATATCAACTTATGTTATGGAATAGAAGGTAAAATCCTTTCTCGCATTAGTCGTTAATGTAGTATTACTCGTGACACACCCAACATATCCTACCTCATCGTGAACATATGTCATCACGGTTTTCGCCAATAAATATAATTGTGTGATTCATAATACCCATTCATAAGAATATTAAACTCTAAGGACCAATACACACATCCTCATATAGGAACCTTCAAATGACACTTATAAATGTGCATTTCCTACAGGCGGGTCTCGTTCTCATAATATCCTCCTCGACATTACCAAGGGCATACACCATTAAAAGGTTCCTTAAATTCCTATTAGTCTCCACCCCTAATATCCTATATCATTTGTGTCCCTTAAAATTATATCATTCGGCTATAGAACATCTTTTCAAGAATAGTGTCATGCCACTTTTGAGTTCTCATCATTGCAAGGATCCGGTAGGACCTTTTAGTGTGAAAGATAATCATATGTTGTTATCATAAACAATGTCATGCAGAAAAAAAATAGTTATGTGATAAGGATTTTATTAATATGCATCAAATTAAAATATGTTTATCAAAAATTACAAAAGAAGTTGGTTCTAGGTCACCAACTCTAATAGACTCTAACCTACACTTGAGCCAACTGATAGCAACCTTCAGTCTGCTAGCTATCACATGATACTCATGCTTATCTTAAGATATGACTTTAATCAATGGGTCTTCCACATTCTCCTCAATGGATTCTATGCCCACTTCAAATTTACCCCTTTGATAAAAATCCCTCAAGAGTTGATACATCCATATTATGTGATTTTTCCATTGATGTGACCTTCGCTCTTTTGCAGTATCCACCGCTATAGTATTATCACAATACAATGTGAAAGGGTCTTTATTTCTTGGTACCACATCATGTTTCAGGAAAAATTTATGAATCCATATGTCTTCCTTGGCTACATGATTATTTTCTATATATTTAGACTCCACTATAAAATTAGAAACAACTGGCTGTTGTGAACTCTTCTAGATCATAGCTCCTCCGTTGAGACATGAAACATATCCCAATTGTGACTTTAGATCATTCTAATTTGTCTTAAAATTATACTAATCATACCCTTAATGAAAACCTCCTATTCTCTTCCATATACCAAGAACATATCGTTATTTCTTCTCAGATACTTAAGGATAGTCTGAACAGTAGTCCAATGTTGTTCTCCTATATTTTCTTGATATCTACCTACCATTCTCAGTGCATAAGAAACATCAAGTCTAGTACATAACATGAAATATATGATTGATCCTATCACTGAAGCATATGGGATCTTACTTATTCCATCATTCTCTTATTGTGTATGGGGACACATTTTCATTGAAAGATGTAAACCATGTGACACCGCAACCAATCCCCTCCTGGATTATTCCATAGTAATCCCATTAGTAACTGGTAAATATTTTTAATTTAACATATTCTAATCATCCTCTTGGATATATCGCGAATGATATTGGTCCCATGAATGGAGGTTGCTTCACCTAAGTTCTTCATGAAGAAACACTTGGTCAACAAGTCTATAATATATTGTAAGACTAGTATGTCATTTCCAATAAGTAAAATTTCCTCCACATATACTACTAGGAAAACTAATTCATTACCATTAAACCCTTTATAAAAAGATTACTCACATTCATTCTTAATGAAACCAAATTCCCTTATGGCTTCATCAAATCGAATATTCCATGATTTAGATGCTTGCTTCAATCTATAAATGGAACTCTACAACTTGAAAACCCTTTTTTTATCACTTGGTGTCACAATCCATTCTGGTTGTGTCATATTGAAATATTTTTGATGGTTCATATTAAGGAATGTATTTCTGACATCCATATGCCAAATCTTATAGTAATGGTAATTTTTCAAGGTGAATATGATTCTGATAGATTTAAACATGGAAAATGTTGAAAAAATTTCGTCACAGTCAATTAATTGACATTGTTTAAACCCATTAGACACCTTCCTTGCTTTATAGGTACTTAAATTACCTTCCTTGTCCAGTTTCCTATTGAATAAACATTTACATCCAATAGTCTTTACATCAATTGGTGTGTTATCCTGAACCCAAACATGGTTCTGATACATGGAATCCTTCTCAAAAATATTAGCTTCTAGCCATCATCCAGCTTCTAAGCACTCAACTAAATCCATGTAGTAGATAGGTTAATCATTGTCTGACAATAATGAGTCACCATCCTTAGAGAAAATAAAACCATATCTCTCTGCTTCCTTTACCTCTATTTCGCTCGTACACATTACTTTTTTTCATTAACTACTTCATCCATGGGGACCTATAGAACTTGTTCCTGTACCAACACCTATCCATCTTGGGCATCAACATCATCAAACTCAATCCTGCTCCTAGTAGCCTTTCAAATTTTGTTCTCTCTCTCAAGAAAAAGGGCTTGTCTGGAAATAGTCACTTTCTTGTCTTGGGGGTTGTATATGTAGTATCCCTTTGTTTCATTGGGATACCAAATAAAGATACAAATCATGCCTCGAGGTGCTAGTTTGTTTCCTGATAAATCCTTAACAAATAAAATCACATCCTCGTACACATGTATGCGACAAAATAGGTGTCTTTCCACTCTATGGTTTGAAATGAATTTTATTTTCTGCCTTCATTGGTTCTCAGTTTAATGTGTATGTTTCATTATGTAATGAATATCCCCAAAAGGATAATGGAATATTTGTATGACTCAAAATTGACATTACCATTTCCAATAAGTTATGGTTCTTACTTTCACTGAAATCATTCCACTATGGTGTATAAACTTGAGTGAGAGGAGATAGAATCCAAAACTCTTGTAAAGAGTCGATGAACTCTTGGTAAAGATATTCTCCACCTTGATCCAATCATAGCTTCTTTTTCTTCTAACCAAGATGATTCTCTAATTTATTATTGAATTCCTTAAATTGTTCAAAGGACTCAAATGTATACCTCATCAATTAAATATATCCATTTCTACTCAAGTCATCTATAAAAGATATTATGTTAGAATATCCACCTCTATTTTCAACTGGAAATGGTCCACAAACATCAGTGTGTACCAACCCTATAATATTTGTAGCCCTTTCACCGCACCCACTAAATGGTGGTCTGGTGATTTTCCCTTTTATACAAGTGTGACATCTATCAGGTGCTTTTAGCTCAGAAGAGTCTTAATAACCCTCTTAACATTTCTCTATCAGGCGCATCTCGTTTACATGACCAAGGAAGTGATGCCACAATTAGGTTCCATATGAGTCATGTGAACTAGATTTATTATCAATTTCCAAAAATTTTATTTCTTATTTTAATACAAATAAACATTTAATTAAATGTTCCATACCATGACATATGTTTTCATTATAAAAGAAACAAAAAAATCAGAAATTCAAAATAAACCCATTTGTATCTAAACATGATATAGAAATTATATTCTCGGTAAAACTTGGTACATAATAAACATCATGTAAATCCAAAATTATCTCTGTCGAAAATGAAAGGCGGTAGTCACCATTGGAAATACTAACTAGCCTCGAACCATTGGTTTCTCGTAGATCCACCTCTCCTCTGGTAATTTAATGAAATCTACATAGTTTCTGAATTTGAAAACATATGTGAGAACCAAAAGCTTTATCTAATAAAAAATGTGTAGAAATGGAAATATTTCACTAAATAATGAACACACCTTTGGATTCCCCTTGCCTCTGGGTGCAGTTACTCTTCTAGTGGCCTGACATTCCACATGAAAAACAGACTTCCTCCTTTTCCTTACCCTAACTCTGGATATTCTTCTTATTAGTCAAATGGTGCTCAGGATATATAGACAATTTATAAATACTAGGCCCATTTTCCTTGTCCTTCCTCTTCCTATTCACCATAAATACTATGGATTTATCATGCCTCATGTCTTTATCTACATGGAAAATCAGGGATAGAAGTTCTAATATGCCCTCCTCGTTATTTCTCAAATTATAATTCATAGTAAAACATGAGAATGAATTTGGTAGTGATGATAGTATGATATATGTACACAAAACATCGAAGAATTTAATCCCTAATATGTGAAGACGCTCAATCTACACTATAATATTGACTACATGAGCCCTAGCTCGCACAAAATCTCATGGCTTAGTGGTCAACAAAGTGTTTGAGATCTCATACCTCTTTTGTCTCTCGTTCTATTAATAGTGATCCCAAAAGTGGTACATCATGATATAAGCATCCCTTTCCTCATGTTGCTTTAAGATATCATTGTTCATGGATGATATCATGAGACGATGAACATTTTTATCATCATTCATATGTTTCTCATACAGAGGTATCCCCTTATCACTTGCCTCATTTCCAGGCACAACTGGTAAAGGTTTCCCCAGCACATATAGTTTCTTTTTATGTAAAAGGATAACCCAAAGTTTCCTTTCCCACTAATGTAAATTAGTGATGGTGAGAAGGATTTCATCCTCATGTATGGATCGTAGTGATATGTTTGATTTCATTTTTAATGACATTTACTCAAATAATGTGAACAGAGTTTTAGTACAATGTTTGATAAGATGAAGAATAATAAATAAATAAATATTCATTAGTCTCCAACTAAATTTTTAAAACCTAGTATCTCTCACCATTGACATTGGAATATATTATTTTTTTGGATATTATAGTGGAAATGATTCATATTCCATTCTCATCACCCATAATTTTCCTGGTCAAGAAACATTAATGGTTTTAGGTAGGCATTATAAATGAAAACTACATTAACTCTTAACTCCTTGATCTATTTAGTAGACTCCCCAATCCTTATATCATTATTTTATATTTCCTTAACTTTTTCCACTCAGTTACATTAATTCCATCTTTATTAGTCAACCCTTGATGTAAATGATATTATGTCGTCCCAAATCCTAAAATTAGAATTCCCCCAAAATCGAAAGCACCCCAACCTTGGCTGGTCAAGAACTTTGAACTATTAGTTCGATTCTAACCAATGTAATTGAAGGTTATGCTAAAATAATATTTTATTGATGGATTGTATATTTTATTCATAAATTTCATTTTATTTTATTTCAAATTATTTATTAATTTTAAGTGGGATATAATTAAGTGATTAACCATGTTTTTATAATATTTACGCAAAATCCATTTTATTTTACTTCTATATTTCATGGTTGTTAATTTATTAATTATGTGATTGTGACAATAAACCCAAAAATAATAACCATACAACTGACAGAAATAAAATAATGGGTATATTCATGAGATTTTATAATGGTTCATCTATATATTAGTTGATAAAATAACCCTTTCCTAGGGGCGAAACACCTTGAACCTTATAAGGTTTGTGTTTATAGATTTCAAAATGAACAATGTTGTATGTCCTTGGATTGGATTCTCCTCGGATCCTAACATGAACCGCCTCTACTATATTGGTATCTACATCCATTACCTATGCTTTTAAATGACACATATGTGAGGTGAAAAGGGGGTTTACATAAAAGAAACCATGGGAATGAAATCCTTGAATATTATTCAGGAGAACGAACACTGGCCAACAATTTTAATTTAACAAATAAATTAAAATTAATCCAATTTCATATAAAGGTCTGATCTAACTCAAGATCGTCCAAAAATTTGCAATGAATTTAGTATTTAATAAAACTATCATTCAATTATTTAACCATTCTTATTAAGATAAATCACGCTCGAATTGATTAATTATTATATTTAATTAATCAATCCTTTTATCTTAATCATTTTTCAAAATTTACTTGAGATTATCATCCAATATAATTTTAAACAAATTAATAAATTAATTTAAAATTAGACATGTACATTGGAGGCAACCCAGTGAATACCCATCCAAAATGACCCAACATGTATTATACTTGTATTCACTTTATTCTTTGTGATAGGAAGCATACATGGAGAATTATAATTGTAATACAAATCATACATTTCGTGAAGGTCTTTGAACATTGATCATATGTTAATTAAACATTTATATATATATATCAAATACTTATCACATGTTGTGTCCCAGATTTATGCCCACACGAAGGTACATGTCTCAATGGTTACTGTTGGCACAAGAAAACGCATCTAAAAAATATTTCAAATGCTTCCATAAATGATCTAAGGTTGTATACTGTTTTGTAAGATTCGACTTGATAGGTTGTAGAGCCTAAATGGAGTTGCGAATTATGAGTTTTGTTCATTTGATATTGGGCTGGGAAACCTGTTCGTGGAGCCCATTCACGAAATTCCCTCTGTGATCGTGGAGTAGAGTAACTTGATCAGAGCCTTTGTGAGCACCACGAAGCACGATAATGGTCGACTCTGCGGTTTCAAAAAACATGAGAGAACTTGACCAGAGCCTCCACGAGCACCATGATTCTTGCTGACGGTCGGCTCCATGATTATGAGAGACTTTAGGGAACTCCCTCCAGCTACGGAGCACAATTTACTTCGCAGCGCGCATTTTCTTCATGTCTCGCATTTGTACTTCGTGGCATGCTTCACTGACCTCCATCGCCAATAAATACCTGGCTCAGACCCCTTCATAAGGATGTTCATGCCACCCCTTGGGTGGCTGATCTCCCATTTCACAGAGCTCCCATGCTCCATGAAGTGATGCCCTTCGCAAAGGGTGAATCCCTTTGCGAAGGAGGGAGCTCTTTTGGGTTTTCTTGAGGTTCGGTGAGCCACTTCCCTCCACGAAGCCCTTTTCTCTATGAGCTGATTTTCTCCATGAGCTTATTTTCTCTTCAAGCCTCTTTTTTATGCGAGCTAATTTTCTCCATGAGTCGCTTTGCTCGAAGGGAAACATTGCTCCACGATCCCCATTGCTCCGCGAGACCCCTTTGCTCTACGAGGCGCTATGGTCCGCAAGCAGCTTTCCATCGAAAAGTTTCTTCACGAGACCCCATTCTCCACGGTCCCATTTACTCCATGAGCCTCTTTGCTTCATGAATCTATATCCTTATTGAATCTCCTATATTTTCACCCATCAGTCCATAACACAGGGCACCCCCCCCCCCCCGTCCGGGATCAGTGTCGGTCATTTCACTTCCGTCACTGACCCCAATGAAAAATTCATAGTCGTACTACATAAATTTTGGGTCGGGATGTTGACATTTTCCTTTTCTCCCTTATGCACAACCACCATCCATAGTGTCACTCGGGAAGCTTCCATTCGTAAGCCCTATCCACCATTTCTGCTCCTTAGCGGCATCCGGGCAGCTTCCTTCTTTAAGCCCCAACCATCATTGGAATTCTTTATCGGCACATGGGAAGCTTACATGCATAATCCCCAACCACCATTGGTGC
The DNA here is from genome assembly GCA_963277665.1 of Viscum album. Classification (NCBI taxonomy): domain Eukaryota; kingdom Viridiplantae; phylum Streptophyta; class Magnoliopsida; order Santalales; family Viscaceae; genus Viscum; species Viscum album. The sequence goes on from OY728128.1 coordinate 1,933,871,301, forward strand.
TTTTTAGCGGCACCCGGGCAGCCCCCATGTGTATGCCCCTTTCACCATCCTTGGTGGCCGCACCCCTGCACCATGATTTTCAGGTCTATTGCTGCCTCTTGTTTCCCACACCGAGTATGACTCACATGGGCATAGAGTAAGCATTGATCATGGCATCCCCTCTAGGCCTCCATGGCATGTAATCCCCAAACACCATCCTGAACTATGTGGACTTTTATCCTTTCCAAGGAAAGGTACGTAGGACTCCACCCTGAGGTTCAAGACCGACAACCATTTGTTCTGACCCCTTCGCGTTGGTTCAACACTCCATCCCGAACTACGTGGACTTTGATCCTTTCTAAGGCAGGGTACTTAGGAAGCCTCCCTGAGGTTCAAACCTAACAACCATTTTTTCTAACCCCCTTCACGTCGGTTCACCAACCCCATCCTGAACTACATAGACTTTGATCCTTTCTAAGGAAAGGTACGTATAAAGACTCCCTGAGGTTCAATCCCAACGACCATTGGTCTTGACCACCCTAAGTCAGCCCACCCTCATCCCGTATGATGTTATACTATATGCCACTTTTTGTCCCGCATGACACTAAATTGTTCCCCAATCATCGGTAAGCAATTTTCAACTACATTCAGCGGTAATCCATTTTCAACCCCATCAGCGGTAAGCCATTGTCAACTCCAGTCAGCAGTAAGCCATTTTCAAACCCAATCGATGGTAAGTCATCGTATTCTCCAATAAACGGTAAGTCGTTGTAGTACCCTTTTTTGGGACCCACATCTCCAGTCATCCATCGCGCGTCAGACCAACATCGGGCTACTAACCACGCGTAAGCCCCAGTATATCATCGGGTTGTTGTCCTCTGTGTAAACACTGATTCTATGCCCCGTTTTGAACTACGCGGACTTTGATCCATACCAGGAAAGGTATTTATGACACCTCCCTGAAGTTCAAGAACATTACCCATGTATAATCCTGGCCTTTCCTTCAAGCCAATGTGTTTCGGGAAGGTCTTTCTCTACCCCAGAGGTTCCACATCCTCCAGGTCTCATCAATACGGGTCGCCTCCTTAGGAGTCCCATCGACTCACGGAACTATGCGGACATTGATTCCATACCGTAGGGATATGTAGGAAATATCTTCGGAGCTCAATCCCAACACTACCATCACCTTCATGATGGTTCCTTCTCATTCCCCCTCCAATTCATTCAACTCTCCATCATCTATCTTGATTCTCATCCAGGCCGCCACATCCTTGTTAGATCATGAAAGTCATCCCAGCACCGCTCCTTGCGGAACCCGGGCAGCTAACTATGCATAAGCCCCACACAATCCATAATCATCCATCAAAGAGTGTCCCTCTAGTGATGGGCCACTATCCATGAGTAATCCCCATCATATCTCTAGGTCTTCATCCTTTTTGTACACCTAGATTCATCACCCCTTCGAACTTCATGGGTTTTGATCTCTGTCATCTTCACAGGGTACGTAGGAAACCTCCTTGAGGTTCAATCCCAGTATATGGTAAACCTTGGGCCCCCCCATTATAGGGTGAAATATATATGATCCACCCTTAGTGGTGTCTAGATTAGCCATCATGGTGTGATATCTTCCCTTTATGGTACACACCACCTCATATCCGTCCTCATTGGATGTTCTGATCCATCCATCTGGTAAACCTTACGGGTGTTCCCTCCTAAGGATATATCAATCTGATCTGTCTCTATGGGACATTCTGATCACCCTCATTCCATCTCCTCAAGATGTTAAACTCACAACCTACCTCGTGCTGAACATGATATGCCTAAGGAATACCTCGTAAGACACTCCTTTTTCATAACCATCCCCGCAAGACATTAACTTTGTAACATACCCCATGTTATGCATGGGAAGTTGAGGAAAACCTCAGAGACATGATATATTCATAAGATACCCTAGGACTAACATGGGATTCATTGGGTTATGATCCCTTGAGATGACCTATTTTGGGGAAGAATACAGATTCCCCAATGTCCACACATCCAGATATGCCCTAACATACCTGATGTTGTCATCTACTCTGACCGATGGTTGCTGCCGTGACCAAACCCCTTGGAATGTCCTGAAAGAAGCAGTGTAATTAACTGGTAGCCATGAAGATATTATACCTAGAATGAGATTCATGAACAATTACTAAATATTTAAGGGAGACCCGGACTAGGTAACGAGTTCTGGGGAGGAATCCACTGAAGAGAGAACCGACATCCCATCATCCTATTTCAATCAAGGAGCAAACATCCCTAAACAAGAGGAGGATGTTGGCCGCCTTTGGAAAGCAGGAATTCGAGGCAACAGCTGCCCTTCTTTGATAGATGGATGTGCGCGCCCTGGAGAATGTTTCGGAAACAAAAATGGTGAACCAGACGTGAATCCCTTCTCTTGCAATGGAAAGTAGACCAAATATGTCGGGAAAATTGAGGCATCACCCATGTGAATCCCCTCTTCTTCATATGTGAGAGGATGAGAACCATTGGGTGTGTTAAGAATATGGTCCATCGGCTCCTTGCCAACCCTTCCGCCTTAAGAGGCCACATAGGTGGCATCCGACACCTGAGTCCATTAGCTCCTCGCCAACCCTGCCAAGTCAAGAGGCTGCATTGGGGGAATCCTCCACCAACTCAATTGGCTCCTCACCGACCCCACCTCCTCAAGAGTCCATGAAGGTGGAATCCTAACCTGACTCCATTGTCTCCTTGCCGGCTCTGTCTCCTTAAGATGTCGTGTAGGGGGCATCAGCCCCCGACACTATCATCTCCTCACCGACCCCACTGCCTCAAGATGCCACGCAAGGAGAATCCTTCCCCGACTCCATCGGTTCCTCACTGAATCTGCTGCCTTAAGAGGCCCCACAAGGGAATCCACCCCCTACTCCATCGGCTCCTCGCCAACACCACCGCCTGAAGAGGTCGCGTAGGGGGCATCCGCCTTCGACTCCTCGCTGACCTCGCTGCCTCAAGTGGCAGTGCAGGGGGGCATCCACCCCCAACTCCATCGGCTCCTCACTGACTCCACTGCCTTAATAGACCGTGCATGGGGCATTTGCCACTGACTCCATTGGCCCCTCTCCAACTCATCTTCCTTAAGAGGCCGCATAGAGGTTATCTACCCTCGACTCCATAGACTCATCACCGACTCCACCGCCTTAAGAGGCCGCCTAGGGGGAATCCGCCCCCGACTCCATCGGCTCCTCAGCGAATCTACTACCTGAAGAGGTCGTGTAGGGGGAACCCATCCCCCGACTCCACCGGCTCCTCGTGGACCTCACCGCCTCAAGAGGCCGTGTAGGGGGAATCTACCACCTGACTCCATCATCTCCTCGCTGACCCCACCACCTCAAGAGGCCACAGAGGGGGCATCTGACCCAACTCCATCGGCTCCTCACCGACCTCGCCGCCTTAAGAGACTACGCAGGGGGAACCCGCCCCCAACTCCATTGGCTCCTCGTCGACTCCTCCACCTTAAGAGTCCACACAAGGGGCATCCACCCCCCAACTCCATCGGCTCCTCGCCTACTCCACTGCCAGAAGAGTCCGCGCAGGGGGAATCCTCCCCTGACTCCATCGGCTCCTCGCTGACCCCGCCGCATCAAGATGCTACATAGGGGGAATCCGCTCTTTGAATCCATCTACTCATCGCCGAATCTGCCGCCCGAGGAGACCATGTAGGGGGCTTCCACCCCCGGCTTCATCAGCTCCTTGCTGACCCTGCCACCTCAAGAGGTCGCGTAGGGGGTATCCTGCCCCGAATCCATCGACTCCTCGCCGACCCTGTGGCCTGAAGAGGTTGTGCAGTGGGAATCCTCCCCCGACTTCGTCGGCTCCTTGCCGATGCTTCTGTCTTAAGAGACTGCACTGGGGGCACCAACCCCCCAACTCCATCGGCTCCTCACCGACCCAGCCGCATCAAGAGGCAGCGCAGGTGGCATCTGTCGCCCGACTCTATAGTCTCCTCACTATCCCCGCCACCTCAGGAGGTCGTGCATGGGGCATCCACCCCCGACTCCATTGGCTCCTCGCCGACCCTGCCGCCTTCAGAGGCCGCTCAGTGGGCACTAGACCCCGACTCCATCGGCTCCTCGCTGACTCCGCTGCCTGAAGAGGTCACGCAAGGGAAATATTCCCCTCGACTCCATCGGTTCCTCGCCGTCTCCACCGCCCAAAGAAACCATGTAGGGGTCATTCTCCCTTGACTCCATTGGCCCCTCGCCAACCCCTCCACCTCAGGATGTCGCGCAGGGGGGATTCTCCCCTGACTCCATCGGCTCCTCAACAACTCTGCTGCCGAAAGAGGCCGCGCATGGGGCATCTTTCACCGACTCCATCGACTCCTCACCGACCCCACCACCTCAAGAGGCCTCATAGAGGGCATCCACCCCAGACTCCATCGTCTCCTCGCTAACCCCACCACCTCAAAAGGTTGCACAGGGGGCATCTACCCCGACTCCTTCGACTCCTTGCCGACTCCGCCACCATAAGAGGCTGCAAAAGGGGCATCCTCCCCAACTCCTTCTTCTCCTCGCCGAATTCGCCCCCTTAAGTGGCCACATAGGGGCATCCACCCCCTAACTCCATCGGCTCCTCACTGACTTCGTCACCTTAAGAGTCTGTGCAGGGGGAATCCCCCCCCCCCCCCGATTCCATTGGCTCATCACCGACTATGCCTCCATAAGAGTCCGAGCTGGGGGAATCCACCCCCGACTCCATTGGATCCTTACAGACTCTACCACCTTAAGAGGCCGCACATGGGGCATCCACCCCCGAATACTTTGGCTCCTCATAGACTTCCCCACCTTAAGAGGTCGTGTAGGGGGAATCCACCTCGAATCCCTCAGCTCCTCGCCGGCTCCACTACCTTTAGAGGAGGCGTAGGGGGAATCTACCCTTGACTCCTTCTACTCCTCACCAATTCCACCAAACTCATGGGATACATAGGGGGGAATCCTTCCCCCATCTCCATCGGCTCCTCACCAACTTTTCTTTCCTCAGATGGAACGCCGGGAAAAACAACGCCCAATCCCATGGCACATCTCTAAGAGAACCAATATCCACTCCGGAGGTCCTCCATGAACCGCTATCACCAGGAATTAAATTCCTCTTTGTCTCCATCATTAGTCACTATGGAGGTCCCCCGGACTTCTATAATCAGTCATGTGGGTCATCCCCATCGCCATCATCAGCCGTCGTAGAGGTCTTCCCTGCACTGCTACCGTTTGGCATACAGGTCCTCCTCATCCCCAAAATCAACCATCAAAGAGGTCATCCCCCTGTATCTACATTGTTTATATGCCTTATGAGATGATGCTCCAGGATTTAATGCCTTTCAGTATCCATCACCCATGTCGTATCGAAACTCCAGGCTTCCAAGCCATACAAGATCCATCTCCCCCATCGTACTGGCGCTCTAGGCTTCCACACATTCCAGGCTCCATCTCCCCCCATCATTCCAACATCCAAGATTCCACGCCTTCTGGGCCCCATCGCCCCCTTCATTGCAACGCTCTAGGATTCCATGCCTTCTAGGATCCATCACCATCGTCGTACCGATGATCCAAGATTCCATGCCTTACAAGATCCATCTCCCATGTAGTACTGACAATCAAGGCTTCCATGCCTTCCGGGCTCCCACGACCTCATCGTTCCGACGCTCTAGGCTTCCTTGCCATTCGAGCTCCACCGCCCCCATACTTCCAAAGTCTAGGATTCCACTCCTTTAGGGCTCCATCACCCCCATCATGCCGACTCTCCAGGCTTCCATGCCTTCTGGGCTCCATCACCCCCGTCGTGCCGATGATCCAGGCTTCCATGCCTTTCGGGCTCCATCACCCCCATCGTACCGGCGATCTAGGAATCCAAGCCTTTGGGGCTCTATCACCCCTATCTTACCGACGGTCCAGGCTTCCATGCCGTTCGGGCTTCATCGCCCCTGTCATACTGATGGTCCAGGCTTCCATGCCTTCCGGGCTCCATCACCGCTATGGTACCGATGCTCCAGGCTTCCACACCTTCTGAGATCCATCACCCCCATCGTACCGATGCTCCAGGATTACACACCTTACCAGCTCCATCTCCCCTGTCGTACCGATGCTCGAGACTTTCATGCCTTTCAGGCTCCATCACCCCCTCGTACCAACACTCCAGGATTCCATGCCTTCTAGGATCCATCACCCCCAGTCGTACCGACGATCCATAATTCCACGCCATCCAAGATCCATTTCCCCCATCGTACCGACGATTTAGTCTTCCATGCCTTCCGGGCTCCATCGCCTCGTCATGCCGATGTTCCAGGATTCCAAGAATTTCGGGATTTATCGCCCCCATCATAACGAAAATCTAGGATTCCACACCTTTCAATCTCCATCTCCCCCTTCGTTCCGACATCTAGGCTTACACGTCTACCGGGATCCATCGGCCCCGTCGTCCTGATCCTCCAGGCTTCCACGCCTTCTGGGATCCATATCCCCCTTCGTACAGACGTTCTCGGATTACAGGCCTTCTAGGGACCATCCCCATATCATACCAACAATCCAGGCTTCCACACATTCTGGGCTCCATTGCCCCCGTCGTACCGATGGTACAGGCTTCCATGCCTTCAGGGCTCCATCGTCCTCGTCGTACCGATGCACCAAGCTTCCACGTCTTCCGGGCTCCAACGACCCCATAGTTCTGATGTCCAAGCTTCCATGCCTTCCATGTTCCATCACCCCCATCATACCGACAATCCATGCTTCCACGCCTTTGGGGATCCATCTCCCCAGTTGTACCTATGATCTAGTCTTCCACGCCTTCTGAGCTCTATCGCCCTCGTCGTACTGACGATCCATGCTTCCACGCTTTTTGGTCTCCATCTCCCCCATTGTACTAACATTCATGGCTTCCACTCCTTCTAGGATCCATCTCCCCCATCATACCGACACTCAAGGATTCCACGCCTTCTAGGATCCATCACCCCAATCATACTGATGCTCTAAGCTTCGACGCCTTCCGGGCTCAATCACGCCCATCGTACCAACGCTCCAGGTTTCCACGCCTTCCGAGCTCCATCTCCCCCCATCATACTGACGATCAAAAATTCCAAACCATCCAGGATCCATCTCCCTCATCGTACCGATGATCCAGACTTCCATGTCTTCTAGGCTCCATCGCCCTGTTGTACCAACATTCCAGGCTTCCATGCCTTTCGGGCTCCATCACCTCGTCGTACCAACAATCCTGGCTTCACTTCCCCTCTGGACTGAGGGAATGTTTACATCCCTACCACCCTTACGATACTCTATGTCATCCGAAATACTACATTACATCATCCATAGAGGTCCTCCAACTTTCCTTGACACCGGCTTGTGGAATTTCCACTGTGAGGTTGGCCAGCTCACACATGGAGAACATCCATGCTTATTCTTAGAAAATTATAGGGAAATCCCATCATATAGATTCACCCCTCATCCAAAACCACCAGAATGGGGTATATATGACCATACCTCTACCAAAACAATATTTTTGGTTTCATGTCTTAGTTTAATGATGTTAAACTGTGTTACAACCATGTCCTGGTTGGATGTCGATAAACTGCATATCAACCAACATCCTAGTTTGATGATGTTAAACTGCATAACAACCATTGTCTTGGTCACTTGACATGAAACTGTACCAAATTATGGTCAAAGCTATGCGACCTAAAACTTTAGAAACCATGGTCAAATCTACGCGACCTAACACTGTATAAAATTATGGCCAAAGCTATGTGACCTAAAAATGCAGCAACTATGGTAAAATATACACGACCTAAAACTGTATCAACCAAGGTCAAAGATATGTGACCTTAAACGCCATCCATCACTCGTCCTATATACATGATGTTAAACTATGAACCATGACCAAACTCCATGACCTAAAACTAAGAACATTTGGTCCAATCAATAGTACCTTAAACTATTTTTAACACCAGGGTATATTACTCTGAATCCATCTACGTCTTCCCAATAACATGATCTGACACACTATGGTGTAGAACCCAGAGTGTTGTAATCCAAAAGAACATAATCCCAATCCATCTCCATGCTTCATAGCATTCCTATATTTGGATCCACACCTTCTTTCTTGTTTGTAGGGACCCCCTAACAGTATGGATGCTCGGCCTTTGGCTCACCTAATGTCTTAGGCCAACACCCCAAAAAATATTGGATGACATTTTATGATAGGTCCCATGTTTGGAACATGTTCATCAGTCGACCATCATTTTTCTATCCTCATTCCAGGTAAAATGATATGGATGTTGTGTTTTGAACATGGTCAATAGATACACTAAATTTTTACACCACCATCATTATAATCCAGATATCGAATGCTATGATGTGCCCCTTTTTTCACCTCTCTATGTTTAGGTGGAACTCCAAAACCCTTGGTGCTACCCTTCTGTGCATCTTTTCATGTCGAATAAGTGGCCCAGTGTTGCCGAGATATTTGCAGCCTAACATCTCCATTCCCTATTATGTGTGCTTCCATGTGTCAGGAAAATCCCATCATTACTTCTTGTTTCCTACACCGAGCATGACTCACATGGGCTTAGTAGTATTGGTATGATGTGTACTGATATGGTTGAGTGACACATGCATCATCATCCAGCATGAAATTAAACAGCATCATCTTCCTGCATGCCATTAAACTGTTTATCTTTATCCTACATGACATTAAACTGCATCATCATCCTACATGACATTAAACTATTCATCTTCATCCCACATGATGTTAAACTGTATCATCATCTGTCATGACGTTAAACTGCTTGTTATCTCCCTGGAAGACATTAAACTGATCATTATCATCCTACATGAAATTAAACTGCTCACCTCCATCTGTCATGATGTTAAACCACATCATTGTCTTTCATGAATTTAGATTTTTCATCTTCCTCCCGTATGACCTTAAACTGCATCATCACCCTTCAGGACATTAACTTGTTCATCTTCGTCCCGCATGACGTTAAACTGCATCATCGTCCGGCATGATGTTAAATTGTTCATCTTCGTCCTTCATGACATTAAACTACATCATCATCATGCATGACATTAAACTGTTCATCAGCATCCGTTGAGATGTTAAACTATCCATTATTGTCCCTAATGACTTTAAACTGCATTATCATCTGTCATGACTTTAAATTGTTCATCTTTGTCCTGCATTATGTTAAACTGAATTATCATCCTGCATGATGTTAAACTACATCATCTTCCGACATGATGTTAAACTGTTCATCTTTTTCTCACATGATGATAAACTGCATCATCGTCCTGCATGACGTTAAACTAGTCATTTTTATCCCGCATGATATTAAATTGCATCATCATCCTACAAGATGTTAAACTATTCAACTTCATCTGTTATGATGTTAAACTATTCATTATTATCATGTATGATGTTAAACTGCATTATCATTCATCATGACTTTAAACTGTTCATCTCCATCCCGCATGACGTTAAACTTCATTATCTTCCTGTATGATGTTAAAATGTGTCACTATCCATCATGACGTTAAACTACTCATTATCGTCCGGCATGAAATTAAACTACATCATCGTCCTACATGACTTTAAACTACACATCATCATATTTCATGATGTTAAATAGTTCTTGTTCGTCCCGCAAGACATTATACTTCATTATCATCCTACATGACATTAAACTGTTCATCTTCATCCTTGATGAAGTTAAACTGCTCATTATCATCTCTGCATGACATTAAACCGTTCATCTTTTTCCCGCATGATGTTAAACTACATTATCGTCCGTCATGACGTTAAACTGCTCATTATCAACCTTAATGAAGTTAAACTGCATCATCATCATGCATGATGTTAAATTATTCATCATTGGTATTCATGATGTTAAACTACTCATTATCATCCTACATGATGTTAATTTTTTCATCTTCATTCTCCATGATGTTAAACTACTCATTATCATCTTGCATGACTTTAAACTTCTCATTATTGTCCTCTATTACGTTAAACTACATCATCGCCTGTCATGACTTTAAATTTCTCATTAGCGTCCAACATTAAAATAAACTACAAAATGGTCTACGATCTATGAACATAATCTAAAATCTCCACCTTCTTCATCACACGACATTAAACTGTGTGATCCGTCCAAATTGGAGGACTTAAAACCACCCATCACCTGTCCTGCCTGACAATAAACTGCAAACTGGATGTGACTTTCCATTTGTGGCCCATCCTCCGGTCCCTCATCCTTTTTGATCCCTTGTCCCAAGATTTCACTTAGGATTGTATGGTGTGGGATGGGCTTATGTCCTCATTCACATCAGGTTACTCTCTGTGTCGTACACATCCCTCGTAGAGATACCTTGCCCTTATCTTCATCCTTACCGCATGACGTTAAACTACACAACACCCCCCAAAACTACCTACGACATGATTCCAATCCTCAAGGAATATATAGTAACACCCAAAAATTTCAACTTCTGGTCCAACCCTACCTCTTAAAAACCTCATCTCTCTAGCCCCTTGGCTTGAGTCCACCAGGAGGGAGGGAAAGTGGTGTGGTATGGGCTTATTTCCTCATTCATGTCAGGATTGTAGCAGCCATGCCACATAGATCCCCCTCTTTGGAAGTTCCCCAATGTTCTCAGAAGCACTCTAGTTCAGCACCTAGAGTGTTTAATCCTTCATGGACATGTTATCACCCTTCCATAGGATTTAGGCTCCACTTTATTTGGGTTTCCATCATCTTTCACATCCAAAAGGGCCCCCGAATGGTATGCATACTCAGCCTAAGGGCTCTCTTATCATTTTGGGCCAATGTCCTTGAGGATATCGAACAACATATTGATACAAGTCCCGCTTTGTGAATATGGTTAGTAGATGACACTCATTTGTTGTTCCCATTTCAGGTCACACGATATGGATGTTGTTTTTCGAACACGGTCAATAGTTATCCTCCATTGTCACACCAACCCCATCAGGCCTTAAATATTGGTTGCGTGATTCACATCATTTTCCACACCATCATGTTGATGTGGAATTTGGATACTCTTAGTACTATCCCTCATTGTGCATTTTCATGTTAGGAGGACAAAGCCACAGTGAGGCTTCATTCGGGGCCCCGCACCAGTTTCCCTTTTGAGTGTATTCTATGTGTTCCAAAGACCTTATCCTCCATTTTTTCCCACATTAAACATTTCTGACATGGGATTAAGGATTCATTCGATGTTTTCACCCATTTGGAAGAGTCTCATATATCAATGTTCCGAGTTCTAAGACCTTAAAACTAAGATCTCTTCATATCCTTGTTGTAAGACGTAAAAATGGACGACAATACTAGGACTATTTTTTATCTTGATTCTCAAATTCATGGGATATGTAGTGACACCCAATCATTCTTTCTCAGGCCCAGCCCTAGGTTCATTAACCCTTCTGGCCCCTTGACCCCAATCTTGGTCCAGGCAGTATGACCATTAATCTTTTTGCACCATCTTTACCACACGTCGTTAAACTATGTTTCTATCATCTTCCTTGGAATGATGTAAAACCACAGGGCACCCTTGGTCCTCGCCCGAGAGGTCCTATTTGAAAGTAAGTTTCATCCCAGATCAGATCGATGCATCCACCTAATGTTTTTCCACCACAGCGGTGTAATTTCAAGAGTGTTGGAATCCATTCTAACAACCCATCATTCCACATTTTACATGCCCTTTATTTTGACCCTCGTCCTCTTTCACATCTAAAGGAACCCCCTAAAAATATGGATATGCGGCCTATGGCTTTCCTACTATCTTGAGCCAATGTTCTGGAAGACTAATGGGTAGCATTTCGAGTCAAGCCCCATGTTTCGAACATTGTCAGCAATTGCCGCTCATTTGTTATCCCTATTTCACGCTAATGCAATAAGGATATTGTGGTTCGAACATGGTCAATTGTTAACCTTAATTTTCATGTCAACACTACAGTGTTCCGAATTTTGGATATCATACTTCATACTTCCACTACCCTATGTTCGGATTAATTCCAACACCTCAAGTGTTACCCTACTCGTGCCGTAGAGAAAACTGGGAAAATGGTAATTCGACTTTTCTGAGAACTTCATTCTCTAGTCAGGCCTCCCTCTTTCTTCCTGGAAATCCAGATCGATTGTTCAGAGAGCCCTATTCTCTAGCTAAGTCCCTCTTCTAGGATGCTCCCAATGGTGATTGATGTCCCATTCTGATCCCCTCACACCTTCTGTTGCTTAACACTCTTGTACAGGACCTCCTTTTATCTCTTGTTTCCTGCACCAACCATGGATCACATGGGCTTATAGATTTAGTCAGCTATTTCCTCAATGTGATTGACATAAAATTGACCCCAAGTCATGTGTTTTCCTAAGTCATTTCCTTAGAATGTGGTCCACCTTTCCCCTCTCATCCTCATTGGACCCCATTCTTAGGGGTGAATTTTTTGGTACAAGAAAAACGCATTCAAAAATTATTTCAAATGATTCCATACAAGATGAACTGTCGTAGACCATTTCTCAAGCTTCAATTTGACAGTTCATAGAGCCCGAACGGATTTAAGGATTAAGAGTTATGGACATTTGATGTTGGGCTAGAAAATTGGTTCTCAGAGCCCATTCGAGAAGCTCCCTCTATGATCGCAGAGTAGAGGAACTTGACCGGAGCCTCCCCGAGTTCCGCGAAGCTCAATGACTATCGACTTAACAGTTAGAAAGTACTTTAGGGAACTTTATTAGAGCCTCCACGAGCGCCACGAAGGTTGATGATGGTCAGCTCCGCGATTACGAGAAACATGAGGGAACCCCCTCCAGTTGCGGAGTGTGATTTGCTTCATGGTGCACATTTGCTTCACAGTGCGCATTTGTGCTTCATGGTAGCTCCACCGACCTCCATTTCATATAAATACCTAGCTCACCTCCCTTCATATGGATGTTCACGCCACCCCTTTTCCGGTAGATCTCCCATTTCACGGAGCACCCATGCTCTGTAAAGTGATTCCCTACGCAAATGGTGGAGCTCCTTCGGGTTGGTCGAGGATCCATGAGCCACTTTTCTCTACGAGCCTCTTTGCTCCACGAGCTTCTTTTCTCCACGATCAGCATTTATCTGTGAGTCCCATTGCTTTGTGAGACCCCTTTGCTCCACGAGACACCATGATCCGTGATCATCTTTCTTTTGTGAAGCTGCTTCGCGAGACCCCATGCTCCACGAGCCCCTTTTCTCTATGAGCCGCTTTGCTTCGTGAAGCCCTATCCTTCACGAAGCTCCTACCTTTGCGCCCCCTGGTCTATACCGTGGGGGTTGTTCTGCCACACCCCCACTCAGGATCAGTGTCGGTCTATGGTCCCGGCCATTCAGGTCAGTACCTTTACTTCTGTTCTAACCACCATGATAAATGGATAGTCGCACTACAAACATTTCGGGCTGGGATTTCCACATTTTCCATTGTGCCCTTATGCATAGCCACCTTCCACCTATGGAATAACATGATTTGAGATACTTCACCTCACACCATGAAACATCTTGAGTCAAAATATTCTTCTTGATGTGTTTCTCATGTCGTGGGTTGATATTCTCATCATCAATTCCCCGAGTACCTTGAGTGGAACCATTCCTCAAGCAACTCATCCTTACCCCATTCCCTTACTCATATGCCAAGTTGAACCGGAAAGGGATGCTCTTTCATAAGTCCCAATACCAACCATTTCTAGGCACCTTATGCCTAATAGTCCTATCTATATAACTATAAACTATAGTTCATCCTATACTACAAATATAGGATGTCACTTTCCCAAAACAAGGGATTCTTTATGCACAAAGCATAATATTCCAATAGTCCTCTCTACATGACTATAAACTATAGTACTCCATATGTGACAGATATAGATTGCCTCTTACTCCAAATAATAGATGCCTTATGCTCCAAGCATAAGATGCCAATAGTACTCTCCACATGACTATAAAATGTAGCATGACCTATCATTCAATTATAGGATTCCTCTTGTTCTCAGTAAGAGCTGGATTATGTGAAAATCATAAGATACCTAATACCATGATTATAGTGGAATAATTTCAGGAGAGTTGGAATCTGATCAAACATTCCATCAATCCACCTCAGGATTTTCATGTCCATCATTCAGATCTTCAACCTCTTCCATGTCTGAAGGGACCCCTTAATGGCTTGGTCCCATGCCACATCGGTTCAGCTACTGTTCTGGGCCAACGCCCTATAATACTTTGGAAAACACTTCAAGTCAGGACCTTTGTTTCGAACACGATCAAAAGTCGACCCTCATTTGTTTTTCCCCATTTAGGCTGACATGATATGGATGCTATGTTTCAAACATGGTCAAAAGTTATCATCCATCTCCATTCAACCCTCAATTCATTTCAAATATCAAGCATGTGATTCACACTTTTCATCCCCCTTTGTTCGGACTGATTCCAATGCCATTGGAGTTATCCCGTTTGTGCACAAGCGCATAGTTGTAGCCCTCAATTGTATACCTCAACCCACCAGTGAGTTGGGATGCCCTCATGGCCATACATGAAAAGGCACCCGGGCAGTTTCCATCCGTAAACCCCATCCATCGATGCCGCTCCTTAGCGGAACTCGGGCATGTTCCTTTCATAAGCCCCATCCATCATTGTTGTTCCTTATCAGCACATGGGTAGCTTACATGCCTATGCCCCATCCACCATTGCCTCTCCATAGCGGCACTTGGGCATCTCCCATGTGAAATCCCCATTCACCACCCTTGGTGGCCACACCGCTGCACCATGATTCTCTAGTCTATTGTTGACTCTTGTTTTTCACACTGAGTATGACTCACGTGGGATTAGAGTAAGCATTGACCATGGAATCCCCTCTGGGCCACCTTAGCATGTATACCTCAAACACCATCCTGAACTACTTGTACTTTTATCCTTTCCAAGGAAATGTATGTAGGACGCCTCTCTGAGGTTCAAGCCTAACAACCATTTGTTCCGACCCCCTTCACGTTGGTTCAAAACACCTTCCCGAACTATGTGGACTTTGATCATTTCCAAGTCAGGGTACGTAGGAAGCCTCCCTAAGGATCATGCCCAAAAACCATTTTTACTAACCCCCTTCACATCAGTTCACTAAACCATCATGAACTACATGTACTTTGATCCTTCCCAAGGCAAGGTACGTAGGGAGCCTCCCTGAGGTTCAAACCCAACAACCATTGGTCCCGACCACTCTAAGTCGGTCCACCCTCTTCTCGCATGACGTTAAAATTTATACCCTATTTTTTCCCACATGACACTAAATTGTCCCCCAATCATCAGTAATCCATTGTCAACTCCAGAAAGTGGTAATCATTTGTC
This sequence comes from Viscum album, assembly GCA_963277665.1. Lineage (NCBI taxonomy): Eukaryota > Viridiplantae > Streptophyta > Magnoliopsida > Santalales > Viscaceae > Viscum > Viscum album. The sequence goes on from OY728128.1 coordinate 1,933,886,693, forward strand.
AACCCCAATCAGCGGTAAGTCGTTGTCAACTCCATTGAGTAGTAATTCATTGTCAACCCCAATCAACGGTAAGTTGTCATGTTCCCCAATCGACAGTAAGAAATTGTAGTCCCCTTCATTGGGACCCACATCTCTGGTCAGACCTTGAGCGTCAGACCAACATCCGGCTACTAACCATGCGTAATCCACACTATATCATCGGGTCATTTTCCTCTGCATACACCCTGATTCTAGGCCCCATTTTGAACTACGTGGGATTTGATCCTTTCCAAGGAAAGGTACGTAGGACATCTCCCTAAGGTTCAATCCCATTTCCCATGTCTTATACTAGTCTTTCCCTCAAGCCTATGTGTTTCAAGAAGGTCATGACCCATCCTAGAGGTTCAATTTCCTTCGGGTCCCATCCATATGGGTCGCCTCCTTAGGAGTCCCATCGACACACTGAATGACGAGAACATTAATTCCCTACCACAGGGATATGTAGGAAGTATATTCTAGGCTCATTACCAATACTTTTGTCACCTTCATGAAGGTTACTTCTCATTCCCCCTCAACTTCATTCAACTATCCATCATTCATTCTGATTCTCACCCGGGCTGCCACATCCTAGTGAGATCATGACATTCATCCCAGTGTCACTCCTTATTGAACCCTGGTAGCTAACCATGCATAAGACCCTCACAACCAATAACCATCCACCCAAGATCATCCCTCTTGTGATGGGCCTCTATCCATGTGTATGCCCCAGCATGTCTCCAAGCCGTTTTCATTTGTGTACCCCCTGATTCATCACCCCTTCAAACTATGTGGGTTTTGATCTATATCGTCTAGACTGGGTACAAAGGAAATCTCCCTGTGGTTCAATCCCATAAAATGTTAATCCTTTGGGCCCCCCATTCTAGGGTGAAATCTCCATGATCCACCCTTAGTGGTTTCTATATCAGTCTTCATGGTGTGATATGTTCCATTTATGGGACACACCACCTCAGATCTGTCCTCATTAGTAGTTTTGATCCATCCATATGGTAAACCTTCTGGGTGTTCCCTCCTTTCGATGTACCAATATGATCTATCACTATGATACGTTCTGATCACCCTCATTATGTCTCTGCAAGATGCTAAAATCGCGGCCTACCTCGTGTTAAACAAGAGATGCTTGAAGAAAACCTCGGAAGACACGCCTTGGTCGTAACCATCTCCAAAAGACGTTAACCTCGCGACATACCTCGTGTTATGCATGGGAGTCTAAGGAAAACCTCAGAGACATGCCTCCGACATTAGATACCTCATGACTAACGTGGGATGCCTTGGGTTCTATGCCCATGAGATTCCCTCTTATGAGGAATAATAGATGTTCCCCAATGTCCACGCATCCATATATGCCCCGATATGCCTGATGTTTTCATCTACTCCAACTGAAGGTTGCTACCCTGACCGAACCCCTTGGAATGTCTTGAAAGAAGTAGTGTAATTAACCGGCGTCCATGAGGATATGACACTGGGAACTAGATTCACAAACAACGACTGGTTCTTTAAGGGAGACCCAGACTAGGTAGCAAGATCTGTGGAGGAATCCACTGTAGGAGGAACCGACATCTCATCATCCTATTTCGATCAAGAATCAAGCGTCCATGAACAAGTGATAGATGTTGCCCGCCTTTGGAAAGCAGGAATGTAGGAAAATAGCTACGCATCCTAGACAGACAGATGTGTATGCACCAGTGAAAGTGTCGGAAATACTTACATAATATAATAATTAATTTTAAATCTATGAAATCTATAAAAAGTAAATAGTGTGTAAATCTGACTACAAGGTGTGTACCCTCCTCATCATCCATCTTAAGTAAACTCCTATGGAAATGGCATGTTTGGTGTACTTAGGAAATCATCAAAGTACACAGTGTGTCCAGTGGTCCACATTCCAAGTTCACTTTGTGTTACATGATCACTAGTCAGGAAAGCCGTGTATGGGATACACGACTCGACCCTCACTTGAAGTGACTACACACTGTGTCCAGTGGGCCACATGGCGTGTTGTCTGGATGACCATGCGCCAATTTTTCCTGGTCAACACATGGTGTAAGAATTAACTACCCTGTATTTCATTAATGAATATGTCTTGAGTAATTTTCAAATTACTCCTAATGCGCTTAACATAACTACAAAGTGTTTGATCGAGATTACATGTCAATTATGGAATATTTCATGGCATGTAACTTCGAATACACAGTGTGTACTATCATGTTACCAGGAAGGAATCCTCGCAGCCACCTGATGAGATCCTCGATTTAATTTTAATCATAATTTTTTTTTACTTTTAGAGTAGTGAGAAATGAAATGTGAGGAACATATCTCAAAATTCATATTATAATAATGGTTAAACTTTAAATGAAGAACTAAATTATTAAAGAGTATAACATAAAATAATTATCTGAATAATAATAATAAAAGATATGTCTACCCTTTAATACCACATGAAGGTTCCAAGCATAGCCGATGTAGGGGATGGGTAGTGCCCAACATTGATTTGGTTATAATCAATGATCATTTCAGGACCAATATTATGATAAATTCCAGTATCCATGGAATTAAATCCAATATTTAAAAAATTATGAATTTCCCCTGGAACATTGAGAGAGGATCGATATATGTTGTTTATAATCAATTAAATTAAATTAAATTAACAACTCCAAGGTTTTTTTTCTTCATTGATGTTTCTGAACATAGATATATGGTGTGTCTTCATTGCGTTGTAGATATCAAGATAAGATCTCCTTTTTCGGTGATCCATATGTGCATTGTGAATCTCTAGATGTCACCAAAGGATTCTCGAGGTGGTTGCACAAAAGATCCTTGTGTTGAGGTAATCTTCCTTTGATCCCCTTGAGATATACTTACAATGTGTTCTCTAATCAAGTGGATGACGGATGCTCTCATTCTAGAGAATGTTCTTGGAGAAAAGAGAGCTCTCGAGGCATGAGAAATTTTTCAAAAATGTTGTGCATAACCACTATGGAAAGACTTTTCTTTCCCTATGATAAATGAAAAAATAATAACATAACTAGGTATTTTATTCACTAAGTAATAATCAATAACTTTCACAGGTGTTATTAGATACATTATTATTCCATGTGAAACCCTTATGTCAAATAATAATGACAATACCATTATTTCAATGACATTTTATAAACATGAAAGTTATATTTCAATATAATCTAATCAAATATTATTTAATATTATTTAAAAATAGACTCTTAAACTCGATCTACCCATCCTCCTTCATATTTAGTGGTTCTTTAATAATGACTATTTTTTTATTAAATAAATATAACTGCATTATTCATCAAAAAATAAAAATTTCGTATGCAAAATATTCTCTCGAATAACTAGAGATAAACTAAATGCAATCCAAAATACCTTAATAATTATTAAACCAAAACTGGGATTAATATTTATTCATCTTGTTAAATAATAAATTATTTACCTATGATTTTGGATACACTAAGTGAGTAAACCTCTAGGCCTTTTTCTCAGTCACATTAGGTGAACCCGCCTAAATTCCAATTTTAGCATCTAGAAACATGACAAGGCACCCATAGAGAATGAATTTAATGCTAAAAATACTTGTCACCTCAAATTAATGCTTATCACATAATATAATCCCTTTGTATCGATATCTTCAATCATGTGGGGTGCTTGCAACTCCCTTGTTCCTGATTTGTCATTCTTTGACTTCTCAGAAATTGAACTTTCCTATAGAACACCATGATCATGGATTTATTTATGCTATATCATTTCCATAAAAGGTCCTGAGACATCAAATTTTGTTATGTAATAGAAGGGACAAATCCTTTCTCACATTATTCATTAATGAATTATTACTCATGACACACTCAAAATATCCTACCACACTATGAACATATGTCATCACTATTTTTGCCAATACACCTAAGTGTGTGAGTAATAATATCCATTAATATTAATCTTAATTTTTATACACCAATAAACACATCCATAGATAAGAACATCTAATGAAATTTATAAATGTTCATTTACTACTAGAGGGTCTAATTTTCATAATATCCTCCTAGACATTACCAAGGGCGTACATCATGAGAAGGTGCCTCAAAGTACTATGACTCTCCAACCCTGAAACCCTATATCATTTACGTCCCTTAAAATTATATCATCCTACTACAAAACGTATGTTCAATAATATTGTCATGGAACTTTCTAGTTCTCATCAAAGAAGGGGTCTGTTATGAGATTTTAGTGTGACAACTACTCTTAAGAAATTATCACATTCAATGTCATGAGAAATAATAATCAGGATGTGATAAAGAGTTCATTAATATACATAAACTGAATATACTTTTATCATAAACTAAAAAATAAGTTGGTTCTAGGGAACCAACTCCAATAGACATCCCATTTCATTGGAGCCAACAACCAGCAACCCTCAGTCCACTTGCTCTCACATGATACTCTTGCTTCTGCTAAGATAGGTCTTTAGTTGAGGGGTTTACCACTTCTCCTTTGTGGATAGTATGATCCCTAGAACATCACCCCTTCAATAAAAATCCCTCAACAGGTGATACTTCTGGAGTATGTTCTTTGTCCGTTGACATGACCTTGTCTATTTCACAAGATCCATCATTGTAGTATTATCACAATACAATGTGATAGGGTATTTACTGATAAGTACCACATCAAGTTCATGTAAAATTTTTTGAATCCATACGGCTTCCTTGGATACCTCATAAGAATATATATATTCAGACTCCACTATAGAATCCGTCAGAACTAGCTGATTTGAACTCTTCCTGTTCATAGCTCCTCCATTGAGAGAGAAAACATATCCTCATTGTGACATTAGGTAATTATGATATGTCTGAAAACCAGCATCATCATGACCTCTGATGAAAATCTCCTCATCTCCTCTACATAACATGAACATATCCTTATTTCTTCTTAGACACTTAAGGATAGACTTAACAGAATTCCAATGTTGTTCTCCTAGATCTTCTTGATATCTCTATACCATAGTCAATGCATAGGAAACATCAAGTCTAGAATATAACATGGAATACATGATTGATCTTATCATTGAAGCATCTAGGATCTTACTCATTCTGTCATTCTCCTCTAGAATTTGGGCACACATTTTATTATAAATATGTAAACCATGTGACAATAGAACCAATTCCCTCTTGGGTTGTTCCATACTAAATCTCTTTAGTATTTAGTCAATATATGTACTTTGAAATATTCGAAGGAGCTAAATGAATCTATCACGAATGATCTTGATCCCTAGAATATAGGCTTCTTCACATAATTCCTTCATAGAGAAAAACTTTTCCAACCAATTCTCAACATATTTTAAGAATGGTATGTAATTTCCAATAACTAATATTTCATAAATATGTACCACTCAGATAACGACCACATTCCCATTGAACATTTTGTAAATACATGGAACACATTCATTCTTAATGAATAAAAATTCCCTTATGGAATCATCAAATCAAATATTTTGTGACCTGGATGCTTAATTAAATACATAAATGGAACTATGCAACATAAATACCCTTTTCGCATCACCTGGTGTCAAAAACCCTTCTGGTTGTGTCATATAGACATCTTCTTTATGGTTCCCATTAATTAATGAAATTTTGACATCCATCGTCTAAATATCATAGTCAAGGTAATATTCTCTAGAAAATATGATTCTGATGGATTTAAACATGGTAACTGGAGAGAATTTTTCATTATACTCATTTATTTAACACTTTTTAAACCCTTTATCCACTATCCTTGCTTTATGGGTACTTACTTTAGCTTCCATGTCCAGTTTCATCTTGAATACCCATTTACATAAAATAGGCTTTACATCAATCGGTGTATCTACCAGAACCCAAACATGGTTCTGATACATGGAATCCATCTCAAAATATATAGCTTATATCCTTCTTTCTTCTTCTGATCTCTCTACTTCCTCCTTGTAGGAGAGAATTTCATCATTGTCCAATAACAATGAGTCACCATCCTCGGTTCCAAGAAACCCATATTTCTATGATTCCCTTACCTCTCTTACACTCATATGTAGTACATGTGTTTCAGGAACAATATATTCTATGGGGACATGTGGACCTTGTTCATGTACCAACTCATGTGTATCTTGAGAATCAACTTCATCGAAGTCAATCTTTCCCCCATTATCCTTTTTTAGTATGTGATCCCTCTCAAAAGAGACAGCTTGATTAGAAATAGTAAATTTCTTGTCTAAGGGTTTGTATAGGTAGTATCCCTTTATTTCCTTGGGATACCCTATAGAGATACACCTTATACCTAGGGGTGCTAATTCTTTTTCTGAAAAAAATTAATAAACACCTCACATCCCCATACATATGTATGTAAAAAATGGGATTATTTCCACTCTATATGTCGAAGGGAATTACATTTTCTGTCAATGTTGGTACTTATTCTAATGGTCATGCCATAGTTTGTAATGAATATCCTCAAAAAGAATATTTGAATATAATCATGACTCATCATAGACCTTTCCATTTACAACTATGTTTTTTTCCTCCTTGCAGTAACACCATTACACTATGGTGTATAAGGTGGGGTGAGTTTAGATCGAATCGCAAACTCCTGTAAAATGTTGATGAACTCTTAGATAAGATATTCTCCACCCTAATTCAATCGAATCTTCATTGTATTCTTACCAATATGATTCTCTAATTCATTATTTAATTCCTTTAATTTCTCAAAGGACTCGAACTTATACCTCCTCGTGTAAATTTATCCATATCTAATCAATTCATCAGTAAAATTTGTGAATTAACAATATCCACATCTGGCTTCTATTGAAAATCTTCCACACAGATCAGTGTGTACCAATCCTAGAAACTCTTTGGAATTTTCTCCTTATCCACCAAATGTTTGTTTGGTCATTTTATCTTGTAAACAAGCATTACATCTATCATGTGTTTTTAGCTCGGAAGAGTCTAAATAATCATCTTGATAGAGCTTTTTCAGGCACTTCTCATTTACATGACCAAGAGGTGATGCCACAATTAGGTGTTGTATGAGTCATGTGGACTTGATTTTTTATCGATTTCCATTACTTGATTTTCGTAAATTAGTACCTACAAACGGTTATTTAAATTTTTCATGCCATAACATATGTTGTCCTTATAAATAAAAGAGCTTTAATTTCCAAATTTGAATATAATCCCATCTGCATATAAACATGATATAGATATTATGTTCTTGTAATGCATGTTACATAATAACAGCCATATATAACCAAAACCATCCTAGTTGACAATGAAATGTTATAGTCACCAATGGAAAGAGCATCCATCCTCAAACCATTGGTAGATCTCATATTCACCACTCCTCTAAAAATATTATGAAATCTACCTGGTTCTTATATTTTAATACATATGTGAGCACCACAAACTATATATAATACCGAATGTGTATAAATGGAATGATTTCAATTGATAATGACTAAACCTTTGGATTCCACTTTCCTCTAGGTGATGTTCCTCTTCCAGTGGCCTAACATTTCAAATGAAAAACACACTGCCTCTTTTTCCATTCCATGCCACTGGATATTTTTTGTCAGGGTCAGATAGTTATTGGGGGATTTAGAATGTTTATTAATATTATTCCCCATTTCCTTGTCCTTCATCTTTTTATTCACTAATGGGAAAATGATTTTTTCATTCCCCATGTCTTTATCCACATGGAAAATTACGGTCAGAGGTTTAGATATGCTCTTATCACTATTGAACATATTATAATTCATAATAAAAATATAAAAGGACTTTAGAAGTGATGATAGTATGAGAAATGTACGCAGATCATCTCGGAATTTAATCCCTATGAAGTCCAGATGCTCAATGTTGTTGATAAGCTTGAATACATGAGTCCTAGCTGGCGCGGACTCTCAAGGATTAGTGGTGAACAATGAATTGGTGATCTCATACCTCTCTTATCTCACCTTCACTTCAAATATATACTAAATGTGATACGTCTTTCTATAAGAATCCATTTCTTCATTGTTCATTGAGAACGCATTGGACTTGGATGATAGAAAGAGAAAACTAACATCCATAACATCATTTAGATGTTTCTTGTACACAAATAGCTCCTCATCACTCGCCACATTACCGGGCACAAATTTTAAAGGATCGTCTAGAAAATATAGTTTCCTTTCATGGAGAAGGATAACGTGACAGCTCCTTTGCCACTCCTTGGAATTAGTTCTATTGAGAAGGTTTTCCTTCATTAGTATGGTTCACAATGATATGTTTGAGATCATTTTTAATTCCATTTCTAAAAAAATATGAATACAGTTTTAGTACTTTATCTATTACAATTAAGTCAAATAAATATTTAAATATTCATTAGTCTCCCACTATTTTATCGAAGCCCAATAGCCCTCACCATTGGCCTTGAAATATCCTATTGCTTTGATATTCTAGTGGAAAGGATCCAGATTCCAATCCCATCACCCCAACATTGGATTGGAAGGCATTCCAAATGACAACTACATTAACTCATAGCTCCTTGATCTGTTAATTGGACTCCCCCATCTTCAAATCATTATTTTAGATTTCCTCAACCCTTTCCATTCATTTACACTAAGACCTACATTAAAAGTCAACCCTTGATGTAAAAAAATATAATTTAACCTAAAACCTCATATTATAAATCCCCAATAATGGAAATCACACCAACTTTGGTCGGTTATGCACATTGAACTATTGGTTCGATTCTAACCAAATTAACGGAAGTCTATACCAACATAATATTTTATTGAGGGATTTTATCCATTATACATAAATTGAATCTTATTATATTTTCACATGATTTTTAATATTAAGTGGGATATACTTATGTGATTAATCGTGCCCTGATAATTTTTATGCAAAATCCATTTTATTTTAGTTTTATCTTGAATTATTGTTAATTAATTAATTATGTTATTGGTAAAATACATCCATAATAAATGACCATACAACTGTTAAAAATAAAATAAAGGGTATGATCATCATATTTTTTAATGGTTATTTTATCTAGATGTTGATAAACTAACCCTGGCTTAGGGGGAAAACACCTTTAACATTTTACAGTTTTTGTTTACAGCATTCCACATGTCCACCTTATATCTCATTGGATTGGTTTCACCTCAGTTCCAAACTTGAACTGCCTCCAATGGCTAGAGAGCTCCATCAATGACATATTCATTTAACTCACACATAGTTGAGGGGTAAAAGGGTGTTTAAATAAAAGAAACCATGGACATGCAGGCCCTTCATATTTATGAGTAGAAGGAACACATGCTAACATTTTTAATTTAACAACTAAATTGAATGGAAAGTAATCACATACAAAGGACTACTCTAGCTCATGATTATCCACAAACATTCAATTAATTATGCATTTAATAAAATTAGCATACAACTCTTTAATCCCTATTATTAAGATAAACCATGCTCGAATTGATTAATTATTATATTTAATTAATCAATACTTTTATCTTAATTATTTTTTTGAATTTCCTTGAGATTATTATCCATTATAATTTTAGCCAAATTAATAAATTCATTTATAATTAACTATATACATAACATGTAACTTCGAGGAAAACTAGTGCATACCCATTCAAAACTACCCAACATGTATTATACTTGTATACACTTTTATCATTGTAACATGTAGCGAACACAAAGAGTTATAACTGTAATAAAACTCATACATGATGTGAAGATCATTGAACATTACTCTGATGATAACTAAACATTTATATATATATAGCTCTCTCAAACACCTATCACATGTTGTGTCCCATATTTATTCCCACATGAAGGTACATTTCTGAAGGGTTACATAAAATAATAAGAAATTTTAAATCTATGTAATCTAGAAAAAGTACATTGTATGTAGATCCTTATACACATTGTGTACCCTCCTCACTATCCATCTGAAGTACATTCCTTGGGAAATGACGTGTGAAATGAACATTGAAAATATTCAGAGTACACGGTGTGTCCAGTGGGAAAAATTCCATGTAGAAACTTTTTTACATGGTCACCAGTTGGGCAAGCTGTGTATGGGATACATGACTTGACCCTGATCTAAAGGGACTACACACCATGTTCAGTGGGCCACATAGTGTGTAGTATGGCTAACTGTGTGTCAGTATATCCTGGTCAATACTTGGTGTAATAATTAAATACATTGTGTTCCATTAATGAACCCAAATTGTGTAATTTCCAAATTACTCTTGATACGCTGAACATAACTATATGGTGTGTGATCCAGATTACATGTCATCTATGGAAGATTACATGGCATGTAACTCCAATTACATTGCGTGTACTGTCATGTAACATAGACAAAATTTTCAATGCCTTCTAATGAGATCCTCAATTTCATTTTAATCATAAAAATATTTTTTTCTTTTAGAGATGTGAGAAACGATAAAGGAGGAAGAGATCTCGAAATTCAGATTATAATAATGATTAAACATGAATTAACAAACATTATTATTAAAGCATATAAAATAAAAGAACTATTTAAATAATTATCAATGAAAAAATGTATTCCCTCTGATACCACTTGAAGGTTCTGGGTACAGCAGAAGCATGGGATATGTGGTTCCCAACATTGATTTTTCTATAATCAAAGATCATAACAGGATCAGTACGATGATAAACACCAGAATCCACAAAATTAAATCAAATATTTAGATAATAAATAATTTCTCTCGGAACATAGAGAGAGAATCGACATATGTTTTTTATAATTAATTTAAATAAAAATAAAGAAATAACTCTATGGTTTTATTTCTTCATTGATGTGTCTGACTACAGATCTATGGTGCGCCTTCATTGCGTTTTAGAGATCAAGAATAGATCTCATCTAGCGGTGATCCACACATGCTCCATGAATATTTGGATTTCATTTAATGAGTATTTTGGTTCTAACATGGATGATACTTGTGCTTGTGTCCTCTTTATTCGACCTCCATGAGAGCGACATCCAAAGCATTGTCTGATTAGATGGAGGATGGACACTCTCATTCTTGATAATGTTCATGGATAAAAGAGAGGTCTCTAGGATTTACAGAATTCTCCAAAATCTCATTCATAGCAACTATGTCTAGCCTTCTCTTTCCCAAGGATAAATAAAAAAATAAAAAAAATGGGGATTTAATTCACTATTTAATAATAAATAATTGGCACCAGTATCGTTACTTAATTTGTTATTCCATGTGAAACCCCCATGTCAAATAATAATGACAATATTATTATTTCCATAATATGTGATTAAATTTAAAGTTATATTTAATTGTTAATTAATAAAATATTATTTAATATTATTTCTCACTATACCATTAAACTCGGTCCACCCATCCATTTTAATATTTATCGGGCCTTGAGTAGCTACTATTTATTTATTAATAAATATAACTGCATTATTCACCGATAAATAAATATTTCGTCCACAATATATTCACTCGAATAACTAGTGATGAAATAAATTCTATCATGAATACATGAATAATTATTAAACCACAACCAATATTTACATTTATTCAAATTGATAAATAATAAATTATTTAACTGAGATTATAGATACACTTAGTGTGTGACCCTCTAGGCCTCTTTCTCAGTGGTATTAGTTGTACCTGCCTAAAGACCAAGATCAGAATCTAGATACATGAAATGGTATCCATAGAGAGATAAGTTAATGTTGCAACAACATTTCACCTCATATGAATGCATACTGTGTAATATAATCCCTTTCTCTAAATATCTTCGATCAATCATGTTGCATGGAAGTGCCATTAACCAATGTGCTAGATTTATTATTCTTTCACATCCCAGAAATTGTACTTGCCTATAGAACACCAAGGAAATGGATTTATTTAGTCTATATCGTTTCCATCAAAGGGCCTGATATATCAAGTTCTGTTATGGAATTTAAGGTAAAAATCCTTTCTCACATTTTTTAGTAATGCAGTATTACTCGTGATGCACCCAACATATCTTACCTTACCATGAACATATGTGATCATGGTTTTCACCAATAAATCTAAGTGTGTGAGTCATAATACCCACAAATAATAATTTTAATGTCTAAGGACCAATACACACTTCCTCATATAATAACATTCAATGACACTTATAAATGTGAATTTCCAACCTACGGGTCTCATTCTAATAATATTCTCCTAGAATTACCAAGGGTGTACACCATGAGAAGTTGCCTCAAATTACTATGAGTATCCACCCCTGATAGCTTATATCATTTTTGTCCCTTCAAATAATGTCACCTAGCTATAGAACATATGTTCAATAATAATATCATGTCACTTTTGAGTTCTCATCATAGCAGGGATCCGCTATGACCTTTAAGTGTGACAGTAACTCTTAGGACATTATCACATATAATGTCATGCTGAATAAAAATCATGATGTGATAAGTATTTTATTAATATCCATCCAATGAATATTTTTCATTCATAAAATAAAAAAGTAGTTGGTTCTAGGGAACCAACTCCAACATTAACAACACCCAAATGATCTCCACTAAAAACACTACTCGTAAGGGAAACTTCAAGGGGTATTCATATATTTCTCAAAATCTAATAAAAATCACCCAAAAATAAATTCAATATAGTGCTGTTATCAAATAACAAAGTCTAACACCGCACTTAAACTCTATTTCTCAAACATCAGTAAATTATCCCTTCAATCTAGGGACCCTCCAAATCTCATCAGATATACTTATTGATCTAACCTTTCAGAAACTACCCAAATTGACCTAAAAAACCCATATGTATTCAATAATAAAATCATCCAAGATAATAAATATATTCAATATATAACATTCCAAACTAAACATCATGTGGATTTTGAACTAAACCCTCTTGGAAATCCTCTCGCAAAAGATCTTCCAAATAAAAATTCTACACAGATAAACTCAAAATGTGTAAAGTGTTCAACCAGTGCATGCCACATGAAACTACTTTTATAATAGACTCCTTTTGAGTATAATTCTATCTCTAAGGTTATAAAATAGTCAAACCACATCCAATGATGGAGTACACAACCCGTACCTTGTGTTCTCTACATGTACCTCCAATAACATACCTGGGAATGTACCTCAACTCAACCAAGAATATACTTCCCCAAGTGCACAACATGAACTATCCCTGCACGGAGTATACATAATAGATATTACATGGATATATACCTCAAAAAACCATAGGAAAATTACCCTACAAGGCTACTAGATGTGTACCTCGCATGAGGATTATTCTTGTACCTTACATGGCCATGTACCCTCCTATGGGGTGTTTGGATGATAACATTAACACAGCCTTAGTCACCCCTACATGGAATGTCCCAAACACAAACATAATGTAACTATTATCTTGAAACCTTCACCCAAAAAATTAATACATGTTATGTGTTCTATGAACTATACATTATTTATACGGGTATTCCTAAACTAAAAACCCTACAATCAGCCTAAAAGATCTGATTCACACCCAAAAGACCTTGCAATGACCATCAAGGGATCACCCAAAATTCATAAAAGGTTTTAAATATTAAAATTCATGAATCTATGTAAATATTAGAAAAAAACTAAAAAGGTCCGGCCTTGGGGTTTAAAACGTATATTATTTATCCCTGGATCCACTCTACATAGACCATGTTGCTCGATCTATCACCTAACGAGATCCCTAACAGTAATCACATTCTCATTCTCCCCCTTCTCTCTGTCACATTATCTCTTAACCATTGGATAAAAGTTAGAGGATCCCATCATCATATTCACGATTCCAAAAATGAAAGTACGAAATTAAATAAGAAAAAATAAACAGAAATTAAAGAAAAAATAAAAGGGAAAAATAAAAAAAAAGGACTCAACTCAACTCTGGCACCCAGGATGGGTTTATAGCATTCCTAGGAAAACCCCCCAATTATAGACTCAACTATAAAGTCATAATTTTAAAATAAGGACCCCCAAAAATAATATTTCACCAAATAAACATTCCAAAATAATTAATATTTATTTAATTAAATTATTAATATTTGTGGAAATATAAATGCCTTAGAATTCTATAAAACTCTTAAGCTAATATAGACACCCTATTTCACAATCAATGGAGTGGTCATAAAAATATTCAGAGATCATAGAATATGAGAAATTAAAATTCTTCCACATAAATTCACTTGAGAATAAAAGGTTCAAATTTATCATAATTTCCTCAAAAAGTGACAATTCACGTCATCACAATATCCCAAACATAATTTTTCTTACCCTTAAGACGCCTCAGTGGTCAACAAGTTGATGTACTCTTACACCAAGAATAGAAACAACCATAATCTCTCCCACACAAATTCCATTAATCTATGACCAAAGGCATTATCCCCTCTATAAGAGTATCTTTAACATCACCTCACAAAAAAACTAAAAAACTCTATATCACATGGTTTATTAACTTCTGAACATAATTACTAGACATGGATAACTTTCCCTCACCATAGGACTAACATGGAAATAGAAACCATCCACCATTACTATCTCACCATAAAAAATATCAATTGTGATGAAAAAAATCACTTACAAAGAGGATATCATCCTTTAATGCCCTACTATGAAATACCCAACATAAGCCTTACCTTACCTCATTACTTGATCACCAACCTCAATAGGTCCACAATGGAAACACTACTTAGGTTCTGTAAGAATCGAAAAAACCCAAAAAACTCATTCATGGAGCACAAACCAAATGGTATATTGAAAAACCATCATGAATATTCCCTCACATAGAGAGGATATTCCCTAAAATCCATTATCATCACAACCCTCTACCTCAAGGAAGAGTGATTATCCATGAAACTCTCACAGGATACTATGAACCAACCTACATGGACTTAACCTAGAAAACAATCACTTGTATTGATAAAATTTACCACACAACAAGCCTCATGATCACATGAGACTTGTCCTAATGAAACTAGGTTAATGTAATCAATCCACTGAAAATTCTCCCTAGACAGGTTATTTCTAGAAATCTGAAGCACCCCCATCACTCCTCTTAAATATCATGCCATTTATTTTATTCCATGGCTTACCACACAGCAACCTATTTCATAGGTTTTAATCCAAAACCACAAACTTCTAACCATGATCCAACCACACCTCCTAAATGGAATCCAAAAATGAACCAAGATAGTTATCTATCCAAACCAACTCTCTTAAGACAACATAAAAACCAAGAGCACTCCTTGAGCTCCATTTCTCATGAATAATGAGAACTCATTAATAAAAACAAAAATTTCTTCTCATGAAACAACACCAAGTGATATCAAACCCTTGTGTACCCACCAAAGGTAATATCACCCTCTCCTACCGAACACATCAATGGATAAAAAACCCTCCTTCCCTAATACAAATACTGGTAAATAAATTTATTTTGGAAGTAAATTCTCCTTAAAAACTAAAACTAGGGACTTGTTGGAAACCATATCCATATGGAAACATGAGCTCGATCGAAACACCTCTCAATAATCCCTTCACTCATTGACCCACTCTCAGTGAATCTCACAACAGCACTAAATCAAAAGTGTCTCTATAGATCCCTAGTTTAAGGGACTACATTTCTGTCAATGATTAACATATCACCACAAGATCCATCTATCATGTCATCAGAAAAAAATACCTAATTTCTATTTGAGTAGAATTAAACTATATAGTTATATTGGACAACACTGTATATGTCAATGAAAACAGCTTAAACAACTAAAACTCCATTTTCAGTAAAATTACACAAATAATCTATATTTCACGTGAATACTACATGCCTATAATGATTCATGTATGCCAACATATTACCAATAGTACATGAGAAATAATATAATAAACTATAATTCAACAAATCCAATTCCACCACTCTAGGTGAAATCATACAATTGTAAAATTAGAAAGAAAGAATAAAAATAAGATCACACTAGTTACCTAGGATTTCCAATAGTAGATATGTTTTGGAAACACCAGTATTAGGTCCATCATAATCGCCAATAAATACTTAAAATACCTATCTAAAAACTCCCCAATATAAGAAAAATAAAACAGCCTCTAATACTATTTTGTAATGAACCACCCCATGGTGAATTGAAAAATCACCAGATCTAGATCTCTATTATGCCTAAATTATGTCTCCTCATGCACTAGAGGATACCAACTTCTAGTGAGGATCTTAAACATATAGTGGAGATACTATATTCTCGAATCAAAGTGAAACAACAAAGAAAAAAATCCAATCATGTACACAGCTATAAACATTATAGTATTCATAAAAAATAATAGAAGAAAAATCACACTATAAAAAATGAAATATAGAATATAGTCATATAGACTCCCAAAATTATAATATAATAAATAATAAATCAATTATATGATCACATATCCATTTAGTAAATAAAATAAACAATGCTCAATTGCAATCATCGATCTGTATCTCAATCCTTGTAGATTCCCTGTTTTTAGTTACATGACCATTTATTTATTTGTTTTTTTGAAAATATAATGATTGGGAATGTTTTGGGAGATTTAGAGAATATTTGGAATGTTTTTGAGACTTTCCTAGCGGTTCATGGTTTGAGAACTATTAGTAGAAACCATGAAACACCTCATGGAAACCACGTAACTAAAAGAGTGGGCAATGGGTAGGCGTAAAATTAGGTGCATGGTTTGGCCAAACTGTGTAGATTCCCAGTAGAAACTATGGAATTTTTTATAGTGTGGAATATCATGGTTGTCTCACATTTTTTCTAACAATTGAATCCAACTATGAGAGGTGTGGTTTTAGGTAGACGCTCATGCATGGTTGGGGCATATTTTTTCAAAATATTCACCCTAACCAAGAACCATTGAATTTTAGATCGGAAAATCATGTATGTAAGCTAATTTAACTCCTAAAAATTATTTCCACGAATAAATACATAACATGAATTTAAATTTCTCCTAAGTCTGTGGAAACCATTCATCTTGATCTGAGATAAATTTCTAGGAAAATATAAGAGCCTTGGAGGCCCATATTCTTCCCTAAGTGATCATTATTCACTGTTCTCTTGATATCATTTCTTCTTACCTCTCTCAAAATCATAAATCTAGTCCATTAAAGATAGATCCATTCTATTTTATGTCAATATTGATGGGATATTTTTGTTTTGATTTATGGTAATGAGATTTAAGGATGTGTTTTGGAGTTTCAATAAATTTTGTATAATTTTTTATATCGTTCATCATTTTCTCCAAGTATTTAGAGGTAGGTGTGTTCTTTCTCTTTGTAACATGATTAGAACATGAAGGATTAGTTTCAAATATATTTATTTTCTTGAAATTTTTTTGAAATCTTATTGTGATATATGGAAACCTCTTTAGTCATGTTTTCCTTATAAATTGTGAAAAATTGTTTGTTTTATGGAACGTTGTTTCGGTTAACAATTTTAAAATGGTGATTTTAGAATTATGGTTTTGTTTTAATGAATGTAAAATGTTTTTTTGAAACTATTTAAATAATTTAATGTTTTATTTGAAATGGTTTTGTCTTGGTTTTTTCATACTTGGTGGTGTGGGTTCATGTTTCATTTTACGAAGCATGGTTGATATATGAATTGGATTTTGGTGCCAAAGGTGTAATGGAACCTGGGATTGGTTACCATGTTGTGGCTTGGTAGATCTATGAGATACTTCCCATGAGTATGGAATCGTCACCTGGTCAAGTATATGTGGATGTGTGGAATTATGGAATGGGTATTCTAAATGGATTCGAAAAGAAATGTTTTATTGTTGTGAAATGGTTATCCTAGGAACTATATTGGTTTTGATATAAATTTTTGAAATGATTTTAAATAATTTTATATAAAATGATGTATATAAATTTTTATAATAAGGATTCACCAATTGGTATGAGTAGGAAAGTCCTTGGGAAATCCTACATAGTTTTATACTCACCCCCTGACTAGGTTCATTAGTGCATTTCTAGATTTTATATACAAATACATAGGTAAAGGCTTCATATACCTGTTCTTTGGTGATTCATTGATATACCTTGGGAATGGATTGTTTAGTTTGAGATTGAATCGAGTTGGGTGATTCTGAGTTTATTTATTTGGTGTCTTTGAGTTTTTTTGTTTTTGTTTCCACTCTATACTCTGATAATGTTTTTTATTTGACTTGGTATTGTCTTGTATTTTATACTAAAAATCATATATTGGATTGAATTTTTATGGTTATCTGGGTTTGTTTTTTATATTAAAAATGAAAACTGTACCCCAATTTATTATGAATTCATTGAAATATATTTCTAGCCTTTGGTTTCTTGGGGATTTCATTTAATGTAAGTAGCACCTCTGCCTCTTCCCATGCCAATGGGTTAGTGGAGGGATGTTACAAATGGTATCATTTTGTTCGATCCTTGGTATGGGATTAGTTTCATACTATATATAGGGATTCTATCAAGGAGTGTTATTGTTATGACATTAAATGTAAGTCATAAAAAGGAAAATCTAGCCAATTTATGTTAAACATCAAGTTACTAATAAGTTTGTGTACATTAGTGTTTTAAGAAACATCTAGGAGTGGTCACCTCATCATAATGGGTTTAGCCAATGAGAATATCATAAAATAAATTGATATAAATGACATCCCACTAAGATTAAAATATTTCATTCGAGTAATGATTTATGATCTAGTGAAAATTTTTATTTTTTAAAAATAGTTAAAAACCGTTTGACTTTAAAAATCATGATGGAATTTTCAAAAAAAAATTAGAAGGAGAAATTATTGGATTTTAAAAATACATGATGTGATATGTGTGATGTTTTAAATTTAAAATTACTATGACATTAGTTTATAGAAAGAGAGACTAAATGAATTTTACAATCATAGTAGAAAATGGAACCTGGTAGGAATTCTAGAAATCAACCTGAAGAGGCTTTGAGAATGTGGTTGAACCTAATCCAGAGGTGAACCAGTAGTCGGTTCAAATTATTGTTCAAGATTTTAAAGTTTGGGATAGAGGTAAAAAGAAAGATGATCCTCTATAAGTGTACCATTATGTCCAGTTTCAAAAATATAATCCATTTATCTTTTAGGGGGGTTCTGATTTCATAAAATTGGATGTATGGTTAAATATAAAAAATAAAAAAATCAATTTACTTGGGACAACAGTAGGCCTGATAGTTATGTAGAAAACATACATGTTGTAAGTTATTTCACACCAATGTTGGGATTTATAAGTTTAGGATAAATCATAAAATATCATGAAGTGGGAGGATTTTAAATAATTAGTTAACAAACATTTATATCCTCCTACTTTTTGGATTACATGAACAACAATATTTTTCAGTCTGAATCAATAAAACTTCACAATGATAGAGTATGTGGATAGAATTTTGAATTTCATCCTATTTTCATTTAAATTTGCTTCATGTGTGTCCCCAATGGAACAAATTTCTAAATCGAGGTTGAGGCTAGAGATTCATTCAAAAATTTATGTGTTTTTTATATTGGATTATATAGATATGGTTAATAGAGAATCACTACTACAAAATTAGACTTTAACAAAGCTATAAATTCTCTTTATTAGTGCTAGATATGCAGTGACTAATGGAGTGAGATTAAAAGACCTAGTCTTTCTTTAGTGCTAAAAAGGGCTGATAAAGGGGTATTTTATCGAGGCTTATTGAATCACTGATAATGGGTACCTTTATCATCACTATTAATTGTATTGATAAATGGGTCCTTTATCAGTGTTTTTTAAAGTTCATATCAAGGTCTATACTGTAGTGTGCTACAACAGCACACTACAGAACCAGTGAAATGTACTATAAAAATACACCACAACACCATAAATACACCAAATATCAGAAAAATCAAGTACCAATACATAATTTAAATGAAATAAAATTTACACAAGTAAAATAAACAAACACTGTATAATATACATTTCAAATATTGGTTTATACAATTACATAAGTTGAAATTATTAACTACCTTCAAAAGCATCAATGTTCCTTTATCTATTCATCCTGAACCTGATTCATACTATTGCCGAAAAAACAACACATGCTCATGAAAAATAATTCACCTATATAAGAAAACAATTCTTATGTTAGTAAAAATATAAATACATAAATTAACAGAATGATTTAATTTTACTAAAATTGATGGAAATTTTAAATAAAAATATACACTATTAGTCATACTGATCACACCATGTGTCGTATTGTGATTCAGATGATTCTGACATGTCTCAAAATACTTTTAGGTTTTTTCCCATAAAGTATCAAAATAGTCCAAATGTGTTTTCTCAATTTTGTGAACGTCACATGTCTTTTTTACGAAAATGTTATTTTAAATTTAAAACCTACACATCGACTCTTATCGGTCACACTATGTTTCACAATAATGTAAGACAAATTCTTATAAAATAAAAATGAATTTTGAATCATTGTCCTAAATTTTAAATATATTTTATGTGTTTTTAATCATTTTTCAGTGACTGCAACTTTTTAAACAAAAATGTATATTTTTAACAGATAACAAATACATTGAGTCATACAGGGAACATCGTATATCAAATTGAGGTGTGGCTAATTCCTAAATGTCACACATAACTTAGGGATATTTTTTCTAAATTATCCAATCAATATGAATGTGTTTGATCACTTTTGAGTAGGTCATTTATTCATTTGACTAAAATTGATGTCAATTTAAAATATATAGATGAAATTGAAGTCATACTAGTCGCATCATGCATCATATTTAGGTTTTTCTAATTCCTACATATCTCGAATGACTTACGCATCATTTTCCTAATGTATCAAAACTATTTGAAAGTGTTCTCTTATATTTTATTTAATCAATTATATTGTTTACTATAATGGAATTTTAAACTTGAAACATGCATTTTTACTAAAATTGATCACATCGTGTATCTTTTTTACTTGAGATAGATTTCTACACATAAAAAATTAATTTCGAACCATTTTACTAAATTATATTTAAAATCTGAATCTGTTTTCATGGTTTTTAGTGAGTGAATCTTTTTGAAGTAAAATGTCGATTTTAAATTAATAATGGACACATTGAGCCATATCAGACATATAGTTTATCATATTTAGGTTAGTACTATTTATACCTATCTCAAATGACTTATTTTTCGAATGTATCAAAACAATTATATTATGTTTTATCAGTTTTGAGAAGGTGAGTTGTCCTTTTTACTAAAATACATTTCAATTTTAAATAAATACACACTTAGATTAATACCATTTACACCATGCATTAGACTCTGGTATAGATGATTCCTACATATCCAAAATTGTTTATGGATCATTTTCTTAAAATATCAAAAGAATTTTAATACATTTTCTCAATTTTGAGTATGTCAATTGTCCTTTTTACCAAAATAAAAATTTTAAACTGAAAATGCACACTTTGACTCATAACAATCACATGATGTTTTGGTTTTATTTGAGACTATTTGTTACACATCAAAACTAAATTATGAATTAATTTCCTAAATTATTTTTGAAAACCTGATCATTCTTGCTTGGTTTTCAGTGAGTGACACTTTTTAAGCTAAAATGTCGATTTTAAACTCATAATATGTGCATTGAGTCCAATCAGGAACATTGTGTATTGTATTGAGGTGTGGCTAATTTCTACATGTTAAAAATGACTTATGGAACATTTTACTAAATCATCTAACCAATAAGAATATGGTTTATATGTTTTTAGTAGCTCATTTTTCCTTTTTACTAAAATTGATGTCAATTTTAAATACAAAAAGATTCACTTGGAGTCATACAGGTGATAATGTGCATCGGATGGAGTTTTATCTAATTCCAAAACATTTCAAATGTAGTATGGATTTCTTTCCTAAATTATCAAAAAAATCTAAATGAATTTTCTTAGTTTTTATTATTTCATCTTTCATTTTTACTAAAATTGATGTCAATTTTAAATAAAGATGCACTTAGAGTCATACTGGTCACATACTGTGTCAGATTGATGTGCGAATAATTCCTACATGTCCCAAATGACATATGGATCATTTTCCTAATATATCAAAACAATCATAATTTGTTTGATCAGTTTTTAATATGTCACTTTTTTTACTAAAATATTAATTTAAACATGAAATACACACATTGAATCATCCTCATAACATTGTTTATCGGATTGATATGATACTTATTCCTACACATCAAAAATTATTTAGAAATTGGTTTCATAAATTATCAATAAAATATGTGTATATTTTCATGGTTTTCAATGAGTGACACTTTTTGATGTAAAAAAGTCAACATTAAACTGATAACGGACACATTGAGTCATACTGGGCACATCATTTATCAGATTGAGGTTCAGATGATTCATATACATAAAAAATGACTTATAGATTATTGTCATAAGGTATAAAAAATATGAATATGTTTTCTCAGTTTTGAGTATTCCAATTTCTTTTTTTGTTAAAAATAATTTTAATTGTAAATAAAAATATGTACTTTGACTCAAAATGGTCACACCGTGTGTCGGATTGAGGTACGACTAATTCATACACATCCCAAAGTCTCAAAACAAATCCTAAAAATTAATCCAACCATAATTTGGTTTACATTATTTTTTAACTTCCATTACTTCATAATGACTTCATGTTCTTATCAAAAAACCATTCTCATTATTGAAATCCAGAAGAGTATAGGGAGCTTAAGTTCCATATATATCATGAGAAGTCACCACAATGGGAACATGAGCTTACTCTACACTTCTGTATTTCAATGAGTAATGTTTTTCTTCTAAAAACATAAACTCAATATCCACAGTCAGTAGGTCGACAAAGAAAAGAAATGGAAAACATGGTAACATTGGCCGAAAAGAAACATTTTATCTCTTTTGTGGAATTTTTCATATAACTGAATGCATAATATGACTTCCTACGACATCTATAAAAAACTAAATAAGTATTAGATTAAAATTATAAGTAAATTAACTTACAAATAGCAGATAAAATGATGAAAAAATTAATTAAATAAGTAGTATGAATTAACCTTTTCATGATTGTTGTATACTTTCTTGATTGATCTTCATATTGTAATTATCTCATATATAGACTCGATGTCAAATCTTTCATGAGAATGTTCACCATCTAACAACCCACCCCAACTCGAACAAAATAATCCACCATTATAATAAAATTATTATATGATTGACAATAAAAATAAATAAATTAAAATAAATATGGAATAATATATTAATTATATAAAAAATTATTTTACTATAGAATATCAAGATTGCCTCTTTGATTGACCAATGGAGAGAACATGAAGAAAAGTGATAAATTATAACACTGTAAGGGTGAAAATATTATGATGGAGAAAAAGTTTGTGGATTTTTTCATGAAGTCACGCAAGATGGACACACCACCCAAACTAAAACAAAAGAATACACATATATAATAAAAGTATTCTTAAGCGAGTTTCATGAAAAAAAATTAAAAATATATATGAAATAATACATTAATTCTATGGAAAATGATTTTATTTTGTAAACATCAAGATTATCTATGTTATTGAGTAGAGGTAGCATTATTTCGCTTCTTAGAAAAGAAATGTAGGGAACTTGAAATAATGAGATAAATGTGAACACTATAGGCATGAAAAGGTTTTTAGATAGAATGAAGTATATGGAAACTTTGGTGCATAATGGCATGAATGATGGAAAAAATTTATTATAAAAGAAATGAACATTTCGAGGAATAATCAACATTAAATAAACGATTCATTATATAATTTTTCAGTAAAATAGAGAAATTATGTCGTAACATTACCTTTATATCATACCAAAGGGTTTCCCTCTTTATAATTTGTTCTTTCTGAATAAGTAAAATGTGATATAAGAAATTTTTCCAAGCCTAGAATAAAGAAATGTCATCAAAACCATGTCGGAGTTCGGTAATAAATTCATTGAATAGGGAAAAGTGGATCCAAATAAAGAATGGATAGTGTGTAGGGGGAATTCCTAGATCAAAGGCATTTATATTTATGATACATTTACTCCCATAGACTGGTTGGAAACTATTTGAATATTATTAGATATTTTAGTGAAATTTTAGTTAAATGTATACAAAATAACCCTCAAATCTATGCTCTTAAATGGTGTTCTTAAGGGCGATTATACATTGAGATACTAGATGGGTTTATCTGGGATGAAAATACGAGAAAGGTGTTCCAATTGAAGAAATATTTGTATAAGATAAAGAAATCACTGAGTACCTGGTATTTAAGGTTGGATTATTAACTAACAAGGATTTTCTTTTAGGGAGGTATAATTGATCACAACTTCTAAATCAAGAAAGAGAATGATTGAAGGATATTGGTAATCATATATATTGAGACCAAAATATTTGAGCGTTGGAAAAGGCATAATGAAATTATTTGTGGATCATATGATGTACGATATCAAGATGTATATGATTAGAGAGTTAAATATTTTCCATGGTTTATTGTTGAATCAATGAAATCATAGAACATTAATTTCTCAATCCAAATATGACAAAGTGGTTCCAAATGGATTTTCAATAGAATATTCCAAACCAATTAAAACACTAACTTCTATATGGATGAATTTTTTAAAATTTGACGATTTTATAGAGGTAGATGTAATGGAATATAGGTATTTGGATGCTATTATACCTCAAAACAACATGACCTAGTATTGGGATTGGCATATTTCAAGTCTCACTATACCAATGTTTTCCCAAGGAGTACTACAAGCTCTAGGGGAACATAGTACTTCAATATATCTACAATACATTGAATTTTGGATTGCTTTATAAGAAGATATTAAAACTAGAGTTGTTGGGTTACACGAATGAGAGCTGGGAAGGATGAGTGGATAATTGAGGGAAAATGGAGATATTGAAAAACCAAAATTTCATGCAATCCTTGGTTTCATTTAACCCTTGAATCGTTCGATCCTTGGAAGAGTTAAATCTTTGACTCAAGCCTAGATTTGAGATTTCATTTGACAACGAGGAGAGTTGGAATTAGGTGCCTTCCCCAGAGTACTTCGGATATCGCGAACTGGTTCACGATGGTTAGGGTTATTAAAATAGATCAGGACGATCTAATTAGCGATTTTAAAAAAGTGCTGATATAGATTCCTTTTATCAGTGCTTATTACATAAGCGAGGATAAAGGATTTATAATTATAATTATAAAAAAATTAAATATATTTATATAATTATTTATATATATAAATATATAAATATATATTAAATATTTTCATTATTTCAATATATTGATTATAATATTATAATTATTTTCATATATAATTTTTTATTTATACTTATATAAATTATTTTCAAAAAAAAATATTTATTTCATTATATATAATTGTTGTATATATATTCATTATTTAAATAAATTTATAATAAATTTATAATTATATATAATTATTTATTTATAATTATATAAATACTCTTTAAAAAATAATATTTATTTATTTATAATTATAAATTTATAAATATAATAAATATACATATATAAATAAATTTATTTAAAAATATTTTTTAAAATAAATTTTCAACATTATTAATTAATATTTAATCCTAAAAGCTTATATGATAAAAATAAGGGAAATTGAATAATAAAAAATGAGTACACTTTAACAATATTGAAAAAACGGATACGTTTTATTAATAAAATATAAATTATTAAAAAATTATGTTTGTATATTGAAATAAATATGAATACATATTAAAAATATAAAAACATAGTTAAAACAATTATATGAAATAAATAATAGAAACTCATTAAATTCCCAAACAAAATAAAAAAACAAATAAAACTTATTAAAAATGAATAAATAATACCTAACATTAATAATATTAAAAATATATAAATAAAATTTATTTATTCAAATCATAAAATATAAAATGTGTCATATTATAATGGAATTCTAAAATTAATACTAAAATTTGAATAAATTACAAAAATATTAGGTGTATGTTTTTCTATATAAGGTTTCATTAATTGTGTAAATATTTGTGTGTGTGTGTGTGTCGTATATAAAAATACATTAATTATATATATGTATGAGAAATAAATATATCACACGTTTGAACAATGTTAAATTGAAAAATCAAATGATTTTTCCATTACTCGATGCAATTAGTCAATATTTTTAATTAATATTAATTTTTAAAATAAACCATTTTTCACTGAATATATTAAATGTTTAATGTAAAAAAACAATAATTTTTTAGTATATAAATATTATTTATATAAATTCATTTATATCTATATATTTAAAATTTACTATTTATTAACAATATCAATAATTATTTAATAACTAGATTGTTTAAATTTTTTCTCAATTTACTTTTATTAAATTTTTATTTGTTCAATTTTTATTTTACATATATCTATATATTTAATATATACTATTTATTATTATTTATAATATATATATGGTATCGTCAGTTTATTCATTTTTTATCAATAATTATTTAATTAATAAAATTTTGAATATCTTCTTTAATAAATTTATTTTTTTATTTAATTATTTGATTTTTTTAGACTATTATCATCACTAAAAAAGTGTCGATAAAGGATCCCTTTATGAACGCTAAAAATAAAGCACTGATAAAGTAACAATTCATGAGTACTACAAATAAAGCACTGATAAATGGTACCCATTATCAGCACTAAAAAAACACTGATAAAGGGTATTATTTATCAATGCTAAAAAAAGGATGATAAAAGTCATTCTTTATTAGTTCTTGTTTTAGCAGTGATAAAGGCCATCTTTATCATCACTTTTTTCTAGTGCTAAAAAAGGAAATCACTATTAAAGGTCTATTTTATAGTACTCTGTGTTGATACCTATGGGAACTAGTGGAAACCTTAATGCTATGAATAATCAGAAGATGACACCTATTTCCTTGGTAGTGGTATGACTTAGAATAAGACGATGGGATTAGTGAATCTATCTCATATACCAATGGGTAATCCCAGTTGTTTTCAATGTGGTTATCTTGGTCGCATAAATGAATATTGTACAACACTGCCTAGAGAATGTCACAATTTCATTAATATGGGACATCTATTTTGTTATTATCATATTACTCTGAGGTCGGATGGTCGGGACAAATCTCATGCTTATCAAGCATCATATGCCTCAATAGGACGATTACAAAAGATAAATCTCATTAGAAGAACTCTAAATCCATGGTGATTCTCGGAATACCATGACTCCTCAGCCAGTGAAATGTCAAAAAAATTAACAAACTGCAAAGTGCACCAAGTAATAAATTATATATATCTAAGAAAGTGATCGGTGATGATCAATCGGGACCTTAAACGACGAGATATATGATTCTTTTTAATTCTACCCTTATGAAAGAATTTTTTTATATGGTTGAATCTCACTCGTTCATTTCTTCTTGTGTTTTTGGAATTTTGGGTTTTCGTATTGAGATGATTTCTTCTATTTTGAAACTTCAAACTCCTTTTTTACAAATATAATTCCAATCTGTTATGTGAAAATCATGTTCCATAACTATTGATAAGGATAAATTAAAATTAATTTAGAGGATATCATAATGTAAAGGAAAGTGGAACATGATTTTTGGAACCAACATTTGGAACTATCTCATACCTATGGGAATCATGGACCTTTTCATTGGTGTATTAGATCTAGAATGGTGGTTTTCCATCAATTGTTAATCTCTTTCCTATTTTTTGCAGATAGTTTCTCAGGGTTTAAACCCATAAGAAAAGTAGAGTTTATGTTTGATCACTTATCAGAGACCAATCCTATCTCACTTCCATATTATATAATGTAACTAAAATGATTAATGTAATTAAATGTTCTATTTTAATAGTTGAAAATAAAAGGGTTCATTCGGCCTAGTACATCTTTGTATGCATCACTAGTTTTGTTTGTGAAAAAAAAGATATAAATCTGAGGCTTTGTGTGGATTATCCTAATCTTTACCATGTTATGATATGGAATTTGTATCCTCTTCCATTAATTGATGATCTGTTTAATCAATTTAGGGGATCCTAGTGGTTTTCTAAAATTTAATTACATTCGGGATATCACCAATTGTGGGTTCAGAATAATGATATTTGAAGACATATTTCAGTTGTATATATGGACATTATGAGTTTGTAGTTATGTATTTTAATCTTATTAATTCAATATATATCTTTATAGAAATTATGAATTGGATATTTAAAAGGTATTTGGATAATTTTTTTGTGGTGTTTTTGGATAACATACAGGGGTATTCTTGGAAAATGGTTGAACATGATCAATACTTAAAAATAGTGTTGGGTATCTTGTAGGATCATCATCTCTATTCCAAAATATCAACATTTTATTTTTGGATACAATAGGTACATTTAATTGGCCATTTTATCTCTAAAATAAGGGTTTATATGGATACATAAAAGATAGATGTTTTGATCTCTTGGAAACTACCAAATATTGTCTTTGAGATATGCAGTTTCATTGGCTAGGTTAGTTATTAATGATTGTTTATTCATGAATTTTTTCCACTAGATTCACCAATGGAAAATTTTATAAGGAATAATTTTCCCTTCTAATTGAATTATGATTGTTAGAAATATTTTCAAGAGATTAAAGATCACCTTTAATAAACACGGATCTAAATAGTCCTAGAAACACGAAAATGTTATGTGGTGTAATGTGATGCTTCAGAATCTGGGTTTGGGTGTATTCTAAGGTGGGGGATCAGGTTATGGCTTATGGATCAAGACAGATACGATTTCATGAGAAGAACTACCCAACACAAGATTTAAAACAAACTATTGTGGTCCTTTCCTTGAATACTTAGTGTCATTACATATTTTTTGACAAATCTATAGTGTTTGTGGACCATAAGTTCTTGAAACACATTTTATCATAGAGAAATTTGAATCTAAGACAAAAATATGGATGGATTATCTTAAAAAAAATTTATTTGACTGAAGTTATACATGGATTAAAGGGAACTTTTTGGTGGATTCCTTAATAATAAATTCACATAGTCAGTTGGAGAAAGAGGCTTCAGATCAATGGAATCTAATATTAATGATAGTCGATATGAACATGAATTGTGAACACGTAGGCAAAGTTGTGGTTTTATTTTGAGTTTCTTTTATTCATGAAATTATTTATAAGGTTGAATAAGAAAAGATATATAATTCATAATGTGCGGTGTTGAGGTCATACCTCAATGGTGCGGAGACCATTAAGGGATGGAATACTGATAGAAGATCAATTTTATAGTTTTGATATCAGATGATCATGCCATTAATTTTCTAGGAACAACTTTATTATGCTTAACACCAGTTGATATGGTTTTTTCATCCAAGAATAAAAGATATATATAAGTATGTAAAGTCAAAATTTTGGTGGGTGGGCCTGAAATGAAAATCGGATGATTTTTTTTAAGATTCAACGCCTATCCGGAGGTTACGGTAGAGCACCAGTGATTAAAGGGTATGTTTTGGTCTTTACCAATTCGTATATGGAAATGGGAGAATATAGCTATAGATTTTATAATATGTATACAAGGATGTTTCAAAAACATGATGTAATATGGGTGATAGTGGATTAGCTCAAAAATTCATCCCATTTCATCCCTATTCATGGACCTAATATGGTGGAATAATTTTCAAAAATCTATATACATGAAGTGGTAAAATGGCATTGTATACAAGTTTTTATTTTATTAGATTGAGATTAGATGTTTATATATCATTTTTGGACATCCTTACATCTATCCATTGGGTCTCAGATGACTGTGAGCACAATGTATTATCCTAAAATGGATGGTCAATCTAAAAGGATGATTTAAACATTAGAAGACATGCTTAGGGATTTTTTAGTAGATATTGGTGGCTTATGGGAGGATCTTATACCATTGGTAGATTTATCATACAAAATTATTATTCAAGACTCAATACATATGGATTCTTTTGTAGAATTGTACAAGTTTCCTTATCATTCTCTACTTTGTTCGGTGGAAAAAAGTTTGACTTCAATGGTTGAACTGATCCTTGTGCAAGAGACAAACAAGAAGATTTAGTTGATAAGAAAGAGAATATATATGGAACAGAGTCCTCAAAAATGATATTTGGATCATCATAGATGACTTTTTTTGTTTGAGGTGAGTGATCATGTTTTATTTTGAATCTATCTAGGGATTTTTAATCATTGTTTTGGTAAGTAGGGAAATTTATCTCTTCAATACATAGGTCATTTTGGGATACTTGAGTAGGTTAGTGAGGTCTAATATTGGTTTACTTTTCCATAAAGGATCTATTAAGAGTATAATTTTTGTCTTTTATATCGATTTAAGAAGTATAAACCTAAACACAACCATAAGATTTGATGTCATCATGTTGAACTAGAGTCGGATGATATTTCGGTTCATGTGCCAATGCAGATTGTGGATAGGAAATGGAAATTATTTTATAGGAAAAGATTTTTTTTGAGTGGGTTTTAAGGAAAAATGGTTGGATTTGATAATAAATTTTGGAGTGTGAAAATAATATGATGGATTAATGGCCCGAACTCTTCCATGGAATTGAATGTTTTCTACCTTTGGGGATAGAAAGACTAATGGTGGGTAGAATGTAGAAACAGTGGTTTCATTTACATGACCCTTTATTTATGTATTTATTTATTTATTAGTATTGGGTTAAATTGTTTTTGGAATAGATGATATGTGTCATGTTTATCAATCTTTTTTAGAGGTTCATGGTTTGAGGAAGGTTATTATTAAACGTGCAACACCTCTAGAAAATTGTGAAACTAAAATATTGCATATTTGGTAGAAACACGATTAGTTTCATGGTTTCAATAAACCCTATGGATGCCTAGGAGAAACCGTTTAGTTATAGATAGTGGCTAATGGAACGGATTTCACATGGTTGGTCTAACCATGCAATCAAACCATGCGAGGTGTGGTTTGAGGCAGTGGTTCATTCATGGTTAGTTCATTGTATTTCGAACTGTGTTCTTTAATCATGCACTGTTAAATTTTAGATATGGAAATCATGTTTTTAATTTGATTTAACTCCAAATTACTTCTTCCCCAAATCAATTCATAAAAAAATTACACTTCCTCCCATTAATATATATTCAATTCCTCTCGATCTAGGAGATATTTTTAGGAAAATCTATGTGCATTGGAGGCTAGAATTCATTGATAAGTGCTCATTTTTCATCACTGTATTTAGATATCTTCTTCATTACTCTATTGTAATAATGGATCTAGTCCATTGTATATTGATCAATGTTGTGTGATTTTAATCTTTATGGTATATGATTGTTTTGATTTAGGGTAATGATATCTAAGGATAGATTTAGGTGTTTCATGAAATTTTTTGGAATTTATTTTTTTTCTTAATTTTCAAATAATTTTAAGATGTAGGTGGATTATTTATCATTATAACATAATTATAAATTTAATTCATAGTGTCAAATTTATTAAATTTCTTAAAATTCTAGTGAAACCTTTATTTTATTTGATGGAAACCTCTTTAGTGATGCTTTCTTAGAAATTGTTGAAATTGGCTGGGTTTTTGGTAAGTGGTTTTGGTTCATGATTTTAAAATTATGGTTTGCTTCTTATTAATGGAAAATTTATGTTGAAATGTATTTAAGAAAGTATATTTTTTATGAAATGGTTTTGGAAGGGTTTTGGAATACTTTTTGGTGTGGTTTCATGTTTCATTTTATAAGTCTTAGTTGAAATATTGATTTGTTCTTGATACCAAAGGTGTAATGGAACATGGGATTGGTTACCTTTTTATGAATTGGAAGATCAATGAGATACTAATCATGAGTTTGGAACATTCACCTGATAATTCATGTGTGGATGAGTAGAATTATGGAATGTTCATGAAAAATGGATTCGAAAATAAAGGTTTTATTGTTGTGAAATGGGTTTCTTTATAAATGATTTGGTTTTGATAAAAACTATTGAAATTATATTAAATTTGTTTTATATAAATTTTTTTATAAAAACAATTCAAACAAGTTTTATGGTAGTGGTATGTGTAGGGAATTCATTGGGGGAAATCCTACTAATTTTATACTCACCCATTATGTGGGAACTTTGGTGAGTTTGGAAGATGTTATATATTGAGGAAAAGGTAAATACAAGATATCCCAATTAATTAGTGATTCATTCTGATACATTGGTCTTGGATTGTGTATTTGGATCATTGAGCTGCTAAGGAGATACTGAGTTGATTTCTTTGTTGTGTTTTAGTTATTTTTGGGTTTCATCTCTATACACTAAAATAGTTTTTGTTTTGGTTTGGTATTGAACATTATTTCATACTCATTCATTATATATATATATTATTATTTATGGTTATATTGGTTTGTTTTATATCTTAAAAGGGAAATTAATCCTCCAATTTTTTATGAATCCCATGACATTTATTATTATCCTTTTAGGTCGTGGTGATGTCACCTAAGGCTAGTATCACCTCCACCACTTCCCAAGCCAATAGGTAAGGGGTAGGATGTCACAAATCTAGTATCTAAGAAGGTAAAATTGTACTGGATAAATCCTCAATGTAATGTCCTAGACCTCACCATTCCATTACTTTGGGAAAATCTAGTGTTTGTGGTGTTATGATAGGTTAAGGTGGTTTATCTCTAATGATTTTCAAAATTTCCAGTTCTATGAATAGTGTTTCCAATTCTATGAACAGTGTTTCCCGTTCTGTGAAAAGTTTCCTTAGTAGGTCATCTATTAGTGGGTCATCAATCGGTAGGTCATCTGTTATAAGTTGATCAAATTGGTAGGTTATCAATCAGTAGGTCATCTATTGATATGGAATATATCCTTAGGTCATCTATCGGTAGGTAATCTATCTGTAGTTTATCAATCAGTAGGTTGAATAGTGTTTCATGGATGGGTGGTCATCTATCAGTAGGTCATCCATTTATAGGAAATATATCAGAAGGATATCTATTGATAGGTCATCTATTTTTTGGTCATATATTGGTAGGTCATTTATCGGTAGTTATACAGTTTTTCTGGATCAGTTGGGGAACAACATTTCCAGCATCCTACATTTTCACCCCTTTGACGTTATATTTGACGTAAAACACATTCAAATCATTTTTATGGGATTTAAGGCTGATTCAATTCCCATATCTCTTATATAAATTTTCCTAAGGGTTTAGGTACCTTTACTCAGTCAAACCACATAGTCCTAACCAGATCCTCCTTTAATGGAAAATCAAAACCACATCAATACCACTACTCTGTTTAGATTTTCAAAAGGGTTGAGGTAATTTCCACCATTTTTCTTTTATCTCATTTCTCTTGGTTTGAGGTTCCTCAAACCTTTTTCCCAAGGATTTGTTTGATTATGCTATCTATGGATCATTTTCCCCTATAGTTTTACTACTACATGCATACCCCCTATTTTTGTGCAACCCAGAAGTGTTGATCCATCTTCGATATATGGTTTGTTCTACCTCCATTATTATAGGTTCCCCACTCTATTTCCTCCTGTTTTCATTTTTATGTGATTTAATTTTATCTTCATGTTTCTAATTGAACTTTCTTGGGTCTTAGCTGATGTGGTTGTGTCGCGACATCCTCAGGTAGATGTAGCCATTGTAGGAGAGGTGATCATGTTCCATTGTGTTGGATTGTTAAAGTTCAATGAACTTTGGAAACATTATGAGGCAAGAGATTCTTGGCTTCTCTGTTCTCCCTACGTGGATTCATAGAGGTAACATGTTTTATCCCACTAGATTACAATGAAATTGACATAATAAATACAGAACTGTATTAAATAATTGGTATCAATATCCTAGAAATTGTATTTCCACTTAATTTTATAGATAGTATGATATTTATTCATTTCTTGATTAGCATGTTGTTCTTGATGGAAATTGGTAAAGAACATAAAACCAGAATTAATTGTAAATTGATTGGCTAAAGGATTAAAGAAGTCTGTTTAGTGAATCTAGTTGTTGTTTTTGTAATTAGATGATAATAAATTTTTTTAGTAAGAATAATTAATTGAATTGATTGATAAACCTGAAGCATGTTGATTCTTTTAGATTAAAGGCATGTAAAATTAATTTTTTAATAATTTTTGATAGCTTGAGATAGCTAGTTGTTTAGGTTTTCCATTATTATAACATGTTACAATGAATCAGTTAATTCAAGATTGAATAATGAACCAGTTGTGTGATAAATATAATGCCTTGTGGGGTCTGAGTTAGCCACTTTTTTGTAAGATCCAAGTGCCTTATGCATGTATCTCTGAGAGATCATTATGTGTCAAGGCCTAATTCCCTTTTTGGGGGCAATGATCCTGGTTTCTTTGATTGTTTCCTACTGCTTTCTTTGTGGTATGAGCCTGTGATGGATGAGCATGGAAGGCTGTCGTGGTATGTGGGGGCTAGGAGGCCTAGTGGTCGTGGTGAAAGCAATTGACACCTAGACTGGTGTGATGCAAAGGTTTGTGAATGTTGGTGTTGGAGAGGATACTGGGGATGATAGAACAGGTTGTAGCTGGGCTAACCCATTTTTATGAAAGTGGTTGTTGTTGAATATGATGTTTATTTATCTACATTAATTTCCCCGCTTCATGAGACAGATGGTCTTACTTAACCTCCTTCTAAAAGAGGGGAAGACGCACTGGGTATGCCGCGTGATTTTCATGTTTAGCTTCTCTAGGATAAATGAGAATGTGCTCGTGTAATAGGTGGAAAAGAGTCAATGAGTAGTTCATATACTCACTGTGTTGATCCCCTTGTGTTTGGAAGCATTGAATTTTTTCTTAGAATACATGAAATTATGAAAAGTGATAATTTTGTTAATAAATTATTGAATAAATTATTTTAACCCATGGGTTTGGATCTTTCAATGATGAAATACCAAGGTAATATTTCTAAGAATCCATGGACATGGTTTGGTTATTCCTATAGGGGATTTGTCCTGGTTGGAATAGTAATGGGATGTAATGTGGTAATTGATAATGGTTAATGAATTGTTACAAAATTAATTAACGTCAAATGAAACTGACAAAAAGGGATCAGTGACTTATTATAGCTCTTTAAATGGTTGTGTGATTATAGGGTTTCTAGTATTATCAGTGGAAATCAAGAGTTCGAGAGATTTTAGTAGTAGTTGAGTCTAAGACTAGGTTTATTCCATAGTGTGGTTTTGAGCTATATTATACCATATACTTTTGTTCTTTCTATATGATACACCACCCTTTTGGTTATGTAAACTGACACCCTAGGGATTTTATGTTTTGGGGGGTGTTTTCCCCAACATCTTGTAGGGGGGATGGATGGATGACTACCCCTTTTGACCCCACTATCTTCTCTTGATTGTTAATAGTGCTGGTATGCATGGTGGTTAGTTTTCCCCATATATGTTTATAGAGGGATAAAATGGCTTGTGTTTATTTCATTAACATATATTATGGGTATAGTTTCCTATCGACTACTATATGTGTAATGTGTATAGGATGCATTGGCTTGATGATCTTTACTCGGCGTGTTGGTGGTAATGGATTGAGGTATAATACCCAAGGAATGATACATGCTATGTGAGCTGTGGTGGATCCCAAAAACTACATGGTTACTTTTGGTTGTGTGGTTTTGGTGGTGAGTTGCACGACATGCATTTTGTGGGGCTACACATAGTTATCTTCTGGATATCCTTTTTGGATAGAGATTCTCATGACATGTGATGTTGGGGAAAAGTTGAAAACTAGAAGGGAAGTGGTATCAGGGTACTCTTAATATTCATTATTATATTATATTCTCTTGAGTGTGATACTTGGTGAGAGTAGCCATGGTGAGACTGGGAACTTAGTATACATATTTAGGTGATGAGTTAGTTTCACTTGTGGTACATTGTTCTTTAGAATGATTTCTTTAGTTTTGTATGAGAGGCTTCAGGGAGGATCCTACTGAGTATACTATTATACACACCCAAAATTTATATAAAATATTTATCATGTCAGTTGGAGTAGGATGGAGATCAGGATGGTTACTACAAGATGGGGGCTTTATAGGAGTTGGTTGGGCTTCATGGTCAGTTATGTTATACTTTCTTTTGGTACTTACATTTTTTCCCTTTCAGAAGTAGATGTTCTTGCATGACATTACATATATTTACTTGGGTTTCATTTAAATTATAATCTGAAAGGGTGTTGGTTGGTGTCTATCTTATCTCTCTCTTATTGATGTTTTCTCTTAGGGGGTAATGGCTCCCATCTATGTGTTTTCAATATCATCGGTGCTATTTCCAAAACCGTAGCCTACTAGGGTGGGACCTAGGGGGTCATTATCTCTCTTCTTACATTTCCAGCCCTGTAGGGGAACACATTGTTTGGAGGGGTCATTATATAATGGTATCAAAGGTCTGGTTGAGGTATAGGATGGAGTTTGTAGTTAGTCACAGGTGAGGTTTCATGGTTTTTTAGGGAAATGGTGTCATTAAAGTTATTAAAGAGTTGTGAACACTAGAGACTAGCAGAGAAACAGGTATTTAGGGCTCCCTATGATTCGATGCATGAACCTTTATGCTTATACTTGCTACTAAAAAAAGTTATGATGGTTTCATGGTAGATATCTAGGAAAGGATCACGCATCATTTTTCTTTTAGCCATAGTTATTTGGGATGGGTTAACCTAAAAGTAATAAAACAAAAAAATAATTAATGTTAAAGTATTCCATATTATAGTTTTAGGAGATATTACTATATTTTTTTTTAGGTATGGATCCAGGTCGATATCCATGTCATGTTCCCATAGAATATGTCTAGCAGGTTGCGGATAAAGCCCGTTGTATAGTAGAGGTTCACTATGATGACACTTGGTGGAGGAAACTCTAAGAGTATCAGTGCCAATGTATGCAGAAGTATGATTGATCCATTTTAGATATAGTCATAGAATAATAGTTAGAGGAGGTTGAGATAGCTTTCAGTTCGATCCATACTCAGAAGGAGTATTGAGTGTCATTGGTTGTGACGATGTTGTGTGGGGCATTAAGTGTAACACCCGAGACTTTTATGAGAAATATTTTGTTTTTATGTTATATAAATCATCAAAGGAATATTTCAATACACACAACACTAGCTTGGCTTGCTTTACACGCAATCGCGACCTTCCTCGATAGCTTGCGTCATACGCAATACTGAGTTTCACTAGACAACGATATGCTATTAAAATATTATTAAAACTAGCCATTATGAATAGTAATACCCACTTTTTGAAATTTTTTAAATTTTATTTTTCAAAATGGACTTCATTTTTCGATTCGGAATATCGAAATTAGCCTAGGGTGAAATTTTGGTATTTTTCTGAAAACATTCAATTTTTGATGAATAGTGAAAACACTGGGTTACTGTTTAAAAACCGACTTTTTATTTAAATAATTATTTATTTTATTTAAATTTATTTTAGGCCAAAATTGATATATAATACCTATATAAGTTCAATTCAATTCATTGGAGTCATTTTATAATAATTTTAGATGTATAAAAATTTTATTGAACTTTTCACCGTCTTTTACCCACCTCTTAGAAGAATTTCCAAATTCACATAAAACATAATTTTACCGCTTATGTGAGTGGAATTTCGAAAATCTGAGAGACACTGTTAATATCAAGGACTAAAATGTGGTTCAATGAGATAAAAATAATTTTTGGTGAATAGTAATTTTTTACTTTTTTTTTCACGGTTAAAAGTAAATAGGGTAATTAAGGGTAAAAATGATGTTAATATTACCCTAACACATATCCTAATTCTATTGTATAAGTGTAATTCGACCAAAAAAATCTTAGGAATAAAATATGACCATTTAGGCCCACTTGGATTAGATTAGGACATTTAATATTAATTTATTTAAAGAAGGATTAAAATAGTTAAAAATCAAAGTTTAATAACTAAATCATTTTTAATATAGGGCTACACATAAGATAAATTCGACTATAAAAATTCATTATAAAGATAAAAAATATTTCGTACATAATGGTATTTTATTTGTAATTTTTATAACTTAAATAATTTAATTTATTTATGACACAATCATGATGCAGTAATTATATTATTAATGAAATATTGACATAATTGATGTTATAAATACCCAAATAAATGTAATTTGAGACTTTTTATGAATTACAATAATTTTCTATGTTAATATGACATGTTATTATTTATTTAATTAACTTTTTTCGAACTAATATTTCTGTTATTATTTTTACAAAAATCAATTACCAAATAGTGTCAAAATTGACTTAAAATAGTTTTTTAAAAAAATATTAAATTATTAATTGTTATTTTTTTTAAAAAAATCTAAGGTTCGGAAAAATGACATAGATAAGGTAATATATATTAATAATGAACAACTTGGGGTTCTTTTGGCTTGTTATAGTAAGTTTATTAACCTTATAGTGTAAGAAAACTAGAAGACATGATAAAAGTTAAATTATCTAACTTAAAGTTAAATCTAAATGATAAGGTTAAAATAGATACCTAAACTTGTATAAATTCTATTGGATGAGATTATTTCTACCCATACCCACCTTAGCTTCTAAATAAATCAATTTGGGGCTATTAAAAACCGAATATGACTTTATAATAAAATAATATGTTTAGTTTTTTCAAAGGTGCCCCTCTCCTCCCTTATAAAAGGGAACCTCCTCCCTCTCTTACTCACACCACTTTTAGCCTTCAAGCTCATCCAACCCCTGCAAAATTCTTATCTCCACTTCCCTAGAAACATCCTAGAGGTCCAGGTCTTCTTCAAAGATAAGTTTTAGTGCCCTAAGAGGAGGTCTCAAAGTGGTGCTTCAAAGAAGAGGTAATGTCTGTTACCGATTCTTTCAACTTTATATCTTCTTCGACTTCTTCTTATTTAGTTGTTTCATTATGAAATAATAACATAAGTATCACTCATATACTGATATGTTATTATAAGTATGAAACAACCCTATTTCACCATCTATCCATCCTACGGAAAACAAAATCATCGCGCGTGCGTTTGTACGGAATACCGTCTCCACGTCGTGGTGTAATCTATTTTCCACCACCACCTTACTTGGATGGGTATAACGGTGTAAATAATAACTATATATGATTATTCTGAATTGATATTGATTCTAAAATAGTATAAATACACTCCAATACAATTCCACGATCATGGGAATGATATCATCGCTCATGTGTACGTACGGAATACCATCTCCACGATGTGATGCGACTCGTTCTACATGATTTTCATTTCATAATGATTACATAAATGAATTTAGTGGATAAATATGATATGTATTACACTAATACCATTATGGAAATTAGGTATCTATAACCTAAAAATAAGAATAAGAATTTATTCAACAAAACACGCATAAGAACAAAAAGCAATAAACACTCGAATAACAAGTAACAATGAAATATTACTAATAAGAAGCTAAGAATATGACCATATATGATATCATAAAAATAATTATGATTATTTAATAAGTGAATGACATTATTTAAATTATTATACAGGAGGTTCGGACACTTACGAAGCAAATCGGACCTAAGGTAAGGGAAAATCTCGAAATCTCAATTTTTATCCGAGAATGTTTATACTTCAGAATTTACTGGGGAATATTTATCATCAATGTTTCCTCAATATGTAATATTATTTATATCCTCATAAAAGTTTTTAAATCCAATTTTACCCTTCTGTGAGTTTTTAGTAAAAGATATGAAAGGAATCTTTTGTTGTTTTTCGTACGAGGTACTTTTTGACTTTTTTGGTCAAAGTACGAGAAGAAAGTTTTTTTAACTTATACAGCATGAATGGATTTTTAGAACATTATTTCCATGAATAATCCTTTAAAAGTTTTAAAGTGTATTTTTAATCAACTTATTTTAGTTGAAACTTATATGACATTTTAAGAAAGGAAAAATGTTTTTGAAGTAGAAAGGATATTTTCCTCAAGAATAGAGATCAAGCGTTTTATCAAAATTATTTTCCATCTAAGATAATATATGGTTCTGTTTCTATCCCTATTTTTACATTGATTTGATTATGTTATGATGGAATTATTTTTATTATGTCCTTTTATCTTATATGGATTATGTTATGATGGCATGTTGTTTAAGATTCCCATTTTTATTACATGGGTGATGCTATGATGTATGATTTATGATTTTGTGGCACACACAAGAATAGATTAATTATGAGATGGGTGGGACCTATATATCCCTCCAATGTATTGGGTAATGATTTATATCTCATGATATAAACATGGACAGAACGCCAGGTTAATCTGGTTCAGTGAAACAGGACTGAAACGAGGAGTGAACTCGGTTTAGAAATGGACTTTGTCCACTAGGATAGTCTTGGAAATGAGTCTTGACTACTAAGAAATGATTCTCTATGATTATGTGTGTATTCCAGAAAGTTTCATGTTTTATGTTATGATTATTGGGATTACATTTCACTACTATGATTTATCCCATGTTATGAAATTATGATCTCTTTTGCAGGTTAATATTTCCAAAATTTTATGTTCTTATTAATATGATGTGATTGATATTTATTTTTTTTACCCTTACTGAGTATTTGAGCTCACCCTTTTGTATGATTTCTTTCTCCAGGTTAGGAAGAAGGTTATTAAGTAGGATATTCTAAAAAAGGACTCTAGATATGATGAAATAAATGGGAGACAATGTAGATGATTTATGAACTAGTTGTTTATGTTTCCCAGTTTTTAAAGACACTATACCTATACGGTCCATTCATGGTTTTGTTATATGTTGTAGTAAGTGTACTTAAATTTTGATGTATTAACAATGTATATAAAGTATGGGTCATTATAGTTGGTATCAGAGGAAAGGTATAGTCAACCTTTGGAAACCAGGATGTGAAAGCCTTAGTAAGAAACCTAAGGATATGTCTAATCATAGAACACGATCTTAGTGTTTAAAAAATGGCCATGAACAACCTATGATAAGACCTTAAGTGTAAAATTTTATTCTTGATTATTTGTTTTTTCTATTATAGTTAGTGTTTCTCACACTATTCTTCTTGGTTTTAGTCAATGGTTGGAACCCGAAGGAACCGTGTTAATGCGGAATGCGACGGGCATTGCAATGATTGTCCCCCTGAGAAACCAAACATTATGGGAGCTAGAATGAAAAATCTTATATCCATTCTCACACAACTTTCTCAAGCTATGAATCATGAAGGACTTCCAAATGAGAAAAGGAAGGAGCAACATTCTGTTGAATCCTTCATGAGGCAGCGTCTACCTTCATTCAGCGGGTCTTCTGATCCATTAGTGGCTGAACAATTGATCAGTACCACTGAAAAGATATTTTAAGTTATTCAATGTTCTGAACATGATAATGTCATCTTTGCACTATATCGTTTGGAAGGTGATGCTGATCAATGGTGGAATCTTATTAAGAATAAGAGGTAAAGGGACTAAATTGAGTCCATGGAATGGGACGAGTTCAAGAACTTATTTTTCAATAAGTACTTCCCTCATATTCTTCGAACAAAGATGGAGAAGGATTTTCTTGATCTGAAGAAAAAGGATGATGAATCTGTTGGTACCTATGAAGCAAATTTTACAAGACTTTCAAGGTACTCTTCTGGTATTATTATCCAACCTGAGACTAAGATCGATCGATTCTTTAGTGGCTTAAAACCATGTCTTCGAAGGGCGTTAGCAATAAGGGACTTCAATAGTTATGAGGAATTTGTTCGATGTGCTTTCAAGGTTGATATGGAGATTGGAGTAACCCATCAGTCATATGGTTTTGATAAGAAGAGGAAAATGGAATTCAAAGGAAAATCTAAATAGCACACTGAAAAGAAGATGAGTTTTACCTTATGCTCAAAGTGTGGAAAGAAACATGGAGGGAGTTGTCTTAAAGGGATAATTAAAT
Source organism: Viscum album (assembly GCA_963277665.1). Taxonomy (NCBI): domain Eukaryota; kingdom Viridiplantae; phylum Streptophyta; class Magnoliopsida; order Santalales; family Viscaceae; genus Viscum; species Viscum album. Next base: position 1,933,928,770 of record OY728128.1, read on the forward strand.
GTTTCAAATGTGGAAAGGAAGGTCATCGGGTATTTGAATGCTGCAATGATGGGAAGAAAAGGTTTAGTGATGTGAACAAAGAAAAGGCTACACAGAGTGCACCTCCTACACATCAATGTTACAAGTGAAATGAAATGAGGCATTATGCCAATCAATTCCCTAATCCAAGGCTTGTTGATGATGATTGACGTCAACAAACTCTTAAGGCTAAAGACAACGGAAAGTCACATGCAATTTCTATCAGCGATGTGGAGTACGATAACGAAGTGGTGAAAGGTACACTTACCATCCACTCTAAAGTAGAAAATGATTTATTTGATTCGAGATCCACCCACTCTTTTATTTCTGAAGAATTTTCTAAGGTTATCACTGTATTAGATCAACAATTAGATGTTGAGTTAGCTGTGACAACCCCTAATGGCACAACAGTCGCATCAAAAGTTTATAATTCTTCTCCGATTGATGTTTGTGGGAAAGTGCTTCCAACAAATCTTGTGATCCTTCCTATAGTGTAATTTGATGTGATTCTTGGTATGGATTGGATTTCTCTATATGGAGCTCATATCAATTTCCAATTAAGGGAAGTCCCATTTCATATTCCAGATCAATATATGATCATCTATTGATGCAAAGATGAACATAACCTTCCAGTGGAAATTTCTTCCATCTTATGGGTCTTGATTCAACTAAATGAAGGTTATTTATCTCAAATATTTGGTGAGAAACTCACAATTAAAAATATGCCCATTGTACGAGAGTTTGACGATTTATTTCTGGAGGAATTTCCGGGTCATCCACCGAATCGTGAAGTAAAGTTTTCAATAAAACTCGTACCGGGTTCTTTGCTTATTTCAAAGACACCTTATAGAATGGCCCCAATTGAGTTGCAGGAATTGAAGAAGCAACTCCAAGAGAATATTTATAAGGGATTCATACGCCCAAGTGAATCACCTTAGGAAGAACCAGTTCTGTTTGTTAAGAAGAAAGATGGATCAATGAGACTCTACATTGATTATTGAGAACATAACAAGATCACTATCAAGAACAAATATCCTCTCCCGCGCATTGATGACTTATTTGACCAACTACATGGAGCTCAATACTTTTCCAAGATTGATCTTCATTCAGGGTATCATCAATTAAGGGTCAAAAGGGAGGATATACCAAAGACGGCTTTCCGTACATGGTATGGACACTATGAATTTATAGTAATGCCATTTGGTCTTACTAATTCCCCTGCAATCATCATGGATCTAATGAATAGAGTCTTTAGAGACTATCTTGATCAGTTTTTGGTAGTATTTATAGGCGACATTCTTGTTTATTCAAAGAGGAAGTAGGAACATGAAGATCACTTGAGAATTATATTGAAGACCCTGATAAAAGAGAAGCTTTATACCAAATTTACCAAGTGTAAATTTTGGATTCAAAAAGTTTCATTATTGGGTCACATAATCTCAAAATAGGGTATATCTGTGGATTCAGCAAAAAAAGAGGTTATCGAAATATGGTCGAGACCAACAACAGTAACTGAGATCTGAAGTTTTCTTGGTTTGGCTGGATATTATCGATGTTTTGTGAAATATTTTTAATGATTATCTAATCCACTCACCAAGTTGACTTGGAAAGGAGTTAAGTTTGTTTGGACGGAAGAATGTGAAGAGAATTTCAAGTAATTGAAAAGAAGGTTATCCAGTGCACCTGTACTCACACTTCCTTGTAGTGGAGAGAGGTTTGTGATCTACAGTAATGCATCCACGAAAGGGCTGGGGTGCGTTCTTATGAAGAATGATATGGTGATATCTTATGCCTCACGATAGTTGAAAATCCATGAGCAAAATTACCCAACTCATGATTTGGAGTTAGCTGCGGTAATATATGCATTAAAGATTTAGAGGAATTACCTTTATGGTGAAAGGTGTGATATTTATACTGATCAAAAAAGTTTAAAGTATATTTTCACACAAAAGAAGCTGAATATGCATCAAAGAAGATGGTTGGAGATGATTAAGGATTACGACTGCTCAATTCATTACCACCCTGGGAAAGAAAACAAGGTATCAGATGCATTAAGTCGACAAGACCATGCTAGCTTATCCATGATGAGGATCACAAAAGATCCAATATTAATGGATCTACAAAGGATGGATCTTGGAATTAGAATGGAAGGGGGAAAATCTAATCTTTCTCAAATTAATGTTCAACCATCTATACATATGAAGATTAAAGAGCCACAGAAAGATGATGTAAATTTACAAAAGATGGTGAGAAATGTTCCTGAATTCAACCTTGATTGTGATGGGATAATAAGGTTCAAAAATCGGGTTTGTGTTCCTCCCATCCCAGAATAAAAGAAGGAGTTGCTGGATGAGTCTCATAGTTCTTCATTCTCTATTCATCCTGGAAGCAAGAAGATGTATAGGGACCTGAAAGAGTACTTCTGGTGGGATGGAAAGAAAAGAGATGTTGCTGAATATGTATCTCGATGCTTGGTTTGTCAGCAAGTTAAAGCTGAGAGACAGAAGTCTAATGGGATGTTACAACCATTACCCATACCAGAATGGAAATGAGAAAACATCACTATGGACATTGTCACTGGACTTCCTAAAACATCCAAAGGAAATAATGCTATCTGGGTCATAGTTGATCGTCTTACAAAGTCGTCACACTTCATCGCTATTAGAGAGGATTTCTCTCTGGATCAGCTTGCCAGGATATATGTGAAGGAAGTGGTAAGATTGCATGGGGTACCACTTTCTATTATATCTGATTGGGATCTGAGGTTTACCTTAAAGTTCTGGCGAAGTCTTCAGCATACTCTGGATATAGAGTTGAGTTTCACCACTGCTTATCATCCTCAGACAGACGGTCAGTCTGAGAGGGCAATTTAAACTATAAAAGATATGTTGAGAGCTTTCTCTATGGATTTCAAAGGTGGTTGGTATCATCACCTACATTTGGTGGAATTTTCTTATAAAAATAGCTTTTACTCCAGTATTTAGATGTATCCTTATGAAGCTCTCTATGGAAAGAAATGCAGGACTCCAACTTCTTGGGATGAAGTTGGGGAAAGAAAACTTTTAGGACCTGATCTTGTTGATGAGGTGGCAGAAAAGGTCAGATCTATTCAACAACACATAAGAGTATCTCAGAGTTGACAAAAAAGTTATGTCGATAACCGAAGAAAAGACCTAGAGTTTGAAGTGGGTGATAAAGTGTTCTTACGAATATCTCCTTGGAAGAGAGTAATGAGATTTGGGAAGAATGGAATGTTGAGCCCTAGATATATCGGTCCTTTCAAAATACTGGATCTTGTTGGGAAGGTAGCTTACCAATTGGCGCTTCCACCGAATCTCTCCCAAGTTCACAATGTGTTCCATGTATCTCTCCTGAGAAAGTACATACCTGATCCTTCACATGTACTTAGCTCAGAAGTTGTACCACTGGAGCAAGATCTTTCTTATGAAGAACAGCCGACAAAGATTCTGGATCGTATCGAAAAAGTCTTACAGAACAAGACTGCTCGCTTGGTGAAAGTTTTATGGGGGAACCACCAATTAGAAGAAGCTACATGTGAGCTTGAGGATATGATGAGGGAGAGGTATCCTCATCTGTTTGTTACAAAGTGACGAATTTTGAGGGCGAAATACATTTTAAGGGGGTAGAATGTAACACCCGAGACTTTTATGAGAAATATTTTGTTTTTATGTTATATACATCATAAAATAATCTTTCACTACACACAACACTAGCTTGGCTTGCTTTACACGCAATCGCGACCTTCCTCTATAGCTTGCGTCGAACGCAATACTGAGTTTCACTAGACAACGATATGCTATTAAAATATTATTAAAACTAGCCGTTATGAATAGTAATACCCACTTTTTGAAATTTTTAAAATTTTATTTTTCAAAATGTACTTCATTTTTGGATTCTGAATATCGAAATTATCCTAGGGTGAAATTTTGGTATTTTTCTGAAAACTTTCAATTTTTTATGAATAGTGAAAACACTGGGATGCTATTAAAAAATGGACTTTTTATTTACATAATTATTTAATTTATTTAAATTTATTTTAGGTCAATGTTGATACAAAATACCAATATAAGTTCAATACAATTCATTGGATTCATTTTATAACAATTTTAGATATATAAAAATTTTATTGAATTTTTCACCGTCTTTTACACACCTCTTAGGAGAATTTCCAAATTCACATAAAACTTAATTTTACCACTTCTGTGAGTGGAATTTTGAAAATCCGAGAGACATGGTTATTATCAAGGACTAAAATGTGGTTCAATGAGATAAAAATAATTTTTGGTAAATAGAAACTTTTTACTTTTTTTACCACGGTTAAAAGTAAATTGGGCAATTAAGGATAAAAATGATATTATTATTACCCTAAAAAATGTCCTAATTCTCTTTTATAAGTGTAATTCGACCCAAAACAACCTTAGGAATAAAATATGACCATTTAGGCCCACTTGGATTAGATTAGGACATTTAATATTAATTTATTTAAAGAAGGGTTAAAATAGTTAAAAATCAATGTTTAATAACTAAATAATTTTTAATATAGGGTTATACATAAGCTAAATTCGACTATAAATATTAATTAGAAAGATAAAATGATTTCGTACATAATGGTATTTTATTTGTAATTTTTAGAATTTAAATAATTTAATTTATTTATGACACAATGATGATGCATTAATTATATTATTAATAAAATATTGACATAATTGATGTTATAAATACCCAAATAAATTTAATTTGAGACTTTCTATGAATTCCAATAATTTTATATGTTAATATGACATGTTAATATTGATTTCATTAACTTTTTGTGAACTAATATTTCTGTTATGATTTTAAAAAAAATCAATTACCAAATAGTGTCAAAATTGACAAAAAATAGTTTTTAAAACAAATATTATATTATTAATTGTTATTTTATTCCTAAAAATATACGGTTCGGCAAAATGACTTAGATAATGTTATATATATTAATAAAAAACAACTTGGGGTTATTTTGGCTTGTTATAGTTAGTTTATTAACATTATAGTGTAAGAAAACAAGAAGGCACTGTAATAGTTAAATTATCTAACTTAAAGTTAAATCTAAATGATAAGGTTACAATAGATACCAAAACTTGTCTAAATTCTATTGTATGAGATTATTTAGACCCATACCCACCTTAGATTCAAAATAAATCAATTTGAAGCTATTAAAAGCCGAATATGACTTTATAATAAAATAATATTTTTAGTTTTTCCAAAGGTGCCCTCTCATCCCTTATAAAAGGAGACCCCCTTCCTCTCTTCCTAACACCACTTTGAGCCTTCAAGCTCGGCCAACCCCTGAAAAATTATCTTCTCCACTTTTCCTAGAAACATCCTATAGGTCCTGGTCTTCTTCAAAGACCAATTTTAGTGCCCTAAGAGGAGGTCTCAAAGAGGTGCTTCAAAGAAGAGGTAATGTCTGTTACCGATTCTTTCAACATTATTTCTTCTTCCAATTATTCTTCTTTAGTTTTTTCATTATGAAGTAATAACATTAGTATCACTCATATACGGATATGTTATTATAAGTTTGAAACAACCCTATTTAACCATCTATCCTTCATACGGAAAACGAAATCACCACGCGTGTGTACGTACGGAATACCGTCTCCACGTCGTGGTGTAATCTATTTTCCACTACAACCTTACCTGGATGGGTATAATGGTGTAATTAATAACTATATATGATTAATGTAAAGTGATATTGATTCTTAAATAGTATACATACTCTCCAATACAATTCCACGATCATGGGAATGATATCATCGCTCGTGCGTACGTACGGAATACCGTCTCCACGATGTGATGCGACTCGTTCTACATGACTTTCATTGCATAATGATTACATAAATGAATTGAGTGAATAAATGTGATATGTATTACACTAATAACATTCTGTAAATGAGGTATCTATAACTTAAAAAGAAGAATAAGAATTTATTCGACAAAACACGCATAAGAACAAAACGCAATAAACACCCGAATAACAAGTAACAATGAAATATTACTAATAAGAAGCTAAGAATATGACCATATATGAAATCATAAAAATAATTATGATTCTGGAAAATTTCAATGACATTATTTAGATCATTATACAGGAGGTTTAGACACTTATGAAGCAAATCAGTCCTAAGGTAAGGGAAAATCTCGAAATCTCAATTTTTATCCGAGAATGTTTATACTTATGAATTTACTGGGGAATATTTATCATCCATGTTTCCTCAATATTTAATATTATTTATATCCTCCTAAAATTGTTTAATTACAGTTTTACCCTTCGGTGAGTTTTTAGTAAAAGATATGAAAGGAATCTTTTGTCGTTTTTCGAACGAGGTACTTTTTGACTTTTCTGGCCAAAGTACGAGAAGAATGTTTTTTAACTTATACGGCATGAATGGATTTTTAGAACATTATTTCCATTAATCTTACTTTACAAGTTTTAAAGTTTTTTTTAATCAACTTATTTTAGTTTAAAATTATATGACATTTTAAGAAAGGAAAAATGTTTTTGAAGTAGAAATGATATTTTCCTCAAGAATGGAGTTCAAGCGTTTTATCAAAATTATTTTCCATCTAAGATATTATAGGGTTTTGTTTCTATACCTATTTTTACATTGATTTTATTATGTTATGATTGAATTATTTTTATGATGTCCTTTTATCTTATATGGATTATGTTATGATGGCATGATGTTTAAGATTCCTATTTTTATTACAAGGGTTATGCTATGATGTATGATTTATGATTTTGTGGCACACATAAAAATAGTTTCATTATGAGATGGGTGGGACCTATATTTCCCTCCAATTCATTAGGTAATGATTTATATCTCATGAGATAGAAATGGCTGGAACGACAGGTCAATCCGGTTCAGTGAAACAGGACTGAAACGAGGAGTGAACTCAGTTCAGAAATGAACTTTGTCCGCTAGGAGAGTCATGGAAATGAGTCTTGACTACTAAGATATGATTCTCTATGATTATGTGTGTATGCCACAAAGTTTCATGTTTTAAGTTATGATTATTGGGATTATATTTCACTACTATGATTTATCCCATTTTATGAAATTATGATCTCTTTTGTAGGTTGTGATTTCCAAAATGTTATGTTCTTATGAATATGATGTGATTGATATTTCTTTTTTTTACCCTTACTGAGCATTTGAGCTCACCCTTTTGTATGTTTTCTTTAACCAGGTCAAGAAGATGGTTATTAAGTAGTATATCCCAAAAAGGGACTCTAGATATTATATAATAATTGGGAGACAACGTAGATGATTTATGAACCAGTTGTTTCTGATTCCCAGTTTCTAAAGACCCTATACCTATACGGTCCTTTCATGGTTTTGCTATATGTTGTAATAAGTGTACTTCAATTTTGAAGTATTAACAATGTATGTAAATTATTGGTCGTTATAGTAAGGTAGTGGTGGTACAAATTCCTTGGGGATCGCGAGGAGTCGATAGTCTCTTGAGAGGAGTTCTGAGAGCAGTTCATAGTCGAGTTTCATTCTTTAAATAAAAACAAGTCCCATCATCAGGAGCTTCTTAACCTTCTATAGGGGATCTCTTATGTGAAATATATTAGAATCTGTTTCATGAACATTTTGTGATATTCTTCGTACCTATATATAGGTGAGGAGGCTTGGGAGAGGCATTTGAGGAGGCTTTGTGTCCAGAGATCCAACATTAGGTCACCCCGCTAATGTTGAAGACATATCTTGAGCTATTGGTGAGGGAAAAGGTCATCGAGAGGATGTTACCAAGAACCAGATCATCATGAGAGGGGATTCATCTGGATTCCTCATAAAACAGAGCTATGGTCTGGGTTTCTTGGTTTTTAGGGAATAATAGTTTCTATTCAGTCGGGGGTAGGTCACAACCCTTTATATCTTTTTTCCATAGGGATAGTGTCTCGTAGACTTATTCCAATGGATCAAGCACGTGTTTTTTTTGTTGAGGATATGGTTATTAGTAGCGAGAGTTCCTGAACATTCTGAGTAGTCATCATGAATTTGGTTTTCCACTTCAGGTTCCTACATCGAGGCTATTCTAGCCGAGGTAGTAGTAGTAGGTCGCACCAGGTTTCGATCAGTATAGAGAAGTTGGGGCAGAAAGAGGACATCATCAGGACACTCCTCATCCTCAGAGAGTAGAGCACGGCTATGGAGGTGGTCTCCTCTAGGTTCAAGGAGGCCATAGAATAGGTTGTGGTCAACTTCATGTGTTTGTGTTGCCCTCTCCATGCGAGACAGATGTCATTTGAGGTACCCTTTGATTTTTTTCTACTTGGGTGCATGCCTTGTTTGATAAAAGAGTGACATTCTCTTTCATATCACCCACCCTTGTCCATGATTTTGGAAATGAGGTAGAGAGGATTCTAATTCCCTTGGCATTGACTATGCCAGTTGGAGGCCGAACTAACTTGTTTGAAGTATGTAGATACTATGAGCTAGTATGGGGGCAGCACCACTTTTTTGAAGATTTTCAATGATTATGGATAAACCATATTATTTCATCCTTGGAATGGATTTTCTATATTCAGTATAAGATATTTTAGATTTAACCCTAAGATAGGTTGTGATATTTGATCCTGATGAAGAGACAACAGTGTTTTTTGGAAATCAATATCCTTGTATGGGTCGTAGACATGTTCCATCTCTATAATCCTTTCTGGTTGAGCTGATGTTGAGTTTTCCAGAGGTTTAGCAGTCAGCATTTCCCAGGTTCATGGAAGAGTACCTTGATGCCTTTCTAGAAGAGTTTTTAGCATTACCCCCTTGATGGGAGATTGAGGTTGGGGTCGAGCTATAGCATTCCGTGTCTCCTATATGAATTTCTTTATATAGGATGGTGACTTCTGAGTTGTGATAGTTTTGTATACAACTCGATGGTATTTTGTAGTGTAGTTCTGTTTGGATGAGCGTGTCATTACAGGGTGCGCTAGTTTTGTTCATGAAAAAGGCTGATAGTATATTCTGTTTGTATCTCTATTATCATTTCTTGAACTGATTGGTAGTAGGGAACCACAATTCTATTACATTTATTTATGATTTATTCGATCAACTAAAGGGCGGAAGTTGTTTCTCAAAGATATTTTTAGGGTTAGGATAACATCAGATGGGTGTGAACGATGATGATATCCCAAACACTAATTTCCATTTTATTCATGGGAATTACGAGTTTTTTGTGATTCCATTTGGTGTGATGAATGCTCCAACTGTGTTCATTCGGTTGATGAACGTTTTGTTTCCTGTGTTCATGGAAAAGTTCATGGTGGTTTTCATCGATGACATCCTTGTGTAATAAGCATATGAAGAGTAGTATGAAGATAATCTACATTTTTTTTGGGAATTCTTCATGAACAACATCTATTTGGAATGTTGTGGAGACATTACCTCATTGTAAATAATTTCGTGGTCTTCCCAATCATAAGATCCTATGGTATGTTTTCTCCCAGTGTGAGTTGAACTTGCAATAGTACTAGTTGATTCAGTTCCTACTAGATTACGACATTGAAATATTAAATACACTTGGTAAGGGGAATGTTGTATCCTATGTGTTGAGAAGGAAGTCACGTCGTGATGAAGATCGGGAATATAGTGATTTTTGGAGGGTGATGGAAGAACTCTCAACAATACATCAGGATATGGGAGAATTTGGGTGTAGAGGTTTTCTTTTTTAGCTGACAATGTTGTCATATCTAGTGCAACATGTGGAGGAATCCTAGTTGGGGGATCATGAATTGGAGGTCTATAGAGATGGATTTTTTTTGTGTTGATTCCACTGATGGTTGTTTTGATGATGAACAACATTGAGGGTTGTTTCAGGAGAGGATTTTTTCCTTTGGTTTCAAGTGAGATGGTTCTCAGAGAGTTCCATAGTTCTCATTTAGTGGTACATCCTAGTCTAAAAAATGTTCTAAGCTTGGAGGAGAAAATTTTGGTGGCCTAGGTTGATGTGTGTAGTTTCAGAGATAGGGTCTCGATGTTTGGTCTTCCAATAGGTGAAGGTTGGGCACCGTGTTCATGATGCTTGGTTCCAGCCATTAGATGTTCCTCAATGGAAGTGGTAGCACATCATGATGGAATTTGTTGTTGGTTTACCTTGATATTAGGTAGGCTATGAATCTATATGGGTGGTAGTGGATCATTTTAAAAAATCAACCCACTTCATAGCAATAAAGGATTCAAGCTCAGAAGAGGTTTTGTCGAGGAAATATCAAGAGGTGGTGGTGAGATTTCATAGAGTCCCAAAGATGATCATTTCTGATCGATATCCACATTTTACCTAGAGAGTGGGGAGTGGTCTCCATCATGATTTTGGTTCTCAATTATTCCTTAACACTTCATTTCATCCACAGATGGACGGTCAAAAAGAACGAACAATCTGTACTCTTAAAGACATATCTCTCTATTATATAGTAGATTTTGGAGGTTCATAGATGAGGAAAATACCCATGGTAGAGTTATCTAATAACAATTGTTTCCAATACACCTTTGGTGTGGCACTATTTGAATCCTGGTATGTGTAGCCTATTCGTTCTCCATTGTGTTGGACCAGAGTCAAAGAGATAGCAATTATTGGGCCAAAACTGGTATAGAACACGACAGAGATGGTTCAGATGATTTTTGAGAGGATGAAATAAGAAAAATATCTTCCTAAGTCTTCTGTCGAACATATGAGGATACCTTTGGAGTTTGACATTGAGGATCACATGTTTTTTACGCTGACTCCTTATCATGGGTAGAGAAGGTATAGTCATGGGAGTATGCTTTATACCTTCTTTAATGGGCCTTTATTGGCGTTGGATCATGATGTAGTTGTAGTGTATCGGGTAGCACTTCCCCCGTAGATGAGCCAGAAACATGATTTTTCCATTTGTTGAAACTATATCATTTTCATCATGGTGACTCTCACGTCATTGATTGGGGTGAGATCGATATTGATAATTATGTGACATTCGGGGAGCAGCCTTTATAGATCAAGGACTGTAAAGGGAAGGTGTTGTGTGGGAATGTCTCCCCCTAGTTTGTTTCTTATGGTGGAATAGTGTTGTGGATGAGAGTACTTGGGAACTTGGGTTGCAGATACGTACTCAGTACCCTGAGCTATTTGATATTTCGTTTTTCTCATGTAATGTTGTTTGTTTGGTGGTTTTAGACCCTTTTTGTTTATGATATGGCCTTATATTATTTCTTGTTGTGTCTTTCTCTTATTTGAGTGTTATCTCCCCCAAGAGTGTGTTTGGGATTTGGCTATGGTTGTCGCGTGGTTTCATATTTTCCTTTTTATGAAGCGGTTGAGATCTGGTGGTGGTGAGATCATTAAGAGGTATCTTGCGGGGTGGATTTTCCAATGACCCATTTTCTGTTTCTTCTCTATGTTGGTTTTGGATTCTCAAGAATGAGAATTTTGATAGGTATCTGATGCAATGGCTCAAACCTCTAAGATCCTTTCCATTGGGAAAATCCAGTGTCTATGGTGTTCTTGGAGGCCAAGGTGGCTTATTTCTAACACTTTTTAATATTTCCAATTCTGTGAATAGTGTTTCTAATTCAATAAAAAGATTCATCAGTAGGTCATCTATCAGTTGGTCATCTATTGGTAGGTCATTTATGGGTACGTCATCTATCAGTAGGTCATCTATTGGTATGCCATCAATTGGTAAGTTGAAAAGTGTTCCCAAGAAGGTATGTCATCTATCGGTAGGTTAAATAATGTTTATAGGATGGTAGGTCATCTATCGGTAGGACATCTATCGGTAGCTCATAAATCATTAGGTCATCTATTAGTAGGTTGAACAGTGCTTCTAGGATGGTAATCCATCTATCAGTAAGTCTTATATCAGTAGGAAATCTATCGGTAGGTTGTCTATTGGTAGGTTATCTATCGGTAGGTCATCTATCATTATGTCATCTAATGGTAGGTCATCTGTCAGTAGGTGTAAAATGTTTTCAAATCAGTTGGTGAACATTGTTTCCATCATCCTACAATTTCTCCCCTTTGATGTAAAATACATTCAAATTCTTGTTTTATTGGATTTAAGGCCGATTCAAAACCCATAACTTGTATCGAAATTTTCTTAGAGTTCCGGTTTACATTACTTGGTCAAACCATTTAGCCCTTACCAGAGCCTCCTTTAATGGAAAATCTAAACTGTATCTAAACCGCTACTCCATATAGATTTTAAAACATGTTGACATACATTCTTCCCTTGTTCTTACTTGTCCATTTTCTTGGTTTGATTCACCCCCATCATTTGTTCCTGAGGAGTTGTGTGATTGTTCTATCCTTGGATCATTTTCCCCTTGTAGTTTTTATTGCTGGACGAACACCCCCTATTTTGGTGCAACCAGGAAGTGTTGATCCATATTCAATATAAGTTATTTTCTACCTCTGTTCTTCTAGGTTCCATGATCTGTTTTCTCTTGTTTCATATTTCCATTTGATGAATGTGACCTCCATGTTTCTAATGGACCTTTCTTAGGTGTTGGTTGATGCGGTTGTGATGTGGCGTCATTGGGTGGATGCAACCGTTGTGTGTGAGGTGATCATGATCTGTTGTGTTGGACCATTCTACTCCAAAGAAAATTTGAAACCTTGTGAGGTGAGGGGTTTATAGAATCTCTATTCACTTTACATGAATTCATTGAGTTAGCATGTTTTATCCCACCTAATCAGAATGAAATTGATAGAATAAACACTAAACAAAATTAAAGAATTGATATCAATTTCCTAGCAATGTTATCTGTTATTTATTTTCTAGATAGTGTGATAACTATGAATTTCTTGGTTACCATGTCATTCTTGATGACATTTTTGTAAATAACGTAAAACTAGAATTATTTTTAAATTGATTTGATAAAGGATTAAAGAGGTATGTTTAATGAATTCGGCTGTTGTTGTTGTAATTTGAGGATAATAAAATTGATTCATTAAGCATGATTAATTGAAATAATTAATAATATTGAATAATTTTGATTCTTGTTGATTAAAGGAATGTCAAATTAATTATCTAATTAACTTGTGATTGGTTGAGATAGCTTGTTTTTTAGGTTACCCATAGCTGGAACCTATGATAATGAATCAATTAATTCAATATAGAATAAAGAACCAATTGTGTGATAAATATAATTCCTTGTTGGGACTGAGTTACCTTCTTTCTTGTTAAATCCAAGTGCCTTATGCAAAGATCTGTGAGAGCACGTTGTATGTGATGGTTGAATTCCTTTTTTGGGGGCCAAAATCCAAGTTTCTTGGATTTTTTCCTTTTTCTTATGTTGTGGTATGAGCCTAGGATGGATAAGCCAGGAAGGATGTGGTGTTGTGTGGGGGTAGGGAGGCCTAGTAGGGATGGTGGCCGCAGTTGACACCTAGAGTGGTTAGATGCATTAGTTTATTCATGTGGGTGATAAGGAAGACATTGGGGATGATGGAACAGATTTAATATGGGCTTACCCCTTGATATGAAATTGGTTGTTGTTAAATATACTGTTTGTTTATCATCTTTAATTCCCCCGATACTTGAGGAATATGGCCTTTCTTATCCTCCTTCCAAAAGTGGAGATGACACGCGAGGGTGTGTCACATGCTTTCCATGTTTAGCTTCTCTACAATAGATGGGACTTCACTCCTATTATAGGTCGGAAAGACTCGATGGCTAGTTCATCTACCCACCATGTTAATCCCCTCATGTTTTGTAGCTTATAATGTTTTCTTAGAATACGTAGAATTATGGAATGGTTATAATACTATTAATAAATGAATGAATAAATGATGTTATCCCATGGGGTTGGAGCGTAGTAGGATGCTACGCGAGGGTGTGTCACATGCTTTCCATGTTTAGCTTCACTAAGATGGATGGGACTTCACTCCTGTTATAGGTGGGAAAGATTCGATGGCTAGTTCATCTACCCACCATGTTAATCCCCTTATGTTTGGTAGCATAGAATGTTTTCGTAGAATACCTAGAATTATGGAAAGGTTATAATACTATTAATAAATGAATGAATAAATGATGTTAACCCATGGGGTTGGAGTTTACTAGGATTCTATGCCGAGGAATTTTTTTTTGAGAAGTTGTGTAACACCCCGAGATTTTATGAAAAATATTATTTTAATTTCATTAATGTCTTGTGTTGTATTCTACACCAAGATTACCTTGTGCTATACGCAACACCGTATTAGCTTGCAGTATACGCAACACTATTCTTGGATCGTGTTACACACAATTTTGATAATAGTTATTCTACGCAACATTGAGTATATATATATATATATATATATATATATATATATATATTCAATGTATAAATGAAATATGGTTGGATTCTGTTATACGAAACAACGAAGGATTCTTTCACAACACACAACCCTGACTTGGCTTGCATTACACGCAATCGCGACCTTCCTCGATAGCGTGTGTTGTACGCAATACCGGGTTTTAATAAACAATGATATATTATTATAATATTGTCATGAACTAGCTATTATGAATAGTATTAACTAAATTTTTAATTTTATAACATTATTATTCATCTTACACATTTTCTAGAACATGGTATAAGAACAAAATAAATTTTTCGGGTAAAATAATTATTTTTCAAAAAATGCAGTTTTGCCGCCTTTTGATGGAGCACCCACTTTAAATCTAATTTTTGACATTTTTATATGTTAGATTTGACAAAATAAAATTCTTATTTTGAATCAGGATATAAAAATTTACATTAGATAAAGTTGTGATATTTTTCCGATAACTTTTATATTTTAATGAATAGTAAAAACACGCTATATTTTAATTAAAAACAACTTTTTTCATCGTAATATCTTATGTGGTTAAATTATAATATTGAGTGGTTTGAAAGTATAAATAGAATATATTTTTACCATTTAATATAATGTATGTCATTAGCATTAATTCTACCTTGAATTCGTAGGATAAATCAATTCAATCTTTTGTAATGTTTTAAAGAAAAACCCATTTTCTTTCGACAACGGGATTAATTTTAATTTAATTTCTACAACTTTTTTGTATTGAATTTGGAAAAATGGATTCCATATTTGGAATCAGTGGATCCAAATTATGTCAATAAGCTACTTTTTATTTTTGGGAATTATGAATAGTAACTACGGTAAATTTTATTTACTATAGTTAAAGGTAAATCGGGTAATTAAGGGTAAATATAATATTATAAAATTACCCTAACACATGTCAAAATCCTATTGGATGACTAGAAGTCGACCCATATCACCTAAGGGTCGGATTAGATTCATTTAATTGACTTTTTCCCACGAAAATAATTTATTTATTATTAAAACCAAAGAATGTGACAACATGTCACTTTCTTAAATCTTATAAGTATAATAATTTTAATCTAGTGATAAACTTCATGAAACTTCGAACATGAATATTCTCCAAAAATATAATACAATTATATACATCATAGGAATTTTTTTGTAATTTTTAAGGATTAAATAATTATCATTTATTATGACACAAAGATGATGCAGTAATTGTCTTATTAATGAAATATTGACATAATTGATGTTATAAATACCCAAATAAATGTAATTTGAGACTTTTTATGACTTACATTAATTTTATAGGATAAATAGACATGTTATTGTTGATATAAGTAACTTTGTTAGAACTTATCATTCTGTTATGAATTTCATAAAAATCATGTACCAAATAGTGTCAAAATTGACATAAATTAGTTTTTAAAACAAATATTATATTATTAATTGTTATTTAATTTATAAAAATCTAATGTTCGGCCAAATGACTTAGATAAGGATAGATATATTAATTATAAACAACTTAGGGTTCGTTTGGCTGGTTATGGTAAGTTTATCAACCATATAGTGTAAGAAAACAAAAAGACACGGTAAAAGTTAAATTATTTAACTTAGTGTTAAATCTAATTGATAAGGTTAAAATAATAACCTAAACTTGTCTAAATCCTATTGGATGAGAGGATTTAGACCCATCCCCACCTTATCTTAGAAATAAGACCCTTTGGAACCATTATAAAACGAATTTGACCTTAATATAAAATAATATTTTGAGATTTTCCTAAGGTGCCCCTCTCCTCCCTTATAAAAGGGCACCTCCTCCCTCTCCTCCTCACACCACTTTGAGCATTCAAGCTCGGCCAACCCCGGCCAAAATCTCTTCTACACTTCCTTAGTATCATCCTAGAGGTCCTGGTCTTCTTCAAAGACCATCCTTAGTTCTTTAAGTGGAGTTTAAGTGAAGGCGCGTCAAAAAGAGATAATATCCATTACCGATCTTTTTCAATTTCTTTCTTCATCAACTTTTTCTTCATTAGTTTTTTCATGATAAAGTAATAACATCAGTATTTCTTATATACTTATATGTTATTATAAATATGAAACAACTCTAATTAACCTTCTATACATCCTACGGAAAAAGGAAATCACCGCGCGTGCGTACGTACGGAATACCGTCTCCACGCCGTGGTGTAATCTATTTTCCACCACCACCTTACTTGGATGGGTATAATGGTGTAAATAATGACTATATATGACTATTATAAAGTTATATTGATTCTGAAATAGTATACATACACTCCAATACAATTCCACGATCATAGGAACAATATCATCACTCGTGCGTACGTACGGAATACCGTCTCCACGATGTGATGCGACTCATTCTACATGATCTTCATTTCATAATGATTATATAAATGAATTGAATGAATTAATATGATATATGTTACACTAATACCATTCTGGAAATGAGGTATCTATAACCTAAGGAGAATAATAAGAATTTATTCGACAAACACGCATAAGAACAAAAAGTAATAAACACCTGAATAACAAGTAGTAGTGAAATATTACTAATAAAAAGCTAAGAATATGACCATATATGATATCATAACAATAAGTATGATTCTGGAATAAGTCAATATCATTATTTAAATCATTATACAGGAGGTTCGGACACTTACAAAGCATATCGGACATAAGGTAAGGGAAATATCACAATCTCATTTAATCCGAGATTGTTTATACTTTGGAATTTACTAGGGTGTATTTTATCATCCACATCCATGTTTCCTCAATATGTAATATTTATATCCTTCTACAATAGTTTATATCCAATTTTACCATTCGGTAAGTTTTTTTTAAAAGATATGAAAGGAATCTTTTGTCGTTTTTCGTACGATGTACTTTTTGACTTTTCCGAAAAAAGTACGAGAAAATGTTTTTTTTAACTTATACGGCATGAATGGATTTTTAAAACATTATTTCGAAGAATATTCCTTTAGAAGTTTTCAATTTTATTTTTAATCAACTTATTTTAGTTTAAAATTGTATTACATGTTAAGAAAGGAAAATGTTTTTAAAGTAGAAAAGATATTTTCCTCAAGAATGGAGTTCAAGTGTTTTATCAAAATTATTTTTCATCTAAGATAATAAAGGGTTCTGTTTTTATCCCTATTATTACATTGATTTGATTATGTTGTGATGGAATTATTTTTATGAATTCCTTTATCGTATATGAATTGTTTTATGATGTCATGATGTTTAAGATTCCCATTTTTATTACATGGGTTATGCAATGATGTATGGTTTATGATTTTGTGGCACACATAAGAATGGTATCATTATGAGATGGGTGGGACCTATATCTCCCTCCAATGCATTGGGTAAAGATTTTATATCTCATGAGATAGACATGGATGGAATGGTATGTTATACCGGTTTAGTGAAACAGGCCTGAAACGAGGAGTGAACTCGGTTCAGAAATGGACTTTGTCCACTAAGATAGTCTTGGCAGTGAGTCTTGACTAATAAGAAATGATTCTCTATGATTATGTGTGTATTCCACAAAGTTTCATATATTAAGTTCTGATTATTGGGATTTCATTTCACTAATATGATTTATCCCATGTTATGATATTATGATCTCTTTTGTATGTTAAGATTTCCAAAATGTTATTTTCTTATGAAAATGATGTGATTGATTTTTCTTTTTTTTACCCTTACTGAGCATTTGAGCTCACCCTTTTATGTTTTCTTTTCCCCAGGATATAAAGAAATGTTTTAGGTAAAAAAAGGAAGATCATTATGGGATATGTTGAAGATCTTTCACCATGATTAGATGATTACATTCCGAGTTTCCAAATACACTAAACTATTACGGTCCATGTGTGTGTGTTTTTGTTATGTAATAAGTATTCCGCAAAAGTAATGTAATGTCCTTGTACGTTAGGCTTCGGGTCTCTACAAGTTGTGGAATCGGTTTGGTTATACCTTGAGGGAATGGATCTTGGTTGAAATGGTAATGGGATGTAATGAGGTAAATGTTAATTGTAACACCCCAAGGTTTTCTAAAAATAAATTGAAATTATTGAAATTTTGTTTAATGCAGATATTTAGAAGTAGCCTTTAAACATAATTTTACTGCTTTTATGTTTGGAATTTCGAAAAATGGTCATCTACAATTGTGTTCAGTATATTATTTGGAGTCTATTGGAGCTAACTTGTTTTTTTGGTGAATAGTAACATAACCTTATGAATTGTAATATGAATAGTAATATGACCCTAATGAATATTAAATAGTATTATTTTTTTATTTTCTTAAGGTATTAAGATAATGTCATGTTTATTAGTTTCCAAATGTGATATAAAATCATTTATAGTTTTCAAATTATTAATTTTTGAATTAAGTATTATTTTATTTAAAAATTAAATTAAAATTATTTATAAAATTATTTTCAAAAAATAGACTTCATTTTTGAATTCTACACGTCGATAAATTTTTAGGCTGAATTTTGTGGATTTTTCTGAAAGAGATGATTTTTCAGTGAATAGTAAAAAATACGATTTTGAATATCAGTGTGTTAATGACATCATTAATGTTGTAATAATGATGTAATAAATATGGTTGACTTTTTTATAGTAAAATAAGTTATGAGGTGTCCCAAGTGGCTTATACCATAGTCAAATACCATGGTCACGCCCATGGTTTTGCAAATACCACTAATGAGGTGTCCCTTGGAAATTATTAAAATAATCCCTCACTTTTGCTATAAATACCAAACCATTACTTCATTAACTTCATTAAAAATTCCTCATCAACAAAGCAATGGCCTCTTTACCTCCCTAGTAGACCTCCCAAGTTTTCCTCAGGCCCCACAGTCCCAACCATCAAGTTCTAGGAGTTACTCTACAAGGTAAGAAAATTCTCAATTTATTTCTTTTTCCATTCAAGTTCTCTTTTATGTGTTATAACATTCATGTTTCCAAAACATGTTCTTATTTTCATCATACTCTTGATATATTATATATTATGATTCATTTCTGGATGGTTGACCCTTGTCCCCTCTCTTTTTAATATTTTCTAAAACCATGTTGCATAGTCGTTAGGCTGCCGAATTTTTGAAAAAGATTTCTCAATTATTCTTTTATTTTGAGTTACTTTCTTTTCATATTATTTCTCCATCCCTTCTTACCAAAGAGTGATGAAATCTCCAGGAATCATTTATATTTTGTATGTTCTTATTTTCATGGAAAATTCATCATCACTATTCTTCTCCTCTCCCTCTTGTTCAAGGAATAAAAACAATTTTCGTGATGTGTCGAATTACCGACATCGTGGAGGATGTGATTTCAATTTCCATTAATTCTGTCAAGTCTGGTCATGAAACCATTTAAATGGTTTAACTAGGTTATAATATATTTATTATGTCTCATCCATGGTTTTGGAATTATTTTTTACTCAAGGTTTTAATTTATAAGACAAAATGAGGTTGTTATTAACAAAGAACCACTAAAATAATCTAAATGAACATCATTAATGTTTTAACTTATGAATCATCCTCATATAAAACATCAAAATGATAAATGGTATAAATTATGGTACTAGAAATATTTAAATACCTTTGTATTCCAATTGTGGAGTTTCACTTCCAATCAATAAGAACATCCATCATGAACCAATCATGGAAATCATGTAAGGAACTCACCCAAAATAGTGCAAGGAAAAAAATACTAACAATTAAGGGATGAAATAAGGTTATAAAATGATCATATAAGATGTAATAAACATGAAAATGTTTCTGTAAAATGCTAATAACACTCTTTCAACCATTATACTGGAATTTAAAACAAGTTTTAACTAAGACAAGCATGAGGTAAGGGAGTTCTTAACCCGATTTCCATCCTTTGGGTTAACATTGTTCTTCATTATTTATTTGGTATTTAAATTGTTTTTGTGATTAATTATGATTATACGATGTTTAATTATGTATATGTACCAAGTATATACATATTCCATCTACTATATTAAGTCTCACTTCAATTATATGATATTTATAAGAGACTTTTCTTTTAAAATCCTTTTTTAAAATTCTATTTTAAAAAATTAAAATGAGATGTTTTTATGCTAATATTCATGTTGTATGATTATGTCCTGGATCTTGGGAATTGTTTATGATGAAGTTTGGGACCAATATTTCCCTCCAATGCATTGGGTATGTGTAATTTGGAGTTTGGTCGTATGGTTACTCTAAGTTTAACTACGATGGTTACACAAATAGATAGGTAGTCGTAAGGGTGTCAAATTATATGGTAGCCGAGAGGGTTACAAGATTATGTATGTAATGCCCATAGATACCTTTATGGTTATAATTATGTTATTAGGTATTGTGGAAATCTCATGTTTCACAAAGTAAGTATATATATACAGGTGACAAGTACGTCTTATGAAAATGATTTCATACGTTACAAGTAATTATGGACTAATGTGTTCTTTCCTTATTTTTATATCCCTGACTAATTTTTTCTGCTCATCCCCTATTTTAAATGATTTTTCACAGGTTAATGGATGTGTAAGACAAATAAGGAATCCATGTTAAATGTTGAATAATGGTAAAATAATCATGTTTTATTTTTAAATGATTTTATTTTTGAAAAAAATGGAAACCGTTTTTACGGTATCCACTTTATAACAATGTCTAAGGCTATGATAATATTATGTACCAATTCTATAAAGCTATAAACTTGAAAAGATACTCAATGTAAAAGGATGTTTTTTCCTGATTAAATTCAATATTATGTATGTAATAAGTTTTGGTCCTTATAGTTGGTATCAGAGGATGGTTTAGATAACATTAGAAGTTAGGATGATGTTAAAAGAATACCATAAATGATTTTTACTCTATCATTAATTTGAAATATTATAGAATTTAAATAATACCATTTTTCTTTATCTAAGATATGTTTGTTCAGAATGGTTGTTCGTAGAAGGAACAGGGATGCTGAAGAGGAGAGGCACCGACAGAATGACATCCTTCTGGATCTATAGCCCAGAATGGTAGGGATTGGTACCGAGAAATTTGTGACAGTAATGGCTCGGCTAACTTAAGAAATAAATGGTGGTGGCATCCATTAAAGAGAAAAAATAGAGGTACCACAAAGTAACATGACAATAGTGGAACATTTTATGAGACAACGCCCACATGATTTCAATGGATCTTCTGACCCAGTATTAGCTGAAGGATGGATCAAAGCCCCTGAAAAGAAATTATATGCTATGGGATGTTCCAAAAATCAAAAGCTAAGTCTTTCCATTTATCGTTTTGAAGGTGAATCTGATCAGTGGTGGTCAATGGTAAGGAATATCATGGGAAGAGAGGATTCTTATTCCTTAGAGTGGAATGAATTTAAATGTCTTTTCCTTGAAAAATATTTTACTAAGGTGGTGAAACTTAGTATGGAGAATAAATTCCTTGAATTGAATCAAAATGAGGAGGATTCAGTGGCTGTGTATGAATAGAACTTCACCTTACTAGCGAGGTATGATCGAAATCTTCTTCTGGATCTTGATAGAAAAATCAACCGCTTTTACTCAGGATTGAAGCCAAGGTATCGATGGGTGTTGGCCTCCTGTGAATTCAAAAGTTATGAGAAACTTGTTTGATGTGATGAGAGGGTAAAGATGGAGTTTTCTAATGATCATGAGAATTTTGGAAACAAGGAGAAGAAGAGGTCCAGGTGGCAAGTGATGGGTAAGAATCAACCAAAGAAATCTTATCGGAAGAAAATCGAGTTTCTAGTTTGTGAAAACTGTGGCAAGAAACACCATGGGGAATGTCCTAGAAAAATTGGGATGTTTTTTAAATGTGGTAAGTTTGGACATATGGCCTGAGATTACATTTAAAATGATCCTATGACTGATCCTGATAAAAAAACTTTATATTGTTTTAAATTTGGTGAGATAGGTCATTATGAAAATGTATGCTCAAAGAGATATCTGAATGATGCAAAGAAGCCAAAATTTAAGCAGAAAGGTGTAGTGAGATCCTTTAGGATTATGTCAGCATATGTTAGATCATCCAATGAATTTTTGTCAGGTACTTGTTTTGTTCACTCATTTTTTTTCTAAAGTTTTTTTTGATACGGGGTCTACACATTGTTTCATCTCTGAGAAATTTTCACGTAAATTGGAAATATCACCTTAAAAATGATACCATAACTTGTTTTTAAAACACTAGGGGGAAATATTATAACAAAGAGGAATTATAAGAATATTTATATTGTGGTCTAAGGAATGATTTTACCTGCAAACCTAGTTGTTTTACCCTTATTTGAGTTTGATGTTATTCTGGGAATGGATTGGCATCCTATTTATCATGTTAAGATTGACAATAAAGCTAAAGAAGTTGATTTTCTAAAAGAGTTTCAGTTTTTATATGATAATGAACCCATAAAATAGATAACAAATCAGGAACATGAGAAACTGTTGAATGATGGAAATGAAAGTTATCTTGCTCATATTGTTGAAAACAAGGGAACTGTTCAGATTGATGATGTGCCTATGGTAAATGAATGCCTTTATGTTTTCTTAGTGAGTTACCTGGTTTCATACCTAATAGGGAAGTCGAATTAAAAATTGAATTAGTTACTCATGCTAATAAAATTTCAAAAACCCCATATCGTGTGGCTCTAATAAAACATATGAAATTAAAAAATCAGTTGCAGGATTTTCTTGATATAGGATTCATTAATCCTATCACTTCACCATGAGGAGCTCCTGTTTTGTTTGTTAAAAATAAATATGGTTCCATGAGACTTTGCATTGATTATAGAGCATTGAATAAAATCACTGTTAAAAACAAGTATCCTTTGCCTCATATCGATGACTTGTTTGATCATCTCCACGGAGCTCAGTACCTTTCCAAGATTAACATGAGATCCAGATACAATCAGTTGAAGGTGAAAAAGGATGACATCCCAAAAAAATAATTTTTTAGAGATATGGGAATTATGAATTTTTTGTTATGCCCTTTGGGTTAACTAATGCACCTAATGTATTTATGAATCTTAATAATAGAGTATTTGATGATTTCTTGGATATTTTATGTGGTTGTATTTATTGATAACATTCTGGTATTTTCTAAAAATAAAGAGAAGCATGAAAAAAAACTAAGTGTTGTTTTACAAACCTTAAAAGAAAATAAACTGTATGGAAAATTTAGCAAGTCTGATTTTTGGATGCAACAGATTTCTTTTCATAGGAACATTGTAAATAAGGATGGAATAATAGTTGAACCTACCAAAACAAAAGTGGTTGATGAATGTCCAAGACCCACAAATGTTACGGAGATTCATAGTTTTATTGTATTATCATGTTATTAATGATTTTTTTAAGAACTTTTCTCAGTTATATATCTTGATAACTAAGTTAACACGGAAAGGGGTTAAATTTGTTTCGACAGAAGAATGTGATTTTTTTTTCAGGAACTGAAGAAGAGATTGGTAAATGCTCCAGTTTTTTCCTTGCCTTCCCAAAATGGTGATTTCATCATCTATAGTGATGCTTCATTGAAGGGAACTGGTTGTGTTTTGATGCAGAATGATTAGGTAATTACTCATTCTTCAAGACAAATAAAACCTCATGAGTTGAATTATCCAACACATGATTTGGAATTGGCAGCTATGGTTTTTTATTTGAAAATTTGGAGGCATCATTTATACAGAGCCAAATGTAAAATATATACTGACCATAAAAGTTTGAAGTATATATTCACTCATAAGGAATTAAACATGAAGCATAGAAGATTATTTGAACTGATAAAGTATTATTATTGCGTGATCAATTACCATCCTGGAAAAACAAACAATGTGTTGGATTCCTTGAGTCAAAAAAATCATGCATCCTTAACCATGTTACATTTGGAACATGATCCCTTGATTAATGATTTGATGAATTTTGGCATAGAACTTGTTGGTGCATGGAATACGTCTGTTTTGTTTTAGGTTTCAGTGCAGTATTCGTTGTCAGATAGAATTAAACGAGCACAGAAGGAAGACCATGAGCTACAGAAAAAGGTAGAATTGGTTAAAATGTGTATGATTACAAAATTTAACCTTGATAAATATTTTGTTTTAAAATTTTGAAAAAGGTTGTGTGTGCTATGTGATTCTCAGTTGAAGAATGATTTGTTGTGTGGAGCTCATAGTTCTCCATTTTTGGTTCATCCTGGAAGTACTATGATGTATAGAGACCTTTGGGAGTATTACTGCTGGGATGGAATAAAATGAGATATTTCTGATTTTACCATGAAATTTTTGAAATGTCAGCAGGTTAAAGTAGAGTGGAAGTTACCCAAGGGGATGCTTCAGCCTTTCCCAGTTCCATAGTGAAAGTAGGAGAATTTATCAATGGACTTTGTGGTGGGACTACCTAAGACATCTCGAGGTAACAATTCAATTTGTGTTATTGTGGATCGGATGATAAAATCTGCATATTTTTTTCTATTCGAGAAACAATGTCTTTGGATCATCTTAATTGATAGTACCTCAAGGATATTTTCAGGTTACATGGAGTTACTTTTTCCATTGTATCTGACTGGGATCTCAGGTTCACTTCTATATTATAGAAGGGACATCAATATTCATTAGGCACATAGTTAAATTTCAGTACAGCTTTTCATCCTCAATCAGATGGGAAGTCAGAACGAACGATTCAAAATTTGGGGGATATGCTTCAAGCTTGATCAATGGAATACTAGGGAAGTTGGAATTAGCATATTTCATTATTTGAGTTTCTTAATAATAACAGTTTTCATTTTAGTATACAGATGGTACCTTT
The DNA here is from genome assembly GCA_963277665.1 of Viscum album. Lineage (NCBI taxonomy): Eukaryota > Viridiplantae > Streptophyta > Magnoliopsida > Santalales > Viscaceae > Viscum > Viscum album. Next base: position 1,933,953,974 of record OY728128.1, read on the forward strand.
TGAGGCATTGTATGGAAAGCGGGGTCAGACTCCAGTGTTTTGGGATGAATTTGGTGAAAGAAATTTGATTGGGCCAGAATTAGTAGAGGAAGTGGATGAGAAAATGAAAATGGCAGCACATGAGGATAGCTCAGAGCCAACAGAAAATTCATGCAGATAATAGAAGGAAATACTTCCCTTTCGAGGTTGGTGACATTTTTTTCCTTAAAATATATCCTTGTAAAAGTGTGATGTGTTTTGGTAAGAAAGGAAAGAAAAGTTTGTGGTTCATCGATCCTTTTGAAATCCTAGAGAAAGTGGGACTAGTTGCATACCAAGTATCTTTTCCACTGAGTTTGTCTCAGGTACACAATGTTTTTCATGTTTCGATGTTGATGATGTATGTATGAGATTCGACTCAGGTTTTGAGCCCAGAAGCAGTTCAGCTGGAGGAGAACCTTTCTTATGAAGAGAAACCAGTTCAGATTCTTGATCGAGGGAACTGGTATTGCGTAATAAGGTAATCCACCAGGTAAAGTTTTTTTAGAGAAACTAATGGTTGACCAAGAAACATGGGAGTGTGAAATTCTATGAGGGAAAGGTACCCGCACTTGTTTAATAAGTAAATAAAATTGTGAGGACACAATTTTCAGATAGTGGGGATAATGTAACACCCCAAGGTTTTCTAAAAATAAATCGAAATGCTTGAAATTTTTTTAATGTATATATTTATAAGTAGCCTTTAAACATAATTTTTTTACTTTTATGTTTTTAATTTCAAAAAATGGTCATCTAAAATTGTTTTTAGTATGTTATTTAGAGTCTATTGAAACTAACTTGTTTTTTAGTGAATAGTAACATACCCTTATGAATAGTAATATGACCCTAGTGAATAGTAAATTGTATTATTATTTTATTTTCGTAATTCGTTAAGATAATGACATCTTGATTAATTTTTAAATGTGATATAAAAGCAGTTAGAGTTTTTAAATTATTAATCTTTTAATTAAGTATGATTTAATTTAAAAATTAAATTAAAAATATTTAGAAAATTATTTTAAAAAAAATGGACTTCATTGTTTAAATCTACATGTCGATAAATGCTTAGGGTGAATTTTGGGTATTTTTTAAAACAAATCATTTTTCAATGAATAGTAAAAAAATAGTTTAGAGTATTGGTGTGTTAATGACACCTTTAATGATGTAATAATCATGTAATAAATATGGTTGACTTTAATACATTAAAATAATTTATGAGGTGCCCCAATTGGCTTATACCATGGAAAAATACAATGGTAAATCCCATGGTTTTTCAAATACCACTAATGAGGTGTCCCTTGGAAATTATTAAAATAATCCCTCACTTTTCCTGAAAATACCAAACCATTCTTTCATTAACTTCATTCCAAATTCCTCATCAACAAAGATATGGCTTCCTTACCACTTTATTATCCCTCCCATGATTTCTTCATGCCCCAAGGTCCCAACCATTATGTTCTAGGAGTTACTCTAAAAGGTAAGAAAATTCTCAATTTCTTTCTTTTTTCCTTTCAAGTTCTCCTTAATGTGGTATAACATTAAATTGTCCATACCATGTTCTTATTTCCTTCTTATTCGTGATCTATTCTGTATTATGATTAATTTTTGGATGGTTGACCCTTGTCCCCTCTATTTTTAATATTTTTTAAAACCATGTTGTATAGCCGTTAGGCTGCCAAATTTTTGTAAGGGATTTCTCAATTATTCTTTTATTTTGAGTTCCATTATATTCTAATTATTTCTTCATATATTCTTACACAAGGGGAATTAAATCTGTAAGAATCATTTATATTTTTATGTTCTCATGTTCATTTAAAATTCATCATCCCTATTCTTCTCCTCAACTACTTATTCAAGAAATAAAAACATTGTCTATAACGTGCCGAATTACCAAAATTGTGGACGATGTGATTTTAATTTCCATTAATTCTGTCTAGTATGGTCATGAAACCATTTCTAAGGTTGAACCATGTTATAATATATGTATTATGTCTCATCTATGGTTCTGTAATTCTTTATTACTGATGGTTTTAATTTATAATACACAATGAGGTTGTTATTAACAAAGAACCACAAAAATGATCTAAACGAACATCATTAATGTTTTAACAAATGAATTATCCTCATATAAAACATCAAAATGATAAATGTTATAAATTATGGTACTAGAAATATTAAAATGAATTTCCATTCCAATTATGGAGTTTCACTTCCAATCGACAAGAACATCCATCCTAAGCCAATCTTGGAAATAATGTAAGGAACTCACCCAAACCAGTGCAAGGAACAAAATACTAACAATTAAGGGGTAAAATGAGGTTATGAAATGATCATATAAGATGTTATAAACATGAACATGTTTCTGTAAAATAATAATAACACTCTTTTAACAATTATACATGAATTTTAAACATGTTTTAAGTAAGAAAACCCTAATTTAAGGGAATTCTTAACCCGATTTTCATCTTTTGGGTAAACCTTATACTTCATTATTTATGAGGTATTTAAATTTTTTGTGTGATTAATTCTGATTATACGATGTTTAATTATGTATATTTACAGCGTATATACATATTCCATCCACTCTATTAAGTCTCACTTCAATTATATGATATTTATAAGGGGATTTTCTTTTAAAAACCTCTTTCAAAATTGTATTTTACAAAATTTAAAATAAATGTTTTTATGCTAATATTCATGATGTGTTATTATGTTCTAGATATTGGGAATTGTTTATGATGAAGGGTGGGACCTATATTTCCTTCCAATTCATTGGGTATTTGTAAGTTGTAGGTCGGGCGTATGGTTACTCCAAGTGTAACTACGATGATTACACAAATAGTAAGGTGGTCGTGAGGGTTACAAAATATAAGGTAGTCGAGAGGGTAACAAGAATATGTAAGTAAGGCCCTGAGATACCTTTTTGGTTCTACTTATGTTATTAGGTATTGTTTAAATCTCATGTTTCACAATGTAACTATATATATACAAGTGATAAGTATGTCTTATGAAAATGATTTCATACGTTGCAAGTATTCATGGACTAATGTGTTCCTTATTTATTTTTATATCCCTTACTAATTTTTGGTGCTCATCACATGTTTTCAATGATTTTTCACAGGTTAATGGATATTTAAGAAAAATATTGAATCCATATTAAATGTTGAATAATTTTCAAGGAGTCATTTTTTATGTTATAATGTTTTCAATTTTGAAAAAAATGGAAACTATTTTTATGGTATGCACTTTGTAACAATGTGTAATGCTATGAATTTATTATGTCCCAATTCCCTAAAGCTCTAAACTTGAAAATATCCTCAATGTAATAGGCAGTGTTTTCTTGACTAAATTCAAGATTATGTTGTAATAAGTCCAGGTCCTTATATTAATGGTTAATTGATAGTTTAACAAATAATTAATGTAAAGTGAAAATGATAAAAATGGATAAATCACATAATTCATCTCTTTAAATGGTTGTGTGATAATAGTATATCAAGTCTTAGTAGTGGCAGTTGGGAGTTTGAGATACGTTAGCTGCAGATGATTTTAAGACTAGTTTTTTCACATAGTGTGGTTTTGGGACATATTATACCATGTACTTTTTCTGTTTCTATACGCTACTCCATCCTATTAGTTAGGGAAATTGGAACTCTCATGATTCTGAGCCATAGGGGGTGTTTTCCCCAACATCGTTGTGGGACGATGGATGGTTGAGTACCCCCTTTGACCCCACTCTCTTCTATTGGTAGTTACTAGTGATGGCATGCATGGTGTTTATTTTTCTCTATATATGTTTGTAGAGGGATATAATGGCTTGTAGTTATTTGACACACATATGTTCAGTATATAGTTTCCTATAGACTACAATAGGTGTAATGTGTATAAGTAGTGATGGCTTGTCGATCCTTCGTGTATGGGATGTAATGGATTGAGGTATAATACCTGATGTATGATACACGCTATGCGAGCTATGGTGGCTCCTGGAAACTACCTGGTTGCTTTTGGTTTTTTTTCTATAGTGGTGAGTTGCTTGAGGTGCATGTTTTGGTGCTATGTCTAGGTGTATTAAGGTAGCATTTTTTGAGAGAGATGCTTAGGACGTGTGGTTTTGGGTCAAAGTGATAAAACATTGGGGAAGTGGTAGAGGGGTACCATTAATATTCTTTATTATATTATATACTCTTGTATGTGATACATGGTTAGAGTATCCATGGTGAGGTAGGTATCTTAGTATACCTTTTTAGGTAATGAGTTAGTTTCACTTGTGGTTCACTATGCTTTAGCAAGCCTTCTTTAAATTTTCACACGAGGCTCCGAGGAGGATCCTATTGAGTATACTTTTATACTCACCCTATGTTTATATAAAATATTTTTAGTTCATTTGGAGAAGGTTGGAGATTAGAAAGGTTACTATTAGCTGGGGGATTTGTGGGACCTATTTGGGTTTTTTGGTCACTAGTGTTTTACATTATTTTGGTACTTTCAGTTTTTTCTTTTCAGTTGTAGCATTTATTTCAGAAAATTACATATATATACTTGGGTGTATATTATATTGTAGTCTCATAAGTATTTGGTTGGTTTCTATCTTATCTATCTCATCTTCATGTTTTCTATTAGTGGGTAATGCCTCCCATATATGTGTTTTTTATATCCTCGGTGCTACTCCCCATCCCGAGTCCTACTGGAGGCTGGACTTGGGGGTTATTATCTCTCTTCTCACATTGTCGACCCAGGAGGGGTACCCATTGTGGGTAGGTGGTCATGAAACTAAAAATCCACTTGATAAGTCTCACTCAATCATGAAACACTTAGCCGTAACCCCATCCATTGTACACCATGTTCTTAACCTGAAAGAAGACATAAGGGTCAACATAAAAACAAAATTGAATTACATGGGTTGAGAAATAGATCTCAGTAGACCACCCCCAATTTTGTTTCCCAAAATATACTATCATTAAAAAGTGTATAAAAATTTTATATGTTCTTTCTAGTAAAATAAATAAAACTGGGTGCGCAAATAAATTACGACTAAAAATAAACAAAGAAACTAACCTCAGTAATTAAGGTAATACCCAAGGTAAATATACCCCTTATTTGGCTCACATAAAAAGACATATAACATGTGGCACACTCATCCATGTGACATAAATAATTTATTTCATATTAGAAGGTAATTTTTCAAAAGTATTACATAGGAATGTGAATGAATGTTAGACCCTAGGTTCTCTTAATTGATGTATACATCCACAACACATAACTCTACCAAGCTCTAGGAATTCAAAGGCACAATTTAAACTAGCTATATAAACTATACTCAAATTGAGAGAACCTATCCAAATCCTGGTAGTCTGACATAAATAACTGGATCCCTAAAATGTACAATCTGGTAAGAGATTAACCCATAACCAAGGTCCATTAAAAACACTTGAGGCCATGAAAACCCTTACCCTAGTCGGGTGACTATCAACTATCCTAGAGGGGTTTCACTCCTCTATATCACCTATTATCTCTCTGTACCCATCGAACACAAGCTAGAAAATAAAGGAGAACATTAAATCAAACTCAAGGAAAATGATCGATCCTATGATATCTTATAAGTCTCCTCTCATATCCAGATTCTATGAAAAAATTACCTCAATCATCTGGACTAAATTCCAAAAGACATGGGTATATAAAACATCAAAACACATCAATAAAGAAATATAAACAATAGGTTCAAGCCACCAATCATTAGGATCCAAGGTGACACCTAATGTTTCCAATATTGTAACTATAACCAACCCTCATAGGTTCAACCAAACATTAGACCACCCAAAGTTCCTCGAAATGAATTCATCACTTACCATGTTCCAATACTATCATAGGATAACCTCCTCAAGTGAGTCGGTCAAATAACACATCTATGGACATCACCTCATCCACATGGGAATCCTCAAGAAAACCCCCAAAAATAAGGTTGTTCTAAATAGTATTTGGGACCTCAAAAAATGAATACACCTTACAAAGGGTTCCTCAACCATCCTTATTGATGCACCACCCATCCTTGGGATTCACCACCCCCACTAGGAAATCCTCATGTGGCCATAAATGGAGAAAACTAATCACTACTAAAAAAATTCCCATAAGGGAAACCATAATGGTCCCATAGACCCTCCTCATTATCTAATCAATGATACCCAGTAATACCCACCATCACATGGAATAAAAAATCCCTAAGGATCCAACCAAAATATACTTCAATGACTCATTCCTCAATCAACTTATCTTGGAAACCATGGACCCTCTAAGGCTTTATCATATATACTATATGATATCACCTTCTAGGATCCATATGAAAAAAACTCAAACAAAACACACATGGTATCAAAAATAAAAATGCATCCAAGGTTCTAATGACCATCTCCTAGGTCTCTCATCAAACCCAATGCTCGTGAGGATTCTAACAGAAAACCTAAAGGGAAATCTCCCACCAAAACGTACCCAAACTAAAATGCCTCATTGGAAACCTCTAAATGATAAAAGGATACTACCATCACATACCATGTGGAAAAATGATTAGAATAGTATAAGGACCCGCACTTATTTCATACATAATCTTGAATTTATTTAAGAAAACACTTCATTATACATTGAGGATCTTTTCAAGTTTAGAGCTTTAGAGAATTAAGACAAAACATTCATAACATTACACATTGTTACATAGTGGATACCATAAAATCAGTTTCCATTATCCTCAGAATATAAAACATTAAATCACAAAACAAGACTCCTTGACAATTCTTCAACATTTAACATGGCTTCCTTCCTTGTATTACTCATCATTAACCTGTGAAAAATCATTTAAAAACTTGGGTTGAGCACAAAAGCTCAGTAAGGTATGAAAAAGAAGGAAAAATCACATTAGTCCATGAATACGCATGACGTATGAAAACATTTTCAAAAGACATGCTTTCCACCCATAAAATCTTACTTAGCGTAACATGAGATTTACACAAGATCCACACAAAAATAATTATAATCATATAGGTATATTGGGGCATTACTTACATAATCTTTTAACCATCTTGGCTACCTTAAAATTTGTAACCCTCACGGCTACCTTACTTTGTGTAACCATCACAGTTACACTTGGAGTAACCATACGGCCGACCTCCAACTTACTCATACCCAATGCATTGGAGGGAAATATAGGTCCCACCCTTCATCATAAACAATGCCCAATTACCAAAACATAATCATACAACATAAACAATAGCATAAAAACATTGCCTTTGAATCTTATAAAATAGAATTTTAAAAGAGGATTTTAGAAGAAAAGTCCCTTATAAACATCATACACTTGAAGTGAGGCTTAATAGAGTGGATGTAATATGTATATACTCTGTAAATACACATAATGAAACATAATATAAACAAAACCCATCACACAAACAATTTAAATAGCACATAAATTATAATGTAGAATGTTAACCCAAAGAATGGAAATCGAGTTAAGAATTCCCTTACCTTGGGCTTGTCTTACTTCAAAATTGTTTAAACCTCCTGTATAATGGTCAAAAGGGTGTTATTAGTATTTTACAGAAACATTTTCATGTTTATAACATCTTATATGTTCATTTCATAACCTCATTTCATCCCTTATTTGTTAGTATTTGGTTCCTTGCATTATTTTGGGTGAGTTCTTTTGTGATTTTCACAATCGGTTCATGATGAATCTTTCTTGTTGATTGGAAGTGAAACTCCATAATTGGAATGGAGTAGTATTTACATAATTCCAGTACCATAAATTATACCATTTATCACTTTGGTGCTTTATATGATGATGATTTATAAGTTAAACATTAATTATGTTCGTTTAGATAATTTATGTGGTTCTTTGATAATTACAACTTCATTTAGTATTGTAAAATTGAATCATGAGTACAAAATAATTCCAGAACGTTATATGATTCATAAAACATATATTATAACCTGGTTCCACCATATAAATGGTTTCATGACCAGACTTTAAAGAATTAATGGAGATTGAAAATACATCGTCCACGATATCGGTAATTCGACACAAATGGACAATGTTTTTTGATTCTTTAAATAAGTGAGAGAGGAGAGGAATAATGATTTGTAATTTTCCATAAACATGAAAACATCCAGAATATACATGATTCTGGAGATTTCATGCCTCTTGGATAAGAGGGGGTGAAGAATTAAGAGAAGGGAATCTTGAAATGAAGAAAACATGAGAAATTTCTTACAAAAAATTCGGCAGCCTAACGGCGCCTCTTAAAATTTCTTAAAAACAAGATTTATGAGAGGAATGGAATATCTCATCAATAATACAAAATTTGGACAGTAAGGGTAAATATTAAACTAAATATCCCAACAAAAGACAAAGGGAAAGGAAGAGAATAACATAAAATGGAAGGAAAGAATGAAAATGAAAGAGGATGTTTACCTCTTGATCTCTTCTCCTTGAGATCCTTCTTAAGGGCTTTGATTTTGGTCTTTTGGTGAGACCAGCAGCTCTAGGACGTGGAGAAGAAGAATGGGGAGGGAATTTGGCAGATATTAGACAATGCCCAAGGCTTGAGAGGTGTGAGAGGAAGAGGGGAGTGAGGGTGGTATTTATAGTGGAGGAGGGGAGGTATTTTAGATTATTTTAATTATTATTATAATATTTTTATCAAGACTATGAATAATCTCAAATCAAGTGGCCCTAAATAGTGATAATATCATTTGATTTCGAAGCAAGTGGCCTTGCATCACTTATGATGTCATAAATAGTGCATTTTTACTGATAAATTGATTATACGGTATTTTACCGTATTTCACTATTCACCGAAAATTCAAGAGTTTCAGAAAAATACCAAAAATTTACCCCAACCATTTTTCGATGTGAAGAATTCAAAAATGAACTCCATTTTTCAAAAATAATTTTCTAAATATTATTAATTTAATTTTTAAATAAGGTCACAGTTAATTCGAAAAATAACAAAATTGAAGTGCAATTAGTTTTATGTGACATTGGAAAATTAATTAAGATCCCATTATCCTATTGCCATGGGAAAATAAAATAATATTATTATTTACTATTCATGAGGTCATATTACTATTCATATTACTATTCATAAGGGCATGTTACTATTCACCAAAAAACAAGTTTGTTCCATCAGACTCTAAATAACATACTGAACACAATTGTACATGACAGTTTCTTGAAATTAAAAACATAGAAGAAATAAAATTATGTTTAAAGGATACTTATAAATATATACCTTAAACAAAATTTCAAGCATTTTCAATTTATTTTTAGAAAACCTTGGGATGTTACATTATCCCCACCTTCTTGAAATTGCGTCCTCGCAATTTTATTTGCTTATTAAACAACTGAGGGTACCTTGATCAAGGTGTCCACTCGGTTTCATCGTCATCTTGTTCACGTAGGTAGAAGTCCCATGCATTACAACAATGATTTATAGATCCTTCAAAATCATTTGCTTCCTCCATCCAAATACACCTCGTACAACATGGGTCATATGGGTGTTCACAGAAAAACAGTTTTGGAAAATAATCATGTATGACATATAATTCCAAAAAATCTGATAAAACATGATTTCTATAAAATAGTCGGATCGAAATTGAGTTGAAACTTTCTATTATTGGTCCTTTTAAAATACCATAAGTATGTGATGTGAGACTATAGTTTAAAAGAAAATATAAATAGGTTGCACAAGGGTCTCCTTCCTCAGCACCATTTTTAAAATCATAATATGCTTCAAATTCTTGTGATAAGGTAAAATATTTGAAAATACCTTGATAATATTTACCTTTCTTGAAATTATGTGAATATTGTGAAAATAGTATTTGTCTAAAAACAACCCATGATCCACGATGATAACGAGGTATAGAGGAGGTGTTTGATATCTCAAAAAACTGCTTGCAAGTGAGTTGTATGCTAGAAAAAGTTTCACAATCATCCGAAGATGACTTTGCAATAATTATTGCAAGCATGTCATCAGGAAGAGATAGGAATTTCGTTTGAGATCCTTCTCCTTCCATTCGTAACCGACTTTACTTGACCTGAAAAAAAAGTTATAAAACAAGGATTTAACTGAAATAATAGATATAGGGACTAATCACGTGTCTCACAAGAACTCCTAATCCCTAAAGTTGTCTAAACCAACCTCTGATACCAACTATAAGGACCCGCACTTATTTCATACATAATCTTGAATTTATTTAAGAAAACACTTCATTATACATTGAGGATCTTTTCAAGTTTAGAGCTTTAGAGAATTAAGACAAAACATTCATAACATTACACATTGTTACATAGTGGATACCATAAAATCAGTTTCCATTATCCTCAGAATATAAAACATTAAATCACAAAACAAGACTCCTTGACAAGTCTTCAACATTTAACATGTCTTCATTCCTTGTATTACTCATCATTAACCTGTGAAAAATCATTTAAAAACTTGGGTTGAGCACAAAATCTCAGTAAGGTATGAAAAAGAAGGAAAAATCACATTAGTCCATGAATACGCATGACGTATGAAAACATTTTCAAAAGACATGCTTTCCACCCATAGAATCTTACTTAGCGTAACATGAGATTTACACAAGATCCACACAAACATAATTATAATCATATAGTTATATTGGGGCATTACTTACATAATCTTGTAACCATCTTGGCTACCTTAAAATTTGTAACCCTCACGGCTACCTTACTTTGTGTAACAATCACAGTTACACTTGGAGTAACCATACGGCCGACCTCCAACTTACTCATACCCAATGCATTGGAGGGAAATATAGGTCCCACCCTTCATCATAAACAATTCCCAATTACCAAAACATAATCATACAACATAAACAATAGCATAAAAACATTGCCTTTGAATCTTATAAAACATAATTTTAAAAGAGGATTTTAGAAGAAAAGTCCCTTATAAACATCATACACTTGAAGTGAGGCTTAATAGAGTGGATGTAATATGTATATACTCTGTAAATACACATAATGAAACATAATATAAACAAAACCCATCACACAAACAATTTAAATAGCACATAAATTATAAAGTAGAATGTTAACCCAAAGAATGGAAATCGGGTTAAGAATTCCCTTACCTTGGGCTTGTCTTACTTCAAAATTGTTTAAACCTCCTGTATAATGGTCAAAAGGGTGTTATTAGTATTTTACATAAACATGTTCATGTTTATAACATCTTATATGTTCATTTCATAACCTCATTTCATCCCTTATTTGTTAGTATTTGGTTCCTTGCATTATTTTGGGTGAGTTCTTTTGTGATTTTCACAATCGGTTCATGATGAATCTTTCTTGTTGATTGGAAGTGAAACTCCAGAATTGGAATGGAGTAGTATTTACATAATTCCAGTACCATAAATTATACCATTTATCACTTTGGTGCTTTATATGATGATGATTTATAAGTTAAACATTAATTATGTTCGTTTAGATAATTTATGTGGTTCTTTGATAATTACAACTTCATTTAGTATTGTAAAATTGAATCATGAGTACAAAAGAATTCCAGAACCTTATATGATTCATAAAACATATATTATAACCCGGTTCCACCATATAAATGGTTTCATGACCAGACTTGAAAGAATTAATGGAGATTGAAAATACATCGTCCATGATATCGGTAATTCGACACAAATGGACAATGTTTTTTGATTCTTTAAATAAGTGAGAGAGGAGAGGAATAATGATTTGTAATTTTCCATAAACATGACAACATCCAGAATATACATGATTCTGGAGATTTCATGCCTCTTGGATAAGAGGGGGTGAAGAACTAAGAGAAGGGAATCTTGAAATGAAGAAAACATGAGAAATTTCTTACAAAAAATTCGGCAGCCTAACGGCGCCTCTTAAAATTTCATAAAAACAAGATTGATGAGAGGAATGGAATATCTCATCAATCATACAAAATTTGGACAGTAAGGGGAAATATTAAACGAAATATCCCAACAAAAGACAAAGGGAAAGGAAGAGAATAACATAAAATGGAAGGAAAGAATGAAAATGAAAGAGGATGTTTACCTCTTGATCTCTTCTCCTTGAGATCCTTCTTAAGGGCTTTGATTTTGGTCTTTTGGTGAGACCAGAAGCTCTAGGACGTGGAGAAGATGATTGGGGAGGGAATTTGGCAGAAATTAGACAATGCTCAAGTCTTGAGAGGTGTGAGAGGAAGAGGGGAGTGAGGGTGGTATTTATAGTGGAGGAGGGGAGGTATTTTAGATTATTTTAATTATTATTATAATATTTTTATCAAGACTATGAATAATCTCAAATAAAGTGGCCCTAACTAGTGATAATATCATGTGATTTCGAAGCAAGTGGCCTTGCATCACTTATGATGTCATAAATAGTGCATTTTTACTGATAAATTGATTATACGGTATTTTACCGTATTTCACTATTCACCGAAAATTCAAGAGTTTCAGAAAAATACCAAAAATTTACCCCAACCATTTTTCGATGTGAAGAACTCAAAGATGAAGTCCATTTTTCAAAAATAATTTTCTAAATATTATTAATTTAATTTTTAAATAAGGTCACAGTTAATTCGAAAAATAACAAAATTGAAGTGCAATTAGTTTTATGTGACATTGGAAAATTAATTAAGATCCCATTATCGTATTGCCATGGGAAAATAAAATAATAATATTATTTACTATTCATGAGGTCATATTACTATTCATATTACTGTTCATAAGGGCATGTTACTATTCACCAAAAAACAAGTTTGTTCCATCAGACTCTAAATAACATGCTGAACACAATTGTACATGACAGTTTATTGAAATTAAAAACATAGAAGAAATAAAATTATGTTTAAAGGATACTTATAAATATATACCTTAAACAAAATTTCAAGAATTTTCAATTTATTTTTAGAAAACCTTGGGATGTTACAAATAGACTCCTTATGAATCAAATTCTGATCAAGGTAATGAAGATAAGACAACACCCTTCAATGAGTAAGTACACTACATTTAACTCAGGTAAACTAAATATACCTACAACAAATTACCTAGGTCTGTACCTTATCCCAACCTAGTGTGTACTTCCTCAAGTACATGGAAGAAACTATCTATATATATCAGGGACATCCCAAGGATTTTCTATCCATGTACCTCATGTATCCTCAGGCCAAGTATCCTATATGACCAATAGTTGTGTATCTCACATGGTGTATAGTTCTGTATATTACATGGGGTCCTGTTGTGTACTGTATCTGGTTGTATTCCATCACATGGGGTCCCTAGTTTAGTACATGGACACATCTCAACGCATCCTAAATTGTTCAATTCTCCACCCTAATATCTTGAAATAATCTTCAATGGATACTTCCCAACAGATAAATGGATTTTAAAATTAAAAAATCTGAATATATAGTGAGATATTTTAAAAAATAAACAATAACCTACCTAAAGTCGTAATATTTCGAACATAACTCCCATATTCATGGCATGCACTCACCGGAGTCCAATATACCTTTAGATAATTTTCTTAATGATGATACCCTCCTCTATATCCCTCTTCCCCCCTCCCTTTATCCCTTAGATTCAAGAGAAAAAGGCATAAATACTATCATTGTACTGAATATTCTATAGGGAAAAGAGGAGAAGAAAATGTAAAATGAAAAAAAAGTAAAAAGGGCCTAAAACCGACCTTGAGACACACGATGGGTTGATACCTTACCCATTCTAGACTCAAATTATAAGTCAATATTAAAATATGAGTCTCAAGTTATAATATATCACAAAATTCATGCATGTTAAGAACTAATGTTTAATTAATTAAATATTAAATATTCCTTGAAAATACGAATGGCTGAGAAATCCACCAAACTCATATCCTTGGGTGGAAACTATATTTAATGACCAATGGAGTGGTTAAAAAAATTACAAGATTATTTTTTGAAATTACTTTTTTCCCCAAAAATCATCCAACAAATAAATTTTTTTGATTTCCCCTGATTTTCTCAACATGTAAAAAATGTGAGTTTTCATAGTTATGGAACATTAATTGAATCTATTCATACAAAATCTTAATCAAATTTAATCATCCCTAAAACATGGTTTAATGTTATCAAACTTCATAAAAACTATCATAAGCATCTATATTAACAATTAAATATTTCTATACCCCAATATCAAGACCACTAAAATGTGACTATATCACTTTCTAAACCAAATGAGAATAAATATTCATCATAATTAAAAACTCTATACTATTCACCTCTTCCCTAAACTTTCTATCACCTGCCTCTCGAGTTATATCACTATATGATATCCTTATAAAATTTTCAGTTATATCATTTCTTTCCCTAGAGTATAAATATTCTCTAATCTATAATCAAATAGAAACATCACCTTCCCATGTTTTTTTTTCAATTTTATAAATAATTTCTAATCCATAACCAAATAGAAACTTCACCAACTTTCGCTTCAATAAATTTAATTATCTAAAGGAGAAGATATATTTCACGCTTTTAGGGTTAATGTACACTATAAAATTTTTAGCCAACATGTAATGTGTGATGAATCAAATCAAATACCTATATCCAAATACATTATTTGATTCATCACATAGCCTCAAATGTTTCCACTAATCACTAGAGGAAAAAAATAAGTGTTTAGTTATAAAAACAGAAATTTGGTGAATAATGTTATTACATATATCAAAAAAATAGATATATAAAAATGAAACATAAAATAGATTATCAAATAAAATGTAGTTGAAAATTCAAATGATAAAATACATAATAGAATTAAAATTAATAAATCATCAGTAAAAGACAATTAAATAGTAATATAATAATATTTCATGTTCAAAATGATCCTATAGATCCATCAATATATCTCTATCCATGGATCTAATACAACTAACTAATAACGAATAAATTATTTATTTTACCAATATCATAACTAATGAAAATTAAATTTACACTAATTTATATGTGGATGAAGTGAGTAAAAAACTCATTAGGATTTCCCTCAAATGACTCCCATGTACTACCATGTATGATTAATAAAAAATATTCATTGTCTCTGTAATGTAACAAATTTTAAAATATTTTTTTTATCTAAAAGAAATTTTAAACTAACCGTTATCCAAAAATTATATAAGGAAATCCTTTTTAAAACTACAGTTGACAAATAATTTATAACCATGAATTTATTTATAGAAATAAATTTTAGAAAAAATAACGATTTTAATTTAAAACGAACATTTTTATAACCCATAATGTGTCTAATATATCCTTTATAAAACCCATAGAGTATAAATATCGAAACCTACCACAAAAATAACATATCATAAAATTTACCCACTATATGAAATAATATCACATTAAGATATTAATGAGCATCAATACCTATAAGGGAACATTCTATCTACTGACAAAATGACAACTGAAATGACTCTTAGATCGACCAAAAAACATATATACAAATTCACCACCCACACATACACTTGAATTTGTATTATTTCATATCCATTATACCATAATGAAATATCCAAAACCATTTCCTTATTTCTCTGGTCATAGATAGTTGCTTATGCCATTAAAATAACATGACCCACCACAAATATTTTTAAAACATGTCAATAAATCCTTTGATAGAAATATATATCCATTTGATTAAAATTAATTAAAAATTATATTTCTAAAATAATACTCAAATTCAATAAATTTAATAAAATTACAAGAAACTATAAAATATTACAAGTTCATTAAAATCATATGAATGAAATATAACTTATTTAAAAAATAACATCCACATAAACCATCATTAGATTCATAAAGAAATTACTTAATTTGAAAAAAATCAAAACCAATAAATTTTATGAAAAACATAATAGCTGTCAAAAATATCATTTTTGAAAAAAAAGATATAGAAATAAATGATTAATTTAAACCCTCAATAATTATTTTTAATAAATCGGCAATTAAAAAGTCAAAAATTTATTGTAATTCAATAAATTCAATTAAATTTATCAATAATTTAATAAAATATCATATCTTACTATCTAGATATGTTTCTTGGGATTTTCTATAATTTCATATATGATGACTATAATGATGGAAAACAACATTCAATTCTTATCAATATATATATATAAGAAATCAAATCCAATATCCATATACTTATATATTCAAATACAATAAATAGGTATTTAAAAAATTGGTAAAATCATAGATCCATGAATATAATTAAACATGTATTGTTTTATAGATTTGTTATTAATTCATTCATCCAATGAGTTAGAAACTCTAAATGATGATTGAAATCCCTCAAAGTACAACTAAAATGACACTTAAATTCATAAAAGGATGTTGGGATATTTAATGGGGGTCAATATAGAGGAATAACGTAACATGAAATGAAACCACTTCTCTTAAATATGTATAAATAGTTTTTATACACAGTTAGAAAAAAAAATGTGAAAAATCATTTGTTGTTATTTCCTCAAAGTGGCCTTGCATTGTTAACACACATTTTTATCAATACATGCTGAAAACCATGTGATAATTTTATCCTATAAATTCAAATATAAATAGTTATCTCACATGTTTATAAAAATGTGACCATAATCATTTAATTTTACTACCTCAAAACACCATCAGCATGATTATATTGGATTATTAGTTAACTAATGTTCATAACCATGTATATATCAAAACCCCTTTCAAATTGTCCATTTTCAAATAAAAATCCACCAAAATAGAAATAATATCTTATACACCAAAATTGGGTTCCCTAATTTTCTCTATTATAAGAATTTACATCATCATAATGTCACTGAGAAGTTCCCTCTTCAAAAAGATTCTTCCCCAGTTATCACATAAGAGCCACTCTCTTCTGATATTCTTACTTAATCACATTGTGTTACCACACACATACCTTACAGAAATACTACATCCTATATGATCTATTATTCTCAATCAATTATATATATATATTTCTCTACCAAGGTCATATATTGTACCAAATAAACATTATCCTAATTCAGAAAATAAAGTGGAGTTTAATGATACATTTTTAGTTTATAAATGTGAAATACATAATTTTTTTTAATAATTTATAAATATTTAAATTATAAAAAACAATTATAGAAAAATTAAATCATTGGTATAATAGTTATTATCATGAATAAAAACATGCTATATTCCAATTTCTTTCCCTTTTAAGCACAAACAATGTACAATTTGGTTTTTTTATATAACCTCATTTATGCCTCCCATATACTAGAGTCCACTAACTAGTTTAACAAGTATGTGACCCATATTAAGGGTATTATTTTGTTTGTATCATTAGTTAAAAATAATAAATAAATGACATAAACAATATGCATAATAAGAAATTAGAATTTATGTATCTAATTAACACTAAAATAAAACCATGACATAATAAATATACCCATGTTATATAAAATTTATATTTAATTCAAACATTACATAGATAAAAATATATATTATCAATTAGATCATATACAATATAAAATTAAGGAATAAAATAAAATAACTGGCTCCACTATATCCTTGATACATCCCTTAATATCTTGTCTGAAATACCATAGAATAACCTTTTCATGATCCCACACACACCCTATGTTCAGGTCTTCATATCAAATAAAATTTTAGTATATCCATCAGGGTGTGTTTCAAAAGTGTGAGAAATAAATCCTAGTATTCCACCACCAAGAGGAAACCTAATATATTTCATGATATACAACTGTATGTTTGGAAAAACATGTATATAAAATTAAGGGAATTTAATAAATATTGTTAGGTAATTTTTTTTTATCATACCCACCATGAAAACCATATTTCCCTAGTTTCATCATTTCTAGGAAATCATGTCTAGCATATCAATAATAATATAAAGGAATATCAAATATAATCTTAGACTAATTTCCAATCGAACAATGGTAATAATAATACAAAATAGTTTATAGAAATAATAGTTTATCTAAACATGGGAGATAATATATGTGTAACACACTAATATTTTAAAATTACATTGTGTTTGATAGCATATACAACATGAAACACTGAGATTCAATAGACCAATAAATGCTTTTATTTTATGACTATTATAGCATATATGAAGAATTATCAGGTCTAAATAGAAGAAACCTAAATATAATATAAATAAATTTTATAATCAATCAAAATTTATTAATAAATTATCAAGAAATAAGTACTTAATTTTTTGTAAAGTTATTTTAGACATCAAAATATATTTTCTTCAAAATATTTTTTTATTGTTTCGGGAATATTATAATTAATTTATTGATAAATATTTTTTTAAATCATAATATCAAAACTATCTTATTTTTATTTTCTATGATTTTTCTGAAAAGGATTATTTTCTAATGACTAGTGAAAATACTGATTTTTACACAAAACTATATTTTTATTTAAATCACTAACACCACAACATTTTATTTTAAGATAGTTTCAAATAAAAATTATTTATCTTATTTTATTAATAATCCATCTAATTTAATTGGAATTAATTTTTATGTTTAGTTTGATATAAAAACATTTTTATACTCTGAAAGGAATTTTTCTAAAAACATGTTTTCTTTGTGTTTTGCATTTTCTTCTTAAAATAATTTCTTAAAACTCTATAAATTTAATATTAAATAAATGATTTAATATTTTTAATTATTAGTTTCAAAATTTTAAAATATTTCCCTTTTATTTTTTTCATTATGAATAGTAATCATAGTAAATGTTTATTACCACAGTTAAGGTAAAATTGGTTTATTATGGTTAAAAAATGTGATATGGATTAAAACTTATTAAAACCCCTTAATATGTTAAATTTTAAAAGTATATTTTATACGTAATCATCAAAAATTAAATAATATGACCTTTAATTATTTTAACAATTATATCTAAATTTATAAAATTTATGTAAAAGATAATGTAAAACATTTCACTTACTTGATTTTTATATCTATAATATTTTTTGATGGGATTAAGAATGAATTATGTTTGGTTATAAATTTATATTTTAAATATGAATGAATTTTTTTATCATGGTATTTTATTTTTTATTTTTAATATTTAAATAATAACCTCAAATGCTTACGCAATGCTGACATAGTGCTTTTTCAACTAGTATAAAAATCAAATAAATTATTTTAATAACTGTAAAAGTAATATTTTATGGGTGATTTTTAGTGTCCCAAATATTTTATAAATAAATATATTTTATTAGGGTTGTATCAATGGATTATATTCTAATTACACAACTATTTTGATGACTTTAATTTCAAATTTAATGAATAGTTTCAAAATTGACATTATTTATATTTTATGTGAAATAATATATTTTTAATTTTTCAAAAAAATAATAAATTTCTTTAAATATGAAAATTATAATCATAAATAGTCTAAAATTTCACCCTTTGGCCATTTATGAGCCGATTTTTACCATATATATAAAATTATAACACTTTAATATTGAAAAATTCAATGTCGTGATTAAAGATAAAATTGGTTAACAAAGGGGTTAAACCAAAAGATAAGGTTTAAAATGATAAATAAACCTATAAAAAATTTAATTATATGATAATAATAAGACCATATATTAATTATATTCTAATAAATATCATTTTTTAATAATTTTACATGAGTTACACACTTAATATATTTTTATATTTCATGTATTTCCAAAATGACATTAATGGTATTTAATAATAAATAATATTTTATTAAAATATTTAAAGTTCATAAAAATAATATATTCATCCAACTGAATGAGATATTGTTAAAAATATCATAAATTTCCCATTTATGATTTTGTATTAAATTTCTTGAACCCTAACAGTAAATAACATTATTATTACAGTGATTGTCCAAAGGGTTTAAAGGGAGTAAAAACTAAGATATAAGGGTGAAATCCAAACTAGAACATGTTAAAATATTATTTTATGTGATTTTATATATTTTTAATCATATTATATTTTAATTATATCAATTTAAATCCATTTTTATGTAAAATTAATTTCTATTAATTTAATACATTAAATAATTCCAAGAGTGCCCCGCCCCTCACTTATAAAATGGAACCACCTATCATTTACTAGTCCAAATATTTTATCCTTATTAATTTTAAATTACCTCAAAATAATCATATTAGTTCCCTTAAATACATCATATAGCTTCTATTATTTCCAAAAAAACATTTTTCATGGTGTAAGGTGTAATCAATACGTGGTTTCTCAAAGAATAGTTATAACTCTTAACTGAGCATTTTCAATTTTATTTATTCTGATAGATATTATAAATTCATGGTATCCATTATAAAATAATGAATTAATTATATTTATATAAAAATATTTTATTATCAATATGTAAAAACCATATCCCATCTCTTTTTTATCCATTGAAAAAAGAAAACAACGCTCACGTGTATGTACAGTTCACAATCTCCACCTAGCAGTAAAATCCATTCTTTATCACCATTTTAGTTGGATGGTTTATAATACGTAAATAATTAATAAATATGATTCTTATGAAATAATTTTTATTATATAATTATAATATCATATCTACCTTCTTACCATCCTATTCGTTGGCAAATGATAATGTCGCTTGTGCGTACATGTGGACTGCCACATCCACGAAGCGATGTGATCCATTTTTCTTTTCTTATTTATATGGATGTTAAAAATGATATATTTAAATAATATATATGATGCAATATGTATTCAAAAATTTTAATTATTTTTTATCATTCTATCCCTCTGTCCATTAAAAAGTGAAAATAGCATTCATGTGTATGTGCGACTTATCATCTCTAAGAATGGTGTAATTCATTTTTATATCTATAATTTTTTTGGATTACTATATATATAATTAGTATAAATTATATTTATATCTTGGTTATAACTGTATTGATGATGGAGCCATGATCAATTTACAATGACCAGAATTACCGAATAGAAATTGTTATGAAAAATAAAAAAGTTAATTCCTAGAAACAAAGCTTTTAATGTGAAATTGTTAATAAATGGGTATTGAAAAGTTATAAGTGTGTCAAATATGATATTATATGTATGTAAATGATAATTTAATAGAATTATAATAATTTTAAATTTATTATACATATATTTAGAGAACATTTAATTCATGTTAAATTTTATGTAGTGTATTTCTATCTCAAATGTATTTATGTGAGACACTTTTCATATTCATCACTTATTTCTATTATGTGGTGTACATTCTCTCCATGAATGTGTTTTGATTAAAATTATGAGGATTTAAATATCCATATAAGGTTTTCCCTTTCATGAGATTTTCATGAAAATATTACCAATGTTTTAAGAGTTTAATTTAACAATCTCAATGTTTACTATGATTGTTTATGATCAAATTTCTGATCAAGAAATCTCCAAATATAACTCTAAATAATACAATTAATGTTATTATTCATTGTTTATTTCTATATATTACATTTTTTTCATTTCATTTTTCATCTCTTTAATTACTCAATAGACTGAAAGAATGTTTTTAATGGAAAATGGTCATATTTCTCACTTCAGTAGAAAATATTTTTTCTTCAATATCCATGTTTTCTAAAAAATAATAAATTGTTTGATTATTTTATGATTTATTAAATTACTTTTCACCCATTATGTACATTTAAAAAATTAAATGGAATCTTCTTTTCATTTTACGAATAATGTACTTTTGACTTTTTACCAAAAATTGGAAAGGAATCATTATTTTAACAAACACTACATAAAGAGAATTCCCCACCATCATGAACACTAAATTGTCTAAAGATTCATTTATATGTTTCCATGGTTCTTTTCAATGAAAATTTTTCTATAATATTTTTGAAATTTTTATGATTAAAATAATTGATTTCAAAATGATATGGGCATTTAGCACAAGAAATATTGTATGTGATCTTAAAAATTTTTATCTTTGATTACATACGTCGATATTACTTATTCATTACTAGGGATATGATCCAATGATACAATCCTTATTATTTTCTTGGATGGCATATGATTATGAAGATGATATATTTTTGAAACCCATTTATTTCCATCGGGTTATGTTAGGATGAAATTTTGAAATTCTTATGTAATCCATTTATTTTCTATTGGTTTTGATATATGATGAATTTTTTATGATGTTATAGAAAGAATGTGAATTGATTTTTTTTATGTGATGTGTTGTCTTGGAATTATATATCCCTAAAATGGATTGGGTAAAGATGGTTATCTCATGAGATAATAAGGACTGAAATATGGAGTGAAACGAGTTCAGTAAAAATCAATATCCATTATGATAGTCATGGGATTGAACCTTGACTTAGGATATGATGGAATGAGGAGTAAACCATATCCACTATGGTTATATTGGGTTTAAAAAACTACTATATATTTGTTGGAATGCGAAGTCAACTTATTATACAATGATAGACATAGAAGTGTTCCTTAACTAAAGAAATGACTTTCTATGATTATGTGTATGCCAAAAACTGATGCATTATGAAAATTTTATTCTCTAAAGGAAAATGTTCATTTATTCATTTATGATTCATATCTTATAGACTCCCAAGATTTATTTCATAATAAAATATTATGATCTATGGTATGTTGGGAATGGTTTTTTATTAGTTAAGATTGTGTTCTCATACCCTTATCCTCAGGAAATTTTTATGTGATCACTCATATCTACCTCCTTTAACCTTACTAAGAATTTGAGATCATCCATTCTTATGTTTCCATTCCTCAGGTGGTTAAGAAAGGTTTTATGTAGGTTATGTCTAATAATAGTAATTTATGTGAATCTCTTTGTGGTATATGTTGAGGATATTTCATTAAATAAGAATATTATGTATATAGTCTTCAAAGACACTAAACTTTTATGGCCCTGGGATGTGTATTGGTAAAATATATTGAATATTAATCTATTAATATATAATATCTATGTATGAAAAGTATGGGTCTTTTTTGTTGGAATCATAAAATAAGTTTAATCAATATTTGGATATTAGGATTAGAGAACGTTTCTTAAAACCATGGGGATAAATCAACGTATATGATAACATCATATTTTTTGGTGAGGAATAGATTATATGGTTTTTCGAGAAATAAATATCTACCAAGATACTATAAGTGGATGTGGTTTTGTTATAGATTCTTATAGGGGTAATAAACCAGAAAATTGCTAGTTCAATATATATTAATCATCATTCTAGTTCACATTGAGTGTCACCTTACTACACACCTTGTTTGACACTCTTAAGGGATATTCTTATGGTAATTCATGTTTTATTTATGAACCATTATGAAGGATTTGAATATATTATGATCATGGTAGACCTAGGATAACCCTAATAAGTCATAGATTGAGAATAAGGTTCCATTATTTCAGAATCGTATAAAAAATATTTCATGATTATATGATTACTAAATATGATTAATATTTATCACACTAAGGTTTTTTGTTATATTAAATTGTTGGAACTATGAATATTGAAGTATACATTTGATTTCAAATATAATGGAATGACATTCCTCTTGAGAAACCAAATGAAATGTGATATAAAAGGTGATAACATGTGATTAATACTAATCATCCATCTCATTGTATGGTGAACAATATCAACTTGGGTGAGTTTCCTGACACAGTTAATAATAGAAAAATATTGTTTTATTAAGACCATTGAGGGGAAAAAGATTAAGATTCCTACATGTCAAGTATGCGGGAAGAAGAACACGGGGAAATGATTCAATGGAATGATAAAAAATTTATGTATGTAAAATAAGGTCAAAGAGTAAGTGATCATCGAGGAAAATTATTTTTTTTGATGGAGGGATATGAATTTCCTTCAAATGTTCCATTTATATACAATGTATTATGTATGGAGAATATGTGAATTCTCTAAGACAATATGAGAATATAAGGGTCAACTCATAGACCAGTGAAGGAATTAGGTTATACTAATAGTTAAAGTGAAAAGAATTTTAGTGTATATATATTGGGATTCAATAATTTTGTTATAAAAGTTTTATAGAACAGATATTTTAGTTGTATGAAACATAAAACATATAATATTTTTTCACAATAGTTTTTTTGAATTTTTGAAAACATATTTAGTGCTATGGGATATTTCTGGGAGACACATTATTGAGGTAGATATAACCCTTAATACTTTCTTGATGTTTAGATAATAATATTTAGTTGATATAAACATATGACGAAGTAAATTGTATTATATTGAAGACCATGAAATTGATTGGTTATTTGATGAAAAATTCATTTTTGTGATCTTTGATAAATTTTACCACATTTTTTAATTTATGTTATATATAGGGAATTTTTTATGAATTTATGTTTTTATTAAGGTTTTATGTAATTTAATTTTGAGGAAACTATGAAATTTTAATGGTTTGTAAGAATAATAATATATTTAGGTTTAAGTAACTCTTTAGGTTAATATATTATTTTATTTTAAGTTTATTATATTAAATTTTATAGTGGTTTGTAGATAATATTCATGGTTGAAAAGTGGTTCATTAATAAGGTGATGTTTTCAGAGCTATTTAAGGTCAATCTAAGGATTTTCGTTTAGGTTGTCATCGAAATCTGATTCATGATAATTGGGTAATGTTCCCTACATTATTCTATAGAGATTTATAATAGTGATTAATGATATTTTGGGAGATGGTTCATTGGGATGAGGTATATTTAACCCTTAGGTTTAACAGGTTATTTAACAAGAATAACTATTTTAGAAGAATATAATTATATTTTAGTTATGTAAGCTAAAATGTATGAGATCACCTTTTAGGTTAAAAAAATATTTAATTTTGAGGTTATTAAGGTAATTTGATATGTAGGGTGATTTATTAATGGAATTATCTATGTTTAACCACTCATGTTATTATAGAAATATTGGAGAAAAATATATTATTTCTTCCTATGGAGGTTTATAAATATTGGATATTATCTTAACTTGTTCTAACCAATCTGGATTTGTTTAAAATTTAAGGATTGGATTAATATATCTTTATCATTTAGTGTATTATTTTATTGATTTAAATCTTATTCTAGTTCTTTGAGAATGAAAAAACATTCATCTTTAATACTCATCGTTTGGAGAAAAGGATGATATTATGGTGGAAATTGATTAAAGGATGAAGTATTTCTTTTCATGTAAGTATATTTCATTATGTTTTTTGTCTAAATGAAATTGAATTCTTAACCTCTAGAAAAATGATAATAAAACAAAAAATTTATCCAATTATATTCATTTCTAATGAATTTATGGTCTTTTTCACACCTCATTGATTTATGGATTTATGGGTATTACCTTTATCATGATTATTCACAATCTTGTGATCAATGCTCTTTATCACTATCCATCATTATTTGGAAATTAATTTTTCCTTACATGTTAATATTTTCACATCAAACTAATGTTATCATATTAGGAAACATAGTCATTTATTATTCTATATGACCTTTTTATTTCCCTTCCCCTCTTTCTGAGAGAATGTTTTATTAACCCTTTCGATG
Organism: Viscum album; assembly: GCA_963277665.1. Classification (NCBI taxonomy): domain Eukaryota; kingdom Viridiplantae; phylum Streptophyta; class Magnoliopsida; order Santalales; family Viscaceae; genus Viscum; species Viscum album. Next base: position 1,933,979,602 of record OY728128.1, read on the forward strand.
ATGTGGGTTTTCAATAAATGAGTTTTACAATATCAAAACCTAGATTATGAAATAGAAGATAAGAATTTTTAACGAAATTTATTAAATTAGGGAGAATGTAAAACCTTGTGATTTTATAATAGTGGTATGTTCGATTGCATATACAACACATGACACTAAGCTTTAATGAACCATGAAATATTTTTATTTTCTAATGATTACAATATATCCATTAAATTGGTGGGTATTAATATATGTCATAGAATAAAAAATATATTAAGGTCACCATCAATATAAAATTTTGAAAATTTGTTATTAAATAAGAACTCTCTTTTTAGTAAAGTCATTTTATTCTTAAAAATATGTTTTCTTAAAAAATGGTTTTTATTAATGTTTTGGTGAAAATATTATAATTAATTTCTTGTATGTTTAATATTTATATTTGAATAAAATTATATAATTTTTGAAATCAGCATATCAAAATTATCTTAGGTTTAAATTTTGGGATTTTTCTAAAAATATTTATTTTCTAGTGAATAGTGAAAATACATATGTTTATTGAAAACTGTATTTTTTTTTCAAGAATTCAGACAAATCCATATTGTTTTTAAATGTTTTTAAAGTAAAATTAGTTTAATTATATTACTAATAATTTAAATAATTTTATTTTAATCAATTTTATGGTATAATTTTTATAAAATGTTTTTTACACAAAACAGTGTATTTTTCATAAAAAGTTGTTTTTCATTGCATTTTTTGTTTTTATCTTAAATTAATTTTTTCCACATTTAGAAAGGGAATATTTAAAAATAAATTCCATATTTTTAATTATTATATCCAAATATTTTAAATAAATCTCATTTTTTTTCATTGTGAATAGTAACCATATTAATGTTTTATTATAATTGTAATGGTAAAATGGGTTAATTAAGGTTAAAAATAATGTGATAAGGATTAAAATTTATTAAGAAACTTACCATTATTTAATTTTATGGGTCTATTTCACTTGTAAGCATCCAAAAATCAAAACTATGACCATTTTTCATTTAACATTTATTTTTTCATTCATAATGTTTAAGTACATGATAAAGTGAAAATATAATTTTTTATTTTTATACCCATAATATTTTTTTATAGGGATAAAAAATCATATGTTTGTTTATAATTTTTTTATTTCAAATATAAATGATTTTTTTATCATCATACTATATTTTTAATTTTTAGATATTAAATGATTACTATAAATGTTTACACAATACTGACACGATTCTTTTGAAATAGGTAAAAAATCAGGGAAATTATTTTTTAAAACTCAAAAAGTAATATTTTTTTGAGTGATTTTGTAAATAATCGGACTCCAATAGCCCAGATATGGTGATTAATTTTTTAGATTGTCACTGGATTCAAGTAATGTCATTGCAAAGCACCGAATAGTTTAGTAGTTTTGAAAAACCATATTCATACATGATTCATATATTACATTGGTTGTATAAAATACATAGCATAAAAACTATATTTCATATTTTATATTATTTATAATATCCTGTGGAAAAGAAAAAAAGGATGAACATTGATTCTTTGTAAGGGTTTCATACAACACATGCTATAATGAGTATATATGGAAATATCAATATAGTAATGTAAAAAACTAAAAACGCAGGCCATTAAATCAATAACTTGAGCACAAAATACATATAAGGAAAAGATCAATGCAGTAATATCGTGGATAATAATTAATCTATTCTAAATAAAATAAATTCATAATTATTGGACATCAAGATCTCAAGAATCATAATACCTCTATTTTCAAGACCTGTTAGAAGATAGTTTGAAACTATAGGTATAAACCCATTTGATTTTTTAAACTAAATTTTATTGTGAGACATGTAAATGCATTAAGCAGATATATTATTTACATCCCCACTTATCGCTACATTTCCAATATATTCCAAATATATTTAATTATAAAATTATTTCATGAATAGTAATACTTCTCAAAAAATATCTATATTAAGTAAAGAACAAAGATTTATCAATAATTCCTAGAAAATTATATAGTTTTTAAGTATAATTTAGTATCTAGAAATGGTATAATATTTATGTAATAATCATATCCATGATACAAATAATAAAGTTGTTTAAGATAACTTTAATATTTAATGATCATAAGAAACTGAATGTTTCAAGGGATGGTGTTATTTAAACTTAAACCCATTGGAGAATAAGTAAAATAAAAGGTTGTTGTATTTGGTGAATAGAAATACCATTGAAGACTACAATATTTAGGAGAAAAATAACCTTTCTATTTGTAAAACACTTATAAAAAATTATGAAAATATAAAGGAAACCATTTTCTTTCAAAAAAACCTTATCAATATGTTAAAGAAGATTCAATGAAAATATTAGACATGATAGTAGAAAAGAAAATTCATGATATATTACTTAAAAAAATTCCTTTCATACTATTGAAACAAAACATAAAAGGTACCTCATTTGTAAAAGGGGTGAGGAATACATTCAAAAGATTTTGTAAAAATTAAAAAATGAGTAAAAAAATCATTTTCAAAATAATTTTATAATATTAAAAACAAATTTCAATTTTTTTAATGAAAATGTTGATAAATTAAAAAAATAAACATGATAAAAAAATAAATAAGATCAATATTCCTTTAGAAAAAATTCATTGCTTGATTCAGTTTCTAATGATTTGAAAACATAATTAAACATATAAATTCCTTATAATACTGTTCACACCCTCCAAAATGAGTATCATAAAATCTAAAAGGGAATAAATTCCGAAAGAATGGGTATTATTTTGTATGAAAAGTAAATAAAGATAAGGTGGTCAGAACATATGGATCACCTAAACCCCTAAAGGAAATGTGATATCATGACCTTTATAAGGTCACAATAATGGTTCATGCATAGTGTATAACCTCCTAGAGATCACATGAATCACCTTTTTAAAATCCTCCTTTCTTTTGATAAGGTTTATAAGGAACTAACTGATCATATGGAGGCTGCCAGATGAGTCCCTTTAAGCCACGCAACATGTCAGATGATAGGCCACTAAAACCCATAAAACGCTTATAAAATAAAAGATGAAAATATACAAAACGGTGAAGTCTTTTTTGGTTGTTCATATTCATACGACGGGTCCATGTGGTTAGAAAGACACTACAGAAGCCCAAAAGACATGTCTACCTTACCATGAAAGAGTCTGCTGACATGTCACCTTCATCGTGCAAACAATTTTGAACATGTCCATTGTAATGTGTTCCACCCCTATTATTCTATAGAAAAAATGGGGGTTTTCATGATAATTCTCTTGCTTCACTAAAAGGCCCATTATTGGTCACATGAAACATCACATAGAAGGATGGTGATGATCTTCAAAGACACTGGTATGGTTGTACACAATCCCCAACCTTTGTAAAATAGAGATGAAAATAAAAATGAGAAATAGGGAAGCATCATGCGAATAATAGATATCTTTATCATCAAACGAAAGTGGGTTTTACCCCTAGTGATCACCATTGATCCCATCTAGGACACCTCAACATGTAAACAAGATCTCATGATGCCCCCTAGCAGGTCACCTTTGTCTTAGGCATGGCCCTAGACATGTCTCTTTTAAACATGTGAAATCTATTCCATATTCATGTTGATCACATGAAATCCCCTATACATGTCGACATTTCTTTTTATAATCCTTTGAAATGTCAAAATGGAAAGTTTAAATCCATTTTATCATCATAGGACAAATAAAAGAGGAATAGGTGGAACATTCTCGCAGTCATTGAACATCAGGTGACACCCACAGAATGACCCACGACATGATCATGTGAACTGCAGAACACCAAATCCCTCTGCTGAATCCAACCCAAATATGCAAGATACACACTATAAAAGGTGGTGTATAAATGGGGTGATGAGTCCTAAAAATACCCCCCCCCCAGTACAATAAAAACACACTATGTATCCACGGTCGACCACACACTGGAACACAAGAGAAAAATTTCTCAGGGCAATGAATCACGATATCTCAATGGTTTTCCACCAGGTAAAATCTATGAATAACCCTAAAGGATTATAAGGAATGTATAGGCACTACATGTGATCATGTTATATCACACAAAGTTCTTATGGCGTGTCAATCAGATTATGCGAAGGATATCCTGCATGTAAGTCAGGCCACGTCAAACCTAAAGGAAGCTAACACTATAAAAACCATAGGTAGATATGCAATAAAAGGCTGTAATAAATACTAAAAAATGGATGACTCATGAAAATAACATATATTTTGATCCTCATGTGCTTCACATGACTCAATCCAAAATTCTATAGTACTGGGACATCTCACTTTAATCATGAAAAAATCCCTTCAAATAATATTTGGATCATTTGATACACCATGATAATGTCAAAGAATGTCACATGATGCCCTCTGGGCAAGCCACCCATGTATTGCAAGGCCCTATGGACTTGATACTCAAAACCTTACAATGTTCTTAAGACATGTCACCCAAGTTATGTGGAGGTACTAGGAGAATTAAGCGAGGCCTCACAGTGAAAATGATACATGTCATCCTAGATCATGTAACGTCCTCCCGACAAGTTTTCCAGGTTATGCAATGTCCTCTAGACAATTCATCCCTAATCATGCAATTCCCTCCATATATGTTAGCTTAGATCATTTTATGTCCTTCGTAAATATCATCCCAGATCATGCAGCTCCCTCCAGACATTTCAACCTGGATCAAGTGATTTCCTATGGATAATCCATCCCAGATCATGTGGCACACACTAGACATTTCAATCAATATATTATGATGTCCTCTGGACAAGTTGTCCAGGTCATGTGAGTACCTTTAGATATGCCAACCTTGATCATGCGAGGGTCACCATAAATTCCATTAGATTATTTTACATCCTTAAGATAATTCTATTAGATCATGTGGTTATCCGTGGTATTGTTTTCTATGAAACTATTTCATTTCTATACATCCTCAAAAAAAATAGATAGACAATTTGAACATGTTCGTTAGGCAATCGGGACATGTCAAACTATCATCATGGGACAAGATAACCTCATCCAATGGATATAAAAGTGAAATATCAGTGTGTAATCCCTGATCCCCATATAAAGGAGACCTAAACATATAATCATCCAACCTATATAAGGGAAACGTCAATGTGTAAGACACTCTCAATGGAATAAAACGATAAGGATCTGTACAAGGTAAACCTTACCATTTAAGCCCTAGTCCCCATATAAGGGAACCCTCAGTGTGTTAAACATGATCAGTTTAATAATATGATATGCCTCCATAAAAGGGAATCCTCTATGTGAATCCCTTGTCTATGGAATAATACGATGTGCCATCATACAAGGGAAACCTCAATGTGTAAGAATTGATCCCCAAAAGTGTGAAACGTAAGTGTATAAACCCCGATCAGGGGTATAATACTATATGTCTCCATACAAGGGAAACCTCCATGTGTAATCCCTGATCAAATGAATAATGATGAATCAAAATCCTTTCGTAACAAGGAAACAAAGGAATCCTTTCTAACTCTCGATCTAAAATGGGCATCCAACTTAGTGTAATCCCTTACATGTCTCCAACTTTCCATCCATCATGACCCAATCACTCACATTAGATGATTATTCAAACTCATCCATCAGTGGATCAAAAATTAAACTGAACTATAACAAATTTTATTCCTATCATAACTAGGGTATCTAAGATTCCTTTATATGGCCACATCACAAATGAGAATCCGCCTTTGGGTAAGTTCTTCCTTGTCTCTAACATTCCTACCATCGGAACCCAAACAATCCCATGGGAAAATTGTTCTACCTCAACCATCAATGGTTCAAAAAGGAAATAGAACTATGATGACTCTGATTCCTATCATTACTAGTATATTTAGGAAACCTCTCAAAGGCATAATCTCAAATGGTCATCCACCTTGGTGTAAACCCAGACATATCGTTGACATTCCAACCATTGGGACCCAATCACTACCATCTGAAGATTATTATGTCTCATCCATTAGTGGATCAAAAGGAAAAAACTAATATGCTTTGATTCCTTCCATATCTAGGATACGTGTGATGTATTTATAAGTTCCATGCTCAAATAGGCTTCATCCTTTGGGTAATCCCTTCCATGTCTCCAATATTCCAACCATCGAGACCCAATTATACCATGGGTTGATCATTCTTCTTCTCCCAACAGCAGATTGATAAATCAAAAGAACTACAATGAATCTGATTCCTTCCATAAATATGGTGCATAGGACACATTACTAAGGCCCAAGAATCATATTAAACCCAAACAGATATATCCAAATATGTAAGTATGATATCTGTATGTCATAAGACTGATAAATTATTATCCCATGATTCTCACACCAATCATTGATAACATGGGATTAGGGAGTTGAAGTTTTCATATCATTCACATCATTAATCATTATTATCCATGAAAACCCTAGTTTATAAGGCCCAACCATTGGGATGATATAACTACCCACATATAAGGGTGTCTACCATCAGGAATGTCACATAGGTGTGATTGTACTACAATGACTCCGATTCTTTCTATAACTAGGATCATTAGGACACCTCAATGAGGATAAATATATATACCTTATACCTAATTCCCCAATATATATCCTTTCTACATGACTTTAAATTGCATGGTTTTAATGAACTCTATGGGTTTTCAATCATATTATAAATAGGATACATAGGACGCATAAAAAAGGTTCAATGTCATCCTTAAAATATTAATCACCTACCTGGAAGATAAAAAACTATGGTGTTCTTGGTTATATGGATTCAAAAATAGAATTTGCATTAAATTTGGTAAATGTGGATTAGTAACCTCGAATATAAACAAATGGGGTCACTAAAAGTATCTCCTTTACACATGGAGTGATTTGGTACTTTATTGTTTTGTTACATTAACTAGTCGCATATTGGGATTATGAAGTGATTCTTAGACATACCTTAAATCAATAAGAGAGTCTCAAAGTAGTAAGAAATCCCATTAAAATTGTTTGATGAGCCCAACCTCCCATCCTCCTTACTAATGTGAGTTCTTAAGATCCATTTGGTCTAAAATACCAACTGACTACCTTCCTTTGGAAAGAAGGTATGTACCTAGTTATTAATGTGTGAACCATTGGATGTTTCTGTGGAAGACAAACATAATATGGACAACCTGATGTGAACTATTATATAGGCATCAACTCCCCCCCCCCATGATCAAAAATCAGGCTAAGTCACCCATATCATTTCCTAAAAAAACGAAATGGTAAACCCAATGTGAAATCATCTGATTGCGGCACCTCCTTCATAAAATAAAAATGATAGACTACCCAGTTCTCATGGTACTATATTTTTATTGTCACATGGTTGATAACTATAGAACAGTATCCTTTCCTAATGAAAAAATGGATAATATGTTGTGAATGATTTTTTAGACATCACCCCCCTCCATAATAAAATCAGAAGGCCAATATACCTAGATTTTTTCTTGATGAAACAAAAATGGTGAATCCAATGTGAAATCATCTAAATAAAGCATCTTCTTCGCAAAATAAAAAATATAGACTTCCCAGTTCTCATCAGATAGTTTTTTCTCTTCCCATGGGTGATCACTATCGGCATGTATCATTTCCTGATGATACAAAAAATGGTAAACCATACGTGAATCTCTCAAAAAGAAAAATGATCGATTTACAATGAGTTATGTTATTTTGTTTGAAAACCCTTTGAAAAAAGTAGGGAACCTAAGATGAATCTTTCAAATGATAAAAACGATTGTCTAATCATTTGTAGCTAGGCTTCTCATTAAATAAGTCCATCCTCATATTGACAAGTCCACATGAGTCGATTGGTCATATCAGGAATAAAATAGGAAAATTAGGTTACCCATGCATATCTAATTGATCATATATGATGCCTATAATGATTAACTGATTGGTGACCTTGTTCATTATTTTCTTTGTGACTGCAAGCACTAATCTCACAAAAAACTATTGACCAGAGATAATGTCTTCATCCCGTGACCATTCAGGAAAATTAGATATGGATTCAACTCCCATGGGTCTAAAAATGACCTCACCTACCCAACACATTAAGAATTAGGTGGAGAATATAATGGTCTAGGTGTATCATCAACATGATAAGATCCTAACACTTGAGGCTTCTGGTGATGGTCTCAAAACACTAAAATTAATGAGTCTTCATCATCTGAAGAAAGCTATAGTAAATCTGGTGGCTCTCACTTCCATCTGCTTTTGAATCATTCCACCATAGCGTGGTAATCACCACCTTTAGTATATAATGAAGGTGGTTCAAGGATTCAACTAAGGATCCATTTTGGTTTAGGGGCCATAGAGGAAGTCTCCGATCATTTATCACCTTCAGCATCATCCCACAAGTGCCCTTTAGTTACCTACTAACGGTACCACCAGACACACTACCACCTATGATAACATTTCATGGGAAACAAGGATATCACATCGTTCATGGAAGGCTCTTGGTAGTCATGAGTGGGGTCACTTCTCGACTCATGTTGATGATTTCAATCGGTATTTTCTGGCAGTAACTAGCGAACAGTCTCATATACCTGCTCACTTGAAGAAGGTTTCAAGAATATTCCTACAACATAAGTGAGGAAGGTGCATATTCTTACCCCCATTCACAAATCCCATTAGCATATTCTAATGGAATAATAATTACATATGTGGGTTCATATCCCCCTTCAACTGAAGATATCTGATAGTATATAGTGGAGACAAAAAATATTCCAGATTTCATCCCTATACACACTTTTCTAAACTATCACTACATCATAGAAATAACTAAATAACTCCACCAGTATATTCTAGAACTTTTACCGATAATAGGACATGAATATATTCATATCCCTACAGATAGGGCAGCACAACACATTTATTAGTATGAACAAGTGTTTTCTCTGAAGAAAGCACACAATATCTCTTGCATCATGAAGGGTTATCAGAAAATTGAAATAAAGTAGGAGGAACCGAACCTGGATCATATTCCCATTCTAACCAGGTCTTATAATGTTATAGAGACACATTCCTCTATATAGGGGATAATTTCTATATAAAAATATTGGTGTATTATTCCAATGGCCTAAGATCGGGCTTGTATCCTCGTTCTAGTCAGGGCTCCCCAAGTGAGAGTGACACCTGCCTCAAGATATACTCATATTCCTATCAAAAGAGACCATAACATACTATAAATCCTTATTATTTGGCTCAAATCCCTGTTATTACAAAGGAACCTTAGGTGGGAGTGGTACATGCCTTGGAATGGGCTCATATTCATGTTAGTGAAGAATCTTGGTATATTCTAATAGCTCACAGAATCTATTCTCATTTCCCTAATTCCCTAAAATACTTACTATATCAGCATCCTTCAGATAAAATATTAGAGGAGGCTCATATCCTTTCTTTCATTCTGAAGGTTTGTTGGTATATTATGAAAGGAATGAATATTTGGGATGGGATCATATTCTCATTCCCACTAGGGATCACCAAGTGTGAGTGACACATGCCTCAGGATATTTTCATACTCCTATCAAAAAATATCAGTTTCATATTCCAAATGCTCAAGATCAGGATCATATCCTCATTTTGTCTGAGGGTCACTATGTAAGAATGACACATGCCCCGGGACAAGCTCATATTCCTTCCAGTGAATCTCATTGGAATTCTCCAGTATCTTCTCTATAGAATTATCATACTCCCACAACACCATATGGTTATCAATATTTTATAGAATACTTCATATAGTAGGCTCATATCCCCACATAATTCTATAAGGCAGTCTAGCATATTCCATCTATGACATAGAATGAGTATTGTATCCCTAATATGACTAATTCCATTTTTCATTGTGGTTGTTTGAGATTTTAAATATCCCAATCGATTTTAGACTCTTCAACCAAAGAAAAATGTGATCATTACCTGGATAGTCCTCCACATGGTAATGTGAAGATTGATCACATGGACTATAATCCTAACATCCACTTTGGTTGACCTCCACATGGTGATATCTCCCATAGACATGGAAATACTCCCCTTTCCCATACACCTCTATAGATATGGGTTCTCAAAAAAATAAAACTTTTTGGTATATATAACTTCTCAAAACATCATGGTCACCTGGATATAGTTCTGCATAAACTTCTAGAAATACTCCACTTTGGCTAGTAGGTGACCACAAGAAGCACCTTTTGTGCTCTATCTAGATAGAGGTTTGTAAGTTAGATGAATTGGAAGCTAACATTTAAATATGGATGGATTTGGTCAGAAATAACCTCTACACCATGTTCTGGACCCTCGTAAATTTTTTCTATGATATCCTAGATGATCTAAACAAGGAGTACATTCCTAATATATTCCAAAATATGTGTTCTAATATTTAGTGACTTAAGTCTACACACCTACCTCATCCAGGATATGAGGTTCTCCATAAGAGTATCAAGATACTCTATTAACATCTAGACTTGGATGCTATCCCCATAGCCTAGGATCCAAAACTGGAGAATCACAGCAAAGATCAACAACATGCTTGAAATAATTTCACCACAAATCTTTATAAACTGATCAATGAAGCCACATCATGTATCAGTATTCAATCATTGGGAATGTATGGATCATTTCTTTTTATCATGGCCTTGTAATAGAAAATCCCCTTTGATAAGGCATCCATAAATGGTATAGACTTCGTAAAAATCAGGGTATCAGGTTACGCATGATACATTTTGTCACAATGATGTAATTAATCCACTTTTACAGTGCCAAGATACCTTGAATGGATGGAGAGGATTTCCAATAGATTTTTTATCTCAGAACCTTAAAGAAACAGGAAAATACTTCAAACATGGAAGATGCATTATCATTCACCTCATAAACTTCCCGCAAATAATGACTCCAATCACGGGATAGCAATTCACCCACCTCATACACGAGCATCGATGTGCTAAATTGATAGAATCATGGTAGCATCTACTATATCATTCATTTATGAGATAAAACATCCCCTATTCTTATGGAATATTTACCACCACATCCACCACTCAAATCATCAATTATTGAAAGGATCCATGATATATCATTAGTAGTATAAAAAACAATCCTTTGGGATATGGGAATAGATATATCAATCGCCATCACCAAGTTCATCATCCCCTAAGAAGGTTCTTGGTAAGTCAATGTCTGTTTTAGATCAACACTATCACATTGGGATATGGGAATTTATATCTCAATTCTCATCTCAAGAGTCATAAAATTCTAAACTAGAATCCTCAGATCCTCAAAAAAGGATCAAAAATGAAAATAATGGCCCCAAATTGTCCCCGACCCATAGGATTGGGTTCATTTTCATCTTCACCTTCTCCATGTAGAGAATAATTCTTTTCTATGTTGGGATATATATATCAATAGTTGACAACCCATCAATTCCAAATGCCACAATATGACCCTCTTCATTTTAGGTAACGTTCAAAAAACACAGCCAGAAACTCCCTCAAGTTCATTGTTCACATACTAATATGGGAGGAACGTACATTCAAGGAAATCAAAAACCATTGAGTTTTAATAAAATGGTCAAATATGGGAAAGGTTTTGAAAAATGAACCTAATTTAGGAAGTGAAAAATCATCTTGTTGCATCTAGAATAATGGGAAAACTACCATTTCTTGATAAACCTCTATGAATGTACTCGCTATCAAAAAAATAGATAATTTGGATCAATACAAGGATGTAGAGGGATGAAATACATAAAATATACCCTAAGAGAAAGATCTAGATACACCCCCAAAAACTGTACATTCCAGTAACCAAAGGATAATCCAAAACCAAGATCCTTGGAATATCAATTTTCCATCTTTATAAAGGAACACTACCAAGGATAAAGGGAAGGGAGTGGATACATCCCAATCACCATCCGGAAGAAAAGAAATTCCTTCCATAGAGGAGCATTTGGAACAATATGCGAATGATATACAAAATATCATACAAATCGATGGGGAGTTACTCAGGGGGAACTTGCCCACTAGGTATAATCATTAGGTAGGGGAAAATATTTATCCCCTACACATATAAAAAGTGATGATCAACCAGTAAGAGTAGCATCTGAGCATTTGATTGGATCTAGGAATCTAGTCTACATAAATGAAGAATTCGAAAATGATCATAACTTCACTCAATTATAGAAACAACATCTCCTTTTTAAAAGGTAGAAATTAATTATTCGCATGGATAAATAATTATAAACATATGAAAAAGTGTCCTCACCATCAAATCTGACCTTCTCTCTATAGATGGGAGGTAGCTCAAATAGGATTACCATTATAATTTCTCAATGTCATTGAGTACCTAGATACTAGAATGGAATAAATGGAATGGAAACATTCACCTGTGTAGTCTAATAAAAATTCAAATCCTGAATTGGTTGTTGATACTTTTCCCCCACCAATTTCATAAATCCTATATTCCCCACCTTTGAAGGTGCAGGAGACACCAAATTATATCTCACGGACATCATATCCCGATGTGGTCTGATGATGGGTGCTCGAGAACAACTCGAGGTAACCAAGATATGGTTTTTTGTATATACTATGACAGATTCAATATTTATTTCATACAACTATCTTTCACTATAGTTTGTTGCAGGATGGTAAGAACTTCGCCATCATTTACTTTACAAATTTATCTCTCTGATGGGGGAAATGATAATTTTTTTCCAAAAACGGTAATAAAAGATAAAGCCAGAGGGTTTCTGGATTCATATCCAAATGGAATGGTCTGACCTACTCAATCAACATCCCTCTCTCATTGGATGAATTTCTATAACTTTATGATGAAAATATATAAGATAAGTTATAGACACCTCAGATCCCAATGAAATATCCTAGTGGATTCCGTGAATTTGTAGAAATGGAACAACATTTGGAAGAATCCATTTAGAAGAATCAATAGAATTATTGAATCATTCCCCCAACATATGGTAAAAGTATAGATAAGTAAGAAACTGAAATTTTTACCCTCATACCAGAAGAAGTGCCTATTCAAGCACATATGCAGGTCACGAACTACCCAGTGCCTCCTATCCAGTGGTAGAGACAATAAAATCTACCTCATTCCGAAGAAAAAACCGATTAGGGACATTTGTGATTTATGGAATGGATGAATAAATAATACTCCTTCCAAAATTAAAAGTTCTTGGTTATTTTCTTACATCCATGGAAAATAACCTACTCAAGCTCCTACAGCCTAGGAATCCCAATGAGGTCAGCCTCACCGACCTTCATGACAAATTCCCTTTCCATAGAAGGTTGAGTCATAACATCTAGGATTTCATCATATTCAAATAATTCCTTTAGATCATAGTTGATTCTATATAGGTGATGTTGGATAAATCCTTAGTGTAGATAATCTATCAAAAGAAGATGGTGATTTGAAAAGGATCCCACCAATAAAGGGAAAAAGTTCAACAACTGGATGACTTGAAAGAGAATTGATTGAGCTCATGCCACCCTTTAAGAATGTCATCACAGACCCATAAAATTCTCATCACTATGGGAGGTGTCCTAGAATATTCTACCTGAAGGTGGAAACAGTAACAAGACATAGAAATATATAGAAGAGGAAGATTCAGATTTTGATCTAATACAACATTTGATTCTTATTTAATTCTTCCCTAAAACATCCAAAACATAGGTACCACCCCACCAAAAAAGAACCCTCATCATAAAAATATATAATATTTGGATAGGTTAATGTGATAACCTTGGAAGACCCCTTGAATGATGATGAATATTCCTCTAATAATGAGTTTCATGTACATTCTCGAGGATCATAAGGTCATATGCGTATGAACTGAGGATACAGAAGATAATTTGGGCATGGTCGGAGAAAATATTTCAGCCAAGTACCCATTGATGAAATATTTGTATATTATACTTGTGTTAAATCACCCTGTATGACCTAATGGAGACACATAGGTGTCGTAGAACCCCCCCTATATTTGTTCTCACCCATTTGATTTACCTGACTAACTATTGGGGGTGTGATTTCCTGATCATCCCAAACAATGGGGAAATATGATGTCACTTGTACCACTGGTAGTACATGCTCCTTATACCTCAACATTAGTACCAGGTTAATCCACCTCAATTATCCATCCTTCTGAACCATATGTTAAGGAGAAACCTCATTTTGGAAAGTATCAACCTCTAGAACAAAAGTATGACATTCTGAAAGAGTCGGTAATTTTTCCATCCAAGATCACAATCATGCATGCACTACATATTTCAAAATTAATTGGCGAGGCAGTTGTTGATACCATCTAGATCCCATTGGAGTTCAAAATCAATTCGTTGTAGTTTTTGATTATATAATGGAGACCATGCCATCATAATTTCATGTCGTTATCTCATTTACAAAGTAGGATCAAGAAGATATCTTCTAGGGACACATTAGACCCCGACATGCTTCAGGTAGACTCGATGATATCGATATCCAAAGTTATCTAATTGAAAATTTTTATGGAATAATCCTCATACTGATTTGAACCCTTTTATTTTTTTGGATATATTAAGGGAGATTTATCTCTCACAAATCAGACCATTCAACGGTATGATAAATACGAGAAAATGCCGCTTAGGAAGATCATACTCAAAGCTCAGTTTTGGGATCTCACATTCATTGATGGCTTCATGGTTATCCAACAAGACATTGAATTCAATTTACGAATAAAAATTCCATGTATTCATATCCATGTGGTGGTTCCCTCAACATTTAATCAGTGTTTGAAATACCGCATTGATGGAATCGCCGGCATATTACATGGCGGCAGTTCCCCCTTAGAGTTTTTTGAAGTCACATATATTATTGTAGTCTTCTGTGAAAGGAATGTTAGACAACCAAGGGTGGATGAAAATATAATGGTTTCATACCCAGTAAATTGGGGACCTCCCCTATAAATCAATGGAGTGTTCCTGACATTGATTTTGTGCTAACCATAAATCTAGTTGTGGCGGTAGACTCAATCCTAAATGTCCAATCTCCTTCTGCCTCAACGAATGTGTAAAATAAAATCAGATCCAAAATATCTCTATAATGACTCTGATAGTATGGGATGTCAATGAATCTTCACATGGCCTCTCTCACCCCTAGAATGATAGGATGTCCCCAAATTTCTAACATATTCGGAAAATACCTCTATAGACTGAAAGGTGAAAGAAGAAGAGGAAAGACTCAAGTATTCCCCTCCTGTATTTGAGGAAGGCATCAACATGACCATTGATGAGATTAGGTAGATAAATTATGGAACATAAGAATACGTGAGTCCTACACTGATTAGTGTCTTCATACCTCTCAATGATAAAGATATGTACATTGCATTTCTAAAGCAACATTGATATTTGTTTTCTTGGAATTATAAATAAATGACCTGTAACACCCTGATATTTTTATTAAATACATGTTTTTAAATTTAATTGATTCCTTTTGTTTTAATTTAAACAAATATAATCTTGTGCAATATGAGAAACGGTATTAGCTTGCAGTATACAAAACCCTATGCTTGGCTTGTGTTTCACACAATCTCATGTTATATTGATAGAATTCATTTCACGCAAGACTAAGTTTAAGAGAGTTTAAAAAATAATAGGATTACTCTTTATGGATTATGTTAATGTAATATATATGTAATATATTCAATTTATTGTTTAAATTTCATGTTATATGTTTTCTAAACATGACATAATAAAAAATACAATTTTTCCGATAAAAGAAGTATTTTTTAAAAAACAATGCAATTTTGTTGCCTTTTGATGGTGCTCCTATGTTAAATATTTTTTTTGACACAATCATAAGTTCCATTTGAAAAAATAAACTTATTATTTGGAATCAAGACATAAAAATTTAATTTGGTCGAAATTTTGGTATTTTTCTTGTAAAATTCATTTTTAATGAATAGTGAAAATACTACATTTTAATTCAAAACTAATTTTTGTGTGATTTATTTATATTATTATATTATCATTTTAATTGGTTTAATGGTATAATTATATTAATATTTTATCATTTAATACAATTCTAGAAATTATAATTATTTTCACATTGAAATTTGATATAAAACATGCCAATATTTTGACAGTTTTTACTTTCAAAAAACCCGCTTTCTCGTTTTGACAACAAGAAATTGATTTTAATTTAATTTCTTACAATTATGTGTTTTGAATTTTTAAAAATGGATTAATAAATTATAATAAATGGTTCAAAATTATTCTTATAGGTTACTTTATTTTTTTTATGACTAGTAATTACGGTAATATTTATTTACCACGGTTAAAGGTAAATTGGGTAATTATAGTAACAAACAATATGATAACACAACAAAATTACCGAAAAACCTTCCAAAATCTTATTAGATTAAACAAAGTCGACCCATATCACCTAAGGGTCATAATTGACTCATTTAATGGACTTTTTTCTATAAAAGTGATCTAATTATTATTAAAACAAAAGAAAGTGACGACATGTCAACCTCTTATCTCTTATAAGAATAATAATTTTAATGTATTGAAAAAATTGATAAAACAATGTACATAAATATTCTTCAAAAATATAATTAAATTATCTAAAACATTTGGATTTATTTATATTTTTTATAGGTTAAGTAATTACCATAAATATTAACACAATAGTGATACAATAATTATTTTATTAAGAGAAATATCAAATTAATGATATTATAAAGACTAAAATAAATATAATTTGAGAGAATTTATAGAATCCACAATTTTTATGGTGTAATGTAACATGTTGTTATGATTTAAATAATTTTTTCTAACTAATTATTTTTTGATATTTTTAGAAAGTCAACAAATAAATAGTGTCAAAATTGACACTATTTTGATTTTTTATTATAAAATAGTTTATTAAATCTAATAAAATTCCTAAAATAGGTGATTCGGCCAAATGATTAGGATAAGTCCAAATATGTCATAAATGGAACATTTTTGGGTCTTTTTACATGTTATGTTAATTAAATTAACCCAAAAAGTCTAAATAATAAAATATCATGGTAAAATTAAAAAGGGTAAAATAAGGATTAAACCAAAATGAAATTGGTTAAAAAATATAAAAAACTTGTCTAAATTTAATTGAATTATTGTTATATAACCCAAAATAATATTATATTTTAAATAAATGAGTTAGGTACCATTAGAAACCTAAAATAAATTTATAATAAATTAATATTTCAAGACTTTCTTAAAGTTCCCCTCACCTAAATTATAAAAGAGAACCTCCTCCCTCAACTATTCACTCCACTTTGAGCCTTGAAGCTCAGAGATCCCTTAAATATTAACATTATAAAATATCTTATTTAATTTTTAGAGGTTATTTTCTTCTTCCAAGACAAACTCTAGTTCTCTAAGATGAGATTTAGTGGAAGCACTCCAAGGAAGAGGTAATCACCTCAACTGATTCTTTCATACTTTTTTCTTCTTCTACTTCCACTTCATGGGTTGTTTAATTATAAATTAATAACTAAAATAGTAAGTATATACTAAGATTTTATTATAATTATGAAACAACCATATTCAATCTTATATCCATCCTATGAAAAATAAAATCACCACACGTGCGTACGTACGGCTTACCGTCTCCACGCTGTGGTGCAATATTTTTTTCACCACCACCATAATTTTATAGATATAATGATGGAAGTAATTACTATATATTATTATAATAAAATTATATTCATTCTAAAATATAATACACCATCTAATTCAATATCATCTAATAATTATGGGAATGATATTGTTATATGTGCATGTATATGGCTTACCGTCTCTACGATGCGATTTGATTCGTTCTACCTGATTTTTATTAAAACAAAAGTATATAAATGAATTTTATGAATAAATATTATATATATTATAAAAATATAATTATATAAATAATATAATTATAAAATATGAATTATAACCATAAACTATTTTACAAAACATGTATAAGAACATAAAGTAGTTAATACCCAAATAAAGAGTAACAATGATATGTTACTTACAAACAGAGGAGAATATGATCATATATAATACCATAAAAATTAATGTGATTCTAGAATAAGTAAATAACATCATTTAAATCAGTATACATATGTTTTAGATCCATATGAATCATATCAAACCTAAGGTAAGGGATAATTTTTCATTCTCATTTTTATCTGAGATTGTTTATGCATAAGTATTTACTGGGGTATATTTATCATCAACATCCATGTTTTCTAAATATATATTCCAAAATATTATTTCTATCCTTTTCAATTTTATAAATTTTATTTTACCCATTGTGTAAATTTTACTAAATGGTATGAAATGAATCTTTTTTTTAGTATGAGGTGCTTTTTTGACTTTTCCAAAACAATGTATGAGGGGAATATTTTTTTAACATATATGGCATGAACGGAATTTTACACTTTTATAATACCTTATTTAAATGAATATTCCTTTGCAAGATTTCATAGTTTTATAATTAAATTTTTTCTTTTAAAATCGTGTGGAAATTTGAGAAAAGAAAACATTTCTGAAGAAGAAATGATATTTTCCACAATAATTAATTTCAAATGTTTTTTCAAAATTATATTTCCATATAAGATTAAATTTTTTTAAATGAGGATATTTACTATCTCAATTATTCATATGGTTTGATTATGTTTATTCTATTTATAAAATACTTTTGTTGTTAATGGATTATTTTAAGATGGAAAGATGTTTAAGAAACCTATTTTAGTTCCTTGGTTTTTTTCTATGATGAATAAATTTTTTTTGTGTCACATGTAAAAAAGATTTCATTATAATATGGGTAGGACATATCTCCCTCTAGTGAATTGGGTAAAGATGGATAAATCATGAGGTATTTATGTTATGCGTGAACCTTATTTCATGTTCATAATTTTATGATTGGACCTAGTTTCCATGTCTATATGTTTACACAGGGGCATGGATTCATCTTCTTAATTTAATGAGTGAACCTGTTACTATTTATAAATGTTCACAAAGTTATATGTTTATGTGTATGCCAAAATTTCATGTCTTTTGTTACAGATATGATCTTATGTATTATGATATTTTATTTTCTTTATGATTCATGTTTTAAATTGATATACAGGGAATGATCTTCTAATGATATGATCGCATTCTCATAACCTTTATGCTCTTGTTTATGTTTATATAACACCCTTTTTTAGCCTTATTAAGCATCAGAGATCACTCATTTTTATGTTTATTTTCCTCAATATTAGAAGAAGGGTATTATATAAGATGTGTATAAAAGGAGTTCTAGTTAATAATGATAAAGTAGGAGATGATGTAGATGTTTTATAAACCCGTTTTTTATTTTTCCTAGTTTCTAATGGCAATAAATTAATATGGTCATTAGTAGCCTTTTTGTACAAGGTTTGAGTATTCCAAAAAATTTATGATATTTCCATGTACGTCAATCTTGGGTCTTTATAGTTGGTATCATAGCCAGGATTAGTCATCCTTTGGAAGCTAATATGTGAAAACTTTAGTGAGAACCGTAGATAAATTTCTAAGGATATGTCAAGGGATTTCTTAAGGATAAGTCTAATTATAGGTTACAGTCCTAGAATTATGCTAACTATTATGAATAACCTATGATTAAAACTAATAATTTAGTGATTGAAAGTACTCCACCTTGATTATGTTGTCTTCCTAGTATGATTTTTTTCTCTCACACTATTCTATTTGGGTTTTAGACAACGGCTGGAACCTGATGCAATCATATTAATACTGAATGCAAAGGGGAATGCAGTGATTTCCCTTCTCAGAAACCAAATGTTATGGTATTTGAAATGAAAAATATTATCTCTATACTCACACAAGCTATAAATCATATTGGACTTATAAATAAGCAGAGGAAAAAAATTCTATTGAGTCCTTCCGGAGGCATCGTCCACCTTCTTTCAGTGGGTCTTTTAATCCATTAGTGGTTGAATAATGGATCATTACCACTAAAAAGATATTTTCAGTCCTTCAATGTTCTCAACATGATAAATTCATCTTTTCAGTCTATCGTTTGGAAGGTGAAGTGGATAAATGGTGTAATATTATCAAGAATAGAAGGCAAAGGGATGAAATTGAATAAATGGAATGGGATAAGTTCAAGAAAATATTTTAAAATAAGTAATTTCCTCATATTCTTCTAACAAATAAGGAGAAGGAGTCCCTTGATCTTAAGAAAATGGACTAGAAATATATTAGTTCCTATGAAGAAAATTTTACAAGACATTAATGGTATGCCTCTAGGATTATTATCCAGCCTAAGATTAAAATTCATCAATTCATTAGTGGCCTAAAACCATGTCTCTGAAAGGATTTATCCATAAAGGAAATTGGAAGCTATGAAGAAGTCATTCGTTGTGCACTAAAAGTGGAAATGGAAATTAGTAACTCTCAAGTTACAGGAGATAATAAAATTAATATGGTTCTTAGTGGAAACACTAGTGGTTTTCCACAAAGAGAGAATAAAATTTCTCAACCTCTAACTTTCCAATAATATTTAAAAAATCACATAAGAGAATGCCTAAAAGGAACAAAAATAAGCATCCAGTGTGGGAAGTCTAGCCGTAGAGGCAAAGAGTATCAAATTGTTGTAAAAAGTCCATTCAATGTTGATATAGCTCATGAAAATTCACCAACCACACTTCAATGCTACAACTAAAAGGAAATGGGTCCTTATTCTAACCAATTCCCTAATCAAAGGGATATCGATGATAATTGATATCAGCATCCTCTTAAAGAGAAAGACAAAAGAAAATTTCATGAGATCACTGTTGAATATGTAGAGTTAAATAATGAAGTGGTGGAATGATTGATTGTTTATGTAATGGGATTCCAGAATAAACTTATAGGGTCAATTTTATGGTATTATGGAATAATGAAAAATCTATTTTTTTCATCCTCTATATGTTTTCCATAAGGATTTCAGAGCATATACTTAACGGTACTCGAAAACATGAATATTGATTGAGGTAATAAGTTGATGTTTATTAAGAAGACATGATTAATGGAAGGATGGCCCTTAATATGGGAATGATGACGAGATAATCATATTTGGATAATGATATGTTTGAAATGAATAAGTAAATTGGATGGTAATTATTTCCTTAGAACTGATTAAGGATTTTTTAAAAGGTTTTTTTGCTATCATCGATGATGTTTACAGATTTTTGGATTTAAGTATAAGAAAACATGTAGATTTTTAGTATGTATGATAAATAGAATACATTATTAAGGTGTTTATATATTCGAAATGTTAGAAAAATGAACTACCTTAAAATATATGGTAGATAAATTTTAATCCAGTTTAGTGGACTTATTTATAATGGTTTTTATTATCAGACTTCAGAAGGATTTGGGGTTTTCTATTTATGCAATGATTATGTTAAAATTCGGATATGTTTGTGATATTAAAGTATTATCTCACCATAGGTTGGTTTATACATGTTTGATAACTTTTTATAACCTCTTTATTGTGAAAAAAATATATAGAATGACCTGTTATTCCATTCATGGACCGCATGATCTCCTAACCATTTAAGAATGAAAATTTTAACTTCATTTCTTTGAATAAGATAAGAAGTGGAAATTTTCCAAGGCAAGACCAACTGTGAGATTGTACAGAAATCATGTAAGTATATCTTGTCATGCCAATTATTCAACATTAGGAAAAGGGACCGTGATATAAAAGGTTGTTTTATTGTCATCATTTTTTATAATATTAATGTCTTCTTTCACATTTCATTATTATATGGCTTCATGATTGTTATCATTCACTATATCTTTAAATTTATTGTGATTATTGATCTTTATCAATCTATATGATTATTTTTTCTTCTTCTCCATGTCCAATATTCACATATGTTCCCCTACGTAGAGACCTAGTTGTGATTTAAATTTGGTAACTCTCATTTTTTAACTATTCCTTTTTAAGGATGTTTTAGATTTTATGATGTGGGTTTCTATCATTTTATAACCAACATGAATTTTGAGGTACAAATTCATTTTAAGGGGGGGGGTGGAATCTAACACCCAGATATTTTTATAAAATATGTTTTTTAATGTCTTTGATGCCTTGTGTTGTACAATAAACCAAGATAGTCTTTTATAATACACAGCACTATTTTATCTTTTGTTATATGCAACCCTATACTTGTCATGTGTTATACACAATTTCATATTCTTTTGATAGAGTTCATTTCACACATGACTAAGTTTATGCGAGTTTATAAATTAACACGATCACTGCTGATGGATTTTATTAATGTAATATATATTTAATATATTCAATATATTTTTTAAAATTCATTTTATATGTTTTCAAAACATGATATAAGAAAAAATTCAATTTTTCAGATAAAATAATATTTTTTTTTAAAACTAGTTTTACCGCATTTTGAAAGAGCACCTATATTAAATCTAGTTTTTTGACAAATTTATAAGTCCTACTTGGAAAAATAATCATCTTATTTGTAATTGTGACATCAAAATTTACATGGGTCTAAAATTTGGTATTTTTCTGATAAAATTCATTTTTTAATGAATAGTGAAAAATACTGCATTTTAATTCAAAAATGGTTTTTTGTATGATTTAGTTATATTGTTATATTGTTGTTTTAATTATTTTTATGGTATAATTAGATTAAAATTTTATCATTTAATCCAATTCTGTTCATTGGAAGTATTTTCACATTGAAATTTGATATAAAAATATGTCAATCATTTGGTGATTTTTAATTTTAAAAAACCCTGCTTTCTTTTTTTGACAACAGGAAATAATATAAAATTAATTTCTGGAAATTATGTGTTTTAAATTTTTAAAAATAGTTTCCATATTTTGAATTAGTGGGTCCAAATAATATTAATATATTACTTATATTTTTTTATTATGGATAATAACTACGATAATTTTTATTTAACGCGGTTAATTGTTAATCGGGTAATTAGTGTAACAAAAAATATAATAAGAACACCAAAATTACACTAACCCCTTCCAAAATAATATTGGATAAATTAAAGTTGACAAATATCACCTAAGGGTCATAATTCACTCATTTAATGAACTTTGTTTTAGGGAAGTGGTATAATTATTATTAAAACAAAGGAAAGTGATAACATGTCACCCTCTTATCTATTATAAGTATAATAATTTTAATGTAGTGGTAAAAATGATAAAACAAAGAAAAAAATAGTCTATATAAATCTAATGAAATGATCTATAATATTTTAATTTATTAATAATTTTCGAGATTAAATAATTATCATAAATATTGACACACTAGTGATATAGTAATTATTTTATTAAAAGAAATATCAAAATAAATGATATTATAAATAATAAAATAAATAAATTATGAGATAATTGATAGAATCCAAAATTTTATGGATTAATTTGACATTTTGGTGATGATTTAATTAATTTTTTCTGAACTTATCTTTCTTTTTTTATATTGTTAGAAATTCAATAAGTAAATACTGTTAAAATTTCCACTATTGGTATTTTTAATTATAAAATAGTTTATTAAATGTTATAAAATCCTTAAAAAGTTAATATTTATCCAAATGGTTATTAAAATTCCATAGATGTCATAAACGGCACCTTTTTGGGTCGTTTGACATGTTATGGTAATTAAATTATCCCACCAAGTGTAATTAATAAAATATCATGGTAAGATTAAAAAAGGTAAAGTAAGTGTTTGACCAAAAAGATAAGGATTAAGAAAATTTAAAAACTTTCCTAATTTGAATTTGATGATGATGATAGGACCCAAAAATATCTTATATTTGAAATAAATGAGTTATGGACCATTATAAACCTAAAATAAATGTATAATAAATTAATATTTCAAGACTTTCATAAAGTGTCCTTCACCTCAATTATAAAATGGAATCTCCTCCATCACCTCTTAACGTCAAATTTAGCCATCAAGGTTAGTAATAAATTTCCTATTTCCATTATAAACATAACTAGTGACATATTATAGTTTTTGGTATTCTCTAAATACTAACTCTAGTTCACTATTAGGATATTTTGGGGAAGCACATCATAGAAGAGGTAATCTCCTCTTCCGATTATTTCATACATATTTCTTCTTATACATACACTTCATGAGTTGTTTCATTATAAATTAATAAATGATATAGTAAGTATATACTTATATGTTGTTATAATCATGAAATAAACTTATTCCACCTTTTATCCATCCTTTGAAAAATGAAATCACCACACGTGTGTACGTACGACTTACCGTCTCCATGTCGTGGTGTAATCCATTTTTCACCACCACCTTACCTAGATGGGTATAAATATAGAAGTATTAACTATATATTATTATTATTAAATTAAATTAATTATTAAATATAACGCACCATTCACTTCAATATCATTCAAAAATTATGGGAATGATATCATCTCTCGTGCGTACATACAATTTACTATCTCTACGTTGCGATGTGATTCATTCTATATGATCTTCATTAAAGCATGATTATATAAACGAATTGGATTAATAAATTTGATATATATTTTAATAATATAATTATATAAATGATATAATTATAACCTAATAATTATAACCATAACTTATTTGACAAAACATGCATAAGAACATAAAGCATTTAATACCCAAATAACTAGTAACAATGAGATGTTACAGAAAAACCGATGGGAATATGATCATATATGATACTATAAAAACGTCTATGATTATTTAATAGGTCAATAACATTTTTTAAATCATTATACGAGAAGTTCAGATAAATACTAATCATATCAAACCTAATGTAAGGGATGGTTTGCAATCACATTTTTATCTCAGATTGTTTATCTGTAAATATTTACTGTGGTATATTTATCATCTACATCCATGTTTCCAAAATATGTATTCCAAAATATTATTTATATCTATTTTCATATGTTTAATTTTATTTTACCCAATGAATAATATTTACTAAATGGTATGGATGGAATCTTTTTTTCGGTATGAGGTACTTTTTGACTTTTCTAGAAAAAGTACGAGGAGAATATTTTTTAACTTATATGGAATGAATGGATTTTTACACTTTGATGATTCCTTATTTCCATGAAGTTTCCTTTACAATATTTCAATTTTATTTTAAATTAAATTCTTTTCATTTAAAATTATCTGGAATTTGGAGAAAATAAAACATTTTTTATAATGAAAGTATTTTTTCCTCAAGTATTAATTTCAATTATTTTATCAAAATTATTTTCCATATAAGATGAAATTGTTTAAATAAGGATATGTACTATCCATATTATTATTATGGTTTGATTATTATTATGAAATTTATTAACTCCATTTGGTGTTCCTAGATTATGTTATGATGGAATTGTTTTTAAGAAACCCGTTTTAATTACTTGGGTTATGCTATGATGAATAATTTATGTTTTGTGGCACACGTAAAAATGATTTCATTATAAGATGGGTGGGACCTATATATACCTCTTGTTCATTATTTAATTATGGATAACTCATTAGGTATGTATGTTATGCGTGAAAATGATTTCATGTTCACACTTTTATGAGTGGACCTAGTTTCCATGTCCATATGTTTATGCAAGGGCCTTGTTTCATGTCCTTAATTTAATGAGTGAACTTGTTACTATATATACATGTTCAAAAATCTATAAGGTTATGTGGATGAAAAAAATTCATGTCTTATGTTACAGTTATGATCTAATTTAATACAATCTTTGATTTTCCTTATGATTAATGTTTTCTGTTCATATATAGGGCATGATCTTCTAATTTTATGATCACATTCTCATAAAATTTATTCTCATGTTTATGTTTACATAACGCCCTAGATTACCCACACTAATCATATGAGATCACCCCTTATTATGTTTCCTTTACCTATGGTTTGAATATGTTTATTAAGTAAGAGGTGTCAAAAAGGGGCTCTAGTAAATAATGATAAATCAGGAGATGATGTAGATGTTTTATAAACCAGTTGTTTATTTTTTCCATTTTTCAAAGGCACTAAACTAATACGGTCTTTGGGATTATTTTTGTATAATGTTTAATTATTCCTCAAAAGTTATGTAATTTCCATGTACGTCAAACCTGGGTCATTAGACTTAGTATCAGAGCCAGGTTTAGTCAACCTTTGAAAGCAAGGATGCGATAACTTTAGTGAGATCCTTAGAGAAATTTTCTAAGGATGTGTCTAGGGATGTCCTAAGGAAAAGTCAAATTATATGTTACAGTCCTATAATTATAGTAATTATCATGAATAACCTATGATTAAACCTAAGATGTTAGTTAATGAAAGTACTCCCCCTTGATTATATTTTTTCCTATTATGATTTTTCCCCACACACTATTATTTTTGGGATTTAGATATTGGCTAGAACCCGAAAGAATTGTGTTAATGATGAATTCAATGGGAAATGAAATGAATGTCCTTATGAGAAACGAAATGTTATGGGAGTTTCAATGAAAAATATTATTACTATACTCACACATGATATAAGTCATTTTGGACATCCAAATGAGTAGAGGAGGTAACAAATTTCTCTTGATTCCTTCATGAGGCAGAATCCACCTTCTTTGAGTGGGTCTTCTGATCCATTTTTGGGTGAAAAATGGGTCAATACCACTAAAAAGATATTTTCTATACTTCAATGTTTATATTATGATAAATTCATCTTGGAATTCTATTGTTTGAAAGGTGTAGTTAATTAATGTTGGAATCTTATCAAGCATACGAGGCTGGGGGATTAAATTGAATCCATGAAATCGAATAAGATCAATAACCTATTTTTCAATCAATACATTACTTGTATTCTTTGAATGAATATGAAGAATGAGTTACTTGAGATTAAGAAAAAGGAAATTGAATTTTTTGGTCCCTATGCAGGAAATTTTACCAGACTGACAATGTATGATTCTGGTATTATTATCCTACTTGAGAGTAAATTTGATCAATTATTTAGTGGTCTAAAACTGAGTTTCTGAAAGGATTTACCCATAAGGGACTTTATTATGTATGAATAATTCATTAGTTGTGCACTAAAAGTGGAAATAGAAGTTGGTAACTCTTATGGTTATGGAGATAATAAAAAAAATATGGAGCTTAATGGAAACTCCAGTAGTTTTTCACAGAGAGAAGAAAATGTCTCAACCTCTTACTTTCCAAAAATGTGGAAAAGATCACTCAGGTGAATTCCTAAAAGGAACAAGAAGATTCATAAACTATGGGAAGCCTAGCCATAGATCCAAAGAGTGTTGGAGTGATGTAAAAATTCAATTCAATGTAGCAAAGATCAATAAAATGACCCACACACACTTCAATGATATAAGTGCAAGAAAATGGAGCATTATGATAACCAATTCCCAAATCAATGGGATATAGATGATGATCAATATTAGAAACCTCATAAGGATAAAGATAAAGCAAAATCGCATGCAATCACTATTTATTTTGTAGAGTATGACCACGAAGTGGTAGAATGATTGAGTGTTTATGTAATGGGATTCCAGAAAAATGTTGTAGAATCAATGTTATGGTATTATGGAATAATGAAACATCAATGTATCAGTATGATTTAGTTTTTATATAAGTAATTAAGAGCATATACTGAATGGTACTGGTAAGAATGAATATTTATTGCGGTAATAACTTGATGTTTTTGCAGAAGATAAGATTAAATAGGGGATTACCCTTAATATGAGCATGATTATGAGATAATGATATTTGGATAATGATATGTTGGACATGAATAAGTAAATTTGATTGTAATTATTTCCATAGAACTGATTAAGGATTTTTCAAAATATGATTATGCTATCAGGGTTTATGTTTACAGTTTTTTGGATTTAGAACTAAGGAAATATGCGTATTTTTAGTAAGGATGTATGGTAAATTGAATAAATGATCTAGGTATTCACATGTTTGGAATATCAAAACCATAAACTACCTTATAATATATGGCAGATAAATGTTAATCCAATTTAGTGGACTTCTTTCTATATTTTTGTATTTTCAGACATCAGAATGATTTTGGGACATTCCATTAATTTAAATATTAAGTTAAACTTTAGATAAGATTGTGAGATTAAATTATTTTCTCACCATAGGTGGGTTTATGAATATTTGATAACTTATGATAACCTTTTTATTATGATAAAAATATATGGAATGACCTATCATTCAATTTCTGGACCACATGATCTGTTACCCATTTAGGAATGAAAAATTAAACTTTATTCCTTTGAATAAGATATGTAGTGTAAATTGTTCAAGGCACGACCAACAGTGAGATAGTAAGAAATCAAGTAAGTATATCTTCCCATGTCAATTTGTCAACATTATAAAAAGGGATCATGATGTAAAAGAGTGTCTAATTTTTATCATTTTTTATGTTATTAATGATCTCTTTTTTTGTTTCTTTAGTATATTGTTTGGTGATTGTTAACATTCACTATATCATTAACTTTCTTATGATTTGTGATCTTTATCAATCTATATGATTATTTATGCTTCTCCTCCATGCCCAATATTCACCTATGTGCTCTTATGTAGAGACCTAGTTGTGATTTAATTTGGTTAACTGTTATTTTATGACTATTAATTTTTTTAATGATGTTTTATAATATACGATGTGGGTTTCTATCCTTTTATATCCCCGACGAATTTCAAGGGAGAAATTCATTTTAAGGGACATAGAATTTAACACCCTATGATTTTTATAAAATACATGTTTTTTTTAATTTCTTTGATGCCTTGTGCTGTATGATAAACCAAGATAATCTTTCCTAATATGCAACTATGTATTATCTTGCAGTCTACGCAACCCTATGTTTGGCTTGTGTTACGCACAATTTCATATTCCTTGGAAACAATTCATTTCATGCAAGACTAAGTCTAAGCGCATTTATAAAATAATAGGATCACTATTGATGGATTTTATTAATTTATGATATATGTATTATATTAAATATAATGTTTAAATTCATGTTACATGTTTTCAAAGCATGATATAAGAACAAATTCAATTTTTCAGATAAAAGAAGTATTTTTTTAAATGCATTTTTTCCTCCATTTAATGGCGCACCTATGTTAAATCTAGTTTTTCACAATTTTATAAGTTAAAATTTGTAAAAATAAACGTCTTATTTGGAATTGGGACATAAAAATTTACTTTGGTCAATATTTAGGTATTTTTTTGATAAAATTCATTTTTTTAATGAATATTGAAAAATACTGCATTTTAATTCATAACTGTTTTTCGTATGGTTTATATATATAGTTATATTATAATTTTAATTGGTTTTAATGTATAATTAGATTAATAATTTATAATTTAATTGAATTCTGGAATTGTATTTATTTTAACATTGAAATTTTATATAAAAACAGGTCAATATTTCGATGATTTTACTTTAAAAAACAGCTTTCTCATTTTTTGACAACAGGAATTAATTTTAAATTAATTTCATCCAATTATGTGTTTCTAATTTTGAAAAATAGATTCCATATTTGTAATTAGTGGGTCTTAATTATGTTAATAGGTTACGTTTATTTTTTATTATGAATAGTAACTATAGTAATTTTTATTTACCACGATTAAAGGTAAATCGGGTAATAAGGGTAAAAAATAATATGATAAGGACAATAAAATTACACTAACACCTGCCAAAATCCTATTGGATGAATAAAAGTCAACCAATATCACCTAAGGGTCTTAATTTTCTCATTTAAAGGATTTTTTCCCATGAAAGTGGTATAATTGTTATTAAAACAAAAGAAGGTGACATCTTGTCACCCTCCTATCTCTTATAAGTATAATAATTTTAATGTAGTGGTAAACATGATGAAAATAAAAAAATAAATATTATATAGAAATATAATGAAATTATCTACAACTTTTAAATTTATTCATAGTTTTTAGAGGTTACAAAATTACTGTAAATATTGACATAATAGTGATACCGTAATTATTTTATTAACAGAAATATCAAATAAATGATATTATAAATACTAAAATAAATATAATTTGAGATAATTGATGGAATCAACTATTTTTATGAATTAATGTGAAATTTTGGTGATTATTTAAAAAAATCAACATATCTTGTTGTTATGATATCTTTATAAAGTCAACAAATAAATAGTGTCAAAATTGACACTATTGGTATTTTTAAATATAAAATAGTTTATTAAATGTTATAAAATTACTAAATATTTTATATTTTTCCAAATGGTTAGGGTAAGTCCATATATGTCATAAATGGAACTTTTTTGGGTTTTTTGAAATTTTATGGTAATTAAATTAACCCTCAAAGTGTAAATAATAAAATATCACGATAAGATTAAAAAGGTAAAATAAGGGTTAAACCAAAAAGATAACGGTTAAAAATATTCCAAACATGTCTAATTTTAATTTTATTATTGGAATAAGACCTAAAATAATCTCATATTTAAAATAAATAAGTTATGGACCATTATAAATGGAAAATAAATTTATAATAAATTAATATTTCAGGACTTTCCTAAAGTGCCCCTCACCTCAACTATAAAAAGGAACCTCCTCCATCACCTCTTCACTTAAATTTGAGCCTTCATTCTTGGTAATCCCTTTCCCATTTACCTTATAAAATTCCCTAGTTACATTTTAGAGGTTCTGGTGTTCTTCAATAACCAACTATAGTACTATAAGAGGAGATTTAGAGGAAGCATGTCAAAAAAGAGGTAATCTCCTATACCGATAATTTCAAACTTTTTTCTTCTTCTACTTCAACTTGGTGATTTGTTTCATTATAAATTAAAAAATAAAATGGAAATTATATACTTATATGTTATTTTAATTATTAAACAACCAAATTCCATCTTCTATCCATCCTACGAAAAATGAAATCACCACGCGTGCATACGTACGACTTACCATCTCT
Source organism: Viscum album (assembly GCA_963277665.1). Taxonomy (NCBI): domain Eukaryota; kingdom Viridiplantae; phylum Streptophyta; class Magnoliopsida; order Santalales; family Viscaceae; genus Viscum; species Viscum album. The sequence goes on from OY728128.1 coordinate 1,934,010,653, forward strand.
ACGTTGTGGTGTATTCCGTTTTTCACCAACACCTTACATGGATGGGTATAATGATGGATGTAATAACTATATATTAATATTATAAAATGATATTAATTCAGAAATATAACACAAAATGGACTTCAATATCATTCAAAAATTATGGGAACAATATTGTCACTCGTGCGTACGTACAACTTACCATCTCCACGATGTGATGTGATTAGTTCTACATGATATTGATTAAAGAATGATTGTATAAATGAATTGTATTAATAAATATGATATATATTATACTAATATCATTATATAAATATTATAATTATAACTTAATAAGTATAACTGGAACTTATTTGAGAAAACATGCATAAGAACATAAAGCAGCTAATATGCAAATAACGAGTAACAATGAGATGTTATTAACAAACGGTTGAGAATATGATCATATATGATATCATATAAATTACTCTTATTCTTGAATAATTCAATAACATTATTTAAGTCATTATACAAGAGGTTTAGATACATAAAATTCATATCAAACCTAAGGTAAGGAATAATTTTGCAATCTCATTTTTATCTAAGATTGTTTATTCATAAGTATTTACCGGGATATATTTGTCATCCACATCCATGATTCCAAAATATGTATTAAAAATCATTATTTGTATCCATTTTCAATTGTTTAATGTTTATTTTATACATTGGGGTATTTTTACTAAACAATATGAAAGGAATATTTTGTTTTTTTTTCAGTATGAGGTACTTTTTTGACTTTTCCAACAAAAGTATGAGGAGAATATTTTTTAACTTATATGGCATGAACAGATTTTTATGCTTTCATAATGCCTTATATCCATGAAGCTTCCTTTAAAATATTTCATGTTTATTTTCAATTAAATTCTTGTCTTTTAAAATTTTGCATCATTTTGAGAAAAGAAAACATTTTCGAATAAGAAAAGATATTATCCACAAGAATTAATTTCAAGTGTTTTATCAAAATTATTTTCCATCTAAGTTGACCTTTTTTTAATAAATATATTTATTATCCCTATTATTAATATGGTTTGATTGATTTTATTCTATTTATGAAATTTATTTGATGTTCCTATATTATTTTATGATGGAATGATATTTAAGAAACACATTTTAATTCCTTGGGTTATGTAATGATGAATAATTTATGTTTTTGTAGAATACATAAAAATGATTTCATTTTAATATGTGTGGTACATATATCTCCCTCCAATGCATTGTGTAAGCATGGATAACTCATGAGTTATGTATGTTTTGTGTGAACTTGATTTTATGTTCAAAATTTTATGAGTGGAATTGGTTTCCATGTCAATATGTTTATACAAGGTCCTGGTTTCATGTCCTTAATTTAATGAGTGAACCTATTACTATTTATACATTTTCACAAAGTTATAAGTTAATTTTATTCCAAAATTTAATTTCTTATGTTATATTTATGATCTTATGTATTATGATCATTTATTTTCCTTATGATTCATATTTTCCATTGATATATAGGGTATGATCTTCTAAAGTTGTGATAATGTTCTCATAACCTTTATGCTCATGTTTAGGTTTACATAATGCCATTATTTACCCTTACTGAACATCTGATCTCACCACTTTTTATATTTCTTTTCCCAAAAATTGGAATAAGGGTATTAAGTAAGATGTGTCAAAATGGGTTGTAGTTAAGAAGGATAATGCGGAAGATGATATAGATTTTTTATGAACTAATTGTTTATTTTTCTCAGCTTCCCATGGAACTAAACTAATGTAGTTTTTGGATGTCTTTTTGTATAATTTTTATGTATTTTTCAGAAGTTATGTAAAGTCCATGTATGTCAATATTAGGTCTTTACAAGACTGGAATGAATATAGATATACATACACAACATCTCATCTTACCTAAATACCATCAGGATTTCAAGTAAGCATCTATGAGGATTCACCCCTCCCATTCCACTAATGTATAGGTTTTGGTTGAAAATTTTATCCAAGACAATTTTTTTTCTAAAAGCTCAATTCCTAATATGGCTTTCCAATATCATCCCTTTCAAGAAAATAATCAGTAGATTAGGTTCAGCCTCAATTTTAGAGACCTCAATTAAAACATACCAAAAGGATGAATTCTCATTTCCAATCATAGAACTCTTGATTGATGAATCTGTTGGCTTTCAAGCGATTTCCATCATGGATGGGTACTCAGGTTATAATTAGTTAAAAATTGCCACTTAATATAATGAACCCAGTACCATATGAGCACCCAAAGGGGACTTTTTCTATCAGGTTATACCTTTAGTATTAAATAATTATCGTTATAATTATCAACAATCCATGAATCATATTTTTAATCCTTTCTTTGGATGAATAGAAGAATTTTATGTCCACGGCCTGGTGGTCAAATTTCATAAACAATGTGATCACTTCAAGGACCTTAAAATAGTATTTGTTAAGTTGTGACAAAAAATTTTGAATCTGAATCCACTAAATTTATCATTAGGGTTCATGTCTAGGAAATTACATTAATCTGTGTTATAACACCATGGGATTGAGGTAGAACCCAAAAAGAACTGAGAAATCCTAGAAATGTCACCCCCTTAGAATATCAAAGAACTAAGGTGGGTCCAAGTGAACCTTGCCTATATTTGGCGCTTCATAGCCAACATGTTTGGAAAATCTCTCTCCTTCACCAAGATAATAAATAATGAAATATACTTAAATAGGTATGAGGACTTCCAAGATTCCTTCAAGAGTCTCATGTAGTACCTACTGCTCCAAGAAATGTTGATTTAACTGGTGGAGGGGAAACCACTCATCCTATATGTGTCCAACATAGAGTGATCACTTGGTGCTCTCCTCACACACAAAAAATGATGCGAGGAATCATAATAGTATCTATTACCTAATATGAATGATGCTAGGAATTGAGACCCAATATTCAGATGTTGAGAAATACTATCTCACATTCATTTTTGTAGTGAAATGGCTGGTCATTACATGCAGGACCATGAAGTCCACCTAGTCTCTCATACTGATAATATAATTTTTATCCTTGGCCTCCCTATGATAAATTGAATCATGTCCTAATGAGCAGTAATTATGAAATAATATGACATTCAATTCGTGTCATAGAAGTTATTGAAATGATATGCCCTGGGAAATTTCTTCACGTCACATTACACCTTAGAAAGTACACCAGTAGACATTGAACTTCAGGTTGAGGAGGTTTTTTATTCCCATGAAACTCTTTGAAAATGGGAGATATATTTTTATGGAGCCTCTCAAGGTCCAACGGAAAGATACTGGATGACCCAAAACTCAATCATGATGTCTTAACTATTGTATTTGTATCTAGAGACAAATAAATTTTTCCTTACTATTTCTTACTATCTGAAGGTACATGAATAATTAGGCTGAACTCAAATCCCTCATTTAAATCTTATAACTAGCCCAATAGTTGAAAATAACCATCATAAACATCAAAGGGGATTTAGAGCTAGTGATAAAGAAGATCAATGGATTACATTCCATCAAAAGGGAAGAACTGGACCCTATTGTTGTTTATATCAGAGGATTATGGAAGAGTTTACTTTTAATATCACATTGCATCATGTTACATGATTACAGAATGATCATAATGATGCATTTCCTTGTGTATCCATAGTTCTGGATAGCCGTGATCTTGAGGATGAAATCTTTTGAATCGGTATTTAAAGGATAATATCATCGATCATTGCCTGTGTCATGGAAGAAATCAATCAGGTCAAAAAATTTCGCGAGCATGATGAACCAATTTCCACCTCTAGATGTATGGATCCCATAATTGATAATCTTTATTGTGGGAGACTCCTGATAGACTTAGCTGGAAGGGAACATATTTGGCACTGAGTATTGAACTTTTCCCAATAAGATGGTCCAAATGAGAAAAAAACCCTCTATAAGATAGGATTCGATTGAATCCTCCTCAGGCGCATAGTATAAATATTGGTTCTCACCATCATATAAGAATTCCATGTGGGCTCCTTCAGAACTCAATAGTCTGGGACCAGGCTCTCCCCCCAAATTAGGAGGTTCTATTACTACTAGAATGCAATGATATAGGACTGGGTATAATTCTCTAGTAAATGTCATCGATTCCAAATTCATGAAAATATCATCCATCAATCCCCCAAATATCTAAATACTATTAAATATTCTTGTTCGTTTTCATTATGGGGAATAGATGTTGTGGGGACATATCCCCCACCCATAGCTAATATATTTAATTATATCCTTACTATTGGTGACTTCTATTCTAAATGAGATAATGAAATAACCCTCATGGAATTTAGGATAAATAATATCATCAACTTTATAAAGACCATTATCATCACTGGGTTTGGAGTCCCTCACACGATTCTGGTGGACAATGGCATGGACTTCTATTCTATGAATTTGAAGAAATTGCACTATGAGTAAAACATTGAGTCCAACCACTCATCCTGCTATCATGAATTATAAAATTGATTGATAAAGTCCTTAAATAAGACTATATGAAAAATAATCTAGAGAATGATGATCAAGGACAAGAAGTCCTTACTGTAAAAGGTCCTCCATGATTTATGGGCCTACCATAACACCATTTTTACTACAACACAAGAAACTCTATATTCATTGGTGTATAGAACTAATTCATTTTTACCCATTGATGTTTAGTTTCACTCACTATGAATAACTATCTGCAAAAAACTCTTGAATGATGAGAAATCGAAAAGGCTGTTGGATAAACTGGATTATATCGATGAGAACATGTTCAGTACATTGAAAAACCTTGAGTTCCATCAGAATCTGATTGTACAGGCCTTCAGTAAAAAGGTATTTCTCCTTTTGTTTCTTCAAGGAGAACTTGTATTCGCTTCCATAACCCTAATGACACTAGGAAATAAACCTAGGATGTTGAAACCCAGAAGGGAAGGGCCTTTTTCATACATAATGTATATCACAATAGAGATTATTCACTAGACAAAATAAGTTGGGAGAGTGACACCCCCTCCCCCCCAATACAAGGTTTATCAAGAAATACTTTGTTTAGCTACCATCAAACGTCTCTTGTCCTGGTTATATGATGTTAAATTGCACATATATGTCCTATAAACATGACATTAAACTATATGGAACCTATCTTGACCTCGTGAAGTTAAACTGGAAGGAAGATGTACTTACCTCATGAAATTCAACTACATGGAACATTTCCTCATAACATGAAATTAAAACATATAGGATCCATCATCATGGTAATGATTCTCACACACGATCTTGATCTATGCACTAGACAAATGGTTTTCCCCTATCTCTATGTGTGAGTCTAATCCACAAAGGGAATTCCCATTCAATAGTTATGTTTGGCTTGTTTCCTATTATCAAAAAATATGTAGTGATTCCCAGACCTCCATTAATAGTCCCAATTACAATATTCCTCTTCCTTTATGATGATTTACCTTCATCCGTACCATATGACCTTAAACTGTATGGATGTAATCCCTTCCAAAAGAAAATAAACTGCACAAGCCTTCTATAACTATGTAAATCTTGTTTCTCATTACGAAAATATATGAAGGGACACCTCAATCCTATGTATTTGTCTTTCCACCAAATAATATGGGATTCCCAAGTCTTTATCTCCTCCATGTCCTGAAGGTAACCTTTTCCATTCATTGTTTCTCTCACCGAGCATAGATCATGTGATCTTAGGAATTTTTGAAATGGATTATCTACATGAATGAGACATATAATCCAATAACTGCGTTATTTTTATCCTAGATGCAAGACAATAAATGGTACACCATGATTTCGTACTATATAACATCAAACTACACTATTTATATCTATTGCATAACACCAAATTGTGCATCATTTTGGACCTTTCCTGAGATGAAAACTATCACTGATATTAATATTCTACCACACATACATCCAAGAACTTTGTGTTTCTTGATTTCAATAATCATAGGATACGCAATAAAGCTTGAATATCAAACCCTAGGCCTAGATACACTAATTAATAAGAAAACATTCTCCCACTACATATGGTTCAGATCTTCATAGATATATTCCCATTCACGAACTACATGTGTATTGATTCATGACATAATAGGATACATAGTGATACTCACACCTCAATTCTTGGTCTCAATCACAAAATTCCCTTTTCACATTGGGGAGACTACATCCTTTCCACATGATATTGTACTACATTGTTTCTAAAGAACTATTTGTGGCTTCATTCCTTTTATCACATTATATGTAGTGATTCCCATATCGTTAATCCTCATCTCAGCTACTATAACCAATGGGAACAATTCCCCCACTATGTATGGGTTATTCTTGTGTAGAGAGTTTCCTGGTCAAGATCTAAATGTGGCTTGATTCCTATCATCACATGATACGTAGTGATACTCAGATCTCCAATCCTGGGTCTAGTTACAAAAATAAATGGGAACAATGCCCCATTTTCATATGGATCAGACTTTCATTAATATTTTCTTATTCAACAACTTCATGTGGCTTGATTCTTAACATCGCAAGATATAAAGTGATACCCATACCTATGTTTTTTGGGCCTAGTTAGAATATACACCTTTCACTTCATGGAACCTATGTCCCTGAACCATGATATTAAACTAAAAGGTTTCATAATAACTACATGTGTCTTGAATCCAATCATCACTGAATATGAAGTGATGTCTGGATCTTCAATCTAAGGAAAAACTACCACAATCAATGGGAAAAAATTCCCCCCTTTGTGTTTGTGCTAGAGCAGCGTAGAGAGTTTCTCATACAATAATTATGTGTGTTTTGATTCATATCATCATAGGATATGTAGTGTAACACCCCAAGCTTCCACGGTATGTTTCCCTTTTAATAATGTAATAGCTTGCATTGTACGCAACTTTGAGATTCTAACACACCGTGACCAATCAAACTAATTATTATGAATAGTAATACACACTTTTTGGAATTTTATAAATTTTATCGTTAAAAATGGACTTCATTTTTGGTTTTGTAATATCAGAATTAACTTAGGGTGAATTTTTGGTATTTTTCTGAAAACGTTCCATTTTTTATGAATAGTGAAAAACAATGAGTTATAGTTTAAAACCGAATTTTATTTAAATAATTTTTTATTTTATTTAAGTTTATATTAGGTCAAAATAGATACATAATACCTATATAAATTCAATTTAATTCATTGTAGTTAGTTTATAATAATTTTAGATGTATAAATATTTTATTGAACTTTTTATCATCTTTTACCCACATCCTAGGAGCATTTTCAAATTTTCATAAATCTTAATTTTACGGCTTCTATGAGATGAATTTCAAAAATCCGAGAGACACGGTTGATATCACTAAATAAAATTTGGTTCAATAAGATGAAAATAATTTTTTTGAATAGTAACTTTTTACTTTTATTAACTACGGTTAAAAGTAAATAGGGTAATTAAGGGTAAAAATGATATTATTATTACCCTAACACGAGTTATAATTCAATTGGATAAGTATAATTCGACCAAAAACAACCTTAGGAAGAAAATATGATCCTTTAGGTCCACATGGATTAGATTAGGACATTTATTATTATTTAATTCAAAGAAGAGTTAAAAGTTCTAAATTCAATGTTTAATAACTAAACCATTTTTAATATAGGTTTACACATTAGATAAATTGAACTATAAATATTCATTATAAAGCCAAAAAAAATTCCTATATAATTGTATTTTATTTATATTTTTTAGACTTTTAATAATTTAATTTATTTATGACACAATGATGATGTAGTAATTACCTAATTAACGAAATATTAAAATAATTGTTATTATAAATATCCAAATAAATGTAATTTGAGACTTTTTATGAATTAAACTAATTTTATAGGTTAATATGACATGTTAGGGTTGGTTATATGATTTTTTTTTCTAATTAATAATGTTGGTATGAATTTATAAAAAAACAAAAAACCAAATAGTGTCAAAATTGACATAAAAGAGTTTTCAAAACAAATATTATATTATTAATTGATATTCTATTCCTAAAAATATAATGTTTGGAAAAGAGACTTATATAATGAAAGGTGTATAATTAATGAACCACTTGAGGTTCTCTTGGAAGTATATAGTATGTTTATTAACCATATAATATAAAAATACAAAGAGACATGGGAAATGTCAAACTATTTCACTAAGAGTTAAATATAAAATATAAGGTTAATATAGTGAACCAAACCTATCTAAAACATATTGGTTGAGTGTTTTTCGACCAATAACCACCTTATCCTTTAAATAATCCATTTTGGGGAAATTATAAACCTAAAATTATTTTATTATAAAATAATATTTCTAGCTTTTCTTAAGGTTCCCCTCACCCCTCTTATAAAAGTGCACTTCCTCTTCTCTCTAATTCACACCTTCAAAGCCATTTGGCTCGGCAAAACCCCACCCAAATACCCCCTCAACTGACCTCCCTTCATCATAGAGGCCTTCCTTTAGTCATAAAGCCAACCTATGGAGCCCTTTTGTTCAAATCAAAAGGAAGAACCCGAAGAAGAGGTAAATATTTCATCACCTCTTCCAAGTTCATTTCTTCTTCTCTTCCACTTTCTTTATTTTTTACATTCTAAAATAATAACTCTAGTATATTCTATATACTATGATGTTATTATAAATATGGTACAACCATACTATTTATTCTATCCATCCTTTTAATGACATGTCACCATACGTGTGTATGTACGGCTTCTCGTCTCCACGTTGTGGTGTAATTGATATTCAATACATTATTACTTTTATGGTTATCATAATGATGTTTAATTGGTGTAAATAATAAATATAACATGATAATTATTCTGTATATGTGATATACCATCCAATTATATATTATTTTAATATCACAATAATGATATTGTCACTCGTGCGTACGTACGGATTACTGTCTCCACGAACGCGATGAGATTCATCCACATCATATCCATTCAAGACTAATTTTCATTTGACGATTAAAAATAATGTTTATAGACTTGATATCATTTTAGATATGAATAAAATACATCCCATACATAAAAAATATGACTCACATAACAAATAATATAAAGGAAAACGAATATATTAACACCCGACATGACAACAATACTAAGATATTATTAACAAGGCAATGTTAAAAGATCATATATGATATCATATGAATGTATATGATTCATGTTAAATTTTATAACAATTATTTCACCATTATACAGGAGTTTAACCTTCCTTTGACCAAGGAATAAGTACAAAGTAAAGGGTTTCTTATCTCACTTTTAATTATGTGAGATTTCTATTGTTCGCCACTTATTTATTGCATGTGGTGTGTTTACTGCCCATGATTGTATTCGTTGTGTAATATACTTTAATTTATGGATATTGACATCATCATTGTATGATATTTCATTCAAGGGTGTATGTTTCATAAGTTACCAAATCGATAATAGAATTTGATATTTCAATTACCACTCATTCAGCTTTACGCATACTTCATTGATTATTTTAATCCAAGATTATATGTGGAATCACTTCATTTACTTATGTTTTAATCTCCACTCCCATTTGTGAGGATATACGTTTGATACACATAGTCACTCCATTGATAAATTCTCAAGTCATCGATATGAACTTGATAAGAGTAATTTTAACTCAATTTCCATTCATTGATTTAAACATCCAAGTCATTGGTTTTGTCTTAAAAAGAACATTTGTGAATGTCCTCTGATTCATTTACACTGAATATCCAGTCATATTGAGTGTATTTATATTTTTCACACATTATTATGTAATTTATTTATCCATAATCTATGGATATCATTTTTATAAGATATTTCGTCTCAATTTACATTCCATTGAGACTACATTGTTGTTATGCACAAATTCACTCTTATATGGTGTATATAATGTCCTTTGGTATAGTATATCATGAATCCCTTTATTCTCATGATGTTATAATGTTTTGATTACCTCAATTATTTTTTTTCAAGAGTCTCTCGTTTGGTTAGGAACTCTAACTAAAATATCGTTTTAAATGTTTTAAAAACTTATTCTTCTAAATCATTCTCATTAATGTCCATGTTTTAAAAATGGTTTTATGGTTTTAATTATGTGGACATTATTGTTTGAAAATTAAAATTCCTTTTTAAAAGTTTCAAAGTGGTATGAGACACTTTGATTCAAAAATCTATTTTAAACTACTTGATAAAAATTGAGACTTTTAAATGTTTACAAGAAAAACGGGGTATTTATCTCAAATAGTTTTGATGATTATTTTCATCTATGTCAATATCCTTCATTATTCTCAATTAAGGTTAATTTGTTACAACACATTCTTCCATATTTTATTGAATGAGTTATGTTTGACTATGGATGTGATATTTTTATACCATTCATGGTTTGTGGATAAAGTATTGACATTTCATATGCTAGTTTTAATAAGAATGTTTATGTTATATTTCAAAATTTTCATATGAGAAATTCATTGGACTTAGTAAGTGATGGGTGGAGCCTGCTATAGCTCCTCGATCCATTAGTAGGTCTCATGAGACAAACTAGTGTCTTGGCATAAGGCATTGAAAAAATATTATTTGTAGTCTTGGCACAAGGCCTTGACTATGTGGTTTTGAATGTCTGGCATTATGCATTCCATCATTATGAAAGTGGCTACTGATATTTCATGTGATTATTCGACTATTATAATATCCATGTGAAAAATTAAATGGAATTATTTGATTTTATCTATGACATATTATGCTAATGTTAAAGTTTAAAAGGCTTCTGTTTTAGTCTTATACATTTCCTTAAATGTTTATTCTTATTTTTGAAAGTTTCGGCTATATTTTTATCCTTACTGAGAAACTGATCTCACCACTTTCTATGTTTTATTTTTTCCCAGGATGCGAAGAAGTGCATTATGAATAACATGTAGGGATTGTATATGGAATATCAGTGTTGTATATGGAAACAATGTTGTTGTAGTTTTCCATTTTAATATGTAATGTAAACCTTATGAATATCTAGTATTTTCAAGGATACTAAATGGATCGGTCTTTCGGGACATGATTTCTTTGTATCATGCCAATGTTAGGTAATAATGCACTGACTCTAGGTAACTGGGGTCAGGGTGTTACAGTTGGTATTATAGGAAGTTTAATACAAACCTTGGAAACTATATTTAGATAAACTTTGATTAGATCATTTAGCACTAAGATATACTTTTAGTATTAGTATAGAAGAACTTCCTAAAATTTTTATATTGTAGAGATTTTGTGAGTTTTCCATACAATACATCCCTATCTTGATACGAGCAGGTAGAGGCAACTCTTGCACAGATGTACCTAGAGGTAAAACCCAAAAACACCGCTTTGAGCTAGACTTGAATGGGAACTGGTGCACAACAATGAGCCTTACTGCACTCTTAGTTATGACACTCCCAGGATACGCTTAGGATAATTCACATTTTCATTACAAACTGATTTGAAGGATTTTAATATAAGATGAGAATAAATAAACTTGGTTAATCCTAGGGTGTTTTAGATTGAAAATATGGTGTGATGATATTTTCTAAATAATTTTATGACTATTATTACTCACACAATGCTCTCTAGTTTTAGTTAATGGCTGGATTCCAAGGAATTAATAGTAACATTGAAAATGATATACAAGGTGGAAACAGTGGTGGAAATGAGAAACTAAATGAAATATTGATAGGCGTAAAGGGTATTATCTTTATAACAAATCATTTTTCCAAAAATATGATCAAAAACATATATTTTAACCAACTCCCAGACTCAACAAAGAATAGAAAGGTGGTGAATGATAAGAGCTCCAGTAGTGGAGACCATAGAGAGAAGAAATCTCAATTTCTATCATGCCAGAAATGTGGAAGGAGAAACCCAGGATAGTTTCTGAATGGAATAAATAAATTCATTATGTGTGGGAAAGAAGTGCATAAAGTAAATAATTGCCAAGGAAAAATGAAGAGTACTATAGAAGAAAATAAAAAATGATCCTCAGAATCCAATTAATGTCATTTGTCCAAAATGTAAGGTACCTTGGAATCACCCAAGTCAATACCTTATTCTATAGGATAACCTATTGTTCAAGGAAGAATCTATGAGGAAATAAATGGATGGAAAAAATTTTAAAGGTATTAGTGCACTTTGTTGATTAGATTACTTTTGAAGACATTTCTCTTGTATGTGTAACCCTGTAGTTTGTTATGTAAAAATTATATTCGATGAATAATTATCTTTTCTTTTGTGGATATAGTTATAAATAACCATTTGGGTTTATATGACTCTTGAATTTGAGTCAATTGCAAGTTATTAAATTTTTGGAAAGAAAATGTGAGGTATGAGATAAAATTTATGATGAAATTATTTTATAGTTTTTTTGGGGAATCTATCTCATTTTTGGGAATATTATAAAATTATATAGTTTTTGAAAAATGACAACACGCAGACCGTGTGACAACCCTTCGCATCCGAAAAAGCTGCAGGAATCGAACCCACAACCATAGTGCAATTGGGATTTATCACCTACCACTGGACTACGTGAAGTCCCTAGTTAGTGTGACTAATTCTTTTTAGTTTAATCATTTTATTGATCAAAATATGTTGATTTTGGACCTTATTTCTTAAAAATGGACATCCTTAGTATGGGAAAATGATTTGGTGATTAAGTGATAAATGTTATTTTGGAAGACGTTCGCTCTATTGGGAATACTATATGCCTAAGGAAAATAGAATACTATAGTATTTCATTTGAGATGTAATGGTGGGTTTTTACCTATGTTTTTATTGTGGATTTATAGCAATTTTGGGTTATTTATGTAAATGATTAACCTATCATAGAGAATATGTGATTATGTTAATTACTTTTAAGTATGTGACTTTAAAGTAGTTGATGTCATTTGGAGATACAATTTAATGTAGAAGACTACATAACCAAATTATTCTAAGTTTTGGGTTTCAATATTAGTTTGGATTATATTAAAGTATTTTAAGGTCAATTGTTTATTGAATTGTATTTATTTAACATTGGGGTATTGTTGGTTTAATTTTAGAAATTAAGATTAGTGGTTCTTTATCTAAAGGAATATTCTTTTAGGGGATCATCTGATCTTGTACTAACCATTTTGGTTTGGATTAATCTCTAAAGACATGGTAAATATATATTTTATCCTTTGTGAATCACATGATTCTCTAAATGTTGATTCTAGCTCTTCTAGTGTGACCAAGTCATCTTCAATACTCATCAATTGAAAAAAATGAGTTAGTGGTAGAAATTTATTAAGGGATGAAACTCTACTTAAAAAGTAATTATATCTCATTATGTTCCTAGTCAATCTCATAAATAAATTCCTCATATTTATGAAATGTAACTTAAAACAAAAAGACATTGTCGGTTTACTTTTCCTACTGGGAAACTAATGACTGTTTTTCCCATCACAAGTTTTTCGTTTTCTTGTTGTTAACTTTCTCCCGATCATGTTTTCTATCCCTCTCCATCGGAACTTGACACTTAGTTTATCTTCTATATCCATGTTTTCCTAGATGGAATCCCAGTCTGGGTTATCTCGGGTGACCATTGTACTTATCTTTCTTTCTTTTAAAGTGATAGTTTTATTGACTATTTTTCCGATTTGGGACTTTCAATTATGTTCCCAAGCCAAATTTTAAAATTTTTGAGGATGGAATTTAGAAAAGGGGGGAATAATGTAACACCATAAGCTTCCACGATATGTTTCCCTTTGAATATTGTAATATATTGCATTTTACACAACTTCGAGATTCTATCACACTGTGACCAATCAAACTAGTCGTTATGAATATTAATACCCACTTTTTGAAATTTTATAAATTTTATCTTTTAAAATAGAATTCATATTTGGATTCGGAATATCAAAATTAGATTAGGGGGAATTTTTGGTATTTTTCTGAAGACTATCAATTTTTTATGAATAGTGAAAAACACTGAGTTACAGTCTAAACCCGAATTTTTATTTAAATAATTATTTATTTTATTTAAATTTATTTTAGGTCAAAATAGATACATAATACCTATATAAGTTCAATTTAAGTCATTGGAGTCAATTTATAATAATTTTAGATATATAAAAATTTTATTGAACTTTTTACCGTCTTTTACCCAATTCTTAGGAGCATTTGCAAATTTGCATAAGACATAATTTTACCACATCTGGGTGTTGAATTTCAAAAATCTAAGAGAAACTATTGATATCAGTAAGTAAAATTTGGTTCAATAAGATGAAAATAATTTTTGGTGAATAGTGACTTTTTATTTTTATTTACAACAGTTAAAAGAAAATAGTGTAATTAAGGGTAAAATGATATTATTTTTACCCTAACACATGATATAATTTTATTAGATAAGTATAATTCGACCAAAAACAAAATTAGGATAAAATATGATCCTTTAGTTATACTTGGATTAGATTAGGACATTTATTATTATTTAATTCAAAGAAGAGTTAAAAATGTTAAATTCAACATTTAATAAATAAACAATTTTTAATATAGAGTAACATAGAAGATAAATTCGACTAAAAATATTCATTAGAAAGATAAAAATATTTACTAAATAATGGTATTTCATTTATATTTTTTATACATTAAATAATGTAATTTATTTATGACACAATGATGATACAGTAATTACCTAATTAATGAAATATTAAAATAATCAATATTATAAATATTCAGAAAAATGTATTTTGAGACTTTTTATGAATTCAATTAATTTTCTGGTTTAATATGACATGATAGGGTTGGTTATTTGAATTTATTTTGAATTCATAAAGCTGGTATAAATTTAGAAAAAACAAAATACCAAATAGTGTCAAAATTGACATAAAAGAGTTTTTAAAACAAATATTATATTATTAATCAATATTCTATTTCTAAAATTCTAAAGTTCGTAAAAAAGACTTATATAATTCTATTTATATCATTAATTAACCATTTTGTGTTATCTTGGAAGTATATAGTATGTTTATTAACCATATAATATAAAAATACAAAGAGACATGTTAAATGTCAAACTATTTAACTAAGAGTTAAATAAAAAAGATAAGGTTAATATAGTGACCCAAACCTATCGAAAACCTCTTGGTTGAGTGGTTTTTGACTCATACCCACCTTAGACTTTAAATAATCCCTTTTTCATCCATTAGAAACCGAAAATTAGTTTATTATAAAATAATATTTCTAGCTTTTCCTAAGGTGCCCCTAACCCCTCTTATAAAAGGGCGCTCACCCTTCTCTCTAATTCACACCTTCAAAGTCATTTCTCTCATTCAAAACCTATGAAAATTCCCTCTCAACAATACTACCTTAATCCCAGAGGCCTTACTTTATTCAGAAAGCCAACTTAAGGAGCCATTTTAATCAAATCAAAATGAATAACCCGAAGAAGAGGTAAATATTTCATCACCTCTTTCATGTTCCTTTCTTCTTACACTTCCTCTTTCTTTGTTGTTACCATTCTAAAATAATAACTCTAGTATCTTATATATACTGTGATGTTGTTATAAATATGGTAAAACAATATTTATTACTCTATCCATCCTTTGAAGGAAATGTCACAATACGTGCGTACGTACGGCTAACTATCTCAACGTCGTGGTGTAATTGTTATTCGATACATTATTATTTGGTTAGGTATAATAATGATGTGTAATTGATTTAAATAATAAATATAACATGATAATAATTATTTATATATGATATACGAACCAATTATATTTTATTTTAACATCAAATGAATGATATTGTCGCGCGTGCGTACGTACGGATTACCATATCCACGAACGCGATGAGATTCATTCCCCATCGTATCCATTTAGGACTAATTTTCATTTGATGATTAAAAATAATTTTTAGAGACATGATATCATTATGAATATGAATAAGATACATCCCATCGATAACAAATATGACTCACATAACAAAGAATATAAAGGAAAACGAATTCATTAACACCCGAAACGACGATAATACTAAGATATTATTAACAAATCAATGTTAAAAGATCATATATGGTATCATATTAATGTATATGATTCTTTTATATTTTGATAAAAATTATTTCATCGTTATACATGATGTTAACCTACCCTCGACCAAGGAAAAAAATACAAATTAAAGGGTTTCTTATCTCACTTTTAATTCCGTGAGATTTCTATTGTTCACTATTTATTTATTGCATGTGGTGTGTGTACTTCCCATGATTGTATTCCATCTGTAATATAATTTAATTTATGGATATTTACATCATCATTTTATGATCCTTCTTTAATGGGTTTATGTTTCTTAAGTTACCAAATCGATAAGGGAATTTGGAATTTCAATTTCCACTCATTCGGCTTTATGCATAATTCATTGATTATTTTACTCCAAAATTATGTGTGGAATCACTATTCATTTAATTATGTTGTAATATCCACTCCTATTTTTGTGGATATACTTTTGATACACATAATCACTACATTTATAAATTCTAAAGTCATCGATATGAACTTGATAAGAGTAATTTTAACTCAATTTCCATTCATTGGGTTAAACATCCAAGTCATTGGTTTTGTCTTAAAAAGAACATGTGTGAATGTACTATGATTGATTTAAAATGAATATCCAGTCATATTGAGTGTATTTATATCATTTAGACATTATTATGTAATTGATTTATCCTTAATCTATGGATATAATTTTTAAAAGGGATTTCATCTCAATTTAAATTCCATTAAGACTTCGTTGTTGTTATGAACCAATTCACTCATATATGGTGTATATACTATCCTTTGTCATAGTATATCATGAATCCCTTTATTCTCATGATATTATAAATTATTTATTACCTCAATTATTTTTATTCAAGTGTCTCTCATTTGGTTAGGAACTCTAAGTAAAATATCATTTTAAATTTTTTAAAAATTTATTCTTCTAAATAATTCTCATTAATGTCAATGTTTTAAAAATGGTTTTAAGGTTTTATTTATATGTAAATTAATGTTTTAAAATTAAAATTCATTTTTAAAAGTTTCAAAGTGGTATGGGACACTTTTATTCAATAATCTATTTTAAACGACTTCTTGAAAAAAAGTGATACTTTTAAATGTTTTCAAGAAAAAGGGGGATATTTATCTCAAATAGTTTTGTTGATTATTTTTATCTATGTTAATATCCTTCAGTATTCTAGATTGAGGTTAATTTGTTAAAATAAAATCTTCAATATTGTATTGAATGAGTTATGTTTGACTATAGATGTGTTATTTTTATACCATTCATGGTTCTTAGATAAAGTACTGACATTTCATGTGCTAGTTTTAATTCAAATGTTTATGTTATGTTTCAAACTTTTCATATGAGGAATGAATTGGACTTAGTAAGTGACGAGTAGAGCCCTTCATATATCCTTGATGCATTGGTAGGTCTCATGAGACAAACTAGTGTCTTGGCACAAGGCCTTTACAAAATATTATTTTTAGTCTTGGCACAAGGTCTTCACTATGTGGTTATGAAATTCTGGCATTATGCATTCCATCATTATGACAGTGGCTACTGATATTGCATGTGATTATTCGACTAGTATAATATCCATTTGAAAATGTAAATGGAATTATTTGATTTTATTTGTGCCATATTATTCTGAATTTCAAGTTTAAAAGGCTTTTGTTTTAGTCTTATACATTGTCTTAAATGTTTATGATTATTTACGAATGTTTCTACTATATTATTATCCTTACAGAGCATCTGAGCTCACCCCTTTCTATGTTTTATTTCTTCCCAGAATGCGAAAAAGTGTATTATGACTGACCTTAAGGGATAGTATATGGGATCTCAGTGTTGTCTATGGAAACAGTGTTTTTGTAGTTTTCCATTTTAATATGTAATGTAAACCTTATGAATGTATCTAGTATTTGCAAGACTACTAAACTGATCTGTCTTTCGGGACATGATTTCCTTGTATCATGCCAATATTATGTAATAATGCATCGACTCTGGGTAACTGGGGTCGGGGCGTTACATGTAGTTACACCCCACTCTTTAATCCTCGGCCTAGAAAAAGTAGTAAACATAAAAATACACCCCCAATTATATTGGGACCACTTTGTGTATAAATTGTATTTGTTGTCAACCAGTGTCAATAATGGTCAAAATGAATAATGAACTCCATATTTAATGGAGATTGGTTTAAATGAATATACCTAGTGAATTGTTATGGATTTATAGAATTTGATTCCACTCTGGGGAAATTCTCCATGTTGATCAACTCGGATGATTGATGCACTGATCTTGAATGTTCAAAGAACTTGTATCATGTGTGATACAACGTTTACAACTTTGAAGTAGCAACATTTTTAAAATGATTGAAGCACTTTGGATTTGATAATCCAAAATGGAAAGGAGGAATAAGAAGGATGAAGACGGTTGAAGAGGGGTTTTCATCCTTGAGGATGCCATGCAAATTTTTTGTATATGTCCATGCATTTCACTTAAAAGGTTCATTTTTTGGCTTAAAAAAATTGGTCCAACTCTTCAGCTAGCCTGGGACGTAAAACCTTGGGCATATGTAGGACTCGAGGGTCAACCATGTCCAAATGGAAGCCCTCAAGTCCCACCCAAAAGTGGTGCATGGGGACCACGTATAATCCCCCATGGTATACATAGTGGGTGCTAGGTGCATGAACAAGGTGGCAGAGTGGGCACTAAGAGCGTGCTTGTAGAGAACTGGAGCTGGGCGGAACTAGAGGTGGTAGGGGAGAATTTTGGCTGAATGATGGAGTGACTTGATATATAAGCTGCGAATATCTACATTTTTTATTCAATATGGGATGAGTTTTAAAAATCTTGGGTGTAATCTCATTCATCTATAACATCCCGCATCTTGGTCAACCGTCTGATCAGCCATGACATTTGATCATCGAAATATCTTCCACTCATCTGAACTCACAATTTGCGCATTTGAATCAGAGTTGTCTGAGCCCCCCACAGCCTTCGTCTTCAACCTATGAACCACCTTATGCAATTCAGTACACTGGAGCACTTCCACACCACCTTGATCGATCTCCTTCCACCACTGATGACCATCTTAACATGATGAGGGCCATTGGAACGAACCAAGACCATGCATTCAATCTACGTCTTACATGCATGTGATATCTTGATGAAGAACATTTAACTGGGACAAACGAAGTTTCCATGGCCATGAGAATCCATGAAAGATTCATGTACTATAATCATGCACGTGATCTTGACTCCATGTATGAAAACAACTACCCTCGTTGAAGAGAAAATCACCCAAGGATCAAAGTATATCTTCGTGTGGGTTTTAAGATTTTTAAAACCCCAGAAATCCCAAGAATTCAAACTTGTGATCGCCACGACATATCTTCATGATTTTGAACACAGAAAAGATCCTCTCCTCATCTATAAAATAAGTCACACCCAAGATGAGAGAGACTGCTACTCCCACACACCCAAGAGATCATGTTTTTAAAAAATAGAGCATATCTCTACATATCACTTCGGAAAGAGCATCTAGGAGTCCTTTGAGCCCTCTACTCTGCGAATAAGAGATGATGCAGGAATTCAAAAAGTTCATATAACTCTTGAACTATCTGGTGAAGGGGAACCACAATTCTGTGTAAAGAAAACTCACTAACACGCGATTGGATTCAATAAAAAATCATCATGCTTTGTAGAGGTATTCTCATAGGAAAACATCTGGTGCACACCCACCATTTTGATGCTCTTATGAATATAAAACCATGAACCACTCATGGTTCATTGAAGGATATCCTCGTGTATCCTTGAATGAAGAAGAACAACCAAAATAACCTTCAGTTTCACGAACAAAATAAGAATAAACATTTTTTTGTCAATATATATATATGTGTGTGTGTGTGTGTGTGTGTGTGTGTGTTTTCTCTACATAGGTTCATTGATGAAAAATAAGAATATCTTAAGTGGTAACTTTCATGAATGTTTTTGTTTGATTTGATGAAACTCGAGGGCTCAGGTGTTTTCAAGTAAAAAGGAAGAATACATGAATGTACGCATGTGCTCTGGTTAAGGGATTCTAAGGCCATGTATACTTGTGTGAAGAAGGATCTTTCACATGGAAATCATGGCACCCATTTCGTTTTGAAGAAACATGTAAAAAATACCCTAACTATGTGGAAAAAAAGATGAGGAAAAGAAATAAGAGGAAGAGAAGAAGCGTTCTTGGGTGTATGTAAAGAACCGTACCCATTAAGGGTTTTCACACAAGCAGAAGAGGAGGAGAGTTAATTATTTCAAGCATGCACATTCACACGTGAAGTCACTTAATTAAAAAACCAAAACATGTGTGTGCACATCTGTAAAAAAAGAATAAGAAAGGGAAGAAAGGTTCAACCTAAATGTCATATTCATGATCACATGCATTCATGAACAAGAGATAAGAATTAATTTAGTTGATGTAAGTGAGAAGATAATCAGAGTTTAAAGAATCACATTGGTGTATGTGATTCTAGCTAAAGATGGAAGAAGAGTGAATTTGGTAATTTCACTAAAGAAGAAGAAGAATTCTAGGGCAGTTGGTGTTGCACTAGAGAAGAAGATAAATAAAGAAGGGATAATTTCTTGCCTACTAATTTGAAAGTAATCAAGTGAAGAGAACTAAATAAGACCAAGAGAAAAAACTACCATATTAATAAAGAAGAATATTTTCTCCAAAGGTAGTATAAATAACCAGTAAGTAAGCTACATGTTGATCTTGGGCATCACTGATTTAATAAGAGGATTGTTTCCCTTTCCCTTCCAAAGTGTAGGGACTAACACTGGAAAGGGGATTGTTTACCTAGCCAACCCACTGTAACAGTTATCACATTATTGTGTAGAATCGATGCACTAGTCATTCATATGCCTGGAAAAGACATAGATACTCTTATTGAGTGGTGAAACTTGTAAAAATATTATGTTCACATTTTTACTTATTCTAATTATTTCGTTCAACAGGGAAAATAGAAGAAGAGAATCAAGATACTAACAGGTCAAGTGGTATAGGGATAAAAGGTTGGAATTTGTTTACAAAGTCCCCAATATAGATTCACCCCCCCCCCCTCATTTTTTGGTATATCCCAAACTGGTCCTCTTAGTTGGAATCCGAGGGAGGTTCACCTCTGTTAGATTCAATACAGTGAAGTTATTCTCTTTTGAATATTTGAGTTTATTTCCTGAGTTATCAATGAAGTGAACTTTCTGTGAAGATTAAATTATATCTGAGCAGAAGGATATATCTACCAAGACCATGATGAATAGGAAAACTAATGAGAAGATAAAGTTTAAGAATAATCCCCTATTATATATAGAATAAGAAGCATCTGGTTCTCCATATATGGATGACATTAAAGACACACTAAACTTGGAATGTAATTAGAAGGTGCTTCAAGTCCCCACCAGTAATATGGAAAACCTTTTTACCTCAACTGATCAAGAGGTATGAGTTATTACATTTTGAAATTATTATCATGATGAAAATTATAGCCCAAGTGGTGATGATCAATCTACAACATCACAAGAAATATTAGTTGATAGATTAAGATGGATTTTTCCTAGTATTCCAGAAGAAAGTACATCCCTAGTTTGTGGATTATTTAAATGCATGTAGGAAAATATCACTCATCTATAAGAATAAATGGATGTTTAGAGAAAAGTTTACAAGAAAAAATTATTGTATGTTTAAAGCTCTCCAGACAGGTTGGAGCCTTTGAAGCAACAAATATAGGATTTTAAGTAATTTCTTTAAAGTGGCTCAAATATGTTGATGAAAAAGAGGGAGTCAACAAGGCTTTAGAATAGAAGATCCATGCACTAGAAGATGAGCTGAAAAAGAGCAATGAAGTCAAGGAGGTATGTTTGGAAGAAGACTCCAAGAAGATCAAAGAACATGACTCCTTGTTACAAAACAACGTAAAGATGTATGAAGATGAAGATGAAATATTAAAGAAACCTTGTGAAGAGAAGATGACTATGATTCAAGACCATGAAGTCATACTCACTATGAGATGTCTATAATTGGAAGCTGAGTTGACTAATCTTGAGAAGACACATATTGAGTCTCCACAAAAGAAGGAAACAATTTCTTCCAATACTCAATGCTCACTAGAATATTCTACTGTAAAAATGCATTCAACATGTGATAAGAAGATCGTGGATTCACTCATTAATCTATCAGAAGCAGCTGAGAAAGTGAATGTACCATCCATACCAACTTGTATGCATGTTTCAAAAAACCTTTCTACAAAAAGTGCATGTAGGATGAAAAATAATAATCATGTTTGGATGACGAAAAGTGAGGATATACCTACCACCATGACTAAGGTGGATAGAAAGAAGAATTTGGAAGATTATTTCCCACAAATAACACAAAAAAAATCATGAAGAAGGCTCAATGACCTTATATACAATATATCAAGAAGACACGGTTTTTTTGTCTATGTTGGTGCTGCAACAGATTTGGGAGTTGTGCAATGGATTGTTGGTACAATCCCTTAAATTTAAAATCATAGAGAAAACCCATCTCAATGGGGGAGAAAGCTAGAGAAGAAGAAACATCCATATATCTAGAAACATATATATACTGCAAATAGATTTGGAATGTTAGATAACATCTATGATGTATGTAATAGGAGTGGACAAATGAATGATGCATGTTCATTTCAATAGGTACCCAAAGATGATAAGAAAAGAAGATCATAAGAGCTGGCTAAGAAAGAAAAATCATCCTTGGGAAGTAGTCATAAAAATGTTGTAAAATAAAACACCCCCCAAGAAGACTCTATGGAGAAAATTTGATAATACCTTGGATTTTAAATCCAAGAAGTTAAAGGGTATTTAATCCAAAAGATCTACTAAGAAGGATGACACTCAGAAGATTCCATGTAGAAGATCCATTCTTGATGCCTCACCCCCTAATGATCTATTGGTGGTTTGGATAGAAGATATAGAAATAATAATTAATATGGAAGATACACAGGATTAGGCTAGTACTAGATGAAAAAAAATATTCTATATGAAGACAAAGAAGTTATGTGTGCAATTTGAAACAATGATGGTTACACTATTAAAAGATTATTTGAATTTACTCCATCCCAACAAGAATTCTTCAAGAAGATGAAATTATCACAAGGAGATTATTGTGCTTTTAAAGATCTTAAAAATATAAGACTCACACACAAATAAATGGAATATTTAATAATATCCACCCAATCACAGTAACCAGTTAAGATCAGTTGTGAAAGTGTGAAGAATGGAGCATTTGGGTTGAGAAAATCCTCTCAACCATGTTGTTCACATTGATGAATCAAGGAGGATCCACCTTATTCCCTTAAATATTTGTGTATTGTATTGGTTCTTATAATACAGGTAATTAAAGGTGAAGAAATATCTCATGGATAGAACCTGAGAACCAATGGTGAGAAGTATTACCATAAGGGGGAGACACATGAAGAAGAATCTAGAGTCATTATCTCAATCAGTATCAATAGCATATGGAATAAAATTAAATTACTCTGAAAATTGAATGAAGATCAATTCATTGGAAAAGGTATGTTATTTATTAGTCTCTCATCCTTGGTTACTCGAAATAAAGACCATTATACAAAGGTAGAGCAACAAAGTTAATCAGTGACATAAGAAGAGTGAAAGTTCCCCAAGGCCACTTATCCATACAATTTCACTTGAATGTGTCTGATATTTTTGTTTAAAGGAGTGCAAGAGTCTCTGGTTGATTATTTCATATCACACTTATTATTATAATACAAGAATGAAAGTGGAAATCTCTTGAAGAAAAGTACATGATTTCTCATCTCATGAGGTGTCATTTGTAGTGTGTAATGGACAACTTTGTTGTCTAAAAAATCCTCTTGTTTTCTACACCAATCATTGATCATGTAGACTTAGATTGAAATGATTGATGGAACATTTATTAAGTATGGAATTATACCCTCTTTACCATTAAATTTTTATTTTTTATCAATTAGGGGAGAGATGTGAAATGAAAGTAATGGGAGAGAGAATATTCTCATTTTGACATTGACACGTTCATTTTAAGAGAAGTCTTAAGGTATTGAAAAAAAATACAAAGGGGGATATTTTTGGGACCACTTTTTTTATATGTTGTATTTTTGGTCAACTAGTGTCAATAATGCTAAAAATTAAGAAGGAACTCCCAATATAATGGAGATTGGTTCAAGTGAATATTCCTAGATAATTGTTATAGATTCATAGCATTCGATTCCATGCTTAAGAAATTCTCCATGTTGATCCTCTCGGAGAATTGATGCACTGATCTTGAAAGTTCAAAGAACATGTATCATGTGTGATAAAACATTTACAACATTGAACCAGTATTGTTTTAAGGATAATTGAAGTACTTTAGGTTTGATAATCCAAAATGGAAAGGAGGAAGAAAAAGGTTCAAGAAGGATGAAGAATGAGTTTTTGACCTTGAGGAGGCCATGCACATATTTTTTAATATGGCTCTACATTTCACTTAGAAGGTTTATTTTTTTTAAAAAAAGTGAGCCAACTCTTCAGCTTGCTAAGGACGTCATACCTCAGGCGTATGCAGGACCCGAGGGTCAACTGCACCCAAAGGGAAGCCCTCAAGCCCAGCCCACAAGAGGTGCATGGGGACTGTGTATACGCACCCAGGTTATGCATAGTGGGCCTAGGTGTGCACCTGAAGAGGAAGAGTTGGTGCTAAGATCATGCACGCATGGAACCGATGAGGGGAAGAACAAAATGGGGGAGAGGAGAATTGTAACGACTCGACATTTTGAATAAATCTTGTTTCCTAATTTTGTGTGTTATTTTATTTTTATACTCAACAAAACTGTTTCATTTGATAACATGAGTATAATTAAAATGAGACCATTGTGTTTTGACTGTTATATAAACATTGGTCAATATGACCGCTGGAAACTAAACGTTTCGATTATCGTCTCTAAATACAAGTGATCATGGTTAATTAATATAGAAAGAAGATTTGATGGCCTCATCCAGTAGTCTTGGGCCAATCGAAGCCCATCTAATAGAACTTGGGAAGAAGGTAGCACCACTGGGATTTGCTATGGACCAAATCCAAGCCGAACATCATCGTGTGAAGCTAGAATGGAATTTCCTTCACGAGTAGTTCAAACTGATATAAATTACTACTCGTGCAATGTTGGCTGAGCCACCCTCAAATTCTATCACCTTAGCACACCTTACACTTAGGTCTTATGCTGGGGTTATAAGGGGCTATGTAAGGAAACCGTAACTGCCTTGTGTAATCCTTTGTTTTAAATAAAAATTCTGATTTCTTCTTATGATGAAGTTTATGAATTTTCAAATGTCTGGATAAATAGAGTTTGCATATTTTTTATGAATTTTAGAGAAAGGATATTTTAAAAATGTTTATATAAACCTTAAATAATTAAAAACGTGTAATGTTTTTTAAAAAATGGTCTTCTACAATTATGTTCAGTATGAAATTTAGAGTCTAATAAGATCAACTTAATTTTTGATGAATAGTAAATTATGAATAGTGATTTTATGCTTAGGATTTGTAATGTGACCAAATGGATTAGTAATCTCACTTAAATAAAGTATTAATATAATCTAGGCACCTTGATTAAGTAATGTGATTCAATAAAATGGTTAAATAACGGTTTCATAAATTATTAGTCAAGTATTAGTTTTTTCAGGTGAATAGTGTTTTTTAATAAAAAATTAAATTAAAAATATTTAGAAATTTATTTTTATAAAATGGATTTCATTTTTGAACTCAGAGCTTCGATATTATGCTAAGTTAATTTTTGGAGACTTTTTCTGAAAAAAATGAATTTTTGGTGAATAGTGTATTTATTTGAAAATTAAATCAAAAATATTTAGAAAATTATTTTTATAAAATTGAGTTCATTTTTGAAATCAGAGCATCGATATTTAATTAAGGTGAAATTTTGGGATTTTTCTGAGAAAGTTGAATTTTCGATGAATAGTGAAAATACAGTTTTTAAATTACGAGTGTTTAATGACATCATTAAATGGTGTATTAAGTATGTAATAAATATGTTCGACTTATGAATAGTAATATAAGGTATGAGATGTCCCAAGTGTCTAATACCGTGGGAAAATACCATGGGCAAGCCCATGGTTTTGCCAAAACCACCAATGAGGTGTCCCTTGGCCATTAATGCCTTGTCCCCTCACTTTCCCTATAAATACCAAGCCATCCTCTCATCCATTCGACTCCAAAATCATCCTCAACGAAGTTCTAGTCTCCTTACCTCCCAAATATTCCTCCCAAGGTGCCCCCAAGCCCTCAAGGTCCCAACCTTTGAGTTTTAAGAGTTACGTTTAAGGTAAGGGATCCTACCTCTCTCTTTCTTTTAAAGTAATCTCTTTTATGTCATTTATTTTATGCTCCATGCTCTTATGTTGGAGGATGTTATTTTATATTCCTATTACTTCCATTTTCATGTTCATATGATTAGATACCCCTAATTTCTCTCATAAATTCATTTTAATAAAGTTTAAGTGGTGTCGTTAGGCTGCCGAATTTTTAAGGGATTCGTTCACCTTTCTCATTTTTCAAAGTTCTACTTTCATGTCAAGTTTTTCAAGTTTTTTTTTTGTATTATGTTGGGGTATGATCTCTATATATATCATACTGATCTTCTATTTTCATATAATTAGAGACCATATTTGGTCTCGTCAATTCAATTTTGTTGAAATTTAGGTGATTCCATTAGGTTGTCGAATTTTTAAGGGATTCGTTCACCTTTCTCATTTTTCAAAGTTCTACTTTCATGTCAAGTCTTTCAAGTTCCTTTTTTTATTATGTTGGGTTATGATATATATATCTATCATACTGATATTTTATGTTCATATGATGAGAGACCCTATTTGATCTCGTCAATTCATTTTTGTTTAAGTTTAGTTGATGTCGTTAGGCTGCCGAATTTTTAAGGGATTCGTTCACCTTTCTCATTTTTCAAAGTTCTACTTTCATGTAAATTATTTCAATTTCCTTTTTCATTATTTTGGGGTATGATCTCTATATCTATCATAGTGATATTTTATGTTCATATGATGAGAGACACTATTTGATCTCATCAATTCATTTTTTTGAAGTTTAGGTGATGCCGTTAGGCTGCTGAATTTTTATGGGATTCGTTCACCTTTCTCATTTTTCAAAGTTCTACTTTCATGTCAATCCTTTAAAGTTCCTTTTTTATTATTTTGGGGTATTATCTATATATATATCATACTGATATTTTATTTTCATATGATGAGAGACCCTATTTGATCTCATCAATTCATTTTTTTGAAGTTTAAGTGACGCTGTTAGGCTGCCAAATTTTCATAAGAGAAATCTTATTTTTGTCTTCCTTTCATGTTCTTCATTTAATATGGTATATCTTTCATATTTCATTATCATGTTATTAAATCCTTTATATTATATTCCCATACTGTTTTATGGATCATTTATGAGTGGGTGACCCTTGTCCCCTCTCTTTTCAATGTTTTCTAATACCCTACAACATAGCTGTTATGCTGCCGAATTTATGTCTCACAATGTCTCTCTCTTTTTCTCAAATTCATTTATTTTATTAAGTGAATACTCAAATCTATTTCTTATAAAGTGGTATTTACATATATACCAAGATTTTCTATTTTAAATTCTGGGATTTATATACATGATACCCGATTTCCTTTTCCGTTGGTTTAAAGTGACATAAAGATCATGTCTTTAAAGTAGTTTTTAAAACGTTATGATTATGACTGAAACCCATTTCTTTTATGCTATATGGGTTATTTATGAAATTTTTGATGATGATATATGTGTCTCACATGATAAAAATGGAAAATTTAAGGGTTCACCCTAATAGCTATCCAATGCATTGGGTAAAGACTTAATCTCTAGAGATGACCATTTTGAGTGATACCTTGGTGAATAACCTTGGTAATTTTTAATGACACCTTGGGGATGGACCTTGGTGAAACAGAAATGATTGTATTGTTAAATGTTGTAGTCACATCTTTAGGTTATTAAATACGTTATTTTTATTATGATATGCCTCATGATTTCTTTCTCATGCCTTAAAGTTCTTTTTCATGACATTGTTGATGTATCTCAAGTTCACATGTTAAATGTTTCCCCTTGTTTCCCTTACTGGGCCTTATGCTCACCCTTTCTTTTGATGTATCTCCCCAGGTTATGAGATGCAGTAATGAACCTAGTATGAACATAAGGAGAATCCTTTCAAGTGTTTAAGAAGAATTTTTTATGTTTTTATGTTTTAAGTTCTTGGTTTCCAAGACACTAAACCTTAAAGATCCTTGGTTTTGTAAAATGTAATGAAAAGTTATGTCCTAAAAAGGCGGGATGCTATAGTTGGTATCAAAGGATGGTTTAGTTATTTGTGGAAATTATGATATGAAAAGTTTAGGAAGAACCCTATAGAAAAGTTTAAATTTTGGAAATCTTCCTGGTATTTTGGTGAGTATTGAGTAAGGGGTTGCCAAGAAAATACATCCTTGTCTGGATACGAGCAGGTAGAGGTGGCTCTGGCACAGATGTATATAGGGGTGAAATCCAAAAGCACCGCTTTGAGCTAGACTTGAACGGGAACTGGTAAACGACAACGGGCCTTGCTGCACTCTTGTTTACGACACTCTCGGGGGATATTCTTTGGTTAATTCATATGCTTAGTATGAACCATTATTAAAGGAACAAAGATAAAATAAAATAAAGATTCACATAAGAATATATGATCATGGATAAACTAGATTGGGACCTAGGGTGTAACATCCCAGGTAAATAAACAATAATAATTTTTCATATTTATACTTATTTGTGAATAAAATGTTAATATTAATTTAAAGGGAACGCTATGCTCGATGGCGTACCCAATACGCAACAACGAGTTTCTTGGTAATCTTACGTTGCACTCTAATAATAAAATAATATTATTTTAAATGGTAGTTAACGCCTAGCCTTTATAATGGCGGTAATGAATTGAACTAACTACAAAATTATTATATATGTTTGCCAAATTTTTTTACTTTTTAAAATAAATGTTAGAGGATTAAAATTCGAATGAATCCAATTTTAAGCGTAAATATTCTAATATTCTTTAAAAGGTCGATTAACTGCCTTTTAATGGTGAACCCCATTTAAATCAATTTTTTTGACAATTTTATATGTTATATTTGACAAAATAAAATTCTTTTTAGAATCAGGACATCAAAATTTACTTTTATAATTTTTTGGTATTTTTCTGATAAAGTTCATTTTTTTAATGAATAGTGTAAAATGCTGTATTTTAAATCAAAAACTCAATTTAATCTAATTTATTTATATTATTAGATTATATTTTTAATTTTTTTTAATGTTCAATTAGATTTTATTTTTACCAATTAATCTAATGGTGGTCATTGGAATAAATTTCACTTTGAAATTGGACTTAAACTAGTGTCAATCTTTTAATAGATATTGTTTCTTAAAAACACGCTATTTTTTTGACAGTGGGAATTAAATATTAAATTAATTAATGAAACTTATATGTTTTGAATTTTTTAAAATAAACATCATTTTTTAATTCTGAAAATCAAAAATAGCTCAGGGTGAATTTTTGGTATTTTTCTGAAAAACTTCAATTTTTGATGAATAGTGAAACCACTAAGTGGTGGTTAGTAAACTGATTCTTCGTTTAATTGAAACTTTACCACTTATGTGATTTGAATTTCAAAAATCCTACATACATGGTTTTCATTAGGATGTAAAATGTGGTTCAATGGGATTAAAATTATTTTTTGGTGAATAGTAACTTTTAAGTTTTACTAATCGCGATTAAAGGTAATTAGTATAATTTAAGGTAAAGATAATGTTATAATAATATGAAATGACCTTGAAACAAGTCATACCTTTATTGGATGAGTCATGTCCAACCAAGAAAATCCATGGGTCAACTTGGGGACCCCATGCAGCCACTTCGGTACGAAAATGACATTAATAACTTTTTATTTAAAGTTAAAATAAAAATGTCACAAACATGTATTTTTTTACTAAAACAAATCTTACATGGGGTTATACAAGTCATATTTTTTACTATAAATATTCATTATAAAAATAAAAAGATTTCCTACATCATGATATGTTTTTATAATTTTTAGACATTAAATAAATTAATTTATTTATGACACCGTGATGATGCGGTGATTACCTCATAAATGAACGATTTAAATAAAATGAGAAGATAGGGTAAAATCTAAGTCTTAAAATTGTCACAAACCTATTGGATGGGTGTATTTATAAACATTATCACCTTATCCTCTAAATATATCCTTTTGGGACCTTAAAAATCCGAAAATCATTTTATAATAAAGTAATATTTTATAACATTCCAAGAGTACCCACTGGGCCTTTGGGCTATGTAATGGGTCTCCCTCTACCCAGTTAAAGATGTCTTTGCTTTGCTTTAATAATAAAAATGAGGCTTCGGCCCCAGCCTTTTAAAAAAAAGAGTGCCCCTCCTCTTCTCTTATAAAAGGCCCCCACCTCTAACTCCTTACCCACACCTCTCAAGCCTTTGGCTTGGCCAAACCCTGCCCATTTCATCTCTCCAAATCCTTCTTTTCTTTATTGAAGCCTCACCTTTGGCAGAATGCTCTTCAAGAAACCCATTTGGTTCAAACCAAGAGGATTTACCCGATTTAAATGTAATGTCTTCACTTGTGTTCTTTTGTTTTATTTTTCTTCTCCAAACCCCTAAAATATTTTTATTAATTTCTTTTGTAACAACACTAGTATCTTCAATATACTAGGATGTTTCTATGTGAAGGATTCGGGCTACACTTACACACACCTCCGTCTAATGGTTAAAGAACATACTGTTTCTATCGATGGCGAATTACTGCCTCACGAAACGATGATTGTTCAATCTTCTCTTAAAACATTTCATGGTGGCCATTATGATGTAAATGTATTTTATATGTGATATATATGGTATTTATTTTTTTCCATATTCTTCTTTATTCTATATTTAAAACATACCTTTATGCTTTGCATGTTGTGTAAATGTGATAATTTCATACGAGGAAGTGTGGACTACTGACCCCTCAAGTGATGTGACTCGTTCAGGCAATACATGGAATGTATAAAGAATGAGATTAATGAACTTATGTGACCTATAAAACATATATATTATACTAGAATTTTAATATATATCTCTCTCAATTATTTTTTAATTCCATTAATATGACAATGAAATGAAAGTAGCGTTCATGCGTACGTACGGCCTACCGTCTCCATGAACGGTGAATTTCATTTATTTTTATCTCCAAATGTTATGGAATAGTATAAAATGAATATTTACTAGATATATATGATATTTAAATCATTAATACTATTCTAGAGATTATTTACTTATAAATACATGGACAATCATTTTCAAACAAGTTCATTTTTGACTCATGTACCAAACATCGACAAAAACGTCTGATATGAACTAACATTATTAACCAATTATTATAACATTATAATATGTGATATGAACTGAATAATAATCTTTAAAGGATTACCTTAAGAAATTATAAATTGACCAATGTTTATTATTCAGGAATATAAAGAAACGAACAAGGCAAGTCGGACTTGAGGTAAGGGATCCTATATCTCTCTTTCTTTTTTAAGTACTCTCTTTTATGTAGTTTCTTTTAAGATCCTATTTCTTAGTTGGGGGATGTTATTTTATATTACTATTACTGTACTCTCTATTTTAAAATTATTAGAGACCCTATTTTATTTCATCAATCCATTTTTTTGGAATTTTTAAGTGGTGTCGTTAGGCTGCCGAGTTTTCGTAAGGGGTTTTTTCATCTCACTTTTATTCCTGTGAGATTTATGCTACATTTGCCACCATTTCCTTTGAGTGGTATATGTACTGCCCATTATTATACACTTTGTGTAATATAATTTCATTTATGAGTATTTACATCAATGTTGTATAGTTCTTCTTTCATGGTGTATACATTTCAAAAGTTACCCAAATCGGTAAGGGAACCTTTCACAATCCTCTTTTTAAAAGACTTATTTTGTTATGTCTTTTAATTTACATATTTTTATGTTGGGATATGTTCTTTTATATCCTTATTGAGGTAAATTTTATTTCCAAGTGATGATATACCATTTTCTCTCTCATCAACTAATTTTATGAATTTTAAAGTGACGTCGTTAGGTTGTCGAATTTTATGAAGGGAACTTCTTAACCCAATTTCGATTTCTTTGGGTTCAACATGTAGGTATTGAATATGTCATTATTTTTAATATGTGTGAATGAAATTTGATTGTTTTACACTTAATATCCACTTATATTGGGTGTATTTATATTTGTCACACATAATTATGAGATTGATTTATCCTTAATTTAAGGATACCTTCGTTATAGGGGATTTCATCTCATTTTACATTTCTATTGAGACTTCATTGTTGTTATGCACCAATTCACTATTATATGGTGTATATACTATACTTTGGAATATTATATCATGAAAACCTTTATTCTCATGATATTATACATTTATGATTAAATGTTATTCCTCAATTATTGTATTCACGTGTCTCTCATTTTGTTAAAAATCCTTTAACTAAAATATCGTTTTAAATGTTTTAATGATTTATTATTATAAATATTTCTCATTAATATCCATGTTTTAAAAATGGTTTTAAGGATTTATTTATATGTATATTAGTGGTTTAAAATGTTAAAATCTTCAATGTTTAATGGGACACTTTGATTCAAAAATATCATTATTAAATGTTTTAAATGCTTTTGAAAATGGTTTTTAGAATGGATTCATTATTTCAATATCTTAAAATGTTATATTGTTGTTGCAATGTGGGAATGTTATCTTTCCTTTATGCTTAAGTTTTGTGTGATGATTATGTTATGGTTCTTGGGCATTGTTTATGAAGGTCGGTGGTTCCGTGATAAACTAAGGGCGGGTGAGCCCGATATAGCTCTCCAATGCATTGGGTAATGTGAATGGGTTAAACGATAAGGTTTCTCCGAAGAGATTTAGGGAATATACTGTGATGGGTATTCCAAACATAACCATGAGGGTTACTCCGTACGTAATAATGTTATGAATGCCTCAAGTTACCTTTATGTCTTATGATTTCTATGAGTTATTCATAAATCTTATGATTTCATGAGGTATGTTAACGTTCTTATGTTTTATGAGTAATTTATTATTTCATTGGTTATTATGTATACATGGACTAATGATTTATTTCCGTATTTTTATAACCCTTACTGAGCTTTTTATGCTCATCCCAAGTTTTTTTTGAAATGTTTTTCATTGGAAATAAAGATTAATAGGGTCATGGATGGGATCAAGGAAATGTAAGGCTGTCTAAAACAAATAAATATGCATGACTCTTGTGTTAAAGAGTTTCTATTTTGTGAAAAAAAATGGAAGCTGAGTAGATGTGTCTACTTTTTAATCTTTGGGATGTAATAGTTATGTCCAAATTCTCTAAAACTCTAAACCTGAAAATATCCTCAATGTTTATTCTTGAAAAATCTCAAGATTAAGTAATGTTTAAGGCTGGGGCCTTATAGTTGGTATCAGAGGTCGGTTTAGATAACTTTAGAGGTTAGGATATTCTTTAAGCATAAGTGACATTACCATAATGGCTAGGATTTCATAAAGAGTCATAGTTTTTAGATAAAGTGAATGAGTGAGTATATCTTAGTGCTTATCTTCATCATTAGTACAAAATGATTTTGTTGATATACTCACCCTGACATTTTTGGTTTTAGTAAATGGATGGATCTAGCAGGCACCAAAGATACAATGGGTTTGAAGGAAACTGTGGTGGTTCTCTGATTAAGAGACTGGATGAAATGGGGGATTCAATGAGAAATATCTTGGTTATTATAAACCAACTATCAAGAGTCATGATAAACCACTTGAACCTTGGTGAGTTATCTAATTCATCGTGTATGAGAGAACCAACTCAACGTGGAAGTTCAGGTAATAATTATAAAGGTAACCATTAGGGTTTATATGATCGTTACTTTTGAGGTAATTACGGGTTACTATATGTTATGATGGAATATGAACGACATGAGATAAACATGAAGTTAAATTATGTTATGGTTATTTTTTTTTGATTTTATCTCTTTTGGAGAATTTTTCGAGAATTATATAGTTTGGAAAAAGGACAACACGCAGACTGTGTGACAACTCGTCGCGTCGGACAAAGCTGTGGGAATCGAACCCACAACCAAAGTGCGACTGGTATTTATTGCCTGCCACTGGACTACGTGAAGTCCCTGGTTAGTTTGACTAATTCTATTTAGTTAGATGATTTTATGAATCAAGAGTAAGTTTATTTTGGGTTATCTATGGAAATTATTAACCTATCATGGGGGATATATGATTAGGATAATTGCTTTTCAATATGAGACTTTAATAGAAACTAATGTTATTTGGAGATAAATGTTAATTTATTTCCTTGGAAGACTATGTGATTAAATCCTTCAAATATTTGGGTTTCAATCTTAGTTTGGTTTTCTTTGAAGAATTTTATGGACAAATTGTTTATCGAATGGTCTTCATTGAACTTTGGGTTTTGTTGGACAAATTTTGGAGATTAAGAATAGATTTTATTTTTATAAAGGATTATCCTTTTGTGGATTATCTGATCTTGTTCTAACAATTTTGGTTTTCATCTAAATACATGGGAAATATATAGTTCTCTATTGTGGATTAGGTGAGTCTATAGAAGTTGATTATATCTCTCTTAATGTGAACAAGTCATCTTAACTACTCGTCTTTTAGAGAAAATATGAGTTCGTGTAAGAAATATAGTAAAAGTTGAAAGTCAACAAGACAACTAAGTATGTTTCCATATGATTTATTTAAGATCATAAATAAATTCCTCAGTTAAAAGTAACTTAAAAACAAAAATGTTTTCTGTTAACTTTTCCTACTGGGGAATCAAATACCATTTAACCCTTCACCAGTTTTTGATTTTCTGGAGGTTAACTTTCTCCTAAATTTGTTTTCAATCACTCTCGATCAGAATATGACCCTTTGTTTTTTTCCTCTATATCCATGTTTTCCTACATGGAATCCTAGTATGGGTTAACTCGGGTGACCTTTTTACTTCCCTTTATTTCTTTTAAAGTGACAATTTAATTTACTCCTTTTCCGATGTGGGGCTTTCAATGAAGTTTCCAAGCCCAATTTTAAAATTGTGAGGATGCAATTCGCAAAAGGGGGGAAGGATGTAACATCCCAGGTAAATAAACAATAATACTTTTTCATATTTATCCATATTTGTGAATAAAATTTTAATAATAATTTAAAGGGAACTCTATGCTTGATGGCGGACCCAATACGCAACAAGGAGTTTCTTGGGAATCTTACGTTGCACTCTAATAATAAAATAATATTTTTTTAAATGATAGTTAACGCCTAGCCATTGTAATTGCGGGAATGAACAGAACTAACTACAAAATTATTATATATGTTTGTCAAATATTTTTACTTTTTAAAATAAATGTTAGAGGATTAAAATGAGAATGAATCTAATTTTAAGCGAAAATATTCTAATATTCTTTAAAAGGTCGATTAACCGCCTTTTGATGGAAAACCCCTTTTAAATAAATTTTTTTGACAATTTTATATGTTATATTTGACAAAATAAAATTCTTTTTAGAATCAGGACATCAAAATTTACTTTGTATACATTTTTGGTATTTTTCTGTTAAAGTTCATTTTTTTAATGAATAGTGTAAAATGTTGTATTTTAATTCAAAACCTCCTTTTAATATAATTTATTTATATAATTATATTATCTTTTGAATTTGTTTTATTGTGCAATTAGATTCTATTTTTACCATTTTATCCAATTGTGGTAATTGGAATAAATTTCACTTTGAAATTGGACTTAAACTAGTGTCAATCTTTTAAAAGATATTGTTTCTTAAAAACACACTATTTGTTTTGATAGCAGGAATTAAATATTAAATTAATTAATGCAACTTATATGATTTTAATTTTTTAAAATAGACATCATTTTTTAATTGGGAATAACAAAAATAGCTTAGGGTGAATTTTTGGTATTTTCTGAAAAACTTCAATTTTTTATGAATAGTGTAACCACTAAGTGGTGGTTAGTAAACTGGTTTTTCGTTTAAATGAAGCTTTACCACTTCTGTGATTTGAATTTCAGAAATCTGACATACATGGTTTCCATTAGGATGTAATATGTGGTTCAATGGGATTAAAATAATTTTTTGGTGAATAGTAACTTTTAAGTTTTACTAATCGTGATTAAAGGTAATTAGTGTAATTTAAGGTAAAGATAATGTTATAATAATATGAAATGACCTTTACAGAAGCCCTACCCTTATTGGATGAGTTATGGTCGACCAATAAAATCCATGGGTCAACTTGGGGACCCCATGGAGCCACTTTGGTATGAAATTTACATCAATAATGTTTTATTTAAAGTTAAAATAAAAATGTCACAAACATGTATTGTTTTACTAAAACAATTTTTACATGGGGTTATACAAGTCATATTATTGACTATAAATATTCATTAGAAATATAAAACTATTTCCTGCATCATGATAGTTTTTTTTATAATTTTTAGACATTAAATAAATATATTTATTTATGACACCGTGATGATACAGTGATTACCTCATAAATGAACGATTTAAATAAAATGAGAAGATAGGGTTAAATATAAGTCTTACACTTGTCCCAAACCTATTTTATGGGTGTATTTCGACACCTTATCACCTTAGCCTCGAAATATAGCCTTTTGGGACCTTTAAAATCCGAAAAGCATTTTATAATAAAGTAATAGTTTATAAATTTCCAAGAGTGCCCCTCCTCTTCTCTTATAAAAGGCTCCCACCTCTACCTCCTTACCCACACCTCTCAGGAATTTGGATCAGCCAAACCCTGACCATTTCATCTCTACACATCCCTATATTCATCATTGAAATCTCACTTTTGGCATAATGCTCTTCAAGAAACCCTTTTGGTTCAAACAAATAGGAGTTACCCAATTTAAAGGTAATGTCTTCACTTGTGTTCTTTTGTTTTATTTTTCTTCTCCAAACCCCTAAACACTTGTTATTCATTTATTTTGTAACAAAACCAGTATCATAAATATACTAGAGTGTTTTTATGTGAAGTATTAGAGCTACACTTACACACTCCTCCGTCTAATGGTTAAAGAACATACTGTTTCTGTGGATGGCGAATTACTGCCTCACGAAACGATGATTGTTCAATCCTCTCTTAACACCTTTCATGGTGGCCAATATGATGTCGCTGAATTTTATATATGATATATATGGTATTTATTTTTTACATATTCTTCTTTATTTTATATTTAAAACATACCTTTATGCTTTGAATGTTGTGAAAATGCGATAATTTCATACGAGGAAGTGTGGACTACCGCCCCCTCAAGGGATGTGACTCGTTCATACAATACATGGAATGTATAAATAATGAAATTAATGAAATTATGAAACATATAAAACATATATATTATACTTTAATTATACTATATATCTCTCTCAATTATTTTTTAATTCCATTAATATGACAAAGAAATGAAAGTAGCGTTCATGCGTGAGTACGGCCTACCGTCTCCATGAACGGTGCATTTCATTTATCTTTATCTCCAAATGTTCTGGAATAGTATAAAATGAATATTTACTAGATATATAAGCTATTTAAATCATTAATACTATTCTGGAGATTATTTACTTATAACTACATGGACAATCATTTTCAAACAAGTTCATTTTTGACTCATGTACCAAACATCGACAAAAACGTCTAATATGAACTAACATTATTAACCAATTATTATAACATTATAATATGTGATATGAACTGAATAATAATATTTAAAGGAGGACCTTAAGAAATTATAAATTTACCAATGTTTATTATTCAGGAATATAAATAAATGAACAAGGAAAGTCGGACTTCAGGTAAGGGATCATATCTCTCTCTTTCTTTTTAAGTACTCTCTTTTATGTCGTTTCTTTTAAGATCCTATTTCTTAGTTGGGGGATGTTATTTTATATTCCTATTATTGTAATATCTATGTTCATATTATGAGAGACCCTATTTTATTTCATCAATCCATTTTTTTGGAAGTTTTAAGTTGTGTCGTTAGGCTGCTGAGTTTTCATAAGGGGTTTTTCATCTCACTTTTATTCCCGTGATATTTATGCTACATTTTCCACCATTTACTTTGAGTGGTATATGTACTGCCCATTATTATACTCTTTGTGTAATATAATTTCATTTATGATTATTTACATAAATTTTTTATAGTTCTTCTTTCATGGGGTGTAGGTTTCGAAAGTTACCCAAATCGGTAAGGGAACCGTTCACCCTTCTTTTTTAAGAGACTTATTTTGTTATGTCTTTTAATTTACATCTTTTTATGTTGGGATATGTTCTTATATATCTTTATTGATGTAAATTTTATGTAAAAGTGATGAGATACCATTTTCTCTCTCATCAACTAATTTTATGAATTTTAATTTGGCGTTGTTAGGCTGTCGAATTTTACGAAGGGAACTTCTTAACCCAATTTCGATTTCTTTGGGTTCAACATGTAGTTATTGAATATGTCATACTTTGAATATGTGTGAATGACCTTTGATTGTTTTACACTTAATATCCACTTATATTGGGTGTATTTATATTTTTCACACATAATTATGAGATTGATTTATCCT
The DNA here is from genome assembly GCA_963277665.1 of Viscum album. NCBI lineage: Eukaryota > Viridiplantae > Streptophyta > Magnoliopsida > Santalales > Viscaceae > Viscum > Viscum album. Next base: position 1,934,049,554 of record OY728128.1, read on the forward strand.
TAATTTAAGGATACCTTCGTTATAGGGGATTTCATCTCATTTTACATTTCTATTGAGACTTCGTTATTGTTATGAACCAATTCACTATTATATGGTGCATATACTATCCTTTGGAATATTATATCATTAATCCCTTTATTCTCATGATATTATAAAGTTATGATTAAATGTTATTTCTCAATTATTGTATTCAAGTGTCTCTCATTTTGTTAAAAATCCTTTAACAAAAATATTGTTTTAAATGTTTTAATGATTTATTATTATAAATATTTCTCAGTAATATCCATGTTTTCCAAATGGTTTTAAGGATTTATATATATGGATATTAATGGTTTAAAATGTTAAAATATTAAAAGTGGTATGGGACACTTTGATTCAAAATATCTTTATTAAATGTTTTAAATGGTTTTGAAAATGGTTTTTAGAATGGATTCATTATTTCAATATCTTAAAATGTTATATTGTTGTTGCAATGTGGGAATGTTATCTTTCCTTTATTCTTAAGTTATGTTCTATGATTATGTTATGGTTCTTGGGAATTGTTTATGAAGACGGGTGGTTCCGTGATAAACTAAGGGCGGGTGAGCCCGATATAGCTCTCCAATGCATTGGGTAACACGAAGGGGTTAAACGCAAAGGTTTCTCCGAATAGATTTAGGGAATATACTATGATGGGTATACCAAATATAACCATGAGGTTTACTCCCTACGTAAGAATGTTATTAATGCCTCAAGTTACCTTTATGTCTTATGATTTCTATGAGTTATTCATAAATCTTATGATTTCGTGAGGTATGTTAACGTGATTATGTTTTATGTGTAATATATGATTTCATTGATTCTTATGTATACATGGACTAATGTTTTCATTCCGTATTGTTATAACCCTTACTTAGCTTTTTCTGCTCATCCCAATTTTTTTTTAGATGTTTTTCACAGGACATAAAGATGAATAGGGTCAAGGATGGGATTAAGGAAATGTTAGGCTGTCTAAAAAAAAGAACTAGACATGACTATTGTGTTCAAGAGTTTTTATTTTGTGAAAAAAATAGAAGTTGAGTAGATGTGTCTACTTTGTAATCTTTGGGTTGTAATATTTATGTTCTAATTCTCTAAAACTATAAACCTGAAAAGATCCTCAATGTGTATTCTTAAACAATCTCCAGATTAAGTAATGTTTAAGGCTGGGGCCTTATATAGGGGATCACAAGTTAGGGGTATACTTTTCTTCTACAAGTTTATCCTTCTATGCTTTAAGTTTCCTTTTCATGATTATTGGATAAGTATTTAAGCCCCCTAATTATACGTTCTTTTCTTAGTTAATGGCGGGAAATGGAAGAGCATGTCCCAACGACCAATGTGATAGGAAATATGACGATTTCCCTATTAATGTGATAGAGATGACGAAATATCAAGTTGAACATATTATGATTATGCCAAACCAGCTATCAAAAATCACAATTAATAATTGGTACATAGTTGAATGCCCAAATTCATCAAGGAAGAAGAATACAAAGTCTCAAGGATATTCATCTGATAAAGTTGATAAGGGAAAGAAGACCCAATTTCTTTTTTGCAAAAAGTGTGGGAAGAGGCAGAAAGGAGAATTTCACAAAGGAACCGGGATATGTTTTAAGTGTGGGAAGATAGGGCATAAAGTATCCAATTGCTTTGAAAAAATATATAATGTGATGAATGGAGATAAGGTTTGATCTAATGTACCTTATACATTTCGATTTCATAAATGTGGAGAAGTTAGACATTATCTAAGGAAATGCACTCTTGGAATGGATGAGAAGCATGATGAGCATCAACAATATTCTAGGACAAGGGAACAATGCAAGTCCTATGTTGAGATGGATCATGATGACTGAAGTACATGTAACTTCTTCGCAATAATTTTCTATGTCATGTTGTATTTTAGTTCATGATCTATGAGCATATCTTTTATGTTTTTTGAGATCATCGAGTCACTACCTAAGATGATTTTACATCATTAAGGAAAACATCTACTGTTATGTACCACATGTTGATGTAGTGAAGTTGTTCTTCTTAAAAAAAGGGGTGATTAGGGGATTAAAAGATGATTATTATTTTGGAAGACGTTCACTATTTTGGGAACCCTATTTGATCGAGGTAAACAGATTACTACGGTATTTTATTTGAGGAGTAAAGGTTGATTTAAATTTTGATGAATCGATGAATTTAAGGCAGACTTATAGTAATTTAGGTTACATATGGAAATGATTAACCTATCTTGGAAAAAATGTGATTATGTTAGTTACTTTTGTTATAAGATGATAAGAGTGGTTGATGTTGTTTGAAGATGAATGATAAAGTCTATCATTGAAGACTATGTTATGAGATCGTTCTTATAATTGGGTTTCAATCTTAGTTTGGTTTATTTTGATGAATTTTAAAGACAGTTATTTATTTAATGGTCTATGATGGACTTTGGGTAGTATCATGGAACTTTGAAGATTTAAAAGTAGTTTCCCTTCCTATGGGATTCTTTCTTTTTGAAGAGTTGTTTTATCTTACCCTTTCTGTTTTTGGGATAATGTTTAAAGATATAAGAAATTGATAGTTAATCTTTTGTGGATTACGTGACTCTCAAGAAGATGATTCTTGTGTTTTGATGAGACCATGTGTTTTTGAATGCTCATCGTTTGGAGAAAAGATTAGTTTTGGTATAAACTTATTAAAGGATGAAAATATACTTGAAGGTAGGTATATTTCCTTTTGTTTTTATTCTATGTAGTAAATGAATTCCTCAAAATTATGAAAAGGAACTTAAAACAATAACTTTGTTGGTTTACGTTTCCTACTATGTAATCAAAGACCGTTTACACACATCATAAGTTTGTGCTTTTCTCGTGGTTAACTTTCTCCTAATCATGTTTTATATCACTCTCCCTCAGAACTTGACCCTTTGTTCTCTCCTCCATGCCCATGTTTTCCTACATGGAATCCGAGTGTGGGTTAACTCGGGTGACCTTTGTACTTCCCTTTCTTTCTTTTAAAGTAATAGTTTTATTGACTCCTTTTCCGATGTGGGACTTTCAATGAAATTTCAAAACCCAATTTTAAAAATTGCGAGGACGCAATTTCTTAAGGGGGTAAGATTGTAATGACTCAAAATTTTGAATAAATCTTGTTTCCTAATTTTGTGTGTTATTTTATTTTTATACTCAACAAAACTGTTTCCTTTGATAACATGAGTATAATTAAAATGAGACCATTGAGTTTTGACTATTATATGACCATTGGTCAATATGAACACTGGAAACTAAACGTTTCGATTATCGTCTCTAAATACAAGTGATCTTGGTTAATAATTATAGAAATAAGATTCGATGGCATCATCCAGTAGTCTCGGGCCAATTGAAACCCATATAATGGAACTTGGGAAAGAGGTAGCACCATTGGGCTTTGCTCTGGACCAAACCCAAGCCAAACTTCATCGTGTAAAGCTAGAACAGAATTGCCTTCGCGAGAAGTTCAAACTGATAGAAATTACTACTCGTGCAATGTTGGCTGAGCCGACCTCAGATTCTCTAACCTTAGCACTCCTTACACTTAGGTCCTATGCTGGGGTTATGAGGGGCTATGTAAGGAGACTGTAACTGCCTTGTGTATTCCTTTTTTTTTAAATAAAAATTTTGATTTCTTCTTATGATGAAGTTTATGAATTTTCAAATGTCTAGATAAATATAGTATTCATATTTTTGATGAATTTTAGAGAAAGTATATTTTAAAAATGTTTATATAAACCTTAAATAATTAAAAATGTGTAATTATTTTTAAAAAAATGGTCTTCTACAATTATGTTCAGTACGAAATTTAGAGTCTAATAAGATCAACCTAATTTTTGATGAATAGTAAATTATGAATAGTGATTTTATGCTTAGGATTAATAATGTGACCAAATGGATTAGTAATCTCACTTAAATAAAGTATTAATATAATCTAGGCACCTTGATTAAGTAATGTGATTCAATAAAATGGTTAAAAAACAGTTTCATAAATTATTAGTCAAGTATTAGTTTTTTCAGGTGAATAGTGTTTTTTAATTAAAAATTAAATTAAAATTATTTATAAAATTATTTTTATAAAATGGATTTCATTTTTGAACTCAGAGCATCGATATTATGTTAAGGTAATTTTTGGGGATTTTTTTGAAAAAAATGAATTCTATGTGAATAGTGTATTTATTTGAAAAAAAAATTAAAACTATTTAGAAAATTATTTTTATAAAATAGAGTTCATTTTTGAAATTAGAGCATCGATATTTGGTTAAGGTGATTTTTTGGGATTTTTCTCAGAAAGTTGAATTTTTTAGGAATAGTGAAAATACAGTTTTTAAGTTACGAGTGTTTAATGACATCATTAAATAGTGTATTAAGTATGTAATCAATATGGTAGACTTATGACTAGTAAGATAAGGTATGAGGTTTCCCAAGTGGCCAATACCATGATAAAATACCATGGGCAAGCTCATGGTTTTTCCAAAACCACCAATGAGGTGTCCCTTGGCCATTAATGCCTTGTCCCCTCACTTTCCCTATAAATACCAAGCCATACTCCTATCCATTCGACTCCAAAATCATCCTCAACGAAGTTATGGTATTTTTACCTCCCAAAGAGTCCTCCCAAGGTACCCCCAAGCCCTCAAGGTCCCAACCTTCGAGTTTTAAGAGTTACGTTTAAGGTAAGGGATCCTACCTCTCTCTTTCTTTTAAAGTAATCTCTTTTATGTCATTTCTTTTATGCTCCATGATCTTATGTTGGAGGATGTTATTTTATATTCCTCTTACTGACCTTTTCATTTTCATATGATGAGAGACCCCCTCTTTCTCTCATCAATTCATTTTAATAAAGTTTAAGTGGTGCCGTTAGGCTGCCGAATTTTTATGGGATTTGTTCACCTTTCTCATTTTTCAAAGTTCTACTTTCATGTCAAGTCTTTCAAGTTCATTTTTTATTATGTTGGGGTATGATATCTATATATATCATACTGATATTTTATTTTCATATGATGAGATACCTTATTTGATCTCTTCAATTCATTTTTTGTTGAGGTTTAGGTGATATCGTTAGGCTGCCGAATTTTTAAGGGATTCGTTCACCTTTCTCATTTTTCAAAGTTCTACTTTCATGTCAAGTCTTTCAAGTTCCTTTTTTATTATGTTGGGGTATGATATCTATATCTATCATACTGAAATTTTATTTTCATATTATGAGAGACCCTATTTGATCTCGTCAATTCATTTTTTTTAAGTTTAGGTGATGCCGTTAGGCTGCCGAATTTTTAAAGGATTTGTTCACCTTTCTCATTTTTCAATGTTCTTCTTTCATGTCAAGTCTTTCAAGTTACTTTTTTATTATGCTGGGGTATGATCTCTATATCTATCATAATCATATTTTGTTTTAATATTATGAGAGACCCTATTTTATCTCGTCAATTCATTTTTTTTGAATTTTAGGTGATGCCGTTAGGCTGTCAAATTTTTAAGGGATTCGTTCACCTTTCTCATTTTTCAAAGTTCTACTTTCATGTCAAGTCTTTAAAGTTCCTTTTTTATTATGTTGGGGTATTATATCTAAATCTATCATACTGATCTTTAATGATCATGTGATGAGATACCCTATTTGATCTCGTCAATTCATTTTTTTGAAGTTTAAGTGACGCCGTTAGGCTGCCGAATTTTCATAAGAGAAATCTTATTTTTGTCTTCCTTTCATGTTCTTCATTTCATATGGTATATCTTTCAAATTTTATTAACATGTTCTTAAATACTTTTTATTCTGTTCCCCTACTATTTTATGGATCATTTATGAGTGGGTGACCCATGTCCCCTCTATTTTCAATGTTTTCTAATACCCTGGAACATAGTCATTATGTTTCCGAATTTCGGTCTCAAAATGTCTCTCTCTTTTTCTCAAATTCTGTTATTTTATTAAGTGAATAATAAAAGATATTTCTGATAAAGGGGTATTCACATATATACCAAAATGATCTATTTTAAATTCTGGGATTGACATACATGAGACCCGCTTTCCTTTTCTGTGGGTTTAAAGTGACATAAAGATCATGTCTTTAAAGCAGTTTTTAAAACGTTATGATTATGAAATGAAACCCATTTCTTTTTTGATATATGGGTTATTTATGAAATGTTTGAAGATTATATATGTGGCTCACATGATAAAAAAGGAAAATTTAATGGTGCGCCCTGATAGCGCTCCATTGCATTGGGTAAATACTTAATCTCTAAAGATGACCATTTTGACTAATACCTTGGTGAATAACCTTGGTAATTTTTAATGACACCAAGAGGATGGACCTTGGTGAACCGGAAATGATTGTCTTGTTAAATTTTGTAGCCACATCTTCAAGTTATGAAATACATTATTTTAATTATGATATGCCTCATGATTTCTTTATCATTCCTTAAAGTTCTTTTTCATGACATTGTTGATGTATCTCAAGTTCACATGTTAAATGTTTCCCCTTGTTTCCCTTACTAGGCCTTTTGCTCACCATTTCTTTTGATGTATGTCCCTAGGTTATGAGATTCAGTAATGAACCTAGGATGAACATAAGGATAAGCCTTTCAAGTGTTTAAGATGAATGTTTTATGTTTTCATGTTTTAAGTTCCTGGTTTCTAAGACACTAAACCTTAAAGATCCTCAGTTTTGTAAAATGTAATGAAAAGTTATGTTATAAAAAGGCGGTATGCTATAAGAATTATGGCCGAATGATAGAGCTGGTTGATATTTAATATTTGAATCTCCATGTTTTCAATTTCATGTGGGATATGTTTTAAAAACCTTGGGTGTAGTATCAGCCATCTATAAAATCCTTCATCTCAGTAGACCATTTGATGAGCTACAACATTCGATCATCCAAATATACACCGCTCATATGATCTCATGCTTTGTGTGATTGAATCGGAGCCGTCTGATCCTCCCGCAGCTATTGTATTTAGCCTCTGAACCACCCGGTGCAATGTAGTACACCAGAGCACTTCTTCACCACCTTGATCGATCTCTAGACACCATTGATGATTGTCTTGACAGGAAAATGTCCATTGGAATGAACCAAGACCATGAATTCAATCTACATCTTTTCTGAATGTGATGTCTCGAAGAAGAAGCTTCTGACGAGGAAAATGCATTTTTCATGGCCATGAGGATCCATGTGAGATTCATGCATGAGAATCATGCATGAAATCTTGACTCCATGCATGAAGATAGGACCCACATTGAAGAGAAAAAAACCCAAGGATCATGACATATCTTCATGTGGGTTTGAAAATTTTCAAAACCCTGGAAATCCAATGCATTCAAAGTCGCGATCTCCATAGAATATATGGAAGATTTTTTACTCAGAAAAGATCTTATACTTTCATATAAAAGAACTCTCACCCAATCCGAGAGAGGATCCTACTCCCATGCACCTGAGTGCTCATGTTTTCTAAAAACAGATCATATCTCTTTGTATCACTTCACGAAGATCATCCATGAGTCCCATGATCCTTTTTCTCTAAAAAGAAGAGATCTCGTAGGCATTCAAAAAGTGAATATCACTCTTGAACTGTCTCACAAAGGGGAACCACACTTATGTGCGAAGAAAACTCACGAACACACGACTAGTTTCTATAAACCCTAATAATGCTTCATGGAAGAATTATCACACACAAAGATCTGATAAATATTCACCCTTGTTGTTCTCTTGTGAATATAGAACCACAAACCACTCCAGGTTATGTGATGAAGATCCTTACACATCCTTTCATGAAGAATAATTACCAAAATAACCTTAGGTTTCATGAATAAAAGAATAATAAACCTCTTGTTGTCGGTATATATATGTTTCTTTGTGCAGGGGTTCATTTTTGAAGAAAAAGGAGGTCACAAGTGGTAACTTGCATGAAATTGTGTGTTTTATTTGAAGAAACATGAGGGTTATGGTGTTTTCAAGTAAAGAGGAAAAATATAGGCATGTACACATGTGTTCTGGTTGAAGGAGTCTCATGCCATGTACACTTGTGTGAAGAAGGTGATCATACATTTAATGGGTGGAACCCATTCGGGTTTTAAGAAATATATAAACAAATACGCTAACTAAGTGGAAAATAAAGAAGAGGAAAAGAAATAAGATGAAGTGAAGAAGAGGTTGTGTGTGTGTTTAAAGAACCATACCCATTAAGGGTTTTCACACAAGAAGTAGAAGATGAGATTGAATTATTTCATGCATGAACATGCACACATGAAGTCACTTAATTAAAGAACAAAAACTAGTGTGTGCACGTGAGTAAAAAAAGAAGAATAAAGGGAAGAAATGTTCATCCTAAATGGAATATGAATGATTACATGCATTCCTGAACAAGAGAGAAGAATTAATTAAGATGATGCTAAGTGATCTGATCCTCAGTGTTTGAACAATCACATTGGTGTATGTTATTCAATATAAAGAAAGAAGATGAGCGCATTTGGTTATTACACTAAAGAAGAAGAAGAAGTCTAGTGCAATTGGTATTGCACTAGAGAAGATGAGAAAGAAATAAGGGGGAATTGGTTTCCTACTATATTGAAAGTAATAAAGTGAATAGAACTAAAGAATATCAAGATCAGAACTAACCTTATCAAGAAGGAAGAAGAGTGTCTCCACAGGTAGTATAAAGAACCAGTAAGGAAGCTGCAAGTTGAGTTAAGTCATCACTAGTTCCAAAAGAAGATTGTTTCCCTTTCCCCTCCAAAGTGTAGGGACTCACATGGGCTAGCGTATTGTTTCCATATCCAACCCATTGTAATAGTTATCACATTATAGTAGAGAATCCATGAACTGGTCATTCCCATGCATGGAAAGGACGTTTACACTCTTATTGAGTGGTGAACCTTGTAAAAATATTGTGTGCATATTTTTACTTCTTTTTATTCTTTCATGCAATAGGGAAAAGAGAATATTAGAATTAAGATCCTAATAGGTCAAGAGGTATTGGGATAAAAAGTTGTAATTGGTTTAAAAAGTCCCTAATACTACTTCATCCCCCACTCTCATTGTTATGTATATCCCAAACTGGTTCCCTCAAACTACATATGGTCCAGACCAACGTAGTAAATTTCTTAGCTGTATGTCACTAAACTTCACAACCAAAAACTCTATATACCTATTTTTGATGAGCGGGTGAACCATACATGATCATTTTGTATACGCATGAGTTAGATCTATGTAAGACTATATTTTGCAGTTGATAAATCTTCGTAAGAAGGGATCTATCATATAGCTACCCACCAATAAGAATGTTCATGGATAAAAGATTCCCCTGCATCTAAATACCCCTAACTAGTGAAAATTGTTTCCAATGACACCTTGAAAAAAATCACATCGGTTCCCACATCCTTGCCATATAATATTAAACTACAAAGAAAGTAACATCCTTACAACACGACTTTAAACCATAAGGAAATATCTTAATCGTATGACATTAAAACTCCACAAAAAAATGCATCCCTACTGCATGATGTTAAATGTTGTATACCATCCCCCATCATCATTCCTTATCAGAGGTCCATAGAGAATGACCATGTTAGACAAGAAAATGGGGTGCTTCCGTTATCTTTTAATCCCCTCATCCCATTAATCACACTTCATGATTTTAGTGCCTTGGGTTACCAAAACCCTTTCATTGAGCATGGAAAGTAAAAGAGATCTATCTGTTTGACCATGCTATTAATGATTACGGTCTTATACCTAATGACTAGATATATATTTTACCTATACGAAATTAATTATCTTATTATATATACCATATATTTATAATAGGTATAATGATTATTAATTAAAAATATGTTAGGAAAGTCAACTACTTCTTCTTTTGGAGAACTCCTTTAGATCATTTCTTAGGGAACCAAGGATTAGTCTTTTGAGAAAACTGATATCTAACTAAATTTTATATGTAAGTTTAGAAGATAAATTGGTATGTATTGGTCAATAAATATTGATCATTGTTTTGTAAATAATATAATGAATGTCTGTCCTTTTATAATTGAAGTGATGGTTACTATTGGAATTTATTAAAATATTAAATTAATTTATATTCTATTTCAAAACCAAATGGATATAAATTGAGATAATTACATTATAATATGATAAAAATTATAAATACCCTAAACCAATAATATTATTACATGTTTTGGGTATGTTTTCACACATAACTTTTTTTAACCCCTCATTATCCCTTTTGACAATTACTGTAATATTAAGGTTTTTTACCAAATAAGTGTTAATAATTTTAACATAAAATGAGAAAAGGAATATAAATTTAATATTTATTACTTATAAAACCTTATACCATTAATTTGGGTGAATATAATAATTTTAGTAATTTTATATCATTTAATAAAATATTCTTTTTTATAAGATATCATTAATTTCAATTTTTGAACTATTCATTACTTTGACTTTAATAACATCGTGAAATATAATGAAATTGGACCCAAATATATTATTATATACCTAAAATATCATTTTAATATTTAAAATTAATTTATAACATTAATTATCTCAAATTACATTTATTTTATTATTTTTAATATCCATTATTTAATTTTCCAATTAATTGAATAATTACTATGTAAGTATTGATTAAGAACATAATGTACTTATTTATTTACTAAAAATTAGAATTCAATTACCTTGATAAAGATAAATCTTTGATATTTAAATTGATGATTTATAATCAAACATATAATTTATGTATACCCTGTTAAAAATATTATAATTATTAAAAACATGAGTGTGATATTTTGGTTTTTTATTTATATAAAATATCATAAAGGTCATAATCACACTAAAATGGGAAAATTGATTTATAACTGAATATTGGATTATTATGGATAACACAGACTTGTTATATAAAATCTATTCAAGTGTAAGGGTCATTTTATAGTTCTTTTCATATTATTTTTAAACCTTAATTACCTGATTTACCGTAAACCGTGGTAACAAAATTAGTACGATTTCTGTTAATATTGATAAAACATAAAGGGATATATTTTTCAAATTTATTCTTACTTATTCCAAATATGTAATCCATTTTTTAAAATTCAAAACATAGAAGTAGAAAATTTTAATATAAAATCATACTAGATTAACATGATAGAAAATGCTTTTTTAGAAAAATATTCTCTTTTAAAATATAAAATGTTTTTAAAATAATATATATTAGAAAATCCATTTAAAAAAATAATTGGATTATTTTAAATTAAAATTAACAATTATATTTTAAAATAAATCAAAATTTTAATTTTAATTTTTAAATACAAAAAAATAGATATAATTTTAAATAAGAATCTGTATTGTTAACTATTCATTGAAAAATTAGTCATCTTAGAAAATTATTCATAAAATAATTTAAACATGATGAATTAAAAAATTATTTTCATTTTATCAAATAAATTTTCTAAAATTTTTATGAATTCATTCTGATAATTAATCCTAAAAATCAATAGAAATCATTTTTGAAGTTAACATACTTTTGAAGAATATAATAAATTTTTTAATAATTGAGTGATTATTTAATAATCATGAATCAATATGTTTGTATTGATTAGTATCTTTTTATATAGTTCACATGTTATTTTATCCTATTCTTTTTCCCTAATTTAACATCTTGGTTATAACCGTAATATATAAATAATAATATTTTGTTGTTCGTTTGAGTTTGATGTTGTGTGTTTCATATGCAATCAAACATATCATTCTTCTTTTAAAATCATGGAGTGTTATAGAAGTATAGTATAGAAATAATTTTATAGATCAATATAAAATATTAGTTATCTATTTAAGGTTTATTTTAAAATCTCATTACTATCTTGATGGATTTAACGTCAAATTTAATGAATTGTATCAACAATGACATTAATGCTATTTTATTTTAAATAAAATTTTATTATATTATTTAAAAATGATAAAATATTTAAAGGGGAATTTAGGATGAGTAATTATCAAATATTTCATCCATTTACCATTTATTATCCAATTGACAACTTATATGTAAATTTATAACCTTTAATATTTAAAATTTTATTACTATTATTATGGTTAAAATTTGTTAACCATGGGGTTAAAAAATAAATAATGTTTAATATGATATATAAATATATAAAAATTTGATTGGATGATTATATAAATACAATATATTCATTATTTTTTAGGCAATATCATTTTGGAACCATTTTACATAACATACAGACATATTATATTTTTATATTTGACATATTTCCAAAAATAACATTAGTTATAATTGATAATAAATAATACTTTATTAAATGATATCAAATTCTAAAAAAATCCTAATATAAGAAACATGAATGTGATATGGTTCAAAATATCATCCATGGTCCATTTATTAGTCAATTTTTCCTTTTATATCAACTTTCATGGCCCCTGAAGAGTAAAATTATTTGTTATTGTGGTAATTGTGAAAAAGGGTTGATGGGAGTTAAAAATAAGAGATAAGGGTGAAAAATTATCCAAAATAGGTCTAAATTTTATTATACTAGATTATTTAGACTCATAATCATTTATATTCTAATTTAATCAATTTAGATCCTTTTTCTTATGAAATGTAATTTATTTTAATTTAATACTTTATATAATTACAATAGTGCATGTCCCTCACTTATAAAATGGAACCTACTATCCTTAATTATTCACAATGTCTAAGACTTATATATCAGCAATGATCCACAATAATATCATCTTATAACCCTTAAATACATCCTAGATCATCATTTATTTCAAAAAATCAGTTCTTTCAAGACATAATTTTTGATAGAAAATAGGTTTCTAAATGAAGAGGTACAACTCTTAACCAATCATTTTCAATTATATTTCTTTTTATACCTCTTATAAATCCATGTAATCCATTATAATATAATTAATTCACTATTTTAAATATAAATAATTTTTACTTTTATTATTTACAATCCATTTTTTCATCTCTTTTTCATGTTATGAAGAGCGAAAACATTGCTCATGTTTACGTACGGCTTAACATCTCCACATAGTGGTGAAATTTGTTTTTCATCACCATTTTTATTTAATTTTTATAAAGATAAAAATATTGATTATATATGATATTATTATAAAAAATTATTCATTTATAATTAGAATATCATATCTACCATAATACCTTTTGATCCATTAGAAAACGATAACACTGCTCAAGCATATGTCTGGACTACCACCTCCATGAAGTGATGTGATCTGCTTTTCATGTATGTTTACATTGATGCTAATAAATATAAATTAAATGAATATATATGATATATAGGATATAATAATTATTCTTTAAAGTTGAAATATTATTTAACTTTATTTCATTCCATCCATCTAAAAGTGAAAAAAAATGTTTATGAATTCTTACAACCTACCGTCTCCATGGACAGTGTAATTCATTTTTCAACATATACCTTTTATAGATTACTCTAAATATATATATGATTAATATATATGATATTTATATAATTTTTAACATTATTTATCTAATTTAACAAAGATCAATTTACCAGGATCAGAACTACTGAACTAAAATTCTAATGGAAGACAAAACAGTCAACACCTATAAACGATGATTTTAATCAGGAATTATTAATTAGTAGTTGTTTCATTGTTATAATTTGATAATATATGATGTTATATGTTTTAAGATTATTATATTATATAATTATAATAAATTAAATTTATTACAAAATATTTTTGTTCAGTTTTTAAGTAAGTCAAACTTGAGGTAAGATATTTTTTGTCTCACTATTATTTCTATTTGATACATACAATATTCACCACTTATTTATTTTATGAAGTGTATATATATATCATGAATGTATTTTATGTTTATTATCATTAAAATTATGGGTTTACCTATAAACCTATGGTTCTAACTTTCATTAGGTTTTGATTAAAAAGTTACCAAACTGGTAAGGGTATTATGTTACAATCTTATTATTTACCATGATTTTTTATGATCATGTTTCTCATGATGAAATTTAAGGATATACCTATAAATAATTCCATAAATTTTATTTTCCTATATCTATTTCTATATATTGCATGTTTTACATTAATTTTATTCTCTTTATGAACTCAACAGATAAAAATAATTGTTTTATGGGAAACTGACTTTATTTCTCTCTTCAGTTGAAAATCCTTTTTCCTCAATATCTATGTTTTCTAAAATTGTTTCCAATAATTTTTTTTTATTATTATATGATATATTTAAATAATTTTTAACCATGATTTAATTTTTTACCAAAAAATTAAAATGAATCTTCATTTCTTTTTCTAGACGTGGTAATTTTGTCTTTTTATCAAATTTATGGAAAAAATATTTATTTTAATATACACAACATGAATAGAATTTTATGAATTCATAAACACTAAATTCATTAAAAATTACTTTAAACGTTTCTATATTTCATTTAAAATAATATTTTTTTATTATAATTTTTAAATTTTTAGGTTTTAAATGAGTGATTTCACAAAGAAAAGAAAATTTCCCACAAAAATTATTCTAAGTGGTCTTTTAAAGGAATTTTGGTCTAAGATAGAATTCTTTGATGTGATATACTATTTATAAGAGATATGATTCAGTGATATCATCCTTATTATTTCTCTATATAATTTATGATTATGATGAAGATATTTTTATGAAACCTATTTATTTTTTATGGGGGTATGTTATGATAAATTTTTGAAATTCTTTAAAACCCATTACTTTTCCACAGGTTATGATATGTGATAAATTTTTTATGATATTATTCCATTCATATGAATAGAATATAATTATGTGATGGGTGGGACCAGATTTTTATATGCCACTAATTAATTGGGTAAAGATGGATATCTCATGAGATAATAAGAAATGTAATGGGAAGTAAACACAGTTTAGTAGGGGACTTTGTCTGTTATGATAGTCTTAGGAGTGAACATTTACTAAGGATATATTGGAATGGGGAGTGAACAAAATCCACTATGATATCATAGGGAGTGAACCTTGAATAAATATTTGATAGAATGGTGAGTTAACTTAATCTACTATAATAGTCTTGGAAGTGATCCTTGAAAATGGAAATGATTTTCCATGATTATGTGTATGGAAGGAACATATATATTAATACAATGTTATGATCTCATGGATCATGTTTCTGGTTTTTTTATTCATTTCTTATTCATTCTTATTATCTATTACATGTTGGGTACAATTTTTCAATTTTTAAGATAACGTTCTCATACCCTTATGCTCATTTTATGTTTAAATGATCGTTGATATCTCCTTTTTTAGTCTTACTGTGCATCTAAGCTCAGCCTTTCTTATGTTTCATTTACCAATTTTATGAACAATAGTTTTAGGTAGGGTATTTATAACAAAAATTTATATATGATAATATATTTTTGTAATGTATTGAAGGCCATTCATGAAATAATAATAGTTTATATACAGTCTTTAAACACACTAAACCTTTATTTTCCTTGTTTGTATATATTTAAAATAAATTGAATCTTTATCTATTAAGATATAATATCTATGTATGAAATGTATGGGTTCTTGTAAGATGGATGTAATATGGAATCCTAGACTATATGTTAGTATAAACATGGGTGAAAAAAGATATATTCTAGACGGAATACAATACTATCTGCCAGACCAAGCATGGGTGACAAATGATTATTTCTCGATGGTGTTCCCAATTATTTTTTTGTTCTACCCCAGGGAGATAATGGATCAATTCTAAATGGAAATATAGTTAATATTTTAATATAAACATGGGTGAAAAATGATAGTTAATAAATGGAATCTTAGTCTATATTTCTATTCTACAATGTGTGTTAATATATTATTTATAATCTTGGTGGAAAATCAAAAAAAATCACCAGAATAAATCATAAAGTCATGGGGTTGATCATGACACGACACACTCTAAAAGGAACATATCTCAGTACCTAATCATAACATAGACCAAGGTGAAATATATCATGGAGTTCATTAATCCACCCTTATTTTTTCTCTATCATTTTATCCCAATGAGATATAAGCATAATATCCTGGGAATGTTTCACCATAAAATGGTTATGATAAAAATAAATACATAAATGGAATAAAATTCCCTAGACTTAGATCTTATCTAGCTTCTCACACATTTCCTAGGCCCCATATCATGACCATAAAACCCAAAACAAATTTCTTCCCTAGAAAATCATACTTTCCAATAAAATGAAACATTAACCACTCCATTTACAAAAAAAATCATATGATTATATCACTAAGGATTTACTCATTGTTATCTCCCATTATTTTCTTAAAAAGAAAATAAGTTGTAATATAAAAAGTATCAGAAGACTTGACCATCTCTTACCTAATACCCTTACCTTTACAAAGATCCTCCAATATGGTGGAAGTATTCCAATTCATAACAAACTAACCCAACTAGAGGCCCATTTGGTAATATATCACTAATTACTTTAATAAAACATCCCTAATATGATCCCTTTACCATATATACCAAAAAATACTATGAATTGGGTTAACATCAATTCCCTATGAAAAAGTTAAATTTCCCTCTAAAGGGTACTCAAGGATCAAGGATATAATTTTTAGATTTATTCTTTATTGATTATCATATGGTGGGACATAAATCCTTTTTCAAACCATTAGGTTATTATGAGAATACACTTTTCGAAATTAAATACCCCTAAAGACGAGATAACCCCCCAACCCTCAATTATCTCTCATGGGAAAATTTCTAAAATATGTAAGAAAAAAATAAATATAGTATCACTCTAGAATATATAATCTTTGTAGAATCTTTATCCTTACACTAATAAATAAATCATAGGGTATTCACATTTGGTTCCAGACCTGGAGACCCGGCCATTTTCTATCACTTATTACAAATACTTACACCCAATAGCGATTAATTTTCTAGGTTATCCTAAAATCACATACCTAAGGAACATTTCTTATTATATCATTTGAAGACCACAAGTCTAACTCATAATTTGGGATCCCCTTTTTCCCAATTCAAGTGACCAAAACTCGATCCTCCATGAAATAACATACTATTAAGAATGAATCAATTATAATAAGACACATTATAGGTACTAACTACCAAAATATAGAGTTACACCTTATTTACTTGCATTCCTTGAAGTTCATCTCAGCCCTCACTCCTCATATAACTTTTGACCATCTATCACATAACACAAACCCTAATTAATTAATTATAAACAGTTAAAATTAATTTTCCAAGACATAATAAAATATTTATTACCTCTAAAAACTCCTTGAGTGGTGTAGTGACACTGAAACCATGACCAAAAACATGTGTAAGGTCCTTATAATTCCTTCTATACTCTTATGAGAAAAATTCCCATGATTCAATACCAAATTGATTTGTAATTTCTTAAAGAATTTCGAGAATTACTAGAAAACTCATGAAATATAAGAATTGAAATGAGGAGGAGAGAGGTTGTACTGTCTCTCTCTAATGGCGACTAGGGTTCGCTGCCTTGGTCTAGCTGCATGACCAAAAATTTGGGGGGTAATTCTGTTGATCGTTTTAGGTCTTTCTTCAGGGTTTGAATCTTCTGCACCCGATCTCTCTGAGACACGCTCGCTGCATCTGTTTGTTTAGATTTTTCTGTTGGTTGTGATCAAGTTCC
Organism: Viscum album; assembly: GCA_963277665.1. Classification (NCBI taxonomy): domain Eukaryota; kingdom Viridiplantae; phylum Streptophyta; class Magnoliopsida; order Santalales; family Viscaceae; genus Viscum; species Viscum album. The sequence continues at coordinate 1,934,067,283 of OY728128.1, forward strand.
TGCTTCAGGGTTTCTTATGTGCATGGTCTCGGTTCATATCCACATAGAATTTCAAGATCAACGCATGTAATGTGTAGATCTTCACTCGAAGCATCGATCTGTAAGGTTTTTCCATTGTTGTTCGTGGCTGTGGGGATGGTTTTCCGTGTTTTTAGTGTTACGGGTGATGTTTTGAGGTTTTTTCTTTGGGGTTATGTCTATAGTTATTAGTTGTGCTCATCTAGATGATGTACTGATAAGTGATCTTCCACAATCGTGTATTATGGTAGATGTTGTTGAATCCTTTCTGGGTCAGGGGCAGTTTGATATGTATAAGTTTTATCCTCCAGGGTTGGCATGCACGGATGACCCAGTGAGCCTAGATGGCCATTGTGTTCCTAACAATGACTGTGGGAGGAAAATTGTCGATCATGAAGGGGTGGGAAGACGATCATTCTCGATCTAAAATGGATCATATGTTCTCCCCCATATGTTGTAAGGGTAGTATTGTGCACATCAAGGCTGATACGTCTGTCGTTGTAGAGCATTTCAGGTTGGGTGAACACTCCATAATAGATCATCTTATACTACCTAGGGGTTCTTCTCCACTAAAAAAATATTATTTAATTGTGTGTATCTCGGTAATTTGGGGGTTCTCATCCTAGAAATTTTTTCCCTTGGGGAACAGATTCTTTCGTATTCTCCTCCCCTCTGTTGAGCTAAAGATATGATCATGGGGATTGGATCAATTTCACTTAAACTATGTATTATTCATATCAGTGAATAGGATATGAACTTTACTCTGCATGAAGTTGGTCCATCCTTTGTCCAACTCTGGGTAAGGGTTTATGGTCTTAACTATATTTTATGGCATCCTAAGATGTTTTATGATATTGAATTTTCAATTGGGGTTCTAATAATAATTGACAAAGAAATAGATATGGTGAGATTTAGGAAATTTTTACGCTTTTTTTGAAGTTTATTTAAATTAAACTTTGGTGGATTGTGTTTTTCTTTCTATGGATGATGATTTGATTTGCGAATCTTGTATGAAAAAAAGCAATAAAATTCTTTGGAATGCAAGGTAATTTGGAACGACATTTCGATTTGAAGTAAATCGGTTGTTTTTTATTTTTATCTATATGTGGCCATGATTCTAAGATGTTTTTGATGAAAAATAAAAAATGATGCCACCAATGTTGGTGGGAATGAGTTGGCTCAGGTGACCTCATATATTGGGCATGGACAGATTTCATTGGTGGATGTTTATCCTGCTCCTCTATTGGATACTGGAAATGGAAGTGAAATGGTTGACCAAATAGAATGAACCTCCGGATAGTAGTCAGGTTATACAAGGAGAGTGGAGGAAGCTTCTGCTACAAACATTTAGTGTATTGGTATAAAGAAATTATGGTCATAGATTATTTTGGGGGAGTATAATTTTGGGGATGGGAGTATTCAATTGCTCCAAAATCCAGTAAGATTTTCATCATAAAATTGATTGACAGCATCCATCACCTATTATGGATAGAATGGAGTTGATTGATCATGATTATTGGTTTTAAGGTAAGGTGGTTAAGGCCTCTATGGATCAGAACCTCACTGAACTAGAAAGGGATTGGCAACAAACAAAAACATGGAGGCAAGGCCGACTTCCGAAAATTATGGAAAAGGATGCGGTAGATATGACTGGTTTGGGCATGGCCGGTCTAGTAGGAATTCTTCAAGGGGTCTCACATTGGAGTAGATTAATCTTAGAGAAAGTTACTATGTGCTTCTCAGTTTGACGAACTCGTAATTAGAATGGGAATCTGCTAATGGTACATATGATCCTGATTATGGGGATAACTCTGGTTTTACCTATATGTAATTGTATTTCTTGCATGAGAACTTTTCTTTTGTTGTTCATGTCCTATTTCCTTCTTATGATTTTTCATTTCCTTTTCAATAAATTTTGGTAGGAGTAGGTTCACCTATCTCCTGAACCTTTTTGGTACTAGAAAACTCATTTAGAGATATCCCACCATCAAAAGGAATTGATGGTTTGTTTTGTTCATTACCAATCCTCCTTTTCCACTACATGAAAAATCATATCGATATTGATTGTATTTCACCATGCACTAGTGATATATGACACAATCTCTAATTGAATTTTTTTTAAAATAAAAGACTGATCATTAGGAAGGAATAATAGAAGAGATGTATTTACTATATTCATATAACATGAGGAGAAATCCCAACCATCATAGATAAAAGGGGAATCAAGGAGTGGAATCGAGGGAATAGGAGGGGGTTTGACTAACCAAACTAGAATTTACTTACCCCTTATCTATTGACGAATAAATGGTGATTAATGGTTCATGGAATGTCAAATACCAGAAATAAAATCATTTTAGTCCCTACTCAGTACTTGGGGGGGCCTTCACTATGTACCTTATACACCACTTAGTACCCAATGGAATACCACTATCTACTCAGTGGCATGGATAGTGGTGTCACACCACTATCCCTCTCACCAAGAACCCGATAAGTCTAGATATTGTACCAAATTTCATCAATTTCAACTTATTTCTCTAAATTCTTCCATTGTAAAACTCAAAATCCATTATCGGTCCATTACATCTAGACATCTTCCTCCAAAAAAACTCTTAGATTAACATCCAAAACAAGGTTTATATTCCATTTTTCATATATGTATCCTCTAAATTTGAATATGCATGGATTTTGATCCTCTAATACCTAATTTATCTCTATTTTCATTATTCCTTAAATACATGGGTTGTTATAAACTCCACACTATAGATATTCTTACCCTCAAGAATAATTTTGAAACATCTATTAACATCTAAACTATTGATCAAAATTTGATACCACTACTCATTCAAGATTATAAACTACATAATGATCTTGTAGTTTATGCACATGATCAAGACAAATCGTTTCTCCCAAAAAACATATACTTTGATAAATAACACACACAAGTTATCTCCCAAATGATGTTTCTAATTCCAATTTGAAATCTCCAAATTCAAGAACTCATGAAAAACACAAATCAGTCCTATACTTCTTGAATCCTTTCGAAACATCCTAGTCAATTGTACCTGTGTGTTATCACATCATTTTCACAAAATACCTACTCTCTAGAAACATCAAAAGAATAACCAGCTACCTAAACCTAGTTTTAATCATGACCCATTATGTTATCTAAGATAATACATCTCAATTTCCCCAAATGCATCAACATAATTCTCCCATAAGTACAAATATACTCCAAATATATCTACCTCATATATTATTTCTCTAATTATACATTGAGTTTATTATAAAAGGAAATGACCCCACCCAATAGTTATAAATTAATTCTATGTTTGCATTCTATTAAAGAACTAGATGTAACTATTTTTTGGTACTTTAACATCTCATACGATGCCTTTATCATCCACATACAATGTTCACCACACCATGACTCTTCTAACTCGATGGGTCACATGACCCAATAACTGAGAGGATAATCCCTCTCGTGTTATTATCTATATCATCCTTTCATAATTTAAAATACCTTATTCTTGAATCCCATGTCCAACCAACTTTAAAAAAAATGTATTCACTATACAATAAAAACTAATTTAACACATCTCTCTCAATGGTCATATACTCGAAATGCCAATGGTGTACTCAATCCCAAATGAATTCCCTTAAAACTCAATAGAAAATAATTTTATTAATGGTTAATGAATTACATGTGACAATTCAAGTAGGTATGATGTTTTTTAGATAAATAATTCCCTTATCACTACTTCTTCAGCACTAATTTGGTTGGATTCTCATTTTTCTCATACTATACTCCAACCCATACATGGTCAACCAATCCTATAATATATATATCTTGCCTTAGTATTTAATTTATAAAAACTTTGTGCTCCTGAACATCATGGTTAAATCATACAAATAGTCTATTACCTATTTTTTAATCCTTGGAAGATGTATTTTAAAATAAGTGAACATCTTCATTGTTAAAAAATTCCCATGTTACTATACCTAGAAAACATTATCTCATTATATAATGTTTTTTTGAATTCCTCTATAATGTCACAACATACCACTAATGGAAAATACTTCATTAATTCACTACCCGGAATTTTGAATTTCTAGGCTCATAGACACCTCAACAGATTCATCAATCATATAACCTCTATCCTGAGAACAAAGGGTTACATATCTTCCCAGCTCAAACCCTTTTCATGTTTATTTAGTGAATTACGTTAGAGTAACATGAACCAACTCTATTCAGGTCAGGACTAGAGGGATACATACTCCATCTTGGTTTCTATACATTTCGTAAGTCTTATACAACCCATATAACTCTCAATGAACCTAAACCATGGACCACACCAATAATAAATATCCGAGACAATACTATCATTTATCTAATATGCATTAACCTCATATTATAATAACTTCCATTTAAATTCCTCCCATTGGTTTCTATTCTTCATCGATACCATTAAATCTTTTATCAAGAGTAAGAATACTATATTATACTATATTACCACACAACCTAACTCATGTTCCCATGAGTGTTACAATTTTAGTCCAAGGCACACTAGATAAATAAATTATCCATATTTCCCTTTCATTCTTACCTCATCACTAACAAATCACCAACTATTAATTTTATTTCCAAGGTACCCAAGAGATTACACCTACAAAAAAAATAACAATTTATCAATAACCTACTAAATATTTCCCTACCAAATACCCTTTCATGGATACCTTTCTACCGATAAAGTGGTTACTATGACAAGAATATTACTAACCCTTCCCTTTAACCAAAATCCTAATCCTCATTGTATAAGTTGTGTGATACATATTAGTATCCCAAGGTATAACATGTTCATTCTCATCTATATCCATGGAATACCTTTCTCATATCTCTTTATACCAAATGTATCTAATACTCAAACTGACACACTAAGGGTTATTATACACCACATGCACATAGATACTATATCATCATAATTAGATATATTACGAAAATACCAATACTATAGAGTTTATTTAATTAATATACGCATAATAGTTTATTTTGAAAAATATATATAAATTATTATTAATGTTTTAAATAATTGAAACACTTTCCAAAACACTTTCCAAAAAAATCTATATTTTCAAACCAATTCTACAAAAAATTAATTTTTTTCCTTTCAAAATAATTTTCCAATCACAATCGACCATGCATCTATAAAATGTCCCTACATAAAAAGTAAAATTCATGTACACAATCTTCTATCCACCCCAATCAAATAGTAAAAACAATAAATCGAATAACTATATTATAAAACATGAAAAAAAATCACAATCATAACAGTAAAAACCAATACCATGTTCTCAAAACCATAGTAACTTAATAATTTCATTGGATATCTATTCATGGAGCACAATCTTTGTGTCCTTCCCAAGTTTTAACCACTTTTATCTCTATCTATAATTCCTCTAAATAGAAATAAAAACTAAAACAACTTTATGATACAAATTTTTAATACTCCATCCCATTTATCCCAAAAAATGATTGAGACAATGGCACTATAGGACCTTAGGTGTGTCTTCACATACACCATAGGCTTTCAACTGGAGGTGATAGTCTATGAAAAACATTTGGAATACTATAATCTCTGTATTATATGAAAATAAAAAAAATAAAAATATATTAATTATAGAATATTTGTGTAATCCTATGGAATTATAGATACAATAAAAACATGAAAAAATAAATGTACAATAATGTAATATCAAATTTCTATTAAATTAAAACATAAACATACCTCAAAAGTCCTCCCACAGGTCTGAACATACAAAACATAAAATAAAATAATAAAACATAATAAGAGGATCCTCATAAACCCATATCATATCCCCATTAATTTCTATAAAACTCCATCAAGATAACTCTACTTCATCCTCAACACACCCTATACTCATACATTCTTATCAGGAAAAAAATTGACACATACTCCAGGGTTTATGTTTAGGATGTGAGAAATAAATCTCAGTGAGGAACCACCAATGTGGAACCATATATATACCAAAATATATCCCACTTCATTTTGTCTCAAAAAAATAGTTCTTATAAACATCAACAAATCATACTAATGAGTTTTCTATTGAAATTTATGTTGTGAGATTAATCTATAAATATATTATTTAGATTTAGTACTGATGGTATGAATAATCAATTTTAAAACCTAAAAAATCTATCTTAAAAATGAAATTATATCAATATTACTTATTTTATATCTTTATTTTTATTTTGTAGAACTCTACCATCTTTTTTAGATATTTTTATCATCTCTAGTAAATATGTTTGATAAATTACATCAAAATGTAATGATGTATATCCTTACCAAATAATTTCCATATACAAATTTATTGAATCCCATAATATTGGAGCCTTCTATATCCACTTCAGAGATATAATTCCATGATCCTTATTATTCTCTATAAATTAAGTTTTTTTATTTATAATAAAATCCAGACAAGCTGATAAAATAAAAATGAAAAATTAGGGAGCTATAAATTGGTGGTTCTCAATGGTGTCTCTAAGAACAATCTGAGAATATTAAAGAGGTAGGGAGATGATTCTTGAGAAAATTTGAACATAATCATATGAGTTTACATTAAAAGACAATACAATAGTATAATTGTTTCCTCTATGACACATATAATGGTTCGTTACATTCTGATCAATAATAGTTTTACATTACCTAATTCTACGCACCACTTCCTAGTGAGAATTAGTAAATCCTCATAAAAAAATCACAAGAATAGCTGAGTTTGATTCAATAAACAAGAGGCCTATATTGAATAATATAAAAATAATAGGGTCATTTAATATGGAATGGAATTTCATTATAATAGAGTTCCCAACACCATAATAATAACTAAATTCCAAAATAATTGTTCTATGAGAGTTACAAATGATGCCTCCTCTATAAATAACTTCATCAGTACAATATATCTTTGAATTACACTTGAAACCTTCTCTTAGAGTCTCCCCGAACACCAATTTCTTCTATAATACTCTGTTCCCTTGAGTCTAAGGAGGATAAAAATTAACCTTGATACTTATGAATGACAAATCCAAGGTATTCCCTAGACATAGCATACCTAAATCATAAATTATCAGCAACTCTTGATGATTCAGTTGATTAGAACTAAAACATGAACCCATATGTCTGGAATAATTTTGAGACTCTCATAAACTAAAACATATATCCATAAATATTACTCTATATGAAAAATAACATCTAGAGATGCTTCTATATTGTTAAACTAGTTCCATGTATGTTAATAGAAACTTTTGTGGGTGAGGTCTACAACAATGAAACTACTAAGAAAAATATATATATTACATGAACACTCCACTCACTGGAAGAGATAATCAATCATATCATTATTTGATTATATGAAATAATAGAACTTATATTATTTTAAGATTCATTTACCTTGAATTAAATTTTTAATGTCAATTTCATTGTGTTTGATCCCCCTTACAAAAAAAGTATTTCACATGGATGCCTTTGGGCCATATTGATTTTGTCCAAGTATTTTTTTCCCTTGATAAGGGCATATACTCATTCAATATAATACAATAAAAACAATCATTATCTAGATGTAGTGATGAAAAATTGGTAATTCTCATTAACCAACTGAATTCTCAAGACAACACCCTTCTACTCACCATTAATAATTGTATAGAGAAATATGGGATGCAACATGGATTCCGAAAAACGTATATTCTAGTGTGAACATACAATGATGAAATAAGATCACCCTAACCAATTTTCATATTATTAAGATGCGTTTCTTCAACTAATAATCCACATTGACTTGATATGGGTGATCAATATGTTTTCTTAAAGTCTCTACTTGATATTAGAGTCCACTGCACAATCACTACTCAAGGTTTTTGCGATATTATCATATTTTTCCATTATGTCCATAAAACATAAATATTTACCCATAAAATCATTCCACATAATTTTATTTTACCCTTATTTTTAAATTCCTCTATACTTTTCACAATGATACCACCTTCCTCCATTAGTTTAAGTAAACATAACCCACTCTCCAAAGGGAACCTCCCTTCTTGATTCACAACACATAAGAATCAATTGATAGTATTTTCAATATGCCTAATGACATTATTTGGAACCTAGTTCACTAAAATCAAATTAATTATAGCAGTCTGAGCATTCTATACAGAAACATTATATCTATTTATTTGAATATTCAAAACATAAAAATACAACCCATGATATACCTATAATGGTTTAAAGTCATTAGAGACTAGATATACGATATTATTATTATTTATAAAGATATTAAATATCACTAATTAATAAATTCCCTCACATTACTATTTTTAAGAATACCCTACTAAGAACATTATTCACAACCTATGAAAACAAAATATAATAAAAGGGTGGTCTCATATGCTTAGTAATTGTAAATTTGGGAGATATCAATTGATGATCATATGAAAGCACAAGATAAGAATAAAGGTATAATATCATGACCATAACATAAAAGTTTCATGACCATATCTGACGAAGATCATAAATAGAAGTTACTATATAAAACATTATCATTTGAAAAGATATGAATCATAATAATGATAACTCACCATAACACAATCATGAACCATATGTTCATTTCATATATGTGTGTACCACCATCAGAAGTATGGAAACCATTTCATATTTCAAGTTTCATAACTGAGACCATAATATTAGTAACCAATACTTTATTCCTATAGTGAATTAATAACATCAACTTGTTTCCTATAAAAAATCAATCACATTAACTTGTTTCCCATAACAGATAAAGCACAACGACTTTTCCCCCTAAAAATTTTCATGAGATATAATAATTTATCCAATTAATTAGAGGGAGATATAGGTCCCTCGAATCACATGATTATACTATACATAGTGGGATATATGATCATAAAACATTTATCAAGTCATAACCCATTAAAAATGGGTTTTATAAACAATTAATCATAACATAACCCATAGAAATGGATTTCATAATAATTTTTCATTATAATTTTAATCCATCCTAATAAAGAATAAGTATGATATCATTGGATCATAAACCTAGTAAATCATACATTTAATCATGGTTTTTTGGTAGGGATACCATTAAAAGATCATTAAAAACATCTTGATGAAAATAACCATTCAAATTTAAAAATCACTTTTCAAAATATAAAAAATTGTGCAAGTAATAAAGAAGCAATTTTATTTGAAAATAACCTTTTAAAAATATAAATTCTTCTTAAAATCATTTAGTTGTTCTGTTAATGGTAAATTACATTCATGCGTATAAGATAAAAAACATTCCTTTCCCATTTTTTTGTAAAAAGTCAACAAGTAACTGGTTTGGAAAAAGAAAAGAAGATTCCTTGAAAAAAATTTGTAAAACATCAACCAATGGTAAAAATATATTTAAAAATCATGGAATAATATTTAAATCAAAGTTGAAAATATTTTTTGAAAATATGAATATGGAAGAAAAAAGAATTTTAGGCTGATGGAAGAATTAATGTTGATTTTCCCTAAAACCCCATTTCGATCTCTCAAATAATTATTATGAGGTAAAAAAAGAAAAAATATAATATCATGAAATAAATATAGGATAATAATATTAAATGGATTCAGAAAATAATTATCATATAATTCCCACAATTTCAATTCAAGTATAGACAATCCCAATTAAAATAGGATTGAAACATAAATCCCTTACCTCAAGTATCACTTTTCATTATACACATTAAAACCTATTGTTTAACAAATATAGAATTACTATGCATGTATTTAATAACCATTTTAATATCTATCATACCATTTATGATTTTTTATGACATCTTATCACATGTTTATTAATAATTTTGTTATTTAAATCACAATTCTATTTGATAACTACTTAGTTTTCCAAGCATGTTTCGGTTCAGAAATTCCTCTCCTGGTACATTGATCACGGTTCCATAATTTAAAATTTGATAATCATAATATTAAAATCATATATAACTAATATATACATATTTATAATCATTCATAAAAATTGGAAATCTAAAAAATAATTACTCCATTTAAGGAGACGGTGGGCCATACTTATGCATGAATGTTGTTTCCATTTTTCGAAAGATGTATTGAAATAAGGTTAATATCTCAACTCGTCCCAAAGGGGACTAATAAATGACTACACTAATTCTAAATCCAATTGGACATGGGATGGAGACTCGTGTTGGGTAGGCATATCCCACAAATGGGAGGCATTTTCCTAAGTACTTGTACACACACACATACATCTCCATGCCCAAAATACTGAAATGTAAAAACACTAAGTAAAAAAAATAGATGCATACACTAAGATACCAACCCAAGAGTACGATAGGAAGGTAAACTAAAGTAAATTACATATGGGATAAAATACAATCCCCATAAAAATAAAGATTATATAGCACAAGTTCATGATTCTTGTCCGCAGAAAACCCTACTTGAAGGGTAGGTACATGAACAGTTATCTAAAGTCATATAAGAACACCTCAAATGTTTGGTCTCTCTCTAAGAACAAACAGTTCCTGGATCTCCTAGGACTTTGTCAAAGTGTCAATGGTTTTTATAAGACATGAGAGGTGTGGGAAAAGACCGTCTAGGGGAAAGTGAAACAACACTAAGTAGGACACCTTGAAACATAAAGTAAAAGACCAAAGAGGAAACATCACTGAGAAGATACAGTCAGCTCAACATAGGTATATGTGTGAAACACTTATTAAAAGAACACCTGGGTATACACGTAAATGATTATATGACTCAAGGTCTAATCCATTTCTAGCTACATGGTTCCTCTCATAGTACATTCATCAGTTGTAGTCACATATAATGGAAAGAATCTGATCTCAATACACAGATAAGGGGTCCTCTATTCATAGGGCTCATAGGGGGGACTCCTCACCCTACTGGAAACATCATCCAAGATAGGTTATAGGTGTCTGTATAAATATGGCTCACACCTTATCCACAAACTCTATCTAAGGTACCACTAAGAGAATTGTGGACCGACTAGGCCTCTTGGTGAAATACATGATCCAATATGCTGAGTCAACTGTCAAAGTCGTCCTGATACAACTCACTTCAGAATATGGGTCATCCTCTATAACGGTGACAAAATTCTGCATCGAGCCATCATAGGAAAAGAACAAGGGTATTGTCTAAACCTCTACAAATACAACTATGGAAGGACCTCAGAACACCCTAAGAGGGGAGGGGTGAATCAGGGTGTCAACTTTTTCTTTTTAAAGTTGTGGATATTGTCCCCAAGTTAGTAGGAACTTGTTTATATGTCAACCAACTAAAAGCAACGATATGACACAGAACTTTTACTTGGTTCACCGCAAAGGGCTACTTCCAAGGAGCATATGCTGACAGTGTGTCAACCATACCTAATTCCACTATTCTTCACAAGTTGTGGATTTCAAAGGTTCGGGAACAGTCACTATCTCCCTACAAATGCTCAAGGATATCCTACTGCATCCCTCGGGTCACTCTCGTTGACTCCCCTGGCTTACAGCCTTTGGTGAAGACCCACTCAGTTTATAGATGTGAAGGTCAATTCAATATATTTGCATTGAAGTATTTGTCTCTACTCAGCATGAGACTATGCTTGCATCGAAGTCCTGAATAGATGCTCTTGAACACACTGAACCACTGAACCGGATAATTAGAACGTGCAAACAGGTTGCACTAAATATTTCGTGCAGCACCAACCATTTGCATGCAAGTTCTCACATTTGCACGCAATACATGTTTTTCACGTGGAAAAATATTTCATGCAACTTCATTTCTTTTTTGTGCAACCTCTCCTTTTTCGCGCAGCTCGGAATTTTTTGCGCATCACAAAATTTTTCCCACAGCCCAGCCTTTTCATGTACCTCAGAATTTTCGCGCAGCTAGACCATTTTTTCATGCAACTCATTATTTTTCACGCATCTTGGCCTTTTTTGCACAACTCCGAATTTTTCGCGCAGCTAGGCCTTTTTCATGAACCTCATAATTTTTAGCACAATTTACATTACGTGAACCTTTTACACGCATCAGCACTTGAATATTCTATAAGTCTTCAATCATACGAAATGAGGGGGTTCACCTCTTATTTATAGGAATTGTTAACCCTGAGAGGAAAACCCATCTTGGGGTGAAAAACCTCTCATTAGGCACGCGATACTTATCACGTAGGAAACATTTTTCGTGTACATCTCCATGTTTTTCGCACTTCCCATGCCTTTTCCATATTTTTACATTCTGATTCTGAAACACCTCTTACACGAAAAACCTCGCTTCACTATTTCGCACAGCATGCTGTTTTTTGCGCACCATGCTATTTTTTGCGCACAACTCAAATATTTCGTACACATCCCATATTTTCCACGTACCACTTCCTCTTTGTGTGCACCTCCTTTTTCCAACAATCCATGTCTTCATTTTCTGATTTTCAAGGCCTAAAATTTGGTAAACACTGGGAAACAATGCCACCTTCAATACTGTTGTCTACTTGAACTGTATGATCACTTTACTGGGAAACATTATGAACTTCCAAAGAGGATTGACAACAAACAAAAACTATACACCAATTCTTTCATAGAACGGCCATGGTTCAAATAACTAAAAACCCACCAAGTCGTCTCAAAGGCCCTCCTCATTTTAATGGTCCCAATGCCATAGACGGATTGTCAAAAGAACCTCCCGTTTAAAGGATATGGATAATTTAGTAAAAAGGGTCTGACCCGATCCAACCCGGCCCATTGGACCGCTGGGCCCGGCCTACTGGGCTGTTAGAGCAGCCTGGTCCGCCCAGGATGGCCCAAACATGTTCTTCTGGTCAATAGGGATGACACTGAGTCCCAACACCCTTCCCCATGGCTTCCACCACTGCAGGTTCCACGCAGACCCCAACCACATGTTGGCCCCCTATCATCACATACCGATAACCACTCATGGCCTCCACTACCGTAGGCACCCATACGGTCTTGTCAGACTGTGTTTCATCTCTACCATCAGCTGCCCTACTGGCATCCAATTCTGCTCGACACTTGGCCTAGCCTGACCTCCTACCGGACCATTATTTCCACCACTAGCGTCCATACCACCGGCCTCTACGCCTCATGCCTCCACATGACTGGACCATCTGACCACATCCCATTTCTGTCATTGATTGGCGGCCCGCCTTGTGTCACCTTGGCCGAAACACATCATGCCTATTGTTTCACCTTCGTGGTGTTGTTGCAGAATTTTATCTCCAATCTAAGATCACTGCACCATAGATTAAAGGTGCAACGATCCTTCGATCATACTTCGTGAAGAATGCAAGATAATATGGTGGAAATATATAAATACACAAGAATGCACAAAGAAAAAATCTTAGTCTTGTTCATGTTATCCATAATCCTTTCATGTTAGAAGTTTTAACAAAGAATAAGAAAATATTATCATAAATATCTATCTCTCTTTTTAAACCCCGCAAAAATTTATCCATACTACAATAACTATCGATATGCAGGTCAATCTGTTTTCTTATTAGTATGTGTTTTTCATGGAATTCATGAACGGGGATAATAAATCAAATAAAAAATGCCCTACCTCGATTCGTTTCAATCATTATTGAATAATGGTCATCACGTCGTTGTTGTGGGTGAAGATCCTTTGAATCTGAGATTCTTCGTTGATCGTCATTCCACGATCTGTCGTCGTTCATCGAGAGAGCTATGACTCTTTGCATCATAAGAGTTCTAGGGTTATGTAGATTACCCTAAGTCCAATTACAAACATCTATTAAAAGAAAAAATGTCATTGAATGAAGAATAAGTAATTTTATTAGAATATTTTAATGACGTTTACATCTAAAAACTATCTTTTACATCTGGCCTGTACTGCCCGATGTTAGGCATCACCTAAGGAGAAAATCACCTTACGAACTCAACGGTGATCTCAGATTTCTAATTTTAGTTACATTTTATGAGTGATTATCATTTTATAATAAAATAATTTTATTATTTTATTTTATTTATAGTTAAATCCTTTTTGTGTTTTTCCACAGAAGACCTGCGCTGACTAAAGTTAAGTTAAGGCTAGGGTAAATCCCCTACTCTGAGCTCAATGGTGCCCTCGGATTTCAGATTTGGGCACCCATTTAATAGTTATTCAATTTTTTTAGAAAATTCATGTGGCATTTCAATTAAAAACATAATATTTTTCAATGAATCGTTCTAAACACATCGATCCTTGGAATCATAGGTCGACTCAGCACCGAGTCTTGGATTTTCCCCAAATAATTTCTAAAAATAAATTCAGAAAAATATGATTCATTATGGTTAAATAATAATTGAACTTTCCAAAATCATTATCATATCATACATATCAAATATTTTTATAAAATTAATCCTCATTACCATCCAAGTAAAATATAAATGAAAACAGAATCACATCGCTTCGTGGAGACGGTAGTTCAAACGTACGCACAAGCGACCTTATTGTTTTCCAAAGGATTGGATGGTATGAAGGTATCCATGATATAATCATTACAAGGAGTATACTTTTTTTAAAAATATTATATATAATCACTAAACAAATCATAAAACCTATCCATAAAATACGGTGATAAAAAATGAATTGTATCGCTATGTGGAGATAATTATCCTTATGTACACATGAGTTATACTACCACATATCGTTTATTGGGAGAGACGATGTATAAGGGTGTTTTCATAATCACAATAAAATTTTATAATATTTTTTATACTGATGTTATTATTTTATGATAAATACCAAATATTTATTGGAGGTAAATAATAGTATAAAATAAAGTTATCGATTAAGGTGATAACCTCTTCTTGGAAAGAACTCCTTTAGATCTCCTCTTAAGGACCCTAGAGTTGGCCATTTTAGTATTATAAAACCTCTAGAATGTGAATAATTAATTTTTGAATAGAATTTGGTAGACTATGGATAAGATATAAGGCTCAATGTGATGTTAATAAAAGAAATGATTGGTTTAGTTTTATAAGATAGGGGAGGCTCACTCTTAGAATTTCATAAAAGATTAAAATATAACTAATTCAATCTCAATGAAAATGGTTCCAAACGACCCCAAAATTGAAAAAGGATGATGTTTTTTACCATATAGAATCCCCTTTTTCTGATTTTAATATTTTTATGATTTTTATGAGATTTAATAAAATATTTTTTCCATAAAACATTGTTATCGTCAATTTAGACGTTATATTATTAATATGAATTAAATGACATAGAAAAGGTTTTAATTAAAATATAATTTTATCACATGATATTAATATGATATATATACATATAAATTTTTTTAACACATTATATCACTCAAATTATATTTTTTTATATTTTTAAAATCATTTAGAATATTTTTTTTATTAATTATAGACATACGATATCGGTGTTGTATAAGCATTTAAGGTCATTATATAATTAATAAAAAAATTCAATAAATTTATATCATGAAAAATAATAATTAATCTCAGAATTTACATTTATATTCATTCATAACTTTTTTATGTCCATATGTTGAAACAAAAGAGATATTTAAAACTCAGAGAGTGACATTTTGTATGTTTCTTTGACCTAAATATAATATAAGTCATTTTCATGGACAATAATCCATTAGAAAATTAAAATTCAATCCCAAGATGATAAATGTCTAATTAAATTCATCAAATAAGAATTAATATGAATAATTATGGACTTATTATCTATTTTTAACTAAGATTAATTCAATTTAAATTTTAATAAGGTGAAAAATTTTCCCATAATTTTAAATGATGCCAAATATTATTTGTTTTCTAATATAAGGAAGAATCATTAGATAAAACATTAATGAAAATTAACTAGTTTATTTTGGCGGTTTTTACGACCATCACAAACTTATATAATTTTATTTAATGTAATTTTAATATAATGGTTCCAGTACATTATATAATTTATAATGTGTACAATAGAATCTTATTTGACCATAATAATTATTTTATGTCCATCCTTGAATGCTTTAATGTAAAATGAAAGTGTATCATCCACGATGGATGCAAATCAACACATTATAGACGATGTTTTCATTTTTAGAATAAAATAGAGACTAGAAGAAGATTGATAATGAATTTTTCATCAAACATGATAATATTGCAGTATATATAATATTATTTAGTTTTCATTCCACTTGGATATGGGAAGGTGGAGAGATAATAGGAAATTAAATAAAATTAAAAAGGAAAATAAAAGAAAAAGAAAGAAGATATTACCTACTGAGTTTTCCTCCTTGAGAACCACCTAAAGGCACTTGATTTTGGCCTTTTGGTGAGACCAGAACGTCTTGGATGTGGGTAATACTATTTGGAAGTGAATTGTGAAGAAATTAAGAAATATACATTTTACAACCCAGGTAATTATATAATATTAATTTTTATAATTATTAGTATGTTTATTTAAATAGAAATTATTAAAATAAATAATTTATTATATGGTTATTTATTTAATAAATTAATTTTAGAATTATATAATTTTAATTTAAGAAAACTAATTTCATTTTAAAATTCATCATGTTTAAATAATCTTTGTATGAATGTTTTAGAATTTTATAAAAATGTTTAATTTTTAATGAATAAAAAGCAATGCATTTTATTTCAAAACTATTTTTTAGTATAATTTATTCATATTGTTAAATTATCCATTTAATTATATTCAATGTATTAATAAATCAGGTTTCTATCAATTGATCCAATTTATGTTACTGGAATCATTTTCACATTGAAATTGGATATAAAAACTTCTTAAAATTTTGAACATTTTTACTTTTAAAAAACATGTTTTCTTGAGCTGTCAATGAGATAAAATTTAAATTAAATTTAACTAATTTTTTAATTTAATTTTTAAAATTTTACTTACTTTTTTGTAGTTAATTTAAAATCTTTGGTATAATAAGAAACAACTTAATTTTTTCTGAATAGTAACTTTAGTTTTTTAGAAAGGTTAAGGGTAAATCGGGTAGTTAAGGTTTAAAATAATATTTTATGTATTATAAAATTTCTCGAAAACCTATCCTAATTTCATTTTTTGAGTATTTGTTTACCAAAGGAATCCATGGGTCGATTTTAGGAAAATTTTGAGCCACTTAGATTATTTTAGTGCATTTGAAGTATTTTATTTAAAGACAAGCTAATTTAACAAATTAAATAATTTTCCTTATCCTGGATATATAACTAAATATACATATTGAATGAAAATAAGTGATTCTATTTTATTTATTTTTATTAGTTAAATTTATTTTTAATTTTTATATATGAAATAATTAACATTTACGCATGTGGAACCCTGATACACTGCTTGTGCAAGAATAAGGAAAATATATAAAATGTTTTTATTAAAATTAGAAGAATTATTAAATGACATAAATTTTAGAAAAAACTTTTCATATAAGAAAATAACTAACTCTATAAGGTTTTTATTTGATTTAGGTAAATTATGGACCCATAAGGTTCACATTAGTCCCTTTGTATTATTTTATTAAAAAGAAAGATGACTTGTTCAAACTATAATTTTTAATTTGTATAATATTTTTATATGATGTTTTACAGATGTTTTGTTAAAAAAGAATATTATTTGGAAATATAATAAAATTATATTTTTCAAGAAATTTTATTTGTAATTTTTAGGAAATAAATAAATAACTTAATGGCTTGAAAAATTATGATAGAATAATTATTTGATTAATGAATAAATCAATTTAACGATATTAAAAATAATAAAATAAATATAATTTGATATTTTTAAAATATTTAATGAATTAAATAGATTAGTATGATAAGTATATGATATAATATAAAAATTATATTTGAATTCTAAACATTGTTTTGATGTTTTCAATTTCAAACATTATGAATAGTATTTAATTTGATAAAATCCTTTTTCATGAATATAATATTCAATTAAAATGTTTAAGAAACAAAAAATTATTAAAAAAGATGAAAAATGAAAGGATTTTGTCGAACATGTGATATAATATTCTTTTTATCCCATTTTAAGTCTTAAACCCTTTAATAAATTTATTTTATTTTAATAATTTTGGTAATTCATATATTACCCATCCCCTCAATTATAAAAGGATGCTCCCTCCTTCAAAAAAAACAACATCACCTTAGGATTGTTTCTTAGATAAAATGTACTAAATTAAATCATCCTCATCCATTTTCACATTCCTGATCTCCTAGTCTCAAAGAAAGACCACTTCTAAGAGCCTTAAATAGGTTCTCCGGGAGGAATTTTCAAGAAGTAAGGTTCATTTTTCTTATCTTTTTTATTATTTTTCACTTATACCTTATCCCCACCTCTTATAAAATGTTTCATGACAGCTGCAGTATCACATATATAATGTATTGTTGTTGTTTTTCGGGTATATTCATCATGAAATCTCTCATCTCCTCCTTTGTTTCATAAATAACTAAATCATGGTTCGTGGTGCGTTAATTCACCACCTTCGTGGACGATGATTTTTCATTTATCTTTTTCTGCAATCACGACAAAGTTAAATTTACATGTAAAATTTTAAAATGACTTATAGAAATATATATATATATATATATATATATATATATATATTATCACTTCTGGTTTATTATTTAATTTTTTACAAGGAATAGAATTAATAAACCTACCATGAAAACCATGAAAAGAACACACCCGAAACAACAAAAGTAACAAACTATTGCAAAAAAAATGGGTGTAAAATGTTATAAAAAGATAATGTAAGGTAATATAAATAGAGTTTAGTTCTGTATTATATTAATAACACTATTCAAACCATTATACAGAAGGTTTTAACACATTTTATATAATTCAAACCCAAGGTAAGGGACTTTCCTGTTAAAATCCATGTAAATGTCTCTTTTATGAAATTCAAAAAGATTATTATTTTTATATATGGAATTAGTAGTTTCTCATGATTTCATGATGATTTATTAGAATTATGTTTCCATTATATCGTTCATAGTTATTTTTAAAGAATAATATTTCATTATTATATGAATGATTTTTATATTTTAAAAGGGATTTGTTTTAGGAAAAAATGGTTTTTTGAAAATCTGAATATGTTTTTGTCAAGGGTTTAAATGAGTTATCATGTTATTTTTCATGATATGTTCTTTTTACATAGTTTATGTTGGGTAAGACCATTATATCCCAATCTATTATGGTTTTATCCCTATTATAGCTCAAGATATGTTGGTTTAATCCCATTATGGCTCAAGATATGATGGGAGATCTCCATTATAGCTCTCCAATGCATTGGGTACTCTAGAGAAGGATGTTTACTGAATTGTTCTTCTATGTTTAAGGGTGAATATAAGAGTGATATGGTAAATATGTACCAATTAAAATTCATGATGTTTCTATTCACGTTAATAAGTTTTTATGTATTAGGTTTTATTGGTTTTTATGTTATCACTTGACTAATGATTTCTTAATATATATCCCATGCTGATATTTCTGTGCTCATGCCAAGTTTTTTAAATATTTATATCATTTTATAAGTATCGGTAAGAGACCAGATGAATTTAAAGAATATTTTTATCAAGAAAAGGATATCATTTTTTATTTTAATGAGTTTTTTTGTAAAAAAAATTATTGTGAGTATAAGTATCTACTTTGTAATTTTTGAGTTGTTGTGAAATAATTATGGCCTAATTATCTAAAAATATAAATCTAAAAATAACATGAATGTGTAATAATTTATGTTCTGGACAAAAAATCAAGATTATGAAATGTTTTAAGGTTGGGTCCTTATATTTGGTATCAAAATAATATGTAGATAACTGTAGCTGTTAGGATGATTTTATTAGAATATCATAAAATATTTTTAATTTATGGTTGACTTAAAATAATATAGAATTTAAAAATTACCATTTTAATTCATATAAGATATTTTTATTCAGAGTCGTTTTCTGTAGAAGAAATAGGGAAGCTGAAGTAGAAATGCACTGATAGACTGATATCCTTTTGAATCTATAGCCTAGAATAGTGGGAATCGAAATCGAGCAGTTTTTGACAGAAATGGATCAGTTGACTCAAGAGATAAATGGTGGCGGTATCCATGATAGAGATGAACCAAATCTACCATGAAGAAACATGTCTTTTTTGGATCATTTTATGAGGAAAAAATCACCAACATTTAGTGGAACCACAACTCCATTGATAGGTGAATGATGTATCATTGCTCTAGAAAAGATATTTGATGTCATGGGAGGTTCAGAATGACAAATGTTAATACTGTCCATTTATCATTTTTATGTTGAAGGTGGTAAATGGTGGTATCTTGTTTATAATAATAGAGAAATAGATGATCGGGACAATATGTAATGGGAAGATATTAAGAGTCTATTCTAGAAAAATAATTTCCTAAAACAGTTCGACTCAAAATAGAGAAACAATTATTGGAACTGAATGAGAAATATAATTATTTTGTGGTAGCATATGAAGACAATTTCAGAAGACTATCTGGGTACATAAAATATTTTACTTGGGATATTGATAGTAAAATTAATATATTTTACTCTATTTTGAAAACATTTTTACGAAGATATTTGGATTCATGAGAGTTTAAAATATATGGGTAACTAGTTCAATCTGCAAGAAAATTTGAGATGGATTTTTCTAACACATATATGCCTTGTGATTATAATAATAAGAAGAAATCATATTTTTAGGTTTTAGGGAAGAATTCATCAATGAAATCTACATGTAAGAAAATAAATTCCCCTTCTTGTGAAAAGTGTTGTAAAAATAATCTTGGACAATGTCCTATAAATTCTGCAAAATGCTGTCGATGTGGAAATTTTAAGTACATGTCTCGTGGGTGAAAGATAAATGATCTAAAAATTAATGATAAGCTGATGGTGGGATACTTTAACTATAAGGAATTGGAAAATTTTTCTACTGTGTGTCTGAAGCAAGTCACTCAAGTAGAAACCCAACATGATTTGAAGCATATGGGTGTGGAAAATTCATTTGCAACCACTTCAGAAGATGTTGAACCATTAAATGAGGTATTATTAGGTACACTAATTGTTTTTAGAAATTTTTGAAATGTTTTTTTATTCAGGGTCTACACGTTCCTTCATTTCTGATAAATGTTTTCAAAATTAGAAATTTCCCCCTCATGAAATGCAGCCAGAACTCATTGTAAAAATACCCAGAGGAAATATTGGTGAAAAAATAAAATACATGAATCCTTCTATTTTTTTTCTTTGAAAAATGTTTACCTAAAAACCTTGTTGTATTACCTTTATTATAGTTTGATGTTATTCTTGGTGTGTACTATCTTTCTTTTTTATCATGCTACGATATATTTTAGAGAAAAAGAAGTTGTTTTCCAGAAAGGGATTCAGTTTTTGAACAATAATGACATCATACCATTAATAACATATGAAGAAGCTATAGAAATTATTAGATAAAGGCTTCATCTGACCTAGCACTTCACCATGGGGTTATCCTATCTTGTTTTTTAAAAACAAATATGGTTCAATGATACTTTTCAGTGATTATAGAGTGTTGAATAACATCATTGTTAATAAAAATATCCTTTTCCTCATATAGATAATTGTTTTGATCAGCTCCAGGGAACATCGTAATTTTCTAAGGTTAACCTAAAGTCAAGGTATCATTAGTTGAATATAAAGGAAGCAGACATCCAGAAGACTATGTACCATACTAGATATCGGAATCATGAATTTTTTGTTATTCCATTTGGGTTAACTAATTCCCCTGATGTATTCATGGATCGTATAAAAAGAATTTTTCATGAGTTCTTGGATATATTTGTGGTTGTTTTTTTATGACATTATGGTATATTGAAAAAGTAAAGAGGATCGTGAAATACATTTAATAGTTGTTTTGAAAAACGTAAATGAAATGAAACTGTAAGGAAAATTCTGTAAGTGTGAATTTTGGTTGTAACAAATATTTTCCCTTATTCATATTGTATTTAAAGATGGAATAACTATTTTTCATTCTAAAACAAGAGTTGATAAAGAATGGAAAAGAGCCACAAATATAACCGATATTCTTAGTTTTCTTATATTGGTAGGCTATTATCAGATGTTTGTTGAAAACATTTCATGGTTATCTAGACCATAGACTAAGTTAACTTGAAAAGGAGATAAATTTATTTGGATAAAATAATGTTATTATTGTTTTAATGAATTGAAAAAAAAAGATTTTTGAATGCTATAGTTCTGACCTAATCTTCCATAAGTGGTGAAGTTTCCATAAAAAATGATGCTTATTTGAAGGGCCTTGGATGTGTTCTGATGCATAATGATAAGGTAATTGCTTATGATTTACATAAGTTGAAACCTCATGAGTTAAATTACCCTACACATGATTTGGAATTAGCTATTATATTTTTGTCATTAAAATTGGTAGGCATCATTTGTATGGAGTAAATTTTGAAATATATAATGACCATAAAAGTTTGAATTATATATTTACTCAGAAGTAATTGAACATGAGACAAAGAAAATAGTTGGAACTAATCAAGGATTATGATTACAAGACACATCACCATCCTAGAAAATAAAATAGATTAGATGATGCCTTAAGTTTGAAAAATAATTCTATGTTAACCATGATAGGTTTGAAACATGACCCCTTGGTTAATTATTCGATAAATTTTGTCTTGGAATTTGTTGGTACCAAAAATACCTCTGTTTTGTTTCTGGTATCAGTGTCGTCAACTAAGTCAGACAGAATAAATCATGATTATAAGGAAGACTATAATTTGTAGTAAAATGTAGAATTTTTCAAAAGGGTTGGTTTACGGAGATTAACATTGATAATGATTGTTTTTTGAGGTCTGGGAAGAGATTATGAATTCCATGTGATTCTCAACTAAAGAAATAATTTTTATGTGAAGCTCATAGTTCTCTTTTTTCCATTCATCCTCACAATACTAAGATATATAGGGATCTTGTGGAGTATTACTTTTGGTATGGAATGAAAAAAGATATTTCAGATTTTATAGTGAAATTCTTGAAAAGTCAATAGGTTAAAGAAGAGTGGTAGTTCCTGAAAGGGATCCTTCATCCTTTTCCAGTACAAGAGTGGAAATGGAAAAATATATCCATAGACTTCATAGTGGGACTACCAAAGACATCTTGAGGGAATAATAAAATCTGGGTTATTGTTGATCATTTGACTAAATATTCTCATTCTCTTCATATTCAAGATACTCTATCTTTATATAAACGTTCATGAATGTACTTCATATAGATTTGCTGGTTACATGGAGTACCTATTTCCATTATATCAGATCGTGATACTAGGTTCACTTCTAACTTTTGTAACATCCTTCAAAATTCATTGGAAATAGAATAAAATTTCATTATAGCTTTTCATCCACAATTATATGGGTAGTCAAAATGAATAATTCAGATATTGAAGGGCATGCTATGAGCTTTTTCAATGGATTACCAGAGATGTTGGCATCATTATCTTTATTTAGTAAGGTTTTTTATAATAACAGTTTTCATTCCAATATATATATATATGAAACCTTTTGAGGAATTATAGGTTCCAAAATCCATAATTTTGGGATGAAGTCGTGGAAAGGAAGATGATGGTGCTAAAATTTTAAGAGGAAATGGTAGAAAATATTTAGACGATTCGATGACACATGAGGATAGCTCAGTGCAGGAATAAATGTTATATAGATAACAGGAGTGAAGTCCTTTAATTTGATATAGGTGATCATTTTTTCTATAAAATATATCCTTGGAAAAGTGTTATGTGTTTTTTAAAAAAAAAGAAATTTAAGTCCACTGTTCATTGTACCATTCAAAATCTTAGATAAAGTTGGATCAGTTGCCTACCGAGTAGCTTTAACTCCTATTTAATCTCAGGTACACAATATTTTTCATGTTTCTATGTTAAGAAATTATGTTCCAAATTCATCTTATGTTTTGAGCCCAGAAGTATTTCAACTAGAAGAGAACCTTTTTTATAAAGAGAAACCTATTTATATTCTCTATTTTAGAGTGAAAGTTACTCAAAATAAAGGTAATTCATCAAGTTAAGGTTTTGTGGAGAAACCATATGGTGGAAAAAGAAATATGGAAATTTTAAAATTTTATTAGGAAAAAGTACCTTTGTTTTTTTATAAGTAAATAAAAATTGTGAAAATGCAATCTCAAAAGGGGGGATTTAACATCCCGTGTATTTATAGAATACTTTTTTATAATTATTAGTATTTTTATTTAAATAATAATTTGTAAAATAAACAATTCATTATATGGTTATTTATTTAACACATTAGTTTTAAAATTATATAATTTTACTTTGAGAAAACTAATTTCATTTTTTAATTCTTCATTTTAAAATTAACTTCATATGAATATTTGAAAATTTTCTGAAAAATATTATTTTTTAATGAATAATGAAAAACAATGCATTATATTTCAAATCTACTTTTTCATATAGTTTTTTTATAATGTTATATTATCATTTTATTTAGTTTTAAGGTATAAATAAATCATGTTTCTATCATTTAATCCAATGTAGGTCATTGGAATCAATTTCACATTGAAATTGGATATAAAAACTTTATGAACTTGTGAACGTTTTTACTTTTAAAAAAACCTCGTTTTCACAACCTATCAACGAGGTAAATTTTAAATTAAATTTTACTGATTTTTTTAATTTAATTTCCAAAAATGTACATATGTGTTTTTAATTCATATGAAATTTTTGGTCTAATAGGAAGATCTTAATTTTTGGTGAATAATAACCTTTTTTTCCACAGTTAAGGGTAAATTTGGTAATTAAGGGTTAAAATAATATTCTAAGTATTATAAAATAACCCTAGAACTTACCCTAATTTCCTTTTATGAGTATTTTTAGATAACATTAATCCATGGGTCAATTTTAGGAGAACTTTGAGCCATATAGATGATTTTAACGCATTTATTGTATTTTATTCTAAGAAAATCCAATTTTGATAAATTAAAGAATTTTTGTTATCATGGATATAAGTAAATATACATATTGAATAAATATAAGTGATTATTTTGAACCTAATTTATTTATTTTTATGATGGAAATTTATTTTTAATTTTCATATAGAAAAGAATTAACATAAATGCATGTACAACGTGGATGCAATGCTTGTGAAAGCATACGAAAAATAAATATAATGTTTTTATTAGAATTATAAGAATTATTAAATGAATCAAATTTTGGATAAAACTTTTTTTATAATCAAATAATTACCTTTATCATTGATCGATTTTAATTAGGGATAGTTCAAACCCACAACGTTCCCATTATTCCTTTTATATTATTTTATTAAAAAGAAAGGGAACTTGTGCACACTATGATTTTCAATTTGTATAATATTTTTATATGAGGTTTTCCATATTTTTTTCAGAAAATATTATTATTTTTATATATACTAAAATTAATATTTTCATGAAATTTTATTTGTAATTTTTAGGTAATAAATAATTACCTTAATGGATTGAACAAGTATAATGCATTAATTATTTTATTAATGAATATTTCAATTTAATGATATTAAAAATAATAATTTAAATTTAATTTGATAATTTTAAGATAATTAAATAATTAAATATATTAATATTATATTTATAAGATATATTAAAAAAACATCTATTTGAATTTAAAACCTTTTTTATGCTTTTAAAGTCAAAAGTTATGAATAGTTTTTAATTTAGAAAAATAATTTTTCATGGATATAATATTCAATTAAAATTTTTAAAAACACAAAATTATTGAAAAAGACAGAAAAAGAAAGTATTCGGTATAAAATGTGATATAATATGACTTTTATCCTTTTTTATTTCTTGATCCCATATTATAAATTTATTGTATTTTAATAATTTTTCTAATTCTTATGTTACCCCTCTCCTCAATTATAAAAGGAGGCTCCATCCTTCAAAAAATCTCATCACCTTGAGCCTTATGTATAATATAACATCCTCAAAATTCACTCCTTCACGTCCCTTGACACATTTTTGAGCTCTTGGTCTCACAAAAAGACCACTTCCATGAGCCTTAAAGAGGTTCTCAAGGAGGAATTTTCAAGAAGTAAGGTTCCATTTTCTTCTCTTTTTAATTATTTTTCACCTATACCTTTCCCCGTCGATGATACAATGTTTTCTAAAAACTCTATTATAACATATATGCCTGATTTTTGTTTTTTTATGGTATATAAATCATAAAATCTATCATATTATTCTTTATTTCATAAATAATTAACTCATTGGGTGTGGTGCGTTATTTCACCGCCTTCGTGGATGATGATTTTTTGTTCCCTTTTTTTTGAAATTATGGTAAGGTTAAATTCACATTTAAATGCTTAAAATGACCTAAATATTTATATATTATCACTTATGTTTTATTATTTAATTTTTTATAAGGAATAACAAATCGACCTTGTAAATGATAAAAAGAACACACCTGAAACAACAAAAACAACAAAATATTGTTAATAAATGGGAGGAAAATGTTATAAGAAGCTAATGTACGTTATTATAACATGTTTTTAGTTATATACTATATTAATAACACTATTCAAACCATTATACATGATGTTTTAATACATTTTAGGTAATTTTAACCAAATTTAAGGTACTTTCCTATTAGAATCCTTTTAAAGGTCTCTTTTATGAATTTAAAAATGATTTTTTGTTTATATGTGGCATGAGAGGTTTATCCTGGTTTCATGGTGATTTATTACTATTATGTTTCCATTATATGTTTCATAGTTATTTTTGTAGAATATTATTTCATTATTTTTTTAATAGTTTATATTTTTTAAAAGGGATTTCTTTAATGAAAAAATGGTATTTTGAAAATCATAATGTGTTTTACTCCATGGTTGAAATGAGTTATCATGTGTTTTATTCATGACATGTTTCTTGTAAATAGTTTATGTTGGGATGATCCCATTATATCTCAATATATGATGTTTTGAGCCCCATTATGGCTCAATATATGTTAGGATGATCCCATTATAGCTAACGATATTACTGGTGAGCCCCTTTTTAGATCTACAATATATAAGGTACTCTGAACATGAATTTGACCGAATGGTTATTCCGTGTATAGGGCTGAATTTAAGAGGGATATGGTAAATATGTCCCAAGTAAACTGAATTATGTTCCTATTCATGTTAATATGTTTTTATGTAATGGGTTTTATTGGTTTTTATTTATCACTCTACTAACAATTTTGTTCTTTATATCCCTTACTAAGCTTTTTATGATCATCCCATGTTTTTAAAATGTTTTTATTAGGTTAGAAGGATGGTTAAGATAAATGAAGAACTCAGGATGAATGTTATGAATATTTTTATCAAGAGAATTAATTCATGTTTTATTTTAAAGAGTTTTATTTTGTGAAAAAAATGTATAGTGAGTAGAAGTGTCTACATTGTAATTTTTGAGTTGTTATGTAACAATTATGGCCTAGTTCTCTAAAACTCTAAACCTAAAAAGATAATAAATGTGTAAGAATTTATGTTCTTGACTAAAAATATAGATTATGAAATTTTTTTAAGGTTGGGTTCTTATACTACAAGACATTGAGGTGTGAGGAGAAGAGGTGGTGAGGGTGTTATTTATAGTGAAGGATAAGAGTGTTTCTTGATAATTTTATTCAATTGTTTATTATTTTTTCTCAAGACTATAAATAGTTTTAAAATTATCACTAAATATATTAAAATAATGAAAGATAGTTCAATATTATGGGCTTACATCATACATACATTTTCTATGACTCAATAAATTATTTATTTAGATTTTATCATAAATTATCATATTTAACTATTCACCTAAAATTCTAGAAGTATAGAAAAATCCCAAAAATTAAACCTAACCATTTTTCAATGTGTATAATTAAATAATTTAATCCATTTTATGAAAATAATTTTATAAATATGATAAATTTAATTTTTAATTAAAATTATCATTAATTTGAAGAACACCAATTTTAAAATGATAACTTATTTTATAAAACATGGAAAAAATAATTATGGCCTCATAAATTATTTTATAATCATAAGAAAAAAAATATCACTTTATAAATCTATTTTATGAATATAATTTTCTTTTAAATAGTTATATTTATTGTTTATTTCTAAATAAAATTTATGTGTCACAAAAATACCAAAAATCTATTTATCATTTTCAAAATATTCATTTAATCGTTCCATTATATAAATATATAATATTTTCACTTATAAGATTGATAAATTTTATTTAAACTTTTATAGGTGTGGTTACTATTCCATTTAGTGATTTACTATTCATAAGTGTCACATAACTATTCCAAAGCTCAAATTACTATTCCATAGGTATCAGTTCCTTAATTTATAAAAAAATACTCTTATTTGATTAATTCTTCATTTATAAAGTGTTTATTGTGTTCTATATGTGATTGTATGGGATTTATAATATATGAAATAATTATAAGTAGGAAAACATTATTGATATAATTATAGGTATTTAAAAAATCCCTTAAGCAAATAAAATTCAAGACTCTGGTGATAAGGGTCACATTAACTTTGTCTAACAATAATTAAGGTAAATAATTTTGGCCTTATCCCCTATATTTAACCTATATTAACCTGATTTACTTTTTACCAAGATGATAAATTCTACCATGATGTTTGTTCATATTGACCAAAAATAAAAGGGGCCTATTTACCAAATTTGAACCTCATAATTCTAAAAATATAATTTATTTCATCTAATTCAATACCTATAAATAGAATAAATTAATTTTAAATTAATCATGAAAAATGTGATAAAATGATTTTTAGAAAACAAATACATTATAATTTGATTTATCCTTATCTTGTACATAGAAAAATATTTTTTGAATGTTTAAAACATATAATAGTGAAAATAATATTTATTTATTTTTAAATAATTATCCCATAGATATTAATTTAATTTATTTATATAAAATACATTAAATATATAAAAATATTTTTTTATTAAAACAACACTTTTATTTTCAAATATTTTTTGTTTTTATTTATAATCATTTGATATATAATGAATTTGTTTTATAAATGTGTATACAATATTTTTTTCATAATGTAGCTGTCGTTATTCGTACCCACCAATACAATATCTAGGAAATAATTGAAACATAATATTTTTGTAATGTTATACAATTAATCTAAACTCGATGTTGCATGAAACACAAGTTATCGAAGAAAGAAAATTATTTAAGGATAAATGTTTCATAAAAAAATTTGGGTGTTACTTTCATTTCCATAAAATTTAATAAATTATTGATAAGAATGATCATATTGTCAAATTAAATAAAGTAAAATTTCTAATATGTTTTTTCGTATTGTTATCCTTTCCACCATCAGATAAAAATGATGAATGTGAATTATTCCAATGGAAAATAGATCTCTAGTATAAGAAATAGTAAATAAGAACTTGAAGAAGCCAATACATCTTTATATGATATTGGGTTATCTCTGTGATATTTTTATGGATATATTATCACTAATTTTTTATATATATTTTTCCCACTCCACTAGCTATAAGGCTTTAGGATTCCCCAAAATTTATGAATGTAAATAATCATATCATTAATAATAAATAGAATGTATTATGAAAATAATATTTGGGAAATTAAAATGAATCTAATCCTAACAATGAAAGACAATAACTCCTCATCCAATATTTCTTTATTGAGATTCTTTCTAAGCAAGTCCCAAGTCAAAATAAAAAGTTATTGATACAAAAGATCACATTGGGGAAAATCATGCGACAACTTAAATAATATAAATCTCTTCCTTACGTGTGATATAAATATTTAGAGAGGAAATTTTTGAAATAATATATCATGGATAAATGTTAAAATACATAACACTTTAAAACCATTAAGATGAAATTCAATTCAATTATTTTATAGTATTTTTCAAATCAATTTTAACCATGATTCTGAATCCTTCAACTTTACAGTTGAGGTCCATAATCATTTTCTCATTCATCCATACCATTATTTTGATATATCATCCATTAATTAACCTATGTTGTTCAACTAAAGTTATATATGGTTGGATGAGTGAGATATTTTCATTTAAGATTTTATCTATAATATTTTAAGAGTCTATTTATATACTTATATGCCTATACATGTTGAAACAATTCGATTTTGGCATATCCTTCTTGATTAATTCATATTCTTCTATTCATTACTTCCCATGTTGGATGTGTATCACACATTTATGGTCCTCTAGTAGTTCTAGATATCTCTTTTTCTTATATTAATCTTCTAATATGATAATATATACATAAAACTCATGTGATCTATATATATTATATACTTCACAATACAAATATTTTCACTATATCATTAGGAAACAACTCTATAATTTTTCTTAAGTATTCACCATATTCCTTTATCTGATGCATTATTTCATTAAAACATTTTCTCATTAGAAATGTTAATATAAATATATTGATTAAACTCTATTTTATTCCATTAAAAAATTCTTAATGTTCCTTAAAAAATGAAAGTTTAAATAATTTACATGTAACTTATTTAATAAGTTATCTAACTGGTAAAAAATCAATAAAACATCAATAATAAATTTTTAAACTAAGGAAACTATGTATTTTAGTTATATTTATTAGTGTTGTTATTTCTTTTACCACAATTATTTTCAAAGGGTCAATGGATTTTCTATCCATATAGATAATATAGCCAATTCATGAAAACTTTTGAAGAATGAATTATCATTAAATGGAAATCCCTCACAACTCCTTTTTTGATAGGGTCTCAAGAAAAATATATAAATGGTTCTAAATATCTTCATATATCTTAGAGTATATAAATAAATAATCAATAAATACCAAAGTAAAATTATTAAGATAATTTTTTAATATCTATTCATCAAACACATAAACACTAAGGGTTTATTGTTAAATCCAAAAGTAGTTACTATAAATTTATAATATATATACTTCATGTGAAATATATGTCTTAGTTATATCAACTTTTATAACCTTTAATTCATAATAAACAATATAATTTTTAATCATTGGGAAGTATTAGTTTCTTTAAAGTTGGTAAAATGGGATATCACTTTTTAATAATAGAAACATCTTAATAATTATATTGGAATTCATTTTTCTATAATCTATGCATGGCCTTATAAACCCATCTTACTACATTGAAAATAGAGAAAGTTATCCATAATGTGATAAATTATAGTGTATGAATCCATTATCAAACAATTCATGTAGTTGATTTTCCAATTCCATTATATCCATTTTATAGTGTGTCTTAGATATGGGATTTACAACATGGATGAGGTTAATGTAGAATTAAACATAATAACCTAGTGGATTTATAGGTAATTCTAAGACAAATAAATTAATATAATATTTCAAAATTGACACATATTCTATTATTATAATATATCTCTCTTTTATAGATTTTATTTAATCTTCTTTTTCTCAACTAATTTCATTAAGGTTATCCACTAGAGTTGGTTCTAGAAAAGACCTGATAAATTAAGTATCTCCAGTAAAAACATGTGATTCCCATCCATCTCACAAATTGTAATCTTTTCTTCTCGATGGAAAATTATTTCATTATACTTTGAGATCCAATCCATCTAGATATTTATCTAAAATTCAACCATTGGTACAAAAATATGGTCTAAAACTAGATAAATTTCATGGATTATAATAAAAATATCCAAATATATTTTCTTTATAAGAATATTTCCAATGGGTGTTTTAACTAAAATATTCATCCTTAATATATAAATGGATAATTAATTGTTATTGGAAAAAATGAAATATATAATTGGGTTTATATATCCATAATTAAATAATTTATTTTATAACATCTCATAATATAAGAATCTTCCCAAATGTATTTTAATATTTGTTTCCTTTGAATTTGATTCACTTTCAGTTTTACTCCTTAAAGTTAGAAATGATTCTTCATAACCCTCAACATTTATGTTATTCCACTCTTGTCAGGATTTATGGTCACTGATTACTGTTTCCTTAATCCTAAGCTTCAATTATACTACATCTTTAGAAATTTAAAAAGTTGTTGAATGTTCTTTTATAACTTCCTTAATTCAGTCAATTTCAGCTTCAAGGTGATAAATATATTACTATAAATCTTCTATAACTTCTCTCCACTTTTTTCCATTAATTTTCAAGAATTGAAAGAGAATACTCAAGTTCCAACTTGAGATTAGAATCAGCAATCAATAGATTATCTCCATCTTTATCCTTTTATGGTTCTTACATTTCAATTGTAGCCATCATGGATGCTTGGGTTCCATATTTGAACTCTGGTTCTTCATCCTCAAAAAATTCATTATAATTATCTTCATCTTTATAGACAAAACTCATTCTCTATAATTTATTTTAATATTTTAATTCTCCCTTCTAGGAAAACCATTTTGAGGCTTCTATATGTTTCCAACTTCACATTCATTATCACTGAACATCCATGAGAACCAAGAGGCATTGTTCCCAACTCTACCACATCGAAAACAATCCAGGGGAATCTTTCCTTAAAGAATCCCCTTTACTCTCTTGTATTTCATAGAAAAAAGATTAATAATTTAAACATCGTCAAAAATTCACTATAAATTTCATGTTTTTTTCATAGATTTTAAATCCATTTCTTTTACAACATTATGTGTTTGCATCATCTAGTTTTACTCTCATTTCATATTGCACAAGACTTCTCTTTAGATCAATTAAAGAATGTTTAGATAGATCTTTTTCATCAATGGTGGAAACTTCTGTATTATATAGATGTGGAAACCTTCTCAATATTATATTCACAATGTCAATGTCTTTGGTTTCTTCACCAAGTCCTCGTATGGATCCAAAAACATTAGTAATTTGAATAAAAAATCTATCTTCATTTTTATCAGTATGCATCTTCAGATCATCAAACCAATTATGAAAATATTATAGTTTCACCTATTTCACTTTTTTGTAAACTTAATATATGTGTTACAATTTTTACCAAAAATAATTATCTGATGTTAAATCCATCACTTTTAGATATATTTGATTATATAGAGCTGCAGAAAAGGAATTTTGTGCTTTGGAAACTGCATAAAGCATTCTCTTGTCTGTTTCAATCATAGGTAGTGATTTTTCATCAGTGACCAATATTCCTTATGAAGTGGAAAAGATAACTTCCATTACAAGAGATCTTAATTGAGATCTCATATTGTTCATCCAAATTTAGATATTAATTTCATAATAGAGGGTGACTTCCCTAATATTTACTAAATTCTCCATGATAAAAAAAGACAAAATTAACTCTAGAAACTTGTAGTCTCTGATACAACTTGAAGGACCACGGAACACCTTTAGAGCAGAGGGGTGAATCATGGTGTCAAATTTTTCTTCTAATGTTATGGATCTTGTTCCCATGTTGGTAGTAACCTATTAAACCTATATGAAGGAAAAAAATTTTAATTTAAACATTCACATGGAGAGAGGAAAAAAATTAGATTTACTTGGTTCACCACTAAGAGCTAGTTTAAGGATTATACACCTACTATGTTTTGGTAATACCTAAATCCACTAAAGATCAATAGTTTTGGAATACAAAAATTCATATACAATCACTCTATTCTAGGAACACTTCCTTTACAAGATTTTTGGGATAGCACACAACATCCCTCAGAACACTTCCTTCGGCTCACCCTTGATCACTTCTTTGGAAGAAGCCTTAATCAAACTATCGAATTGAAGTTTACATTAGTAGATTGGAATTTAAGTCATATTATATGAATAACACAAGACTCTTCTTAAACCATAACCCCAAATTGATGTACTTTTAAGAACTGATCATACAAACGGATACTCAAAACCAGGTAGAATCTTAACACATTAATTGCACGTAACACCTATTCTTGACCTCAAGTTTTGGGATTGTCACAAAAGATGCCTTTTTCAAAACCATTATTTTTTTAACAAGACCACCATGAAATTTTATTGGTCTAGATTGACTCAAATATCATCTTTCTCCCAAGATTTTGTGTGCATAAGTCTTTCGTGCAAAATTATTTCGCATGGTAGAGCTACCAAATCTTCTTGTAAAAGGTTTTATGTTATGAATGGGGGTAGCCTATTATTTATAGAAATTTTTCACC
This sequence comes from Viscum album, assembly GCA_963277665.1. Lineage (NCBI taxonomy): Eukaryota > Viridiplantae > Streptophyta > Magnoliopsida > Santalales > Viscaceae > Viscum > Viscum album. The sequence goes on from OY728128.1 coordinate 1,934,101,582, forward strand.
CTTGTGGGAAAGTTCCTTCAATGCCATCCCCATGTATTTAATCCTACATTTGACCATTTATTTAGTGTGTAAGATTATATTGTGCAGTCATATTTTCATGTAAATATTCCTATCATGCAAATTGTCTTTCGCGCAGAAACAAATATTTCCCATAATTCCTTTATTTTCCTTATTTTGATGAGTTGGTCCCAAAATTAACCTTGAATTAAATATTTATATTAACATTCATACTTTCATGAAAATTCCATTTCCAAAAACATTTTTACTCATACTACAATTTTTTGACCTAGAAATTTGGAAAATACAAGGAAAGGATGCCACCTTGAACCCCATTTTCAACTTGTACCACAAGACTAATTTCCATGAAATCTAAACGATAAACCATGTGTAGATTGTTAGAAAACACAAATTGAGATCAGTTTTCATATATTAAAATCCCTAGTTCCAAAATGACCAATTGATCATGTCTAACTTAAGCAGTGTGGTATTTTCAAATCTCCAATGTCTATATTTTGGATATTTTATTATAAAGTCAATACATTTATGGTTGTAATGAGTATGAGGATTAAATTTTGAATAACCTCAAATGATTAATTACATAAATTGTAGTTTTAATAATAATATACACTAATGTAAAACATGTATTTGTGTATGCACGTCCATGAAATACATTGAGATAAATTGAGGACTTACATTGAAAATGCTCTGTGACATTATTTTTCATAACATCTCTATATAACAATATGTTAATGATTTTAAAGGGAATATTTAAAAAAATTAATCAAATAAAGATGATAATATTGAGCTACATCAAATATAATCACCTCTCATATCATACTCTCTCTATTTTAGCAGACATTTTGAGTTGTGTTGGGTTTACTTTATGTAGTATCTGACACAGGCTATTAATTTTTATTAAAGAGTTATATACACTCTTTCCTTTATTATTTACTCTTATTATCCCATATAAAACTGTAGAAGAGGATGTATGAATCCTGGAATTCCCAAGTGTAGTTATTTTATATAAAAATCTAATCTATGTTTTGGATCATTTTATTATTTAATAAACTACTTGGTAGCGAGTAATTTTCAAGTGGAGAGGATTATGTCTCAACTTGAGATCAAAGCTCTTGTTTTTTGTTGTTGTTTGTATGATTGTTTTATTTTCTCCATTTTAAAATAAATTAATATTAATTTTCAAAAATATATATAAAAAAATTACATTGACAGTTACCTTTAATATGTGTTTCATATAAATTGTTTGATATTCATAAATTTATTCCAAAATTAAATGTTTTTTCAAAACATGTTTTAACTAATTTGTGATCAAAATTTTCAGAATATTTTTTAAAATATCAAGTTATATGTTTCTATAATATTAGGTAAATGTACTGTGTTTATAAAATGGTGGATTTTTTTAAATCTTTTTAAAAATAAATTTTAATTAGAAACTAAATTCACCAACCCCCCCCCCCCCACGATTTTTCCACTATGAATAATATTTGGTATCATGGGAGTTTTACTTATTTTCAACTATGATATAGTTATACTAAAAGACAAAAAAATTTAAGTTATTTATAAATTTATATATTTATAAACAATAATAGGCTTAAGGGGACTACTACTAACAGGCTTCTTTATTTTAATGGAAATAATTATTCTCATTGGAAAATTAAGATGAAAATTATAAGCACTCATCCTTAAACATTACATAATCTTGAGTATTAATGCATGAATTAATTCTCTTACATTTTTGGGATCTCTATGTTTTATAGTTTTAGATAATTTTTCCACCACTCTTACTTAAATAAATATTACATCATAATGTTTACACTCCGACTTAGTATCTAATTTTCTCACAAAATAAAACTGGTATGATGTAACAATATTTCCTTTCATGTTATATATTTACAATTTTCATCATGACCTCATCATTTTCCTAAATCACCCTTAAAACCCAATTAAAAATAAAATTTTGTTTGATCATAAAACCTCAATAAGGAACATATAAAAATAAATAAACAAACCTATTAGTTTATCATTACTTATAGGAAATTCTCCCTTTTTCATAAATAAACATCAGGCTCAAAATAAACATTTTATTACCCCAATAAAACAACTTTTTTATCCAAAAAAATTCATAAAACATTCCATTAAAAAAGTTAATGGAAAAAATTAAAACTCATAAATTTTCCTTTTTAATCATGGAAAACTTTTCAAAACTTTATTAAAAAAAGTTATATATTTCACCCTTATGAAGTATCATAAAATTTACTTTAAAAATAATCTCATTAGCTTACCCATTTAAATAATAATTTTTTAATAAAAAAATTATAAATCATAGATAAACTATTTAGATAACTTAGGTAAACAATTTCGTATCACTATTACAAGTGTAATTACCAATATGGTTGACTTCCAACATAATTATTACCCAATTCATTAGACGGTTATCACAAACCCACTCATTCTTAGTTTATAGCAGAACCAACCATCATTGGTTTATAATATAATCAACCATATATGGTCTATAAAATAACAACCCATCATTATAAACAATTCCCGAGAAACATAACATAAACATAACATGTAACAACTTTCAATTTTCAACATTTCACTCAACAAAATATTCTTTTCACCAATAAGTAAACATTTCATGATATTAAAATATCAATTCCATTTAAAATAATTTTTGAAACTAATAAGAAAAAAATTATAGAGTGGTTTTATTTGAATATAAAATTAAATATTTTAAATAAATTAAAACATTAAATAATATTTGTGGTAGTGGGAAAAATCTTTGATGTTGTGTATGTTAAAATAGAACATTATTTTTTTCTTTTGTAAAGAATGTTGAATCATTATTTATAAAATATGTAAAAAGAATAATTTTTAAAACCTTTTAAAGAAATTAAAAAAATTAAAATAAAATGATCTTTATAATTTATTTATATCTATATAAATACACAGATTAAATAATTTTGAGAATATGGACAGAGAAAAGAATTATTTAGAAAATAAATCTTTAAAACATTTAAAAATAGGTTTTTAATGTAAAATAATCCTTACCATGACTCTAACACAACATTTACATTCATCAAATGATAGAGTAATAAACTTATGTGAATTATTTACTTTATTAATAAACTTTTTCAAGTTTATTATTCCTTTTTTTCTTATAATCAATTTATTAAACAATTATTTTCACATCGGATGTATTGATGATATTCACTTCATCTATCCAAAATGAATTTGGTAGGTTTACTATGGTAAATAAGATCAACATTTCATCATATAAAGGTTAATAATAATGAAATAATTATAATTATACATAAATTATACTTTTAAAACGAACTATAAATATGGTTATGAAAAATGAACATTGTTTAAATCATGGAGACTGTAGGTCATACATATGCTTGAGTAACGATTCCATTTTTAAACAATCAGGATGAAAAGAAGGTATGTATTATTTTATCATTACAGAATTAATATTATATCATATATATCATATTTCTTTTAAATATAATTATATATGTAATATATGGGTTTTGGTTATGAAAAATGAATCATGTCGCTTCATGGAGTTTCCAATCTATATGTACGCACACATATCATTATCATTTATCAATGAATGGAAAGGTAAGAAAATATATGACATAAAAAAATTCATAATGATATATATTTCATGAATATAAAAGGTATATATAAAATAAATCATCATTAATATTCATGATATGAAGTCATGTAAAATAAATTACTTTGGTTCGTGAGGCAGTAGTCCACATTACACACAAATGATGGTTTCACTTCCCATTTGATGGAAGAGGATATGGATATTGGTTTAGAAATTAACATAAAAACATTTCTGTGTATAAATATATTAGTGGTATTATTTATGATTTTTTAAGATGTTTTTAAGGATTTAGAATAATAAATAAAACAAAAATTCATGGTTAAGAACTATACCTCTTCTTTAGACAACCTCTTAAGGTTTACACCAAAAGAATTCTTATGATTGGTTTTATGATAAACCCAAGGACTCTAGGACATTATGAGGGACTTAAGGAATATAATTGGGTAGGTATTTTCTGAAATAAATTTCTCTCTAAGTGTGTAGAGAATAGGATAAGGAGTTTCCTTCTATAATGAGGGGAGGGGGATTCATGGAATTTCTTAAAGTGTTAAATTAATATAAATTAATTTTTTATTTCAAAAAGGTTAAAAATTGATAAAATTAAATGATAATATGAGTATGTATAATTAAAATCATCTAATAAAAAAATCACAGGTTTAGGTGATGTTTTCACAATTATATGTTTTTTTAACCCTTCATTAAACATTTTCATGATTACCACAATAGAAAAGTTTTTTACTCTTCTGGGGTAAATATATTTACTATGAAAAATAATGACTGATAAAAAGAAAATGATTGATATTTTAAAACATATATTAATATATTTACAAAATATATTATTTTTACAAATAGTAAATCATTTAATAACATATTATTTTTTATAAAATATCGTTAATGTCATTTTTAAAACTATTCATTTAATTCGACTTTGAAGACAACATGAAAGAAAAAAAATATAATATAATAATTAAAAACATACACAGAATGTTATATTTATATAAAAAAATAATTTTAAAAAATAAATCCTTTAAATTATATTACATTTTTATTTTTTAGAATCATTTATGTTTATTTTCTATTAATTGAATAACTTTTGTGTCAGCATTTTATAAGAATTTAAGGTAATTTTTTCATCACAAAAAATTAGAAATAAATTACCTTGAAGAAAAATATATTTATATTAAAAATAAAATTTTTTAACTAAACATAATTTTTATCACTGTCTCAAAATATTATAGATATTAAAAACAAGAGAGTGACATTTTTACTTTATCATTCACTTAAATAATATAATGGAAATACTACATGATAAATGGAAAAAAGGCCATATTATAAAGGTATGGGTACTTATGGATGATATAGACTCATAAAATTAAATAAATAAAAGTGTTAGAGTCATTTTTATTCCTTATCGTGGTATTTTTAGCCATAATTACCTGATTTAGCCTTGTTGGGGACATAAAAATTTACTAAGGTTTCTATTCACAATGATAAAAAATAAAAAGAACATATTTCCCCAATTTAAACCTACTTGTTCTAAATATTGAATCCATTTTTTCAATATTAAATTCATAATAGTCATAGAATCTAATTTAAAATTAAACCTATGAGATGTGATGAAAATATGTTTTTCAGAAAAATGTCTTTTAAGTATAAAACGTTTGTATGCAAAATTAAAGTATTAAATTAATTTAAAAGACCATAATTTTAATATTATTAATAAAAACTATCTAATTAAATTTTAAACATAATTCTAAATATTATTTGACTTTATAAATATATTAAAATAAAATACAGCTTTCAATAAAATTAGTATTTTCCCTATTTATTAAAAAATCAATATTTTCGAAAAATTCTCAAAAAATAATCCGATGATAATTTTGACAATATTAATTAAAAAATATTATCATTATTATAAAATTAAATTTATAAAGTTAAATTTATAAAATTTCTATAAAGTAATTATAATATTTTTCTAAAAAACAATAATACCATTTTTGAAGAAAACATATTTTTGAATCCTAAAATTTATTAAAAGAATAAATTATACTGGAAGAACAATTTTATTAAGAATCCAAATTATGGAATAAATTATAATATAAGAGGAAACTTGAAAAGGTAAAATCAACTAGGTGATGTGAATTGTTATTAGTTCAAGGGAAATGGCATATCAAAGCTGAATGTCCAAAATTAAAAGATAAGAGAAAGTATGAGGGAAATGGAAAAAAGATAAATAAAATCTAGAAAAGAAATATAAAGTGTTTATGAGGATAGTTCTAGTGATTATAACTCATAAAAAGAAGATATTTCTAGTAGAGAAAACATGTGTTTTATGAAAAACACATCTGAGGTAATAAATATTATCTATGCTTCTCCTGTTCAAATTTATAATCATTCTAAAAATGAAAATAATGATGAAAATATGATCATGGAATATATAATTGAATATTTAAATATGTTGAAAGAAACATTTAATGAACTTAAAGATAAATATAATTATTTAAATAAAAATCATTCTTTATCTATTTATATTAAATACGATCTTTCTTTAGAAAAAGAAAAGAATAATCATTTATTAAAAGAGAAAAATGAAGGTAAAATGAGTAACTCGAAAAGGACCATGAAATATTTAAAAATGATAGAGAAAAATTGACTCGTATTCATGGTAAATAAACCATGCCAATGTACACAACTAGGATAAGATACCAGCCAGGTCAAAGAAGAATTTACAAGAATAAATTTATTTTAATATCAAGGTCTTCTAATTTTGTAAATTTTTCATATTATTATTGGCCTAATAGTTTTTTTATTTCTATAAGTATTAATACTTATTATTATGAATATATTAAATATATTTGGATTCAAAAATATTTTATTTCTAAATGGTTTTTACCCAAAAAGTGTGTATATCGACCTCATTTATTATTTAAATTTGTGTAGAAAATATGCTTGAAGAGTACTAGTAAAACATTACAGTATCTAGAAATCCTATGTTCAAGAAACATTAATGGAGACTAATCATGATTTAAAATCCTTAAAATGGAGGATATTTGACATGTCCCTTTTGTTGATAATGCCAAAGGAAAAAAACATAGGACTTGGTCAAATCGGTAACTCTAATTTTGTTTTAATTTATAATGTATTATATGTTTATGGTTTAATGTATAATTTTCTTAGTATATCCCAATTATGTGACGATGTTTATCATGTTAATTTTGAAAAAAAAATCTATTAAAATAAATGATTCTTAGTATTATTTAGTCTTTTCTACGTTACATAATAATAATGTTTATGCAGTTGATTTAGATTCTTTATTTTTTACAAAAATATTTCTTACTTAGGTTCTTTTCATAGAGATTCTTGTCTATGGAATATGATTCCAGGACACTAAAACCTTATCTATCATATAAATATAACTAATAAAGGATTATTTAAGGTTTTTCCTAAACTAAAATTTCAAAAAGACAAAGTTTTTAACCCTTATCAAAATGGGATGTAACATAAGATCTCTTTCAAACCAGAGAAATAATTTTCAGCTTCTCAACTGCTAGAGTTGGATCATATGGACTAGTTTGTACCATCTATAGTTTCTAACATAAATGAGAATAATTCTGACTATGCTCTTATATATAACAATTATATATATAGTTGGGTATTCTTTTTACATCACAAAAGTGAAGCTTGTTCATACTATACAAAATATAAAAAAATCATAGAAAATCATAGTAGAAATACTATTAAAACCTTAATTAGTGATCATGTTCATGAGTTTGAAAATAAATACTTGGAAACATTATTATCAAAACATCTAAAAAGCATAAATTTTTTAGTCTTAGGACTTCCCAGAAGATTAGCATTGTAAAAATAGTGAATTTGATACTTGAAGAGATTACCCAAGCTATACTAAATGAGTATGACCTACCAGTTTATTTTTGGGAAGAGTCTATCAATATATCTTTTTATATTACCAATATATTTATTATTAGACCGCATTTAAAGAAGAATCCATATAATTTTTAAAATAAAATAAATCCAAATTTTAATTGCTTTAGAGTTTTTGGTTTGATGGACTTTTTTCTCAACATAATGGAATGTTTAGACCATGGTTAATCCAAAAAAGATGAATAAATCCTCCTTGGTTATTCAACCACTAGTAAATAATATTGGGTGTTAAATAAAAGAACCAAAATTTTGGAAGAATATTTAAATGTAAAATTTGATGAAAAATATCCACATGATATTATAACATTTTTATAAAATCTGGTCGATGATATTTTTTATATGAATATCAATACCTCAACCAATACTATTGATTTTTCTATAAAACCATATAGAGAAATATCACCCTTTTCTAGGGAATTTTTTGTACCAGAACCTAAATAAGGAAATTAATTTCTTTTTATTTATATCCCTATAAACATTAAGACTCATAGAGACCATCCTTTTGATGTTATTGGAGGAGATCTATAGGGATGTACTCAAACTAGAGCTTCTCTTAGAAACTCGGTTGAGCATCAAGAATTCATGTCAAATCTTGAACCAAAAAACAACACAAAATCTATAGATGATGAATTTTGGTTACTGGATATGCAAGAAGAGTTTAATTAGTTTGAATGAAACGAAGTCTAAGAACTAGTAAAAATACGTAACTAATTCCTTAATATTGGCACTAAGTGGGTGTTTAGGAATAAGGTTTATAACTCTAGATTAATAATTATAAATAAAGTTATATTGTTCATACAATTAAAAAATCAAGAGTAATGTATTGACTATAAAAAAATTTCCACCAGTATCAAGACTTGAGGTAATTATAATGCTACTTTCCAAAAAACACATTTTAATTTTAAAATATATCAAATGGATGTTAATAATTATTTTCCAAATAGTTATTTATCGATAATTCTTTTAGTAACTCCCAATATTTCAATACCATAATTTTCCAAATAATGTTTTCAAATTTAAAAAAAAAGTTATTTATAGTATTTAAAATCTCATAGATCTTGTTATGATAGGCTCACCACTTTTATGATTTCTTATGTTTTCTCAAAATGTATATTCGTTCATAATTTATTTACTAAAAGGATTTCCAAAAATGTTTTTGTAGTTCAAATTTGTATTGATCATATTATTTTGGGATCAAAAATAAATTACTTGGGTGTTAAACTTCAAAAGTTGATTAAAAATAAAATTTAAACTACTTTAATGGGTGAGTTTAAATTCTTCTTAGGTTTTTGTTTTTTTTCAAAAAAAATGAATGAATCATTTTAAATCAAAAAAATTCCACTAAGGATAATTTAAAACATTATTTTAGGGATAAAAAAGGTATTGTTACTTCCATGAGTATAGGGTATAAGTTAGATGTTGATGAAATTGGTAAACTGGTTTATTATCCCATTTACATAGGTATGATCGGAAGTTTACTATACTTAACTACTATATGACCTAATGTTATGTTTAGTGTATGCATGTCTTCTCATTTTCAATAAAATCCAAATGAAACGCATATAACTAAACTGAAAATATTTTTCAAATACTTAAAAAGTACTACCAACTTAGGATTTTTCTATTCTATGTGATGAGAATTTAAATTAGTTTTAAAATCAAATACATATTTTAATGGCTATAAGTTAAAAATAAAAAACCTCTAGAATATTTCACTCTTTGGGAAATTATTTAGTTTCATAGTATAGTAAGAAACAGAAATCTATTGAATTATCCAATGCTAGAGTTGAATATATAGTTTTACTCAGTTATTGTGATCAAATTCTATATATGAAACACATTCGAATATATTATATACACCAATTTTTACATGCCCATATAAACTATGACAATTCAAATTCTATAATCTTTTCTATGAATTCTGTGTATCATTCAAGGAAAAAATATATTGATATAAGAAATAGATTTTTGAGACACTGATTTGAAAATGGAGGTATAACTCTTGAATTAATTTGTATTGAACATCACATTGCAGATATTTTTATAAATCCATTGAATATTGGGTGAATGAACTATTTCAAAAATGAGTTTGGAATAATCAATTATTCCTAAATTTTTTGAATCTATTATGAACTTATTTATTTGTCTGAATTCTTATTATAAGTTATTAATTTCAATTTTTATCATGTTTTTTCAGTATCCTTGAGTTCTCATCACATGTTTAATTAGGTGACTATGATATTTATTCATACGGTTAGTAAAGTGATCATGATTTTTTATTCATGTGGTTAGTTAAGTGATCATGGCCATTTTTTGTGCAGTAAGTATACCTACCATGAATCTATAGTCTGTATACCTATCATCTCATATCCTAGAATCAAATGAGTTTACTATCAGTATTCTTATCATGACTATTTTAAATTTGGATTTTTATTTATTAATTCTTTTTCTGTAATTTGTTTCAATTATATTATTATTTTATATCCCTAAATGATAGAAAAAGATTTCAACTTAAAATACGAATTGATGCATATATCCTCTCTAAAAATAATTTATTTTTTTCAATACCTACCTTCTTTCACTCTCTTGAAACCCTCTTTCTCAACCCTATCTTTTAAACACAAACTATGACCTTTAGAGTAGGAATCACATTGCAAAAATACCAAGGATGAAAAGATTTCATGTATCCATGTCCCCTATAAGATTTCTTCCTTCAAATAAGTTGAATAATGGATGAGGTAGATCGAGTGCTATAGATAATACTTACAACCCTCATCTGTTAGATAGTCCAATATATATTTAAAAAAAATTTGATTCATAATTGTTTAATTCTAGAAAAACATTAGTGTGGAAATCAATTCAAAGGAAATGATGGAGTGAATGTTCCAAGTAAAATGGTAATCCATTTTATCTGAGATATTTTAAATATTTTTATAGCCATATATAATTCATTCTTGGAGATAAAAGATCTACCATTTAGATAATTTTAATTTGATAATGTTTTGTATCCTCTTCAAATATGTGGTCTCAGTATTTATTTTTTCATCACAATGTAGAATATGAATGTTATCATGGCTCATATTATCTAAATCATGCCTATTTTGAGTTTCATAATGGTCTTAAATAATTAAATTGGAATAATACTCCCAAAAGGATAACTGGAGTTAATATTAAAGGAGAATTTATGTTGTTGGTAAATTTTATCCAATACATCATGAGTACTAATAAAGTGGATTCTATCATCCTAAGGCAAAATGATTTTTTATTTATATTCTACATGAAGAATGGGGTTCCAATAAATCTTTCAAGATATGTGATGATAAATATGTCAAAGTTATGTATACCTTCCTCAAAATTCAATTCCATTTCTTCTACAAAGATTATTATATCTCTCTTAGAGTATAAGGTTTTAGTTTCTAAGGGAATGAAAATATGATTTCCCCTGAATTATTTTACTTAAACTAAATTATATTTAAGAAAATTAAAGTTAATTTGAATGTTCATAGAAAATAATATGTGGAGGGTAGTGAAAAACTATATTAGAAATTTAGTAATGTTAATGAATTAGTTAGAACAATAGATCATGTTGATCCTGGTCTAGAGCCTGATGAACTTGTTGTGTATTCTTTATATGAATGGGATGATGTTTGTATGGAAATGAAAGAATAGGATACTGAGGTGGCAGATCTTAGTGAGGAATCCATGGAAGATTATGTGCATGTTAGGTAATCCTCCCCTATAGTGTCTTTTGGACCACCTAACACTCCTTTACCTTTACCATCTCATGAGGATGAATTGAAAGATTTATAATTTATTGATACTAATGTATTAGTGAGTAGATTTTTTGAAGAAATAGAATGGGATGAATCAAGTGAGTCTGAATAATATGATTAATGTTCTGAGACATTCTCCACTCCATGATCTATAATTGGATGTACTCCTAGACCTAGTTTGAAATATAAACCTTCTAAGGAGTAGAAGTCCACAAAATCAATAGTATTAGTCATTGATTACATTGAAAATGATGATAATTTTGATAATGGGTGAATACCACCTAAGAATTATAGAACCTACATCCCTTCTATTTATAGAATTATTGAAGAATCCTTGATAGCTGAGATTAAAACTCATGAATGACTTGACATATTACTATTCATACCTTTAGTTGACAATTTTTTCAAGGCATGTTTGGACATAATCCTAAAAACTATAGATGAACTTATTGAAAGAAATGATACATCCCATGCTATATCTATCCATATATATGTTCTTGAATTTGAATAAGAATCTAATGATGAAGCAGAAGTCCAGTCTTCAGGAACAAAGTCTATGGAGACTAAGGATAAGTTAGATAGTAGGAAGATGCATCTTGACCCATCAACTCATATACCTTATTTTACCTCTTCTACATCCTATGTGACTAAATATGATTTTAATTAATTCAAATATTATCAAATGGGTGTGTTGAAAGATATCTTCATTGTCATTAGGACCTCTATGAAACTATTTATAGATGAGTATATAGCCATGATAGATTCTTTGGTTATTTCTCTTCTAAACCATGATTTCATCTCAAAATTGAATTCATGAAAAATGAGATTGAATATTGGAAATCTCGTTTGAGTTATTTGTAATATGATCATCAAGATATGATGTTTAATATAGATCAAATACTTCTAAATGTAGTTTTTTATTATTCTACATCAGTTAATATTCCTTATTATTCCTAAATACCTCATCCTACTCCAGTTACATCTATTTTTAGTGAAAATAGAATTAGATATACCATAAAAGATGAGTTAAAATATGTTTTTGTTTAGTTTTAGAAGATAGTAAAAGTTGTTTTTGAAGGTTTTCAAACCCATTTGGTTAAGACCTTTGAATTATTTAGAAGATATATCAAGAAATATTTTAGAAATTGAGATAATGTTAGAAGTGTTAGAGATTATTATCTTAGTAGGATCTTCACAAAATCTATCCTAAAGAACATGTTAAAATGTCTACACATTGATCTCAGAATGAATCCCGTGACTAAATCCATAAAGACACAAGTTGAAAATATGAATGTTCTTACCCTAATTTTGAAAACCAATGTGGAAAATAAGAAGGAGTACTTTCAATCCATGGAACATGGATTAATATCTATAAAGGATATCACCAGGTTGCAAGAACCTCACCTCTACACTACCAATACTTCCATTTTGGATCCTCATGTCTTACCCATTACATTATCCCCTTCTTCTATCGATCCTTCTACTATGACCTCCTCTATTAACTATTTTGGATTGATCCTATAAAATAATTTCAACACCTTCTCCCTAATTCCATGTGTGTGGTTATCCAAGAACCTACTTACACTTCTACACAAAAACATGACACTCTTGACATAGTAACATCATAAAAAGTAAAGGATAATGTCCTCCGTAATGAAATAATAAATATTCTAGATTATAATTTTGATTAGAATTATTGATAGGGGAACTCTTTTTAATATTTATATAATACATTCTAATATTATTGAACTCCTTTTTCCATATTTATGTATGGCCTATCACATAATTATTTTCAGTATTTCTCTCTCATTCCTTGTAATATTTTATCCAATATTACATTTTCAATAACACCAAAATAGAGTTATTTTGAGAAATTGAGAATCTGAGAAATATATTATGATGATTTATGATGATTTCAATTCATTTTATATGTTATGATTTAAATTAATTTTATAGTTCATGATTTGTGATAATAAAAAATGGTGGTATTTTTTGTTAGTCTAGAACATCCTTATTTTAATTATCCCAAATCATGATTCTAATTTTGCTAATGAATTTAATTTTTTTAGAGCCAATTGTTCTTCTTGACAAAAAGTAGAAAAATGTCTAATTCTTGAAGTGACAATGAAAACCTACTGCATAAAGAAGTTCAAATGACCATCAAGGTCAAGTGACATTATGGAATTGAACACACATTGAACTCTAAGTGACCTCTCATTAACTCCAAGTGACCACATTAAAAATTGGTTAAATATGTGTTGGATGATAAACTCTTTCCTAATTTCATAAGTGACCACATGTGTGACGAACCTACAACATGTTGAAGATCAAGAGATCATATGACGGATTCAACCAACCATAAGAAGATATGAAGTTGCCTCTTAAAGAAAATAACCTACCACAATGTGTAAATAAGTAAACAAAATATGTAATGAAATGTCTATTTATATAAATAAGTCACCACATATAGAAACCTTGTTTTCATGATAAGTGATTGTGCCATGTAATGGTGCCAATTGACTATACATTTGACTGTGGAAAGTGTCCATATAAAAGACCATACTAAGTGACCATGATCAAAAGTAACCATACTTAAGTAAAGACCAATTTACGATGTATAACTTAAAGAGTGAGGTATTTTAAAATATCCAATGGAAATATTTTTTAGAATTTATTGTAGATTAATTTCATTTTTTGTTTGAAATTAGTAGGATCATTACATTATGAATATCATCCAACGGATAATTAGAGAAGTTTTATTTTTAAGAATAAGATCATGTTGTGGACAAAAATTATTGGTGTATTCATGTTCATGAGAGACATTGAGATACACTAAGGGCTTACACTAAAAATTATTCCCCGATACTCTATTTTTCTAAATTCTTTGTGCAGCACTCTGTTGAATATTTTCAATGATAGAATTAAATATAATTGAGAAACCAAATCTAGTCATATTTAGTTACATCAAATATACTCACCTATCACCTATTATCTCTCTTTTTTAACTTACATTTTGAGGTGTATTTGATTTAATATCTTTATTATTTATCACAGGCTCTTGTTTTGTATTAAAGTGTTCTAGATGCACTTTCCTTTATTCTTTACTCATATAATACAACGTAGAAAGGTATAAGAGGATAGGAGTGTCCTAGACATCTCATGTGTAGTCGTTTTATGTAAAAAATTGATCCATGTTGATGATGATTTAATTATTTAATAACGTACAGGGAATTTGGTGATTGTCAAGTGGAGAGGACTATGTATCATTATAAGGACCCGACTCCAATTGCCCAGAGTCGGTGCCTTATTTGATTACATTAGCATACAAAAATGGAATAAGAATCCTAATGGGCATAGTAGTTTTGTATTATTGGAAATAAGATTCATACATAAGTTAAACATTAAAACTTTAAAATAAATACAGCATAGAAACTCCTTAGACAACATCCATAACTCCTAAGTTATTTCAGCATGTCATTCATAATAAACTTCTTTATGTCCTGAGAAAATGAAACATAATAAATGGGTGATATCAAATTCTCAGTAAGGGTACGCAATAAAACAGAAGATAACATAAACATTAAACATGGTGAATAATTGAAAACACATGCCTCTAAAAATAAACTTGAGCATAATATGGCAGAAAATGAGTTGAGTAAATATTTCCATAACATAACATAATCATGGTTATTCTACTAGTCGAATAACCACATGAACCATCAATACTATTTTCATAATGAGGGAATGCATAATTCCAGACAACATAACCATACTACCAATTCTCTCCAATGTTCACAATGTGTTCCACGTGTCAATGTTAAGGAAATACAAGCCAGACCCAACACATAAACTCACCTATGATGATATATAACTTGAGCTTGATCTGACTTATTGTGAAGAGCCTATCAAGATTCTTGATACCAGAGAATAGGTATTGAGAAAGTGAATGACTCATCAGAAAAAGGTTATTTGGAGGAACTATAAGATGGAAGAGGCAAAATGGGAGCTTGATGAGCTTATGTTGCAAACATACCAGAATCGTTTTAGGTAACATTTTGTGAATTTCAAGGACAAAATTTTTGTAAGTAGGGGAGAATGTAACGACGCAATATTTTTCAATGGAAATTAATTTCTTATAAATATGTCATACTGAAATAATAAGTACTATGTGACCATTAAAATGTAATTTTTTCATTTCTGTGATTTGAATTTTGAATATCTCACATACACTGTTGCGATTAGTAAGTTATTTGGATTCTGATAAAAAAAACATAATTTTTTGTGAATAGTAACCTAACATTGTTAATAGTAACATACCCTTATGAATATTGATATAACCTAATTAATAGTAACCTTAACTATGATAGTATATAAATAATAATAAAGTGGAAGTATGATATACCTATTCATTGGAATAAGTAAATAAATGTTTTAAAACTGTTATTTTTAGAATAAATTGTGATTTTAATTAAATATTAAATTAATTATATTTTGAAAATTATTTTTGAAAAATAGACTTCATTTTTTGATTCTAAACATCGAAAATTGGTTGGGGTGAATTTTTAGGATTTTTTTTTTAAATACATGAATTTTTTATGAAGAGTAAAATACCATAATTTACAAAATAAGCTAAATATACTAATTATAGAGTCATGTATGATGTTCTTATGATATAATCCCAATTTATTCGGATTCACATGATACAATTACTATTCTTGGTCATGGAAGACTCAATATTCCTTGTCTTATGGAGAAATCTCAAATTAATGAATATAAAATTGAGAAATCTCCTCTCTCGTCTGCTATAAAAACCCCCCCATCACTCCCTCTTCTCTTCACACCTCTCCAGCCTTGTGCCTTCTCCAAATTCTATCCAAATATCCTCCCAACCTCATCTCCAGAGTTTATAATTCCTTGGTATAATAAAAATACCAAAACCTCTCCCTTAAGGAGGCTCTCAAGGAATTTTGGTTCAAGAGGTAAATTCCTCTTTTTAATTCTTTGTCTTTCCTTTCAAGTTCATTTGTTTTCTTTTTCTATTATTACCTATCCTTATCCGAAAGTTTTTATTAATCCAATACCATACATGTAATGGAATTTTTTCATGATAGTGTAATAAGTTATCATCATCTCTTCCTTTTACCTTCTTTTATACCAGTAGCAGGAACCCCATCTGAGATTTGTCAATTTACCACATTCAAGGACGATGAGATTTCAATTTCTATTATCATTCTAAATTATGGTCATGAAACCATTATTTTTATTGTTGAACCAGATTATTATATATTTAATATACCCTATTTGAGTTTAAGTTATCCCTTTTTACAAATGGTATCAAGTTATAAAGAAAAATGATTTTTTTGAAATCAAAACCCACAAATTAACCGAAAGAGTTATCATTAAGGTTGTATATAATAATTCATCCTCATTCCATGTAACCAAGTTATATAAAAGACCTATAACAGCTATGGATGATCATAAATAATATTTGAATTCAATTCTGGAGATTTACATCCATTCCACATGAGTTCCATTACTTAAGAACAAGTGAACCAAATAAAAAAATAAAGAAAACAAACATTGTGGAATGACGAAAATAAATATAATAACTTATCAATAATGGCATAAATGAACTAAACAGAATTATGATAAACTAAATAAATTTCTAATAGGATATGAAATAGGTTATTAATAAGTATAATTTCATATTCTAGGAGTGTAATTTCAAGAGTGGAACACATTCGGATTTAAGGTAAGGGTTTTTTCACCCGAACTTCCATTTTCATTCGGGTTTCTTTTATTGTATATTACCTCAATCAAACTCTTGTGGGTTTTTATTTAATCTTCAAAATTTTAATTTTTGGGTTATATATATGTTTACCAACCCGAATATTTCTTTATTTTATGGATGGTTACACGTATTAAAAGGAACTTTTGAAATTGTTTCCAAAATACAAGCCTGATCCAAGAGAATTTCTCTAATTCTTGCCTATTTTCAAGGGTACTCTATAATCTGTTTTTGGAAACCATTATATTTATAAAATCACTAATATTATTATAAAAATACTATCTTACTTCACTTCTGGTTTTCTAAAAATATTTTTCCAAAAGAACTCTTCTTTTCCAAGTAAAAGAGTATTTATCTGAAGATTTACTCGAAGATTTTATAATAGTATCTTTATTTATTTCAAAACTCTTGTTGATTATTATGTATTATTTGGATTATTATGCCATGTTATCATCTACCATATTTAATTTAATGGTTTAATATTACTTTGGATGTAGATGTGCTATCTTAAATCCATTCACCAATTTACTCTGAATGGTTAGTGTTTCTGCTTAATGTTCGGGGAAAGTTATTTCCATTTCATATATTAATTTCAATATGAATGTATTTTTTGTTTATGTTTATCCCTGTTCATATGAGGAATGAATTTTACAAAGTAAGTGTCAGGTGGGGCCCTCTATAGCCCCTCGGTTCATCAGTAGGTCTCATGAGACAAACTGCTGTCTCAGCACAAGGACTTGAGAAAATTATTATTTATAGTTTTGGCATAAGGTCTTGAGAAAATTATTATTTATATTTTTGGCACAAGGCCTTGACGGTATGGTTGTGTTGTCCCTCATTGTGCATTCCCTCATTATGAAAATAGTATTTATGGTTCAGGTGGTTATTCAACAAGTAGAATACCCATGATTATGTTATGTTATGGAAATATTTACTTAGCTCATTTTCTACCATATTATGTTCAATTATATTTTTAGAGGCATGTGTTTTCAATTATTCACCATATCTAATGTTTATGTTATCTTCCACTATATTTCATACCCTTACTGACTATTTGAGATCACCCCCTTATTATGTTTCATTTTCTTAGTACATGAAGAAGTTTATTATGAATGACATGCTGAAATAACCTAGGAATTATGGATGTTGTCTAAGTAGTTTCTATATAGTATTTCTTTTCAAGATGTAATGTTTAACATATGTATGAATCTTGTTTCCAATAATAATAAAATATTCGGTCTTTTGTGATGCTTATTCCTTGTTTGTATGCCAATGTAATCAAATAAGGCACCGGCTCTGGGCAACTGAGGTCGGTTCCTTACAATCATCTTGAGGTTGAAACTATTTTTTTCCACTTTGTGTTTTCTTTTTTTCTCTTTTTTAAAACATACCGTTATTTTTTTTTCAAAACAATATAGAAGAAAATTACTTTGGTAGTTATATTTAATAATTTTATTATATATGTTGGTTGATAAAATTAATTATTTTAAAAGGTTAAAAAGTTTTTAAATCTTTTTTTAACTGAGTTTAAATTGAACTTTTGCGAAGATTTTTAAAAATATAAAATTATATACTTCTAAAAAAAATTAACTAGACTTTTTTTATAAAATTTGGGATTTGGATTAAAAAATTAATGTAAATTTTAATTAGAAACTAGATTCACCCCCCCCCCTTGAGTTGTCCAATATGACCAACATTATCAATTCTTCCTTTCTTTAAATTAAACTTCTTCAAGATGTATCCAATTTAGAATACCAAGATCTCATATATTAATTTAAACCATACAAATACTTATTCAACATTTACACATAGCTTTAATCTTGAACAATAATGAAGCCACGTGTTTCCTTAATATAAACTTCTTCTTCCTACTCTCTAATGAGGAATTCATACTTGACATCCATATAGAATATCTTATATCACTATTGTGAGGAAATATAATTAAATATTATCATAGTTTCATGTATTAATATTGATGAAAAGGTCTCATAAAAATGAATACCTTTAACCTGTTAGTATCTTTTATAAACTATTATTTCCATGTTTCTTATTAATTTTCCTTTTTTATTCAACTTGCTTTGGAGAACCCACTTTGTTCTAATCACATTTTAATATTTGGTTTTGGGTATAATTTATTATTGGAATATTTATTTTGTACTAATATATCCCATGTACTTTTTTTATGACTTCAAAAACACTTCATATGTTTCTAATGATTTTGATTCATAAGTATGTTTATTAGGTTTTTATGTTATTTACATCAATTCTGTTGTAATAAATAATTATATAGATGTTTTTGGAAATATGGAGTGGTAAAATATGTTTATGTGAGAAATTTGGGTACATGGATATTTGACTACATTAATAAAATAGATACAGGAAGAAATCCCCTGCGTAAATCAGCTTTGATATATAATTGGATATGTGAAAATAGGTCACATAGATGAATCATATATGTAATAAAATAACTACATCAATAAAATGATAGCATTAAATGGATATGTGGAGTAATAAAATATGTTATTTGGATCTATGGAATATTATAAATGTGGGTTTCTAACTAGATATGTGATGGATTTTTCCATTATGTATTTAGTTACAGGATAAAGATATTTATGTGATTTTTCTGTGTAAAGAAATTGTCTATGCAAAGAACAATTATATTAATTTGAATATGTGTGATTAGATTATATAGTGACCTAGAATTAGGGATGTTGTTCTGCAACTTGGGTATTTATTAACATTGTAATACATTAGTTGAAAATTAATTCTACCATATAATAAATAAATATTTGAAAACCAATTTATGGTAAAATCGATTTTTAAATGGTTTTAAGTACCGAGAATAGAGAATAGTATAGATTAGGTTCTTCCTTAGTGATTTTTGAAAAAATAATTTTTTAGAAAATCATATCTATAATTTTATCCAAATGCATTTCTAAAAATAGTATGTCATGTTGTAAAATAGTATGTTAGAATATATGCAGTAGTATTCAAACAAGAACCTAATAAATCAAATGCACTCATTCTATCTCTCTTTATCTCTCGAAGCTTTCTATTATGCTTCTTTGTCCAATGAAAAATAAGAATAAGAATCATTTTTTTTATATTTGAGGTATCAAGATCAATATTTTTTTGTTTTGAAGACCTTCCTTAATCTATAATTCCTTTTTTTATTTTCTCTCATGGAGAACTCCTATATCATTTTAGTTTCATCATGAACTAAGTGCTTTATTTGTAAACTCTAATTATTCTCTCTCATTGATATAAGTGAGCACTCCTTTAACATAGTTTTTGAGTATACTATTTTTTTAAAGCCTTATAGGATCTTGGAAAATCCTCTTGATTAATTTCAAGAAATAATTTCTTTCACTCATTCGTGATGTCCCTAGGAAAAGGATTTGTTCCGGTAAAATCATCAAGCTCAAAGAGTTGATCCTTGGTGCAGTATACTAGGGGATTTTTATTCCCCAAACTACTATAAATATTCTATATTTAACCATTTTATTAATATTTTTATTTATGATTCTTATAAAAGGTCATAAATTTTCATACATTAAAAGATAGAGGTTTTATGTAAAGAAAATTTCAAGGACTCAATTCACCCCCTCCAACTCTTGAGTATTTGTTTAGTTATTCTTTGTACAAAATATTTTATTAGATATGGTTTCTTTTGAGTTAGTTTCTCTAAAATTATGATGAATTAAACATCATCTTCAAATGGATCTTGTGGATGAAAATATAGTTGGTGTTTCTATGGTTAATTCTCTATATTTCAATGGATAAAATAATAGATGTTGGAATGAATGTATGATTATATACATGGAGAAGCATATTATAAAGGTTTACTTAAAAGTTTTTGAATCTTACACAATTCATGATAGAGATCTAGAAAACTGGGATGCAGCTACCGAAGGGGAAAATGATCTAAACTTTAAATAAATGAATTCTATAATATATGGACTCAGACCAGATTAGTTCAATAAAGTTTGTCAATGTGTTATAGTAAATGAAATGTGGACTACTATTTTAGTGGCTTATGAAGGTACCAATAATGTGATATTATTCAATTAAAACACTAAAAAGTTGAAGTTTTGTTTATTTAGAATGATTGGTATAGAAATTATAACACATATCAATGGAAATTCAACTAAGATCATGAATAATGTTGTTTCACTAAGAGTACCAATTCCTGAACTGGATCAATATTTAAAAGTTATTTGAGTTCTAGCATCCAAATGGAGTGTAATTTTAGTAATCATTAATAAATACACTGATGCGAATGATTTTAAAATAAAAAAAATCATTAGAACACGCATTATATATGAGGTAGAAATTGATGATGAATCTAGTGAGCATAAACTGGTTAAAAATAGAATGTTTTTTGAAATTTTCTACTAAAAAGGATGACAATAAGAGAAAAGGTATACAAATTGATGAATTATTGGATGAAGAAATATCAAATAGTTATACTTATGATATAGATCTTGTTCTATTTTATAAGAATATAAAAAAAGTTCTCTAATAAGATAATAGTATTCAATAAATCCTTCAATAAGTATAAAAAATATGATGGAGGTTATAAATAAGTATGGTGTTATGAGTGTAACAATTTTGTACATATAAAACCAAATTGTCTACAGTTTCAAGACAAAATGAAATCTGATAAGAATTACAAATGGAAACCAAAATTCAATAAAATTTGTAAAATATCAATGAATTCCATAGGGAGTGATTTTTAGGATTCTAGTGATGACACATATTCTGGATCAAAAGATGAGATCTCAAATTAAAAGTCCAACATATGATTTATGGAACAATCTAATGAGGTATACCCATTTTATTATTAAGATCTTGATTCTTATTTTCAAACTAAAAATTTCACATTTGAATAATTTAATTAATATTATACCATGAAAAAATTTAAATATGTATTTTTTTAAAAATCCCTAAAAATTCTTATAATTTCTCTTGTAAGTGAAAAATAAAACATAAACAAACAAATTTCAGACATAAAAGCTAAGATGGAAAATTATATTTTATCTTCTATTAAACATGGTAATAAAATTGAAATATATAAAAAATAAGATTAAGATTTTAAAGATGTATCTAGTGTCTTTACAAAAGTTGGAAGTCATCTAAACAAAATTCTTGGTAACAATAAAGTCTATAAATATAATTTTCTGATAAAAGTAAAGGTGAAAAACTAAGACTGTAAAAAAATATTGTACCAAGTTAAAAGAATGAAAAAATTTATAAAGTTATTTTTTTTCATTATTGATAACCTAGGAATTATGATAATGGTTATAGTTTAATAAAATCTCATATTTTTAGTGTTAAACATGATTTATTTCTATAAATATATCAAAATTATGTGCTGGAATTTCTAGACAATGCAAGTAGATTTGGATACAAAAATCATTGATTTCTAACATTTTAGGACCTAAGAGAATATCAGTACCAAAAAATTTATTTTTGATTTATTTTATAGGTAAAATAATGAAAGATAATCAGTGGTAAATTTTATATAGATATTGGATGCTCATGGAATATGGGTGGATATTTCTAAAATATTCCATTCTTTATCCAAATTTTTTGGATGTTATGTCACATTTAGTGACAACACTGAGGGAAAAATTATGGTAGCTGGATTAGATTGAAATCCAAGATCAGTTCTCAGGAAAAAAAATTCATTGTGGAAGGATTAAAAAATGACCTGATAATAATTTTTCAACTTTATGATGAATGTTATTCATAATTTTTTCCAAAAAATTCATGTTCAATTTTTAAATATAAACTCTATAATTTTATAGTACCTATAACTATGGATTTATGTAATATATATATATTAATTATTTTTTTAGACCAAAATTATACTATTTCAAATCTAAAAAAAATTAATATTGGATTTGGAATATATGACATGTGGATTGTAATTTTTTTTCTTTGAGGAAATTAACTAGGAAAATTTTAATTTCAAATTAACCTCAACTTAAATCGAATAAAGAGAAACTATGTTATGCATGAAAAATGTGTCAGAAACAAAATTCATAATTTAATCTATTTAATTAGTTTTTTATATATAGGCTTCTATAACTTATACAAGTGAATTTTTTTGGACTGTCTATAACAATAATCCAAAAAAGGTCATTTTTTATTTGTTATTTAGTGATTTTTCAACATTTACTTGGGTTTTCTTTTTGTGTATTAAAATTAAAGCTTGTTCAGTTTTTATAAATTTCAATAAATTGTTTTAAAAGAGAATGATTCCTAAATTATTTCTTTTGATAAGTATCTATGGAGAATAATTTGAAAACCATGAGTTCAATTATTATTATTAAAAACATGTTATCACGCATACATTTCCTTTCCTGAGACACCTCAACCAAATGGTGTTACTGAAAGAAGGAATATGACCTTTAAAGAAATTATTAGTACTATTTTATATGACTACAATATGCCAACTCACTTTTGAGATGAAGCTATAAATACAACATGTTATTTCATTAATAGAGTTCTAATTAGGAATATTTTAAAGAGGACTCTATATGAGATATAAAATAATTAAAACTCAAAGGTAGGATAGATTAATGTTTTTGGATGTAATTTTTACAATTTAAAACCCAAGGAAATTTGGTAAATTTAAACCAAAGAATTAAGGACTCTTTCTTGGTTTTTCTACTACTTATATGGATTATAGTGTTTCTAATAAAAATCTTAAAGATTATTTAAAAATTAACTCAAGTGAAATTTGAGGAAAATGATCTGTTTGATCATAATATTAATTTGGTTTATGAGTAAATTGATTCTTTTAAAAACAAGAGACTTTAAAAACACTTTTAAAATAGAATGGATGATGATTTGGAACTTCATTTTGGATAACCCAGTCCTGAAAGGATGGATATCAGTTAACATGAAATTTAATTTCCTAGATAGCCCAGAACCCTAAAAAATCATCCCTTATATACTATAATAGGATTCTTAGATAAATGGTTTAGGACTAGAATAATTATCAGAACCATGTATAATTCTCATCTATTTTATGTGAAATATATCCTAAAAGTTTTGATGAATACTTACTAGATGAAATTTGGGTTTTATCAATGTTATAAGAGTAAAAACAATTAATAAGGAAATAGGTATGAGAATTAGATGATAGACTATCTAGTTACCCTATTTTAGAAATAAACTAGTTTTTTAGAAATAAACATGATAATCATGATGTGATAATTATGAATAAAGATATATTAGTCACTAAAGGGTATAAATAATAGGAAGGGATAGACTATGAAGAAACCTTTTCACTTGTAGGTAAATTTTATTCAATTAGGATTCTCCTAGACTATACATATCTTATATATTTAAAATTATATCAGATGGATGTAAAATCTACATTTTTAAATGGATTTCTTATAGAGGAATTTTATGTTGAACGGACTCCTAGTTTTGAATATCCTCATTTTCTATATTTATTTTTTAAACATACTAAATCACATTATATTATTAAATAATCACTTCGGGATTGGTTTGAGCATTTGAGTTGTTTTATTTTATCAAATAGATTTTTAATAGGAGTGTAAGATCCTAATATTTTCAATAAAAAATAGTCTTAAGATATTTTTAAAGTTCAAATATATTTTAATGATGTGATTTTTGGCTCTACAAACAAAAAATTGTGAAATGGATTTTCAAAAATAATGTAAAAATAATTTGTAGTGAACATGATGGTGAGTTAAATTTATTTCATGGTTTTAAAATTTATTAAAAATTCATTGGTAATGTTCTAAATAAGATTAAATACATACCTGAATTACTTGAGAGGTTTCTATTTAAAATGGTAAAGTACATGAAACTCTTATGATTTCAAATGAAATGATCAATTTAAATGACGCTGGGAAAATAGTTGACAATAATTTGTACAGAAGAATAATTGTGATTCTACTATATTTGACTACAATTTATCATGACATTATGTATTTAGTATTATTATGTTCTATACTCTAAGAAAATAATAAATAATATCATTTAAAATATTCTAAATGAATTTTATGGTATTTAAAGGGAACAATTTATATTTCCATACTATTTAAAAAAACTTATACTATTAATTTGACCTCAAATTCTGATATTGTATTTGGTGGGTAAATCATAAATAGAAAAAGTACATCAGGAACCTATAAATATTTCATAAGACATTGGTATCCTAGTCTATTAAGAAACAAAAAAATGTTTCATTCTCTATTGTATAAGTAGAATACATAGATTGTAGTTGTTTTTGTATGCTAATACTATGGATAAATCACACCTTATTTGATTTTGGATTCAATTTTAATAAAGTGTATATTAAATATGATAACACTAGTGCTATCTAAATTCACAAGATTATAATAAAACATTCAATAAAAAATAATATATAAATATAAGGCTTCATATGTATATATATATAACACTCAAAAACGTGACATATCACTTGAATTTATCTCTACCAAAAATCAATTAGCTAATATTTTTACTAAGCCCCCTACTTGTGAGCGTTTTTTATTAAGAAGGAATTGGGGTTATTTTAATTCAAATGATTTTAACTAATTTTATTTATCTTTATATTCATTATATTTCAATTTTTTCATTTATTATTGATATTTTAATGCATTGTGATTGTAAATGAATCTACTCTTAATTTTTGTTTATCTGTTCCTAATTTAGTATTTGAAAATTAATTGTATTTATATTGAAAAAGAAAAATATTTTTTTTAATATTTTATATTATTCTTTTCATAAATTAGAATATAACCTTAAACCTAGAAAGATACATAACCCTCTATTAAATCAGATATGTGTCCAAACTATAAATTGACCATATCCTCTCATGCCTTTCACCAACATCATTTCACCTCCTAAAATTAAACCTTCACCCTTTGAGTATCTTGACCTCCAACAAATATTTTGAAGATGTAGAAGTTTAAGAGAGGAGATGGTAGTGGTTTTTAATCTTTGAATAAATCCATGGCTAGTGGTGCATCATTCCGAGTGCTTTCCTAGAAGATTGTGGATATGGGAAGGTTGAAAGGAATTGAGATATTTATGAATAATTTCTTCTAGTTACAATGATGGGAGAATTTCATCAATAAGAAGAATCAGGGATTCTTTATTGAAGAAGAATTAAATGAGTTTATATTCAATGAAGAGTTATGTTTCGGATAAATGGGGGATGTGATTTCATCAAATGTAAATGGGAAAAAATTGGTATTTTCTATAGAGATGGAAGAGATCATGCATTGTCCTCGTATAGGTGGGTATTAATTCAATTAGACAGTAGTTGCAATGATCTCATTTGGAACCTATGATGTCTTCATGTTTCTATTTGGGTCATATTCTTTAGAGAATAAGTCTATAAATGAATTAGAGTCAGAATTAAATGTGATATATAAATTTATTCAGACTGCAATTTATTAGAGAGAATGTAAGATGGAGAACGTATTATTTTAAAACATGTATCTCTTTTATTTCCTAGTCTATAAGGTGAAGCTAAATCTCCCAAGATACCTGATAAAGTTTATACCCCAATGTTTCTAGGGAAAGAAAAATATAAATTTCTACCCATATAGAAGGATTTTTTACACATGGTATTTAAGAAGAAATAAGTATAATTGAAGAAGGAGAAGCAATGAAGTGAAACAAGAGAATCACACAATCAAAAATTCTTTTGGAGACTTATATATACAACTAGGATGTTTTCGCCAAATCCTTAATGTCTTTTTGATAGGAATTTGATGTCAGGTGGTTATAAAATCTCTTTCACCATCTCAAGGGGGAAATCTACTAACTTACCTTGTAATTATGTAGGGTATGCAAAGATGGTTCCTGCAAGGGAAGTGGAGGATATTATTATTACCAAATCTGATTCAACTATATCGCAAGTGAAACCTACTATTGGAGATGTTAAGAGTTGAGAAGTTATGGCTAATAAAGCTTCTAGATCTATCATGATAGAGGTGAATGTTGTTAAGACACCTGGTGGGACTTAAGTGAAAAGGCCAGTTGAGACTATGCCTTGGGTACATGTGGTTAGAGTAGAGTCTGAGATTGATCACATAGTGGATGATCCACTCCCTATATTATATGTTAGTAACAGATATGGAAGTGTAAATGTGTCCATTGAAGAATCTATGGGACATTTATAAACATGAGTTCCCATTCGATCAACAACTCATGTACAAAAGGATTCCCCTTGTGTGAGAAAATGTTTTAAAGGATATGATGTTAAGAAATTGATATAGACCATTTCCTCAACTATTATGACTGATTTTCATAATAACATAGGAAATTATGATGATATGAGTAAGGATATTATTTCTTAGAGGGAGGATATTAGATTGTTGGATTAAAATTAAATATCTACAGATGATCTTGATAAGGTGGTTAAGATGATGTTTTTCAAAACCACATTGATCAAGAACCCCTAACTAGTGTAACCGGTTTCATATGGTGTGATTTATAATAAAGTTAAGGCTATGAGAGCCTTAGTGAATGAGCTCAAAGGAATCCATTCCACCAAGTTTAAAGTAAATGAACTTGTATTGTTTGAGTTATCTCAAAGGAATGTGATTCACAACATGCCATTGGACTAATTAAACATCTTGTAGGCTTCCATTAATGAAATTTAAAACTTCAAATTTGAATGGAAGGACATATTTCATACTCTAAAAAGTGAGGTTATAAGTTGGCTTGAATTTATCAAAAGTTTGTGGCCATTTTTCAAACCTTATTCTACACCTTTAGTGGTTCTATATTTATAAACTCTGTTTTATCAACTATTTTTAAATTTGAAATTTGTTTCATCACAAATATAGTCACTCCAATGTGACATGATAACTCATGTTCCATTATGAGATTTCAGGAAGGATACATTTGGTGAGTTTAATAATACTAGATAGACCATTATAAGATAAGGTTGCAGTTCAATTGTTTATTTTAAAGATATAGATGGTTTTCCTTTATTAATATTTTCCTTTGGTCAATGATAAACTAGATAAAATAATAGAGGTATCCAAGAAAATCAGACATAATGTTTCATCATCCATTGAACCTATTAGTAGAATTCATCATAATTTTATCATTATTATAGAGTAGATATATAAACTCGTATCATATCATTATATATATTTTTCTGAATAGGATTTGTATTCATCTAATTCTGAAGCATCTATTATTATACCTACTAGTGACAAAGGTAAAGGGATTGTTGTATACAGACCTCTCAGATCAATTTATCTTATTCCAACTAGTGTGATTTCTCCTATTTATGAAGCAACATCCAGTCATTTTTATGAGTTTTCTCAAGTACTTATTGAGATATTATCAAACCTGTTTCAAAATATTACTTCTTTGGAAGCTAGGCTAATCATATTTCATGTCTCAATTGACAAAATTCAATACAAGAATTTGTCATCAAATCCTGCTGCTACATCCAATCCTTATCCAAAATATCTTATTTCTCATTCTTCTCAGATATTTTATAATAGAAATATTTATGCTTTTAAAGGGATAGTAAATAATGGTGTTTCCTCAGTTTCTTAGATGTATAGAAAATCTTGTTCTTCCATTTTGGGTTTTGGAAAATATGACATTATCAAGAGAATAGATTTGTGTGTGGATGAACATTACTCTCTTAGAGGAAGATTAGCCTATATAAAAAATCCTCCATATACTTATTATAATTCATCTAAGATATTAGATACCATGTTTGATCCATCCGATATTTATCGAAGATATTGGTCAATGTTGGTTGTTGTCTCTGTTACTAAACTTACTATAATTGAAGCTCGGTTTTCAGTGCCATCCAATAAGAAGTCTTTTATGAGTTATAAATAATATGACTTAACTATTGTGTTAGTTCCACAAGGCTGAATACCCTGAGAGGGGGGGTGAATCAGGGTATGACTAATTCAAAATTAACGCCCGTTCTGATCTTGTTTCGCTGTTAAGAAAAACACTCTTCTCTCTCTTTCCTGTTGCACAAAGTAAACAGAAAGTAAAGCATGAACAGGACACAGCAATTTTACTTGGTTCACCGCAAAGGGCTACGTCCAAGGAGCATACGCCGACAAGTTGTCGGTCGTACCAATTCCACTAAACTTCACTAGCTGTGGATTACAAAGTTCGGGCTAGATCACTTCTATGCCCAGGCTCACTGCCTATACAAGGATTAGGGTCAGCTCACTGCTTTCCCAAGGGTCACTCCCTGTTTCTCTCTCTCTGGATCACTGCCGGTGGAGAGGATCACCTTCTTCCTCTTCCTAAGCTCACTACTCTTGGAATGGAATCCAATCACAGTTTATAGACCTGTAGGTCTCTTCATTTCCATTAAGGAATGCATCTTTCTCTGTATTTAGATGCTCTATTGAAGTTCAACTTTCATCCGTAGATGAATACCTCTTTGCCTCTAAACACTGGGCAAACTACCTTTGGAAAGACCTCCGCAAAGCACTCAACTTCGCTAGGCTCCCAATTTCGCGAAGCTCAACAAGCCTTCGCGAAGCTCCTGCCTTTTCGCGAAGCTCTCTCGCGAAGCACTCTCGCGATGCTCAAGCCGTCGCAAAGCAACGGCACTCGCGAAGCTTAGTCCGTCGCGGAGCTCCTGCCTCTCCACGAAGCTCACCGAGCACACGCCTTTTTCGGAGCAAGAATAGCCGCCGCGAAGCTCCCCTTTCGCGAAGCACACTGCCTTCGCGAACCACCTCTGCGAACCGAGAGCAATGGATTTTCTCTGAAAATTCTCTCTACTTCGCTCGAAGGGGTCGGCATCTATTTATAGGCGATTCCACCGACCCTCGTCCCTTCCACGCGAAGTCAACGCCACGTCATCTCAAATCACGAAGCTCCAATATTTCTGCCGGAATTCTATCCAAATCGCGAAGCTCCACGGCAATTTTCCGTTCACGGAGCTTGATGTAGTCGCGAAGAATCACCGTCAACATACCTTCGCGACTTCGCCGCGAAGCTCCCTCGCGAAGACCAACATTCCTCCGCGCCTTCGCCGCGAAGCTCCCTCGCAAAGCCCTTCACCGCCGCGATGCGCTTCAGCATCTGCCGTTCGCGAAGCTTGACGTAATCGCGAAGAATCACTACCTCCGTTTTTCTGGTCTTCGCGATTTCCAAACCATGCATCCTATCTTCGCGAAATTCATGCCTTTTCCATATGAAATTATTCTCTTCATGGAAATCCACTTTTTGCGATGCTCACCAAACTCCAAATTTTGGACCCCAAAAATTTGGCAAACACTGGGAAACGGCGCCACCTTGTACTGCTCTTTTGTACCGCCTACAGATCATCCTTTCCTTTGTCATCGTTCTTTGTCAACAAGGATTGT
The DNA here is from genome assembly GCA_963277665.1 of Viscum album. Lineage (NCBI taxonomy): Eukaryota > Viridiplantae > Streptophyta > Magnoliopsida > Santalales > Viscaceae > Viscum > Viscum album. The sequence goes on from OY728128.1 coordinate 1,934,132,092, forward strand.
CAAAAACTTCTTGGGAACTCGACAAATATCCATGGAAACCTGCTTTTTCAACAAACACAATCAACCCAAAAATGCTGCAATGTTACCTTGAGGGATTTTTGCCCAACAATCTCCCCCTTTGGGTTTGTTGACAACTCTTCACAACTCTGCTCAAAATGATTTTCTGCACTTTGATACCTCACTGAGTCTTATTCCAGCCGCTACCACCATTCGCCTCTTTCGATTCTGATAGTGTTCAAGGATTCACTTAACACGTACTCTAAGCCCACATGAGCAATGCTCGGCGTGAGAAACAAGAGTAGTATGAAAAGTTCATCATTGAATCACTTCATGTCAGACCCCAGTTGTTGATTTCACCCTGATACCAATTCTTAAATTGATACCAATTGTTGAACCACACTGATACCAATTGTTGAATTCTTAAGTTGATACCAATTGTTGATAGCTGGACACCGTCTCACACCATTCCAACACCACTGTACTGCTTTTATCACGATCCTCAGTTGTCATGATTTCTATGCTTTGATCGATCACTTCTAGCATCGTCAGATTTAATACTCTCCCCCTTTCTCATTGCTCCCCCTATCTGGCTTCTCTACTGGTCAGATTCTCCCCGTATCATTCATGATTTGTCAAATCTCCACATTGTCTCCCCCTTTAACAATCACTATTTTCTCCCCCTTTGTCAACGAACCCAAAGGTCACACCTTTGTAGTCTGTAACATAGTAGAGAACACATATCAGCATAGTAGGGAAAAACACATCATACCTCGGGGAGAGGGGGGGCCCACATCCACACTATTTCAAGTTCGGGGAATCGACTGAACTCCCAAAGCCAGTCGATGCCTCTCAAAAGCTTCCTTGGGTAAGGCCTTTGTCAGAATGTCTGCAACCTGTAGCTCTGTAGGCACGTACTCCAACTTCACGATTCCCTGCTCAACATTCTCCTTGATAAAATGATACTTAATCTCAATGTGCATTGTCCTTGAATGATGGACAGTATTTTTTCTAAGATTAATAGCACTTGAGTTGTCGCACTAGATTATGATCGGAGACTTCACTTCAACTCCCATATCTTCAAGTTGCTGCTTCATCCACAATAACTGTGTGCAGGCTTGAGTGGCCTCAATATACTCAGCTTCGACGGTGCTCAATGAAATGCAATCTTGCTTCTTGCTAATCCAAGAAATACACAGTCTGCCAAGATAGAAAGCACCACCTGACGTTGATTTCCTATCATCCGCTGAACCGGCCCAGTCTGCATCAGTATAGCCCAATAACTCTATCTGAGATTTATCAGTATATGTCAAGCCGAAATCCACTGTGCCCTGGATATACCAAAGTATTCTTTTCACTGAAATCATGTGGCTTTCCTTGGGATTGCTCTGATATCTCACTGCTTGGCATGTGGCGAAAACAATATCAGGCCTTGTTGCAGTCAAGTACAATAAACTTCCAATAATTTTCCTGTATTCTGTGATATTAACTGCCTTGCCATCTTCATCCTTTGATAATTTCATCCGGGTGGAAACCGGAGTCTTCATCTCCTTGAAATTTTCCATTCCAAACCTTCTCAGAACCTCCTTGGAATATTTAGATTGAGAAATGAATGTTCCATTCCTTCCTTGTGTCACCTGTAGACCAAGGAAAAATGTTAGCTCTCCAATCATTGACATTTCAAACTCATTTTTCATGAATTCAGAAAACTGTCTGCACTGAGCTTCATCTGATCTGCCAAATATTATGTCATCAACATAAACCAACACCATCATCCTTTGATTACTATCATTGCAGAAATAGAGGTTGTAATCAACTCCTCCACGCTGGAAACCAAGCTTCTTCAAGTACTGATCAAGCCTTGAGTACCATGCCCTTGGTGCTTGTTTCCGCCCATACAACGCCTTCTTCAGCCTGCAAACTTTGTTCTCATCCTCATGAATGAGAAAACCATCTGGCTGCTCAATATACACCTCCTCTTTTAGAACACCATTCAAGAATGCGGATTTGACATCCATCTGGAAGACTTTGAACTTTCTTTGCACTGCTATGGCCAAAAATAATCTGATTGTCTCCAGCCTTGCAACCGGTGAAAATGTCTCATCAACATCTATTCCCTCTATCTGGGAGTATCCCTTGCACACTAGTAATGCTTTGTTCCGAATCACTATGCCATATTCATTCATCTCGTTGCGATAAACCCATTTAGTCCTGATGACATTCTTGTCTGTTGGCCTCGAAACAATCTCCCATGTCTGGTTCTTCTCAATTTGATCAAGCTCTTCATTCATAGCCTGAACCCAGTTTTCATCTTCATCTGCCTCAGAAACACATTTCGTCTCCACCTGAGATAAAAACGATGTGTTCTGCAATGATTTCATTCTTCGAGTCTGAACTGGATCTGTCTGATCACCAATGATATTTTGTCTATCAATTTCAGCTCGACTCTTTGGCTTCCTTGCAGATATAGACTTGACACTTTCTTGTTCATCATCAGTATCTTCTTCTGAGTCAGCCTCTGCCACTTCTACTCCCCCTGTGTTGCTTACCTCATCATCACTTTCATCCAGAAACTGTTCACTAGGTTGTTGAGCAGTCTGTTCATTTTCGACTATAGTGACATCATTGCTCTCAACAATTTTTCCCAGCCTCTTGTTGAAGCATTTATATGCTTTTCTTTTCCCTGAATAGCCAAGGAATATCCCTTCATCTCCTCGTTCCTCAAACTTCCTATGATGTTCTTTGTTGAGAATGAAACAATTACTTCCAAAGATTCGAAAGTATTTCAACGTTGGCTTCTTTCCGTACCACAGTTCATACGGAGTCTTCCCTTGCTTCGGACATAACAGGGACCTGTTTGAAACATAGACTGATGTCAAAACTGCTTCCTTCCAAAATTTCTCTGGTAGGTCCTTATCAATAAGCATTGTTCTGGCCATATTGTTGATGATCCGATTTCTCCTTTCAACCACTCCATTCTATTGGGGAGTTCTTACTGATGAAACTTGATGCCTTATCCCATGTTTCTCGAGATAGTTTTCAACCTGACTATTTGTAAATTCAGTACCGTTATCAGTACGAAACTTCAGAATTTTCTGCCCAAGCATCTTTTCCGATTCCCTCCTGTACTGCTTTATGCAACTGAACACCTCTGTCTTATGGGTAATAATGAATACCCAGGCCATTCTGCTATAGTCATCAATGAAAAGAACATAGTACCTTTGGCCATCCATAGCTAGTGGTGAGATAGGTCCACATACATCAGCATGCACCAATTCGAGCACTCTAGTTGCTTTTTGTTCATTTGGCCTGTATGTTTTCCTGATGATCTTCCATTGTTGACAAGAATCACACATATGAGTGCGATCATGTGATAGTTTGGGAAGGTCTCTAGCAGCATCACACTTTACCAGATCTTCCATAAATGGTTGACATAGATGACCAAGTCGCTTATGCCACAGCTGATTTTCTTCTCCTCTGGATAAAAGGCATGAATCTTCTTCCCCACCTACCAGGTAAAGATTCCCCTTTGTTAGTTTTCCCTGTAGAATGACTATTCCATCTTTTCCTTTAACAATACCCATATTCTTGGTAAAAAGGATAGAGTGCCCAGAGTCACATAGTTGACTGACGCTAAGAAAATTATGACTGAGACCCTCTACCACCAAGACATCAGCATGTCTCATTTCTTTGCCCCCAAACATGGCTTTTCCTGAGCCAACAATTTTCAGGCCTTCATCATTTCCAAATTTGACAACTCCTTCTTTGTCATATTTTATGCCTGTAACCAGATCCTTGTTGCCTGTCTTGTGGGATGTGCAGCCACTATCAAGGATCCACACACCAGAACGATCTGATTCTTTAAGGGCAATTTCAGCAACTACAACCTTCTCAATTTTCTTCTTCCTGGTCCATACTTTTCCTTTCATACTTGGCATGGATTGAGGCTCTTGTTCTTTCTCAGAGTATGATGGACCAGCTACATCTTGCAAAACTACAAATCTGTTCTGAACTTTTAACTCACTTGTCGGTTTACAGATCTGCTACTTGCGAACATTTTGATTCTACTTTGGCACATTTTTCTGAATGGTCGAAGTGCAGTACCTATCCATGTGCCCAAATCCTCCGCACCAACGCACCAAAAACAGTTTCCTTCAAAATATGTTCTGGAAAACCGTTCTCTGTTTGGCTGCCATCTCTGTTCTTGTTCCCTTCGATATCTTCTGGCTATGGAACACACATACTGTGAATGTCCCATCTTTCCACAACAATAACACCTCATATAAGGTGCATTTATTCATGTTACATCAACACTACGAGTTTCCCCTTGGGATCTCTGAGTATTCTGATTCTGCTTTGTGCTCAAATCCACTTTCAATCTTGGGACAGGTGCTTGCGGTCTAACTTCAACTGCCACGAATTTTTGTTTCTGATTAAGCCATGAATCAGCCTTAACTTCTGAGTTCAATTGCTGCTTCTTTCCTGCTGAACTACTAGGCTCTTCTTTCTTCTTTTCAGTCTTCGTAACGACCTGATTTCCCAAGAATGTTTTGGGATTCAAAGGTTTTTCCTGGTCTTTAACTTTTCTCTGTAGACTGACAACTTCCTCTTCAAGCTCTTTATTACGCTTGACGTGATCTTTCACTTTTCGACTCAAGCAATCGATCTCCCTTTTCTGCTCTTCAATCTTGAGCTTATGCTCTTCAACCTTTTCTGTGCGCTCTGGCCTGGAAGACTGAATATTTTCAATTTCTTTCTCAAGATCAGACTTATCTTCTTCTTGTTGTTGCATGTAGAGTTTGGCATCACGTACTATCTTGTTGTCTTTCTTTGTTTTTTCTCACCAAACATCTATCTCTTCAAGAACTGCTTCTAATTCAGCTTCCATGTCAACTCTCCCTTCAATTTCTTCTTCTTCTTCATCAGTTTTGGTTTCTTTATTTTCTAGAGCACTACTGGGAACAGCCACCATCGCATTTTGTCCATGATCTTTGTAGTTTTCTATCTCTTCAACTTCTTCACCCTCAGACTCAGCTGAATTGTCTATTTCTTATGAAAGAAGATTCTTCTTCTTAAATAAATTTCTCTTGAACTGCTTCTTCCCTTTCACATAGTCTGAAGATTTTTTCATGGGAATCTCACCTTCATCTTCATCGCTTTCTTCTTGAAACTTTCTGGGGCATCTTCCAGCAAGATGACCAACCTTTCCGCATCGGAAGCATGCTAGTGGAAGTTTCCCTTTAAACTTTCCTTTTCCTATTTGCAGATTTGATGAAAGGAAAGACATCACCTCATCTGACTCTTCTTCCTCCTGGGAATCTTCAATAGTGAGCCTCTTCATATCCTTAAATGCCACCTCTTTGGATTTCCCCTTTTCCACAGCATCGTTGTCATCATTTCTCATTTCATATGCAACAAGAGTGCTGTGTAGGTTATCCAATGTCAGCTCTTCCGGATCTTTATCTTCCAAAACAGAAACTTTAGGATTGAACCGAGGTGGAAGCTTTCTCAATATGCGCTTCACAATTTTTATATCTTCGATAATTTCTCCAAGACCCCGCATGTCTTCTACCACAACATTTACCCTGTCAAAGAATGCATCAACAGACTCATTCGGGTTCATTCTCAGATCTTCATACTTGTTACATAACACTTGCAGCTTCGCCTCTCTGACTTTTGTATCCCCTTCATAAATGTTCAAAAGCTTTTCCCACATGGCATGTGACGTTTTTCATGGCATCGCCTTTGTATATATGAGATTGGAAAGGGCTCCCCCTAAGGCATTGATTGCTTTGGAATCACCATCCAACTCTTTATGCTCTACTTCTGATAATGCACCACTAGTAATATCAGATGTGATACCATGCATAGCTGCTGAAAACACATCCATTCCCAAAGATCGGAAATAGTGTTGCATGCGATTCTTCCATATCTGAAAATTACATCCGTCGAAGATCGTAATCCCTCTATGATTAGTGACCTCCATTGAGAGAAGAACTAATATCAACCTTTCGCTCTGATACCAATTGTTAGGTCCACAAGGATGAATACCCTGAGAGGGGGTGAATCAGGGTATGACTAATTCAAAATTAACGCTTGTTCTGATCTTGTTTCGCTGTTAAGAAAAACAATCATATCTCTCTTTCCTGTTGCACAAAGTAAACAGAAAGTAAAGCATGCACAGGACACAGCAATTTTACTTGGTTCACCGCAAAGGGCTACGTCCAAGGAGCATACGCCGACAAGTTGTCGGTCGTACCAATTCCACTAAACTTCACTAGTTGTGGATTACAAAGTTCGGGCTAGATCACTTCTATTCCTAGGCTCACTACCTATACATGGTTTAGGGTCAGATCACTGCTTTCCCAAGGGTCACTCCCTGTTTCTCTCTCTCTGGCTCACTGCCGGTGGAGAGGATCACCTTCTTCCTCTTCCTAAGCTCACTGCTCTTGGAAGGGAATCCAATCACAGTTTATAGACCTGTAGGTCTCTTTATTTCCATTAAGGAATGCATCTTTCTCTGTATTTAGATGCTCTGTTGAAGTTCAACTTTCATCCGTAGATGAATACCTCTTTGCCTCTGAACACTAGGCAAACTACCTTTGAAAAGACCTCCGCAAGGCACTCAACTTCGCTAGGCTCCCAATTTCGCGAAGCTCAACAAGCCTTCGCGAAGCTCCTGCCTTTTCGTGAAGCTCTCTCGTGAAGCACTCTCGCGAAGCACTCTCGCAATGCTCAAGCCGTCGCAAAGCAACGGCACTCGTGAATCTTAGTCCGTCGCGGAGCTCCTGCCTCTCCGCGAAGCTCACCGAGCCAACGCGGGGCACACGCCTTTTGCGGAGCACGAATAGCCGCCGCAAAGCTCCCCTTTCGCGAAGCACAATGCCTTCACGAACCACCTCTGCGAACCGAGAGCAATGTATTTTATCTGAAAATTCTCTCTACTTCGCTCGAAGGGGTCGGAATCTATTTATACGCGATTCCACCGACCCTTGTCCCTTCCACGCGAAGTCAACGCCACGTCATCTCAAATCACGAAGCTCCAATATTTCTGCCGGAATTCTAATCAAATCGTGAAGCTCCACGGCAATTTTCCGTTCACGGAGCTTGATGTAGTCGCGAAGAATCACCGTCAACATACCTTCGCGACTTCGCCAAGAAGCTCCCTCGCGAAGCCCAACATTCCTCCGCGCCTTCGCCGCGAAGCTCCCTCGCAAAGCCCTTCACCACCGCGATGCGCTTCAGCATCTGCCGTTCGCGAAGCTTGACGTAATCGCGAAGAATCACTGCCTCCATTCTTCTGGTCTTCGCGATTTCCAAACCATGCATCCTATCTTCGCGAAATTCATGCCTTTTCCATATGAAATTATTCTCTTCATGGATATCCACTTTTTGCGATGCTCACCAAACTCCAAATTTTGGACCCCAAAAATTTGGCAAACACTGGGAAACGGCGCCACCTTCTACTGCCCTTTTGTACCGCCTCCAGATCGTCCTTTCCTTTGTCATCGTTCTTTTTCAACAAGGATTTTCAATAACTTCTTGGGAACTCGACAAATATCCATGGAAACCTTCTTTGTCAACAAACACAATCAACCCAAAAAGGCTACAATGTTACCTTGAGGGATTTTTGCCCAACATATTGCTTCTCAGAATCTTGATAAGGTCTTCATCATTCTTACCTAGATACATAGAGACAAATCAGGTTTTAGAGCTTAAGAAAGTTCAACTCTGTATCATAAAATAGTATTTCTACCTTGAGTGGTTGACCCTCCTACTACCTCTTCCTCCTCTCCATCCTTTTATAAACCACCTTCCAAACCTCTATATGAATTTGAACCCATACATAAGATAGGTTCATCAGATTGATGTATTGGATATGCTTATTTTTATATTGGGTCTTTTTATTTTTTCATAAGTATATATGGTTACTAAAATTCCATTTTATCTTATTTTTTGTGTGTGAAGGGATTGTTTTCATTTAATTTATTTCATCTTCTTGAATTCTTCCCTCATTCCTTTTCAAATCCACTTTTATCATTATATTTTAGTAGGTCATAACTTAAGTCTCTACATAAAATGGGTTTGTTATCTCCTTACCCAAATTTTTTAGTTTCAAAAAAGGGGTATAAGAAATGATGAACACAAAATTTTAAAATCATTATATATTGTATAGATTTTTAAAAAAAATTAAAAAACTCTTTAAAAATTTTATATTCTAGGTTTATTATTTAGTGGGTTTTTAAATCATCAAAGAGGATGTGATTGTTGAACTACTGATGTTGTTCTAATATTTATTTTTTACATTATGTTTTGATGATCATAAAAACCATTCATATGTTTCTAATGATTTTAAGTGTTTTTATTATGTTTTTGTATTGTTTAAATCAATTCTACTATAATCTAAAATTCTATTGAAGTTTTTTGAAGTTTGACAAAGTCTGAAAATTTGGCTACATGAGGAAATTTTCTATGTGGATATTTGGTTACGTAGAGAAATATTCTATGTCAATTAGTTATGTAAAGAAATCGCCTATATGAAGTAGCTATTTCATAGAATTAACTCTAAAAAAATACATTATTTACATGAATCATCTATGTGAGAAAATAGCTACATTAATAAAATGGTGATGTGAATCAGCTATGTGGAGTAATCAGGTATGTGACCAGAATTTGAGACATATTTTGGGAACTTAGTTCCAATAATATAAGTGAATAATTTGTCTACGAAAAATTCAGTTTCTTGATGAATTTGGCTACATGATTTGTTTATGTAAATAATTTGACTATGTGGACAATATATATATGAATTCAAATATGTGGAATTTGTATTTTTGGTTGTCATTTCCTGACCTAAAATCCAATAAATGGTTCCTTGAGATGGTGAGTCACATGGCCTCAAGTATGCCTCTCCATCTACTAGAGGTTTCCAACTATCTTTGAGGGTCTAAGGTGGTATAGTGGGGAGACTATACCTTCATGATCAGAGTAATGTAGTGGTATAACAAGTGAATAAATAATTGAAATCATAATATAAATCAAATACCGAAGGTAAACATCTAGAATATTGTAATAATAAATTATCCAAAATAAATTTCATGTCCAATATGATGCTCGTTTAATTTATCTATAAAAAATTGTAGAAAATACTTGGAAATATGCAACCAGTACAATACATGTATCAAAATAAAAAAATACCAAAAGGAACTATCTCCAACTTTCATCATGATTATAGATCAGTCTTGTGATCCCTTAATCCTAAGAATAACTAATCAAGAATCATAAATTGGGTACATCACTTGTCCCAACTTTCATTAATGAGGTTTATCTGGGTACCTAATGGTGTCCTGAATAGGGTGTAAAATAATACATAGTAGGCCACCAACAATGGTGTCTATAACAATTATAGTATGTGTATAATCAATTAAGTAGTGTGCAATATATAACAGGTATAAAAGTAATAAAATTAAAGTTTCAATATAAAATGAGGTCTTTTCCAGCAAAACATACATCCATGTATACAATAGTCATGTGCCTATAATGACGACCTAACTATAAAGAATAAATAAATAGGTGTGACATTGTCTAGCCTAACAACTAAAAGAAGATGACCATATCAAGGTTATTATTAATGCATATCAAAGCATCCACAATTTCCATGTAGTGTAATAAAGTGTAAAAGTCCACAAAACCCTATGACAGGTAATCCAGTGTCATACCATGATGGACTAGATCTAGAGAATAAATGAACAAGTCATCCTCATCGAGTCCACAGAGTATCTCGATGGAAACTCAGTAGATACTTGAGAGGAATCCAAGGAGTGTGTCTATAAATCACATCCAAGGCATTCCAAGAGAGCTGAATCCAAGGAGTATCAATTTCCTTATCATCCTATAGAATTAGGTTAGAAGGATTATAAATTTCAAAGGAATCCACTAAATTAATAAATATGGATCCATGGAATCCAACTTAATTAGTATCCTTAGAGTATAAATGTCCCCAGGAATCTATCACCAAAACCGGGATCCATGGAGTAGAAATGTTCATGGCATCAAAATAGAATCTAGATCCTTGGATTATAAATTTCCTAATTCATCCACTACCATTTTCAATTCATTCATCAATTTAAATCTAATTTAATAATAATAAATAATCCACGAGTTCATCCAACACGTTCCTCGTTTACCATTACAACCCATTTAACCAATTCATGCAATCACATGATGAGGAGGTATAACATTCTCTTATTCACTCATTTAATTCCCATTCAATTAAGAAAGGCTCCCAAAATAACTCATTATCTCACACTCACCCAACGGTGTGGTATAATATATAAATAAACATAATTACACCCCAAAGCTAGTATAGGTTTAGATGAAAAACCTCTAACCATATAATGGAACTATTGGGAAACCTAATTAGGTCTCTATTAATTTAATCAATACATTCCTTCAATTTTAGGGTAAATACTAGAAATTATATCATGAATTACAATAGTCACAATGCATATAAGACATCAAAATTTGAGGTAAATTCATTGAACACATACTATATACTCGTGGAAGAACACCTGTCCAATATCAACTCCTAACTCAATTCCGATTGGAGGAAATCCGAAGAGCAGTCAATTACCTTATAAGTAAGGAATATTATCTTTCACCAAAATTACTCCAAAAACATGAAGACAAACAAATAATTTCACGAGAGGAATATACAACTTACCAGAACTAATACAACGAGATTAATGGTATACAATTCTGAGTCTGGATAGTAAATCAAGATCCAATCCTATCTTAGGAGATCTTCAATAAGAGTTAAAACTCTCCTATATCCACTAGAAACAATAATGAATAATTATATTTAGATTTTAATAAAAATTAATATAAAATGGTCATTTCCTACATTTTAACTAGGTCTCATGGTTTTTCCACCTGGTTGGATAAATTGTGTGCCAACTGTGTACCCCTCACTACCTCTACAAGGAAACCTCATGGTTCAAGTGCATGGTATGAAAAACTATTCCATAATCCACTATCCACTATCACCCCTCAAACATTCATGCCACACATTTATAAAAAACATGTTCCAACCATGTGTTTAGCCTCTTCTAGAAAATAAAGGTGGCCACACATAGGCCTATGGATCTGGCTGAATGGTTTCCTTAAACCATGTGACCTCTTACTGCTCTATGTCCAACCACACACAATTACTCCTAACCATGTGGCCTAGGTTCATGGTATCAAATAATAGTGTGGCCTAGCTTCCTTTTCCAAGAACTAGACCGTCGGGCTCTAAATATTCCCCAGATGCCATTGAAACTCTCATGATCTCATTAGGAACTCACATTAAGTCAAGACCAATTTAAATTAAAAAGATTCATACCTCATAAGAAAACCTAGTATCTTACAATCTTCCCCCTTAAATAAATTCATCTTCGAATTTCTCATCCAAGGGTTGTCAAGAATCGCATGAGAAAAGATCTACACACTAAACGCATATGTCAGCCTCCCACTCCCATGTAGCATCCTGTAAATGGTTATACTTCCTTATAATTCATATTAGATGAACTTATGGGCCTATCCTTTGTACTCCAGTAAATAATACAAATAGGATGATCCTCGAAAGAAACATCTACCTGTATCTCACCCTCATCTTGTTTCATTATATGATATTGATATAAGTGATAGATTCATGATTGAAATGCATGGAATATGTCATGCATGGTTCAGTACCTCTTAGGTAACTTAATATAATAGGTTACTAGCCCAACTCCCTCCAGAACCTCAAACTATCTGACATATCATGGTAAAATCTTACACTATATACAAATCTCTCTATTCCCCATCCCTATTGAGATACATAAAAATACATTATACCCAACCATGAACTCTAGAGTCCCTCTATGGAATTGGCATAATATTTATATCTAGACTATGTAGTAGTCATCCAAATTTTGATCAACTGGACCTGATCTGAAGTATCATGAATGAGATGAGATCCAAGAACTTCTACCTCTCATTACTATAATTGATACTCTATAAGTGTATCCAAAATTATCACAAGATATTTGGAATGGTTTTTTAAATTATATGAATACACCAAGATATCATCCATGAATAACACCACAAAAAATATAAATAAGGATGGAAAACTAAATTCATCAGTGCCATGAAAACTTTTTCCATGTTTGTGAGATTAAACGACATAAAAAATACTCATATAGACCATACCTCTTATGGAAATTATTATGAGATATGTATGTAGGTCGAACACAAACATGGTGATAAACTAACCTCAAATCAATCTTTGGAAAACTCAATCACCTCAAATCTGGTTGAAGAGATCATCTATCCATGGAAATGGATTTCTATTCATAACTATAGACCAGTTCATTTGACATTAATGTACACATAGGCTAAGGGTTGTGTCCATAATTTTCCCAAAAAAGAGCCAGATAGCCTCATATATAAGTACTGGGTCATATAAACCCCTTTTCATCCAAGTCCTCTAGCTACCTCTTGAACTCCTACAACTCCATAGTGTCCATCCTATAAGAAGGAATCAATACGAATGCAGCTTCTAGATCCAACTCAATAGAGAAATCCATCTCTCTCTAAAGAGGTAATCGAAAAAGGTCATCTGGGAAAACATCCCTTAAATGTTCAACCACTTGAGGTAAATAATTCCTTTGTGTTCCCTGATCATCCAGATCTAAACTAGGAATCTAGGCTGCCATCTCACCCAGCCGACAATGCTCGAGTCCAATAATACCTATCTGGACATTCCATTCACCCTTATGAATAAAAACTCCACCCTATGGTGATCTGAAGGTCACCCTTAAGTGATAGAAATCAACACAAGAATGATAAGAAACTATCAATTCCATCCTGATTATGACATTAAACTCATCTAGAGTTAAAAAGGATCCCATATGAAGTGATACCCACAAATATCAAGGTGGAACTCCCTACACTATCGTATGCCCTCTGTTATGATACCCAATGGATTTTACAATGCCATAACACCATCATAAAACTGAAAAATGATCCGAAGGATCACTATAATAGTTATAGATATGATAGAATTAAATTTTTCTATATAAAAAAGAGAAGATTATAATGTAGAGGATACTAAGAACATACCTCTCACTGTATATGGCATGGTTCTCTTCTCCTCATGTGTAGAATCTATATAATATATATAGCCCGAACTGTGGCCCTATAAAACAACATCACTACCTAGAGCAGGTCCACTCTACTTTCATGATACAACTAGTGTAGGGATTCTTCATCCATGGACACCACCTCAGTTGTAAAACTCAAAACTACTCCATCTACCATCCTGATGTGGAGCTGTCAATCCTACTCATAAACCTAGTATAGGATTCGATATCCTTCCTCTAACTACTGGAGTTAAGGTCCTGTTGAAACATTGTACGGGGCCCATACTAATGAATTCTTGAAACTTCATTGGGTCTCTATCACATTGGTTCCCCATATATCCCCTTATCCCACACAGGTTATAGAATACATCACTACCATCACTAACTATCTGGCTGGTATTCCTATCACGAGAAGCCTCAAAATGGTGCTTCATGCTACTGGAATCTAAACCACTGGGTTGAGAGGCTGAACAACCCTACTATTTACCCCAAGCTTCCCTTAGGTTCTTTTCATTAATAATCACCAAATTCTCTATATTTTTAATATTTTTCAACTAAAAAACATTAACCATTGACTGAAAGACATTTCTGAGACCATCCTCTAAGTGTCTCACCCTCAATGTCTCATCCGCAAGATAAATCATCACAAAGTTCTGATGCTCTATGAAGCATACCAAATAATCCATAACAATCATCAGTCCTTAATCCAAATGTATAAAATCATTTTTCCTTTCATATCTCAAGGTATTGGGAAATAAGTAAATGTAAAAACTATATTGTAAATCCCTCCAAACCATATCTAGAAGTGTATTATCATATTTTAAAGCATCCCACTAGTGATTAGTTTCTCCAAGAATCATATATGTCATGAGCTTAACTCCACTCTCAGGATGTGTCTCCATATGCTTGAATATTGAAAATACAATCTCCAAGTACATTTTAGTAGCATGTTGACCATCATCCCCCAAAATCATGGGAGGATGAAACTATTCGAACACACATATTTTCTCATCCATATATGAGGCTACTTGTGATTCTATCTAAACGGACATCATGAAGTATAGGAAGCCCTCTTAGAATAAGACATCATCACCCATATCTGGTAAAATATATGGTTCTGAAACTAGAACTATTGGATGATCTACTAGTATCCTAGGGCCCAAAACCTTCAAAACATAGTCAATGACACCCTTATGAAACATTACAAAAGGATGTCCTGGAGGAATGTATCTATAATTTCAAACACACACCTCAAAAAATAATTGAGTAGCAGCTAGATCACAAGCTTATGATATATAGAATCCTTTCTATAAACAATACACACCCCTCTACCTATTCCTAAATCTAGGATTGATTATAACAAGAAACCATAAAAATCACCAGAGACATTTCCTACTACCCACTATAAAGTCGGGTCAAGGTTAGGTTCTCTATTTCACCAATTCAATTTCATTTAAATTAATTTTTAACTCAGTAATATTTAAATGGTTAAACCAAATTGGATCAAAACTTTATATTCATAAGGGAACATACACCTCATGAACTTATGTGTGGCATAAACTTAATTCAAACCATAACATGTTCCATTGAATAAGAGCAATGGTCTATCACTCAACATGCCATAATTGACTACCTAGTGTGTCTGTTGTAGCCTATAAATGAATTAACTGATTTTATTATGGTAGGAACACTAAGTAAAAAATCTTGTTTAAAAAATTTCCTTTAATAATTGTTAGTAAATAAAAATTATATAACACAAGTCACACATAATAAATGTCAGGCAGTCAAGCAATGAATCTTAGATAGCATGGCATGAGAATCCTGTAAGGTGGATAAAATGATGCATGATATGGAATTCCCTCTTGTCATCAAGAAATAATGAACTCCACAATCATAAGTAATATCAAACATCAAGTGTGTCACCCAATGGTGGAATCAAATCAACTGTAATAAGAAAAATCTAGAAAAATGTGTCCCATTCCAGGAAATTTGGATTTGTCCTGTACATGGGTTAGCTACTCCCAGTAACGATTCATTATCAAATTCTTAAAATTCCTAATCTATTTTCTATTCTCTCAAAATAATAAATCCATAAAAGAAAATTGATCTGATATCATTGTGTAACATTATGAACTAGGACCACTAAATGATTCCCTTATTTGGTGGGTCACATAGCCTCAAGCATGCCTCTTTGTATTCTAGAGGCTTCTGACTAGCAATGAGGATATATAGTGGTATAGAGGGGAGACTATACCCTCATGATCATAGTAACATATTGGTATCATAAGTGAATAAATAATTGGAAGCATAATATAAATAAAATAAAGAAGTTAAACATCCAGTAGACTGTAATAATAAATAATCGAAAATCATCTTCATGTACAATATGATGATCATTTCATGTATCTATACCAAATAGACGGAAATACAAGGAAACAAGTAACCATTACAATACATTAATTAAAATATAAAAATACCAAAAAGTGACTATCTATAGCTAGTATCACAATCATAGCTCGGTCATGTTCTCCCCTTCTCCCAAGAACAACCAATAAAGCATCATAATGTTAGTGTTTTCCCCAATCCCTAACTTAATACACGAAGTCTTTCTGAGTACCCAATGGCAGCCCGAATATGGTGTGAGATAACTCTCAGTATTCCACCACCAATGGTGTCTATAGAAAGTTCAATCTGGGTATAAAAAATGAAGCAGTGTACAGTATATCATAAGTATAACTGAAATTAATGTAAAGTGTCATAAGAAAGTGAGATCCTTTCCATCCAAACATGGCTCCCTATATACAATATTCAAGTTCCCATAATCATATAATAACTATAATTAATAAATGAAAAGTTTTGATATTTTCCATTCTAACAACTAAAATATGATACCCATGACAACACTATTGTTAAAGAATAATAAAGCATCCACAATGGCCATGTCATGTAATTAAGTGTAAACATCCACAATGGCCTATATCATATAATATAGTGTCAGAAAAAAGGGTTTGATCTAAGGTATAAATTACTAAGTCATCCACATCAAGTCCAGTGAGAATCTCGATGACAACTTGGTAAAGAATTTAGAGGATTCAAAGGAGCATGCCCATGGAGCATGTCCAAGGCATTCCAAGAAAAATGGATCCAAGGAGTTCAAATTTCCTTGGCATCTTATGGAATCAAGATCCAAGGAGTAGAAATTCCCAATTAATTAATTATTATATTAAATATGGATTCATGGAGTTTAAATGTCCATGGAATCTAGTAGAATCATGATCCTGTGAGTAAAAATGTCCCAAGGAATCCACTACCATATTCGGGATCCATGGAGTAAAAATGTCCATGGAATCAAAATCAATCCACTACCATTTTCAATACATTCATAAATTTACATCTCATTTAATAATTATAAATAATCCATGAGTTCATCCAACTCATTCCCCATTTACCATTAAATACCATTTAACTAATACATGTAATTTCATGGAAAGGAGACACAACCATCTCCTATTCATTCATTCAATTCTCATTAAATTAATCAAGGCTCACATAATAAGTAACGAGATCACACTCACACAACAGGGTGTTATAACCAAGGAAGATACATAGTTATTACTCAAAAGTATCATAGGTTGAGGTGAATGACCTCCAACCCTATAATGGATGTTGTGGGAAACCTAATCAGGTTATTTTAAAATTTAATAAATTCATTTATTCATTTTTAGGGGAAAAACAGGAACCTCCAACATGTGGCTCAACACTAACAATTCATATAAATCACAAATCCTTAATGAAAAGATATATACAACATACCATATACCCATGGCAGAAAACTCATCCAGCATCATCTCATAAATCAATATAGATTATAATAATTCATTATAATGAGTAATATCCCTAGAAATAGGGAATATTATCTTACACCAAAATAACACCTTAGATATAAATACAAAAATGAATGGAACAAGAGGAAAATAGAACATAACAGCACGGATCCAACATGGTTAATAGTGTAAGATTTGTGTCTAACCAGTCAATCAAGATCAAATACTATATTCGGATATATTCAATGGGAGAGAAACTTGTCCCCTTTTTATTGGAAACAAAAAGGAAGAATTAGATTTTGGTATTAAAAAAATTAAAGTAAAAAACCCATTTTCCACATTTTAACTGGGACACACGGTTTGGCTACATAGATCGATAATCCATTAAATAAATGTGCACCCCTCCCTGCCTCTATATAGAACCCTCACATTTCATGCACATAGTTTCGAAAATCATGTGAAAACATTTCCATAAGCCACTGTCCCATGTCACCCCTAACATGGTCATGGAGTATAGTTAGACAAATCATACATCGACCATGCATTTAGCCTATGCTAAAAATTACATGTGGCCGAACATTTTTGTGCAGCCCTGGATTCATGGTTTCATCGAACTATGTGGCCTCCTACTGCTCTCTTCCTAACCCTGCACAATTACTCCTAACTGTGTGTCATGGGTCCCACAGTTTTTACTAACCATGTTTCCTAGCATCCATTTCTAAAAATTAGGCCTTTGGGAACCAAAAAACCCATGAAAAATATGAAAACTCCCTTGATCTCATTAGGCACTCACATTATGTCAAAACCAAGGATTTAAACTGAAATTAAAAAGTATGTTTCCTCATAATAAAACCCAAGATCTTATAGTAGTGATCCAGAGTCAGCTATATGTCATTCTGAAACATGGGTATTTATTACTATTGAAGTAATTTAAGTGAAAATTAATGTCTTCATAAAATGATTAAATATTTTACAACCTCTTTATGGGGAAGTTATTTTCAAAAATATTTCACGTTTCTAGAATAGAACATAGTATAGATTCATTTATTTCTCGGTGATTTTTTCTGAGGTAATTTTTTAGATAATGATATATATAATATTACCATGAGTATTTTTTTAAAATTGGATATTATGTTGTGAAATAGTAAGTGAGAATATACATAATATATTTAAAAAAAATATTATAAGTATGAACTTACACTTGTTCTCTATCTCTCTATCTCTCTCCATGTTTTCTATATTGATTCTTGGTACTAAGAAAAGGAAGTAGAAAATTAAGTTTTTTCTAGTTGTGGTATCAAGATCAATATCTATATGTATTTAATACTCTAATCAAGCTATACATCATTATTATTTAATATTTTACTAAACTCAAATCTTCCCTTAGATTCATCTTACAAATGTGTGCTTCATTTTGTAAAATCTCATTATTTTATCTTGTGGTTGGAAGTGAGCTCTTCTGGTACTAGATGTTAAAGGATTTTGTTTTTTTAAATAACTGTAGGAGATCATAAAAAATATCCTTTATTTTTATGGAATGACAACTACAAAAACTAAATTGGACATTCCCTAGGAAAATAAATGGTTCTAATAAAATCCCCAAACTCTAGAAGTTGAATATTAGTGTATTAAACTAGGGTATTTTTTCTATGAAAAACACTATAAATCTTCTGTGTTTGGAATTTTTCATAAATTTTTTCCCACTTCAATATTTTTTTAAGAAAATATCATAATTTTTCAAACCATAAAAGTATGTGGTTTTAAGTAAAAAATATTTCCAAAAACTCAATTCACACCCCCACCTCTTGAGTCTTTATGTAGTTGTTATCCGAACAATAGTTTTCCTTCCCATTATTATTAATTTGACCCAACTCTCCATTCATGGAATCAATCCAATGTATACTCTAAATATTATTAACATATCTATGATCAACCTATGAGAATAAATAGATATGTGAATTTTTCTTGGATGGTATTCTAGTTTGAACCTATTTTCCTTAATTACAAATGATATTTTGGATCTATACTTACTTACTCATAATTTTATTAGATGAAAAAAATCATAATCACTTGAAATATAATAGTTAGAATCTTTATATTATATGTGTTTTATATTGTCACTTATATCAAGAAATTTTTCATGATGTTTAACTAGAACCTCTTCATCTTGGTTTCCTATCATATCTGCAGTTGGCTATGAAACTTTTTTGTCATAATGTTCTAGAACATCCACATCAACAGAGTCGACAATATTTTCTATTTCATTATTATAGTACCTATATAATCTGCCATTATAATGGTATTAGATAAATATATTATGAATACCATGTTGATATAACATTCAAATGTTTCACCTTTGTCTTGGATTATACAGGGGATACCAATCACCCTCAAGTATTCCAAACTCAAAATCACTTTATAATACATCTAGTATGGGTTTATATTATACTTTTTCCTATATAAAATGTGTTTTTTAATTTGAACTAATTATATAATATCTTTTATCTAAAAGTGTTGATAAGTATCAGGTTTAATCAGAATAGTTTGAGCCATCTCAACCAAAGTTCAATTTATTATTTTAGAAAGACCAATCTATTATGGTGTATACAGTGAACTAAATTCTTGAAAATTTCAATGATTTTCAAGACAATCTATAAACTTACCAGTTGAATATTATGAACCATTCTTAGTTCAAATACATTTTACATAAACCCACATTATTTTTTAGCACTTTTACTAAAACACATAAATATTTTTTGAGCCTATGATTTGTATATCAAAATCATAATACAAGAAACATGATTGATATAATCAATGAAGTAAATAAAGTACTTAGCTTCATTGATTTATTTATTTTTCATATGCCCATATATTTTTTAATGGATAAGCTCCAAGGGATGATTTATATGTATCAAAAACCAGTTATGTGATGAATTTGTAAACTTCTATTTCTTTTATATAGAACAATACCAATATCTTGTTATTTTAAAATAAAGGATATCATGAATTATTTCTCACTTGTTCATATTTGTCATATTCCTATAGATAATATATCCAATACTCTTATTCCATAAGATAGGATGATCCTTGAGCATCACCAACTTGAAAGAAATTCCCTTTGGTTCATTTTCCTCATGTTACAGTTTTCCAATACTCAATCCTTTTAATAATAAAACCATAACTTCTAAACACAAATTTTTTTCCTTTATCATGTATTTATGAAGCACTTAATAATATTTGTTTCATTCCATCCACAAAAAATGCACTTCTAGATTTTAACATTTCTTTTCCAATTATATCACACCCAATCCATTTGATTATAAGGGACGCATCAGTTCCCAAAGTCATTATCCCTTCTTTAAATTCTTTTACATTATTTAAAAACATAAAATATTTATTCATATGTGAATAACACTCATTATCCAATATCTAGTTTTATTCCCCTTTTTGAACCTTCAGTGTGATTTTAATAACTAAGGCCTTTTATTTTCATTTTTATTCCTTCACATGAGGATTCTAAGATTTTTTATATAATTTTTTTAGTATGTATTATAACCATACATCCTTTAATAATATTTTTAGGATAGTAAAATCTATCAAAAAATAGTTTTCAGAGGTTGAAATATATTTTCAATCTTTAAAATGGGTTTTTTAGGTTGTATACTTAGAGTGGGTTGACTCATTGTAAAACTCTACCTTTAGTATATTATTGATTAATTGTAGTATATATGATTGAACTAGAACATTTTTTTACATTCCTAAAGCCACTATAGTACCAACAACATCCATAGAAATCATATTTTATTGTATTACTTGCATATTTTCTAGAACTATATATATATTTGTAATCATCTTTATAACCATAAATCTTGGATTCTTATTATGGACCAATGTTTTTGTAGAATCCTGACATATTTTTAATTATCTTATACTTCTTCTCATATTTAATTGATTCTATACTTATAGAGTTTTTATCATCATACCTTGATCCCTTATGAGTATAAGAACTTTTAACTCTATTTATTTTGGTTGCATATTTGGTCATCTTGACTTTATTTCTTCCTTAAAATTATTTATCCTTGTTTTTAACCTCTTAGGATGATATTTTTTGATATTTATAAGTTTTATACTTCTTATAACATTCAGAATCTTCTAAAAACAAGTTTTTAATGATTTTAATTCCTTTATCATCTTCAAGAAGTTTCTATTGAACAATATTATGTTCTTTCTCCTTCACCTTTATATTTTATTAAATTATAATTTTGGGTTTTTTCTATTCATTAAGTAACTTATTTATATCATAAATCTCTTTTAGAAACCTATATATTTCGTTAAGAACAGATTCTTGGTTGTTTGTGGAAAAAACTTCTTTCATAAACTACATAAACTTCTTTTCATGTCTAACAACTTTTCAGAGAAATTCTATAAATAATAATTTTAACAATAAAGATCATCTTAGTCTTCAATTATTATTCTTAAATTTTTTTATTTTATCATAGATAAAATTCTCAACATTCACTATTAAAATAAGAAATTTTTTAGAAACATCCTCACGAGATTTTTTACCTTTTACCTCACTATCATAAACTTCCTCACACTTGGATGAATAGTTTCTATTTTTATACTTATAAAACTTCTTATCCTTTCATTTTGAAAATGAATTTTATTTTCCTAAATTTTTCTTAAGGTATATCCTTGACATTCAATATTTTTCATCACTATCTTCATCATCCTTTATCCATGGACAATTTGTTACAAAATGAGCAATGGATTCATAACTAGATAACTTAAAAGGTAACTTTTATTTATAATTCTATTTTCATATTTTCACCTTTATAGAAAAAATTACATTAATTCATCAAAAAATTTACTTTCCTCGTCTTTTTTTTTGGGTAACTAACTTCTTCCTTTGTATTTTTATTATATTTTTCTTACTTTGTATCTTTGAAAGAAATTTCCTGATCAACCTTCTCTTAATTCTTGGAGTACTTTTCTCTTATCATTTCTTATGTGAAGATAACATTTTTAAATATTATAGAGAGATATTTTTCTGATCTTTATCTTTAAAAAATCATACCTTGTAAAGAAAATTCCAATGGATTCATCATCACCCATTTTATAATCTAGAATATTATATCTTAAGATTTGTTACATTCCTTTATTCACCTTCATATTTAATTCCTAAATGTTATTCAAATTTTTCTAGATTCCTTTATATGTACCAACTCAATTAAATCTTAGAAATTAAATTTTAGAGAGTGAAGAAAGTATATAATTTCTTTCTAACTCATAATTCTCCAAAATATTATTATGCCAAGATTTTAAGGGAGAACCCTTGATAGAAGGAGGTAAATCATACATAGTGGCTTCAAAAACTTCATAACCAATGGATAAAATATAAGGATAAATTATAACCTTATAGATTTGATATCTCTTATCAAAAATATGAATCCCCTTACTCTTAACAGATATCTTAATAATCCACAATAGATTTTATTTTCATTAAACATCACTCAAAAAAGTTTTAATGATGGAACCTTACTCTGATACCAATTTAAATGATAAATCATGATCTATGTGATCATTGATAGGGGTGCATCCAGGATCATTTCATTTTATATATTCTTATTTAAAAACAACATTCACCTCTATTTAGT
Organism: Viscum album; assembly: GCA_963277665.1. NCBI lineage: Eukaryota > Viridiplantae > Streptophyta > Magnoliopsida > Santalales > Viscaceae > Viscum > Viscum album. The sequence goes on from OY728128.1 coordinate 1,934,154,733, forward strand.
GATAACTAACTTTACTAGAAAAAAACAAGCAAACCAACAAGAAAATCGGTATTTACAAGGTTTACAGCTCAATAAGAGTAGTTAGTCATTGTAATGGTTTAAAAGTGATCCAAGACCATAAAACCAATAGAAAACAATAATTTTTTGGTTATATAAATAATGTAATATCCATCAATTTCATATCACTATAGTCCTTCGATAGTGTGTGTGATCCTCACAGAGATAATATGATATAACAATTTTTGAAACAACAAAAGAACCTTCACCAACAAGTTTCAACATTGTCATTTTATTTCTTAAACTTTCTTCTAACATGTATTCCATGAATTTCTTCTTCTTCTAGATCAATGTTTTAAATATAAGTGGGTAAGAACTTATTTCTAAAATTTATTTCCAAATCCATTTTTTAAACCACCTCTCTATATTGTAGTAGTCCATCCAGTATACTCTATCAGATACTCTATCAATTATCCTTAGTCTGGTCCCTCTATCTAATTACATGTTCATCTGATACCACTCTATCTCTTATCTTTTGTATAATACCACTATGTCTAATTATACTAAATCTAATAATATGAAAAATTTGTCTTTTAATCTATAAAGTTGGGATCTCAATTCTTCAACAATTCACCCAGAAGCAACAACCTTTTAAGTTCACCTCCTCCCTTTTATATAGTAATTGTTTCCCTAATAAGTTAGGGAGTAGCACAAACTCCAAATTCAATTTTCTTTTTAAAATATTAAATAGTATTATTAATATATCCTTCACTTCACTTCTTTTAAAAGTCCACATAAACAAGATCCAAAATTATTCATAAAACCTCATCGTATCTCTATTTCAATGTTCTTTTCAAACCTTCATCAAATCTTAGATAGAATCACAATCTATCTTTCGTAATTATTAAATAATTTAATATACAACTCTGCCTCAACATAAGTAATGAATTTACAAAAACATTTTAAATATTCACAGGACTTCTTTTGATTTATATTTGTAGGAACATCTCTATCTGGTATCCCTATAAGGTACTTCATTCTCTAGTAGACCAATGTCTAGTCAACATTATATTTTTCTATCCATAAAACCTTACATGTTTATTTTATTTTGTGTTATTTTAATTACTCTATTCAGTGAATCTACTCATAAACCTTTTTCTGATTTCTCTACACAATATCTTCATCTGATGAACTCTTTCTTGAATCCTCTATCTGATAAATTAATTAAAAAATACTCTATCTAAACATTTTTATCAGAAAAATCTATCTGATAAATATTATAAAAAACAAATCTGATAAAATTATTTTAAATCCATTTCATATATATATTTTTTATAATAATATCTATATCTTATAATCTTCAAATGTTTCCTTTATTTGGTGCCTTTGTTTAGGAAACCATTATTTAATCATTCAGAAACCTTTTTCTAATGAACTTCATAAACATCTTCATCTGGTGAGATTTATCTAGAATTTTATGTCTGATGGACTCTCCAAGATTATTCTAAAAGATGAACTTATAAAATCTTGATCATACTTTCTGTATATAACTTTTTATCTGATTTAACGTCATCCAAAACACTTCTACAAAAATTCTCAATCTAATGATCTTAGTGTCATTTTTTCTAATGGACTTCCTTAAGAAGCCTCTATCTAGAAAACATAGTTCAACCATTATTCCACCAACTTCATCCTTCAAAAAAATTTAGTAAGAACCATTAATATATTTGAATAAACATGATGTTTATAACTTTTAAGAACATGAAATAATCACCTAGTTTTGTTTTTCTAGACAACTCAGTATAATATACAATTTATGGTTACCTTAGTCCATTGATCTCCATCAAATGTAACTATGAGTAAAATCGGACAAACATTTTGTTCCTAAATCTGGTATATGTTTTCTGGAAACATCATAAGGAAGGCTTAACATTTTCAAGTAATTTATGTATTGAAAACAAAAGAAAACACTAATAAATCCTTCTTTTTGACCAAAAACAGTTCAATACCTCTTGTTATAAATAGATATAAGGCTAAAATCTCATCTAGAATCCTCCACTCATCTTAAGCCTATTAACAAATATAACCTTGTCTCTTATAACTCAACACATCAGGTGCCATATTTCCTTTTTTATGGATATAGGTGTTCTAAAATTTATAGTCTAGAAAGAACTCCATCCACCACTATTGATGAAAATTTAAATCCCACTAATAGAAAATATATCACAATATCATGATTTCTAAAGATCGTAATATTCTCTCTAGTAAGATAATAGATCCATAGATTCATAGTGAACAATACCATCACAAACTCAATATCAAGGGTGGTGTAGTTTCATTCATGAGGACGTAATTAATGAGACTCGTATGAGATCACCTCCCCACACTATATCAAAATAATTCCCAAATAAATACTAAAATTATTTCAATTCTTCTTTTAGTAAAAATAGAATAGGGGAGCTGATCAACTTCTCCTTATGACATTCAAATATAGCATAACAATAATATTTATAATATTAAGGTCTAATCCTTCTTGGTTAGAGATATTGAAGGAGATATAATCTAATAGAACTTGGATATGAATCTTCTATAATAATCTATACAACCAAGTAAACTATTAACCTCTACAACATTATTGGGAGCTTCCAAAGAAAAAATTGCTTCGATCATCGAAGGGTCTACATCAACACCCTCATAAGAAACAATATTCTCAAGGATGTATATCTCATGTTCAGAAAATTCAACATTTAATAATTCCAATATAATTTATATCATTAAAGGAATACCAAAATATGCCCCAATAACTCTACATGATCCTCTTAAAAAATCGAATATATAAGGATTTGATCAATAAACATTTATATAAACTAATATAAGAACTCTTGAAACACTATGTTCATCCATCCTAAGAAAATATTTGAATCATTAATGACACCAAAGGACATTAACACAAACTATAAGTGTCCATAATTATATTTTAAGGTAATATATGTGATATATTCCCCCCTCACCCTTATCTAATGACACCTATACCATTAATCCATCTTTGAAAACTATCTAGCTACCTTAATTGATTGAATAAATATAAAATCCTTGCGAAGGAATAGCATTTATTCATTTTCACCTTTTTCACCTGATGGTAATTGATTCACAACCATAAATTACCATCTACATTTTGAAAACAACACCAAATCACCCCAAGGATATACTTCAGTATAGATAAAATTCTTGTTCAATATATCATCAATTTGAGTTCTCAACTTATGAAGCTTAGAAAGTTTCATCTAATAAGGATACATACAAATTTGAGTGACATTAGATTGAAACTCTTTCCCAAACTCTATATCATGTCAATAGAGTAGTCACAAAACCATTTACAAAAATAGACATGATTACTCTTCCCCGACTCTTTTAAAAACAATTACATGTCGTATACTAAACTTAACATCAAATTTTTTATCTACAATGAATGAGGATTCTGACACATCTAACCCATCCAATGATATCTCTCTCTAAAAAAATTATACATTCATTATCCACATCATATAAAATAAATATCTTCTGATAATAATCCAAAATATCCTCCCCTAAATATAACCAATACATTCCGAAATTGAAATCATATAGCTTTATCAATAATAATAAAACTCTTAGAGAAATTGATATGACCTCATCGTCATCTCATATCCATAACATACCTCCAACAATCAATACTGACCTCTAATTGGCATAGTTAACACCGAGGGAAATGGAACTCTTTCAAACTTTATTCACAATACATGAACCAAGGTAGGTGTAATGAAGGACTGAGAAGTTACTATATCAAACAAAGCATAATCTAAGGTAGAAAATATATTGATGGTAACCCAATAAATATCTGGTCTACCTATGTGTAGAAACTCTATTGTATGTATCTAACCACACCCAAATCCTCTTGCTGGTATCCCCTAACAACAATATCCACTGCATACACTATCAGACCTAGGTCCTTAAGGATGGGGAATATTAAGTGGTTGTTTTATGTCTATATTCTCTCAACTCTATAGCCTAAAATTCTGAGGAAAATGATGCTACTTTTGATAAGGCCTCAGAAAAACCCCTATAGATGTAATATCTAAAACATGTTTTCTAATCCATGTTGACTAATAAGAAAGGTATGAAACTGAAACTACCAGTTCATTCATCCTCCACATAGATAACATAATAAATATTAAACTCCATGTAGAGGTTTGAGAATAACTAGATCTTGAAAAATGGGAGAGAGAAGACTGATTTTTACTGACCACTAATCAAAACAATGTCTTCTTAGATGGTAATAATTCCCCCCATGAGAAAAACTATTCTACATAAAAATATTTTCAATCGTATCATCCTTCTTAAACACCTTATAATATATTTACATCAAAAATGGATTGAATTGGCACTTATATCTTGATACAATGCCCCTAAAATTGTTATTTAATCACCTCATCATTGTAGGGTCCTAAAAATTCCGCCAAGGAGAGAAATACCCCCACAATAACTTTTCAGGAGGAATCAAGAAATTATATAAGTGTATCAAGGAGAAGGGACTCAATTTGAGTTGAATTTCTTGAAGGAATTCAAGTTTTCATGTGGATCGCATACCATCACCAGGAACGGTATGTGGAAAATACGGATCGCGAACTTCAAGGTATGAGGTACAGTCTGTGAACTACTGGACCATGAAGCGATGGCCAGAGAGAAAGGAAAACCATGAACCACATCTGCTGAAGGGATTCTATGAAGAAGATCATCTGCGTACTGTTCCACGAACCCATTAGTTTGCAGATTAAGCAAACGGGAAGGGTTCTTTGAACCATTATCACGAACCAAAGCCTCTGCAAACCCTGGTTGACCAAGTCTTCCTCATGTTAGAATATTTCTTTAGTGGGCCTATGCAAATGGTGTCACGTTCCCAGTAGATACAATCCCTCTAATTCTCTATAAAAGGAGAATATTATAAAAAGAAAAAAAGAGGGAGAAGGATAAAGAGAGGGATGGGAGATAAAATATTGAGGGAGACTTGGAGGTTGCACTTTGGCTTCCGTCTTGTTTCATCAGCAAAGCACGAACTATGAAGCAATTCCTCTGTAGTCACAGCTGGCCACGAACCATAAAATGGGGGAATTGAATAATAATAATTGAACTATGAACCCAACAGGTAAACCATGAACCAAAGACTTTCCGCGTATGAGTTTATTGGGAATGGTAATCTCCCCAACACTCCTTCGGTATGGTGTTTCACGTAGCATACCACTGCGTGGACTGAACCCAACACTGTGTACCCAATCGGTATGTGTATGTAACCCAAATAGGCATAGTGAGTTGTGTAAAACTTTGCTACGTAGTTGGAAATAGCCATACCCGCGTACCACACCAGTATGGGGATGGCCCTCCTTCCTGCATTCCACCACAGTATGCACAGCCTTCCCCATCCCGCATGAGAAAATAGTATGTGGAACGGGGTGTTTTAGAGTATTGTTCCTCCCAGTTCCAACCTCACCCCTCCATTACCATCTAGTCCTCCATGATCCCTCTGCTAACTAGTCCTCCGGTACTAGGCGAAATCCTCCTCTAAAGCCACTGAACCCATATGATCAGGCTATTGGGTGCATCATTGTACCCCATTGAGTCTACATACCCACGGTAAGCAGAGTCATGAAGGACCTCCCAACAATGGAATGGTCTTTGGTAATACACGTAAGGCTACATTCCCTTGGTAACCTAGAGTCTAACCTTGGGATACCGACGTGATCCTCTATGTTCTCAGGATTAGGGGTGATCACTTGTTTTTCCATTCAATGAAGAACAGTGATTGTAAATCCTTGAACCGGAAATTCTGGATTCAGTACTAAAAAAGGTTGTGTATTTTTTCATATAATGGATAACTGAATAATTCATAGTACATTATACAAATGAGGTCCTTTTCCAGTCAACATTTTAGAGAATTAGAAAACAACATAAATATATTTAATCTGTGTTTACAAAACTTAATAGCTAATATAAATAACTAGATTCATCGGCATTAGCACCTTAACTTCCCATTGAACTTATAAGGATTCCTGTAAAAAACATTTTAAAAACATGGGATGAGAAAAATATCTCATTAATGGATATAATAAAAAAAATAAAAGAAAACATTAGTCTATGAATACTTTTAACATATGAAAACATTTGCAGAAGACATACTTGTCACCCATATATAATTACTTTGTGAAACATGAGATTTACACAAGATCCAAAAAAACATAAGAACATAAATATAATCATAAAGGTATCTTAGAGAATTATATACATAATCTTGTAACCCTCTTTACTACATTATAATTTGTTACCCTCACAGCTACCTTACAATTTGTGTAACCATCGCAGTTACACTTGGAGTAACAATACAGCCGACCTCCAACTTAGACATACCCAATGAAAAGGATGGAGATATAGGTCCCACCCTTAATCATAAATAAATACCCAATAACCAAAACATAATCATACAACATGAATAATTTCATAAAAAATTACTTTTGAATGTTGTAAAACAGGGTTTTAAAAGAGGATTTTAAAGGAAAATCCCCTTAGAAATATCATATAATTCAAGTGAGACTTAATAGAGTGGATGGAATATGTATAAACACTGTAAATACACATAATTAAACAAAATATAAACAAAACCGCATCACACAAATAATTTAAATACCACATAAATAATGAAGTATAAGGCTAACCCAAAGAATAGAAATCGGGTTATGAATTTCCTTACCTCGGGTTTGTCTTACTTCCAAATCGTTTAAGCCTCTTTTAAAATGGTTAAAATTGTGTTATTAATATATTAAAGAAACATATTCATCATTATAATACCTTATATAATCATTTCATTAAATAATTTCATCCTTTAATTGTTAGTATTTTGTTCCTTGCACTATTTTGGGTGAGTTCTTTACATGATTTTCATGATCAGTTCATGATTGATGGTTCTTGTCGATTGGAAGTGAAACAATAGAATTGTAATTTAGTAGTATTTAAATATTTCTAGAACCATTAATTATACCATTTATCATTTTTAATTCTTACATGTGGATGATTCATAAGTTAAAACTTTAATGATGTTCGTTTAGATCATTTTAGTGGTTCTTTGATAATAACGACCTCAATTTGTTTTATAAATTCAAACTATGTTTACAAAATAATTCCCGAACCATGGATAATACATAATAAATATATTATAACCTGGTTCAACCATAAAAATGGTTTCATGACCAGCCTTGAAAAAATTAAAGAAAATTGAAATTACATTATCCATGATGTCAGAATTTTGACACATCACATACAATGTTTTTATTCCATGAATAAGTGAGAGAGGAGAAGAAGATTAATGAGGAATTTTACATGAAAAAAGAACATCCAGTATATAAAAGATTTACATATATTTAATTCCTATTGGATAAAAGGAGGTGAATATAGATAAGAAGAAAACAAAAGAACTCAAAATAAAAGAAGAGTTGAGAAATCACTTATGAAAATTCGGCAGCCTAATGGCGTCGCATAAAATTTCATAAAATATTTTGATGAGAGAAATGGGGTCTCTCATCATTATTACATAATATGGTATGTAAGGCAGAATAGGAAATGAAATATCCCAACATAATCCAAAGAAAATTAAAAATAATAACATAAAATGAGAGAAACAAAAGAGCATGTTTACCTCTTTATCTGTTCTCCTTGAGATCCTTCTTAAGGGATTCGGTTTTGGTATTTTGGTGAGACAATAAGCTCTAGAACGTGGGTAAGAATATTGGGGAGGGAATTTGGCAGAAATTAGACAATTCTAAAGGAATTAGAGGTGTAGGAGGAAGAGGGGAATGAGGGTGGTATTTATAGTGTAGGAGAGGGGGTATTTTTTATTATTTTAATCATTATTATAATATTTTTTCTCAAGACTATGAATAATATTAATTAATGTGACCAAAAATAGTAATAATGGAATGTGAGTTCAAACCAAGTGTGCTTACATAACTTATGATGTCATAAAATAGTGTATTTAACTGATAATTTGAACATGCGGTATTTTACCGTATTTCACTATTAACTGAAAATTCAAGAATTTCAGAAAAATCCCAAAAATTCACCCTTACCAATTCTCGATGTGTAGAACTAAAAAATGAACTTAATTTTTTGAAAATAATTTTCTAAATATTATTTATTTAATTTTTAAATAAAATCATACTTAATTCAAAATTTAATAATTTAATAACTATAACTACTTTTATATCACATTGAAAAATTAATCAAGATGTAATTATCTTAAAATCTTAAGAAAATAAAATAATAATATAATTTACTATTCATTAGGGTCATATTACTATTCATAAGGGTACGTTACAATTCATCAAAAAAGTAAGTTAGTTCTATCAGACTCCAAATAACTTACTTAACATAATTGTAGATGACCATTTTTCAAAATTCAAAACACAGAAGCAAAAAAATTGTGTTTAATGGTTAGTTTATAAAGTTCTCATAGATTTTAGTAGTTCATTTAAGCACATAATGTTAACTTTTAAAATATCAGTATGTTAAATTATCACCACCTTAAATGAATTTTTCCCTCACAATTCATTCATTGTACTTATAATTATGAATATATATGTCAATAATTTTGAATAAAGATTTTATTATGTGTACATAATTAACCAAATGTTCAAAAGTAAATTTTATCACTAATTTATTTTAATAAAAAAACTCAACTTTTAATCTCCAAAGTTCTCTAGATTGCTCCTCTGATACCAACCGTAAAACCCAAAACCCACACTTTCAGATTCAGTAATAAAACATGCTATGTATTTTTTTATAGATAACTGAAAAATACACAGTAAATTATACAAATGGGGACCTTTTACGGTCTAGGTTCTTAAAAATTAGACAACAACTTACATATATTGAATCAGAGTTTACAAAAATTAATAGCAAATATAAATAACCAGATTCTTCAACATTACCACCTTAACTGCCCTTTGAACTTCTAAAGATTCCTATTAAAAACATTTTAAAAACTTGGTATGAGAAAAATATCTGAGTAAGGGATATAATAAAAAAGTAAAAGAAAACATTAGTCCATGAATACTTGTAATGTATGAAAACATTATCAAAAGACATACTTGTCACCCATATATACTTACTTTGTGAAATATGAGATTTACAAAAGATCCTCAAAAAACATAAGAATATAAATTGAATCATAAATGTATCTTGGGTAATTACATACATAATCTTGTAACCCTCTTAGCTACCTTATAATTTTTAACCCTCGCAGCTACCTTACAATTTGTGTAACCATCGTAGTTACACTTGGAGTAACCATACAGCCGACATCCAACTTACACATACCCAATCCATTGGAGGGAGATATAGGTCCCACCCTTCATCATAAACCATTCCCAAGAACTATAACATAATCATAAAACATGAATAATTTCATAAAAACATTGCTTTTGAATGTTGTAAAATAGAGTTTTATAAGAGTATTTTTAAAGGAAAATACCCTTAGAAATATCATATAATTCAAGTGAGACTTAATAGAGTGGATAGAATATGTATAAATAATTTAAATAAACTTAATTAAACATAATATAAACAAAACCCATCACAAAAACAATTTAAATACCACATAAATAACAAAGTATAAGGTTAACCCAGTGAATGGAAATTGGGTTATGAATTCCCTTACCTCAGGTTTTTCTTACATACAACTCATTTAAACCTCCTTTATAATGGTTAAAAGAGTGTTATTAATGTTTTATAGAAACATATCCATATTTATATTACCTTATATGATCATTTAATTAAATCATTTCATCATTTAATTGTAAGTATTTTGTTCCTTGCACTGTTTTGGGTGAGTTCTTTACATGATTTTCATGATCGGTTCACGATGGATTATTCTTGTCGATTGGAAGTGAAACTCCAGAATTTGGATGGAGTATTATTTAAATATTTCCATAATAATAAATTATACCATTTATCATTTTGAATTCTTTCATGAGGATGGTTCATAAGATAAAACATTAATGATGTTCGTTTAGATCATTTTAGTGGTTCTTTGATAATAACGACCTCATTTTGTATGATAAAGCAAAACCATGTTTACAAAAGAATTCTAAAACCTTGTATGAGACATAATAAATATATTATAACCTTTTTTAACCATAAAAATGGTTTCATGACCATCCTTTTAGGAATTAAATAAAATTTAATTCACATCATCCATGATGTCGGAAATTCGACACATCATAGACAATGTTTTTATTCCTTGAATAAGTGTGAGAGGAGAATAATATTAATGAGAAATTTTACATAAAAATGAGAACACCCAGAATATACAAGATTTCTAGAGATTTTATGCCTATTGGATAAGAGGATGGGAAGAGAGAGAAGAAGAAAAGAAAGTAACTCAAAATAAAAGAAGAGTTGAGAAATCCCTTATGAAAATTCGGCAGCCTAACGGTGTCGCTAAAAATTTCATAAAATATTTTAATGAGGAAAAAGGTGTATCTCATCATTATTACATAATATTGGTATTAGGGGGAATATGGAATGAAATATCCCAACATAATCCGAATAAAATTTAGATGAATAACATAAAATGAAAGAAACAAAAGAGGATGTTTACCTCTTGATCTCTTCTCCTAGAGATCCTTCTTAAGATCTTTAGTTTTGGTATTTTGGTGAGACCAGCAGCTCTAGGATGTGTGGAAGAATATTGGGGAGGGAATGTGGCATAAATTATACAATTCTTATGTCTTGAGAGGTGTGGGAGAAAAAGGGTAATGAGTGTGGTATTTATAGGGGAGGAGAGGGGGTATTTTTCATTATTTTAATCACTATTATAATATTTTTGCTCAAGACTATGAATAATCTTAATTCATGTGACCCCAAATAGTAATAATGGAATGCGAGTTCGAACCAAGTGGGATTAAATCACTTATTATGTCATAAATAGTGAATTTAACTGATAATTTGAACATACAGTATTTTACTGTATTTCACTATTCACTGAAAATTCATGAATTTTAGAAAAATCCAAAAAATTCACCATTACCAATTCTCAATGTGTAGAATTCAAAAATGAACTCCATTTTTTGAAAATAATTTTCTAATTATTATTAATTTATTTTTTAAATAAAATCATACTTAATTCAAAAATTAATAATTTAAAAACTATAAATTCTTTTAAATCACATTTAAAAATTAATCAAGATGTCATTATCTTAAATCCTTAAGAAAATAAAATAATAATATAATTTACTATTCATTAGGGTCGTATTACTATTCATATTACTATTCATAAGGGTATGTTACTATTCACCAAAAAAGTAGGTTAGTTCTATCAGACTCCAAATAACTTACTGAACACAATTTTAGATGACTGTTTTTCAAAATTCAAAACATAGAAGTGGAAAAATTATGTTTAATGGTTAGTTTATAAAGGTATCATAGTATTCAGTAGTTCATTTAAGCACATAGTGTTTCCTTTTAAAATATCAGGATGTTACATCCCCCCCCCACTAAATAAATTTCCCCCTCAGAATTCATTCATTGTACTTATAATTATGAATATACATATCAATAATTATGAAAAAGGATTTTATTATGTGTACATAACTAACCAGATGTTGAAAAGTAAATTCTATCACTAATTTTTTTTTAAAAAACCAACATCTAATCTCCAATGTTTTCTAGACCATTCCTCTGATACCAACTATAAATCCACAAACCTGAACATCCAAATTCAGAACTAAAACATGTTGTGTATTTTTTTATATTTTATAACAGAAAAATACATAGTACATTATACAACTGAGGACCTTTTCCGGTCTAGGTTCTGGAGTTTTTCAAGGATTTTACACATCAACCCTTAGACACAAAATCATCTTGAGACATACTCATGACAAAAAAGATTTTTAGGTATCTCAATTTGGATAGATGATAATTTTTACAATCCTCTAGTGAGGTATTTATTTTCCATGTATATTCATAACTCCATATTAAATTTCTATTAAGCAAAGAATGAAATAAATTTCAATATGAGGTAAGTGTGATTGGGTCATGGATAGATTTTTGAGGTTAAAAAATATAAATGTGAGAGTTGAAAATGATAGAGAATTTTTTTTATATATGTGTTATGATGGATTTTTTTTTTGAAAAAGTTCAATGAAATTTTTTCACTTTATATTCTTTTGTCGATTTTGATTCAGATATTTGATTATTACACTAGAGTACAATGGTTATGTGTGAAGGAATTATGAATCTCCTATTTTAATACATTATATTCTGTAATTAAATTTTTTTAGTCCATTTAATTTTATGTTCTAAGGTAATTTTCACATTTTTAGGTTTCATGAACAATTTTATTTTAAATGTGAAATTGGATTAATTTTGGGATTTAAAGAGTTTTTTTACTTTAATATTTCATTAATAACATTTTCTACACTGATCCAAATTGTAAAATTATGTTTCTATGATTTCATATTAATTTGAATACATTTCATTTAGATTGGGAAAATACTGGATCCAAATATATGAGGCCAAAGTAATGCTCACAAGTGGGGTCTTGGAATTTATGCATAGATTTGATGAATTTTGAATATGATCCAAAATCTTTGAAAGTACTTATCCAAATGAGATTAAATTTTACATGAATCTAGAGAAGATCCAAGGAAGAAATTAATCAACTATGGATACTCTAGATTCAGTATCTTTCAATGAAATAAATGTATGTTAAACTAGAGGAGTGGAATTCAAAGAGTCTAGATGTATTGAAAAGTTTTCTAGAGTACTTTTCTATAACTATAGTCAGACATATCCAATGATGATTATTATTGTTTTTTGAGAGAATAAAAAAGATACAATGGAACTAATTTTTAGAATACTACTTTGTTATATGTTCCCGTTTAATGGTACAAAAATGAACCAACCTTTGGAGGTAAATTTTGGAGAAAAAATGATCCAACCCTTGTGCTTATAAATTGGTGATTCCACGTCTCTCAAAAGAGTTGTGAATTTTAAATATATGAGGATATGTTTTTCTTTTGTAATATTATTATAAATTTTAAATATATACATATATTATTCTTCTTAATCTCTCATTATTTATTTTCTATTTTGTGTTCTTACACTATTTCCTTCTCAACTCCTTGAAAATGGACGACTAACCTCATTTCATGTTCGGGGGAGAGAGTAGTTCTTGCTTTGATTTTTCTATACTTGAATGTATATTTCTTATTCTATTTTGATAATTTGGTGATATTTAAACTGATTAGGGTGTGTGGTATCCCCATTTCTTCTATCATCCATTTTATTATTCCTCATTCACAAATATTCTTTACCTTTAATATTTAAGTCATTCATAAAGTAGAGTTTGACATAGGTATTAATGTGGAAGAGTATTATCCTATATGAATAAGTCTCAGTGTGGGTTAATTTCAATTCAAACTAGTTTATTTGGTGTAATAATCCTTGATCACTAAAATTAATGGAATAATGATATTTTTTTTATATAAAGATAATATAGATCACATTGAACTCCCAAGTGTAGCAACCCTTCTCTTCTTTCTTTCTCTCTCACTGACTAAATTCTATCTGTAAGTTTATTTTTGCAATTTAATTTATGTATTTATATATCAATTGTATTTTTTTAAAATCCACATTATATTTGTATTTATTGTTGTTAGTATATTTTAATTTATGAATATTTATACTAGATAAATAGTCTATGTGAGTGGTTTCTTCAAGAGATTGACCATAGTTGTACAATATACTACATTCCTAGATAAATAAAAATATTGATTTTGGATTCATGAAAAATATCCTCTATCACATGGTGAAAATTTAATAATTGAGCATATAGAGGTGAGTATAACAATACCTAGCATGGTCATCCTAAGTAGTGATCCGAACTTATAAAAACCTGTACCTGTATTCATAAATAATCATTGTTGAAAATATGATATTGCTCGATGTCATCAATGGGAATATCCATGATTAATCTAAATTAATCTAACCATTGCTCTCTTTCATCAACCTTTCCAAATAACCATGCTTATTCAATATATAAATATAAATCATATCTCACAACCCGTTATAGAAATTTAAGTATATAATTAACTATAGATGAACTAATCAGGATATATAGGATAAAATACACATCTTCAATTATCTCTATTGAACTTAAGGGAGAAAATGTGTCTTCACCTATCTCAAAAGAATTATAAGAAATAAAAATATATAAAATACAGTATAAAGAACATGTCTATAAAGATAGAACCTATATACATTTCTAAAAATCATATGAAATAAACATCTCCAAGGAAAAATATATATAATAGGATACTAGACGAAATACGCATCTCCATGGATGTAATTGTATATCTAGTACTCATATTTCCTAGAGATGTGGGTAGGAGGAGAGATATTGTTTGGTGTATCATCATCTACCTCGATCCCTATGTTGTGGGAGGTAAGGGGTGCCTCCACCCAGGTTAATTAGTGTCTATGTCATTCTCATAATAAGTATTCAAGTGTAACTACTCATCACCAACTATCTCATCCATCATATTCTTATATCAAGGGTACTTGAGGAATTATCCATTTTTATATATCTCACACTGGATATCTTAGAGAAATTACTCATCTCCAGTTATCTCATAGAAATATTATATCTATATCAACCTAAAGAAATTGGTGAGTGGTGGAAGATACATTCACATGTTATCATTAGTATCTACCCATATTAGTTGGTTATACAAGGTATAATCACTATCATCTCACTCTAACCCTAGATAGAGGGTGAGTGCAAGGGAGATCCCCTATATTATCTTCTCACCATTCATATTCATCTACAAGAGTCTACATCATATCTCAAGGTGACTAATAACAAACACAATAACCACTTAAACAAAATCAAGGATCCTCTAATCAGTCCCATAAAATTTCTTGGGTCACAAACTAGCTAATGAATCCTTCCCAATGAATTTCAACTTCACAAAATAATAGGGAGTGAACAATAATTAAATAATTGATAAATTTTGTTATTAAAATATTTATAGAGACACATAAAAATTTATTACATACAACTCTCCTCACATAAGTATTCTTTAATTATCCTAATTAACTCATTGTAGTTCTACTAGGTTACCCAATTGATTCTAATTATCTAAAAATTTTCCAAAGATATTCAACCAGTTTATTAATTAAATTATATTCCACCATTCCCTATTCACTTTGTTTCATTCTAAGAACAATCATTATCTACTTCCAAATCATTCATAGTGATACCACACTATCTGAGGTAATACCCTTCATGTATGTCATATCATTGTTTTATTCTTGAATGGACTGAAGGCCTTAAATGTTTATTCATTTTTGATCATCCCTCTTTTAAGGGTTGAAGGGGAACCCTTACATGGCCTATAGGCTTCGTGACATTACATGACCCAAAGGTCTTAGAGGAATTCATTCCAGGCTGTGACTACTTAGAACTGCCCCTCCCAAGCGTTTGCATCGTGATCATCTATCCACCTTCACAGAGTTGTTTGGCTAGATGTCCTATGCAGAAATGTGCTAGCTTGGTACCAATGGAAGTTTCCATACCATCTCATTCTTAAAAATTTTATAGCTCTGCTCTGGTGAATATGCTTATATTTAATCCTCCTCTAGAGCTTGTTCTTTATAGAATATATCTGGTTTACTTATACACATCATGTAGAACAAAGGCCTTGAGATGTTCTGAAGGCCTTGAGGTGTCATAAAATCCTTGAATACACAAAGTCCTGGGTGGCTCGAAGGTCTTGGAAGACTTGAGGACAAAACCGATGGCTTGAAGGTGAATAGTTCTGGCTACTATAGTTCCGAACATTACCTACTACAGTAACTACTACAGTGTCTATTGTTGTATTGCTACAGTACCCAAAATATGTCTTCGCTTAGATTTAATCTCAGGTATCATGTATTCACTTGAAGAGTCCCCACAAATGAGGCTAGGTATCATGTTTATATCATCATTTCATTCCCATTTTGACTTATAACCTTATTCACCATTACAGGCTATTATAACTCAATCTCCCCACTCCCTTTTTATTTCAATTTATTTCATTTCATATCTTGATATAACTGAATTAATTTATATAATCTATTCAAATCTTTAAATTTTTTATCGTGATAAAAAAATTAAATAATTCCCCACTTCTTATTAACACTACCTCCCAAATTTATGTAGATATATTATTCATTCTTTATTTTGACAACTCACTTTTATATCTATAATTATTTAAACTCCATTTCTACATTCTCATCCAATAAATTTCATATGAACTCCATATAGAATTCATTATTTCAAATTAATTCATGATCTATATATATTTTATCATCACCTATTAGGATAAACATTATAAATTTAATAATTTTCTCTCTTTCATGATCCACTTATCAGAACCACTAGTTCTCAATATAGACCAACCACAACTTCTAGTGATTATGTAACTCACCCATTTGTTTAATTCATGTTAAAATTTATATTTGTAATGATAATAATATTATTATTACTTGGATAACCCAAATAAAACTATACATCATGGTCTATGAATTTTTATTTTGATCCGTTTCATTTTTTATAACTTACTTCACAATGTTTAATGGACATCCATTACTCAATAAATTATTTTAGTCTATCCAAATTATTATTTTTTAATAATAATATTTTTTCATAATTATGTAATCATAATTATCTTTATTAATCTTTCAAACATTCTTAAAATACCCTAAACAAGATTCTATTGGGTTCAGGATATCAGAAAGTTTTCAACAAAATTGTTGGTGTCAAAATAATTTCCAGATGAACCCTCATGTGTGGCTTCCTTATCATCCTATTAGAGGGTTATATGTTGCACCACTATGAACCCACTACATGTTTCACTTTGGTTCTAACCACATTGGGTGCCTCTCCACCATCCAATCATAATGCTCGAGTGATCGGGTTATCTAGAATTGCAAGACTAAGGGTGAATGATACCTTCCTTCACCAATGTCTAATCCAATTCGATCAAACAACTCCCACACAATTATCCATAACCCCTAGGTAGGGTTTATGTAGTTTAATTCATTTCATATAATCTGTTTGATCAGGAATTCATTAATAAAGCTGTTATTGGGTATAATGTCTCACTAGGCCATAGGGTTTAGGGATGATGTGGAAAATTATTAGATAGCCCTTCCTTCATTGGATGAATTAAATCATACAAAATCATAATTTTAGACCATCATAAATGGTTTTTGACCTATTTTTACAACTTTCATTTTACACAAAACCTCATACCCCGGTATTTTCCATCCACCTAATTCCATATACTACCTCAATTTCTAAAAAATTGGTTTCTAAGACCCTTAAGATAAAGATATATGTTAAGAATAATATAATTTTATTTTTAAAAAATATTTCAATCAATAAATATAATAGAATTAATTAAAAATCCAATAGATTCATCTCTTGATGACTATTATAGTGTTGTACAGTAGGTAACATAGATTAATCATAAGAAGTAATTATCAATACATTATCAAGACCCACTTTAAAATTTTTCTCTAAGTTTCCTAAAAATTAATTCATTGAATATAAATTAATATAAAGGCATTGGATTATTTACATCATTTGGTTTATGAATTTAAAAGTCTTTTTCCAAATTCAAAAAATAATCTTCTCTAATTTTTTTGAACAGTTTTAGTTTGTGAAAAATATCTCTATGATTACTTGAAATTTGTGCACTGAAATATCATAATCTATATGATATTATAAAGGGAATGAATAGTAGAATAACATACCCAAATTTAGCTTCCAAATTATAATTATAAACCCAAAAAATAGGCAGATATAAGTTAAGGTCATAAATAATGGGTTGGAATTAAAGAACCATACCTCTCTTTGATGATCCAATAATCTATGGCCATGGTCCTCTAATCTTTGATGATCCTCCATGTGGCTATCTCCATGGTGGATGCTACCATGAACCTTATCTCTCCTCTAAATTATTAATATAAAGGTTATGAGATATGAGTAAATAATTTAATGTAATTAATTTTTATTTCTAATAATTCACTAAAAATAAATCATGGCTACTGTGTACGCACTTAACGTCACCTGAAAATTATGAAAAAAAATATCATATGATAAACACCCTATTCTAGACTCAGTGGAATATCTTTTAATATTAATCACTCCATTTAGGAGGATTTTTTAAAATCAAAAATTAATATTTTTTCATGAATACTTTTTAGAGATCAATTAAAGCCACTAAATCATTTCATTTACCTCAAATGACTAAAAATCAATCCCATAACACTAAAATTAGTGTTGAATTCCATGCATAGAAAAATTAAACCTTGGAAAAAATACATACTGTTACATCTTACCCACCATAATAATATCTATCCTATAAATGAAACAAACCATAGATAGCATGATCAATGAATTCATCACTCTATAATCTCATAAAAAGGAACCGTCTATAACATTGAAAACCAATAACAAAATGACAAGGAACATCAAGGCTGATAACCAAGAACTACCACATAACCATCCACAATCTCAAGAGGAAGAAATAATAATATGTCTCCTCACTAATCTGACTAGATCAAGGTCTCCCGTCAATAAAAAATAGTTTCACAACTAAACGATAGGGATCATCACATTTTTATAAACCATTCCCAAAGAAAAACATGATTGTCACAAGGCTAACTATGTCAGTACTCTCACACAAATAGTTACATAAGTTTCTTATACCAATGCTTGAACATCAAGATCCAAGATAACTTGTTGATCATAGGTCAAATCAAGAGTTAATATCATCTCATTATTTCATATGATACCAACATAGTTTATACATCTAAAGGAAAAGTGTTAAACTCCCCATATTTAAGGAAGATTTCAATTATTCCATATGAATGTATTCCATCAAAATCAACATCTTCACTTACCGCTTATCACATGTTGACATAGAAATTAAGGATCATAGTCACTCTATAATAACTACCTTAATATAACCACACAATATCAAAAACATGGGGTCCCACAATCCAACCAACAACATCACCAACATTTAATCTTATGATATTCAATCTAGGCACTAAATGAAATTTCACAATAACTCAATAATAGAATTAAAGAAATTGTAATGAAATCACTAATCGAATGATAAAAACCCACGGAGCAATTCAATTCTAGATATAAATGATTAATAATATAACTATAGATAATCACTTTGTATGTTTCATAATTTCCTATTTACTTCAAGTAAATAACACCTTATAGCTTATCATATCATTCAATTTAATGTAAAAAATTTACTTAACTTCTACCCATATGCATGAGAAACCCCCCGATTGCATATAATATTCTCATCACACTGGAATCCTTTAAACCTCATAGTAATCAATCCTAACTATTGATAACTAATCATGATCATAATGTTCATGCATCACTAGAAATAATATAATCTTACTTTTTAGCAACTCATAGACATATACCAATCATTAATGGGGAACATACCACATATCTTAATTATTATTGATGAGAAAACACTATACACCTATATTCCCCACCATTGTCACTCTAATAATTTATTATCATGATCTCATGACCATATCATTCATTTGGAAATTTTTTAGAATTCACTCACTATTTTCAAACTCAATAAAAGTTACATGATTCTTATAAAAAGGTTTTTTTGTGTCATTTTCACTCTATTATGGGAACTACTACCAAGGATTCCTTGAATCAACATCCTTACCTCACAACCATGAAGCACAATGGTTGATAATTTATTACATCCCACCTAACCACATCCAAAGAGGATAGTCTTTCCCCATATAAATGATTCACAATGGTCTGTTCTAAGCTCTAAAAAACCAATTATCTAGAGAATAGAGACACTTAAAATTCAATAAAAAGAATCATTATCCATTTTCCCATAATCCTCACACTAATCTCCGTAGTAAATTCCTAATCACTAAAAAAATCCCAGCCAATAGACAACCTCATATTGAATGAGAAGCATTATAGTACATACCCATTTAGAGTCTCTTAACCTATAAAATAAGAATAAATGAACCATTTACTTTCTTTTATAGAATTGTGGATTTTTGTTAATGGTGGAGGAACACACTATAGAAAGGATTCTCATGAGAGCATCCATTACTACCAGAGTGATCCCATCTTTTTGTTGGAATGGTGTAGCCATGTCTATTGTTTGAAGTTCGGACAACTACTAATGGACCATATTATACTCCAAGCCTCAATTCTCATAGATCTACCACTACAATGAGGTCGATGGGGATTCCAAGGAAAGCACCCCCCTTACTGGGGGTTTGGGGGATGAAGGTCCCTGACCATAATTTATCAATATAAATGAAATTCTAACCACTATAGTAGAGATGACTAGTTACACAAACAGATTTAATATATTAGTATGGACTTTAGTATGGTTTTTGTTATAGAAATGACTAGCGATACTGACAGGATACTATAACTCTGTAGACTTACTGCAATTAATATTTTAGTATGGTGTAATTACTATGTTGATTCATATATTTATCAACATGGTTTATTGTATCATCACATTTATTTATAATATCATTTTGATATATGTTTCCTACATTTATATATTTTTCCATGTGTTCTTTCCCTTGATATACTGAATTTTTTCTACCTCACAATGGACGTAGGGATTTTTTTTCAACCATATAAATCATATGTCTTATGATCTTATTATTTTAATTTTTTCTATATTATACTCTTATTATAGAATTTTTTTCATAATTTCTCCTTAAGTTTTTTCATAATAAATGTTATCAGAGCTAGAGTATATAAGGTTTAGGATATAATTATTGAATTGAATGATCACTATTGATGAAGGAAAGTTAATGATCGATTGTTTTAATATATTTGAATTTATTTATTGAGGAATTTTTATAGAAGATTATCCTTATCAAAAAAATATGAAATTTACACTTCTTGGTGTTAAACCAATAAATATGGAAAAAATATATAGTAGTTAATGGATTAATGGGTTCGAAGAGTTATTCACCTTACGTTGGCTAAAAACATAGAATTCAAAATCATAGAGGACATGATAATGGATGGGTTATTGAAATATCTTGAAAATGTGTATCAGAACCCTTTTATATCAAATAATGTGTACATTGTTAAATGAATATTAAATATAATAATAATTGATAGGATGTTTGGTTTCATTCATGTCAAAAAAATAAACACCATCACAAGTTTGTTGAAATTTATGGGACTTATGCTAGATGATTAGGTATGTCCACTAGTTTTAATATCTTCATTACCTAAATTTTATAAAGAAATTATAATATCCATGAGTGGTTATATGGGGAATAAAAAGTTGAATCCAAACGATGTGATATATCTAATACAATATTAAGATATTCAATGAATATAGTTGGTAAGATTCTATTTCCCAACTATTCACATAGATAAAATATTTTGATACATGAAGTAATATAATTATATAGGATAATCAAATTCGAGAGAAAATAGAAAATACAAGGTAAAGTGGAATGGTCCTACATATAACACTTTTGATAAGAAAGGAAATATCTAGAATAAGTTAAGATAAAAATAGAAGAAACCTAAAACAAATATAGAAAACACAATAGCTGAAGGGTTTGATAATGTCTTGTTGCTAAGTGTCGATATACCTTTGCAATCTTGGATTTTAGACTCAAAGGTATCCTTTAATTCGACATCAAATATGTTATTCCTAAATAATTATTTTTCCATAAATTTTGGAAAGGTACATCTTGTTAAGATAAACCTATGAAAATTTTTGGAATTGATGACCCAAATATTAAGACCAATAGTGGGAGTTTAGTAATTTTGGAAATGTTTGATATATCTATAGGCTGAGAAGAAACCTTATTTTTATTTGAAAACATGATGATATAGGATTTGGCCCCATGTTCACTAGTTGTTCATTGAAAATTTTCAAGGGTTTTATGGTCATAAATCATGAAGTAAAGAATGTAACACTATATAATATGATAGAACATTACATGGAAACGATTATAATAATAAATTTCTCTAGGGATTCACAACTATGGAATTAAATGTTAGGACACATAACTGATAACTAGATGAAGGGGTTTTCACAAAAGGAATGCTACTAGATCTAAAGTTAGTGGAAATTTACTTATTTGAAGATTTTATATTTGTAAAGTGGTAAAAGATATCATTTACAAAAAATGGTAGAACACTAATGTTCGGGAAGTAAAACCCAATGAAAACTGATATTTGGGTGGGCTACATGAGTACCTTCCCTTGGAAAGACACTATATTATGATTCATTTATTGATGAATAAAAAGGTATATATGGGTATATTTGCTAACAAAATTGAATTTATTCACCAGGTTTTGAATGTGGGATAACTTTCTGGAGAATGATTTAGGATAAAAGATGAAATTCATGAGGTTTAACAATATAGGAGAGTATAAAAACAAATAGTTTAGGGAATTTTATGCTAATTTTGTACTTTGGTGGGTGAATACTCTTCCATGAACACCACAATATAGTGGGGTGGATAAAAGGATTCACATGACATTGAATTAATGTTTCAATATTATATAATTAGACTTGGAATTACCCAAGAATTTATATATAGAGGCAGTGAATATAGTAGTTTATCTCACTAATTGGAGTCAATATGTACCAATGGGAGAAGTTATACCCAAGGATATCTTGTTTGGAAAGGATGTAAGACTCCCATTTATGATACTGGTTTTTTAGAATATATACATATAGATACTGATTCAAGGGAAAATCTTGATACTAAGTCCAAATCAGGTTTATTTATTATATATAGTGCTAAGGAGTTTGGATATCACTTTTTGGATGATGATGATAATAATATCATCTAGATGAAAATTATTTTTAAATGAATATTTCATATTCAAGGACTATCGTATGGTTTAAAATTATGGTGGGAATAAATAATCAAGGTTTCAAAAGAAAGTAGAGATTGAAGTTGTATATGAGCATGTACAAAAAAAATTGTGGAGCCTAATTCTAAAGTGGATTCAAGGAGATAAACAAGGATGATAATACCTGTGTATAGGTATTCATCATCCCTAAAATATTTTTCATTGAATAATGGTAGAGATCCAGAATTCTTTGAAGAGGTAAAACATTAAAACGATTATAACAAGTGGGAATTGGATATGAAGAATAATATTTATACAGTTCATGAGATAATACCTTTTATAGAAAGAAAGAAAACATTACATAAAATGGGTATAATGGGTCAATTAAGGACTTGGTGGAAAGTGGAGGTATAAGGTAATGATGGTGGTTAAATGATTTCAATAGAAGTAAGGTATGGATTTCATAGAAAGTTTCTCACTTTTAGAGAATAGTACCACTATCTAGGTGGTTCTTATTATTGTTTCATTATAGGATTTAAATATGGATCAGTTTGGTGTGAATACTGTTTTATTTTATAGAGATTTGGAGGATGAAATATATATGAAGAAACTATAACGATTTTTTAAGTTGAGAAAGGAATACCTAGTGTGTACACTCTATAAAAGTTTATATGGGTTAAAGAAGGAACCCAATAAGTGGAATAATAAGTTTTATTCATTCATGAGTAAAAATGCATAAAAATAATTTATCTTAGATCAGTGATTTTATTTCAAATATTTTGGTGATGGATATATTATATTACTTTTTTATATAGATGACATGATCATTATAGGATAATTTATATAGAGGATAAATGATTTTAAAGGGAAGTTGGATAAGTAGTTAAATATGAATGATTTTTGATAATATAGTATGATTTTGGGGATAAAGATCAAGATAGACCATGAAACTATAACCATGATGTTATTATATTCTAACTACATAAGAAAAGTTTTGATTAGATTTAGAATACTTAAATAAAATCCATTTTTTATTCCAATGGAAACCCATTTAAAATTGTCAAAGGAATAAGCACCAAAGACAATAGAAGAGGATGAGTACATATAAAATGTCCATTATGCATCAGCTATTGGAAGCTTGATATATTCCATTATATATACTAGACCCTATATTACTAATGTAGTGGGATTTATGAGATGGTACATGAGTAACCCTAGAAAGACACATTGATAAGTTTTTAAGTTGATGAGGTTTATAAAGAAATGAAAGAAATTATACGTGTTCTTTTTGAATTTAAATTTATTTCATGTGAATGTGGATACTGGCCTCAGAGGTGATTTCGATAGTAGTAGGAGTACCACAAGTTATTTTTTACCAACGGGGGAACATTATTAAATAGGATATCGTGGTTATAAAAGGTATTGGCTACATATTCTTAAATCATGGACGATTTTAACCTATCGAACATTCAAATTTCTGGTGTTCTTTTAATGCTTATAGTGACACTCAGGTCAAATCCTCAGCGATTGTACAAATTTTTGAATCGATTGTTTTTTGTTTATATTTTTAATGGGGGGTTTGTTTGTAGAGCTTATGTGAAATGACTGATTTATGGAGTTTGATTTAAAAAATTATTATATATTGTTGTGAGTTCATTATTTTGTATTTCATAGTATGATATCCTTGAAATTTTCAAAACATTTCATTTAATTAACATCTATTTCACAAGATGTCTTCAATCGGAATTCTAAGTTTTATCTTTAATCCAAGCCTTAACTAGGTTTCTAATTTTCATCAATTATTATTGATGGAAGGATCAATATTTTATAAACCCATGTGTATTTTTGGTTCCAATAGTCCATGTAATCCACATGTGAAACAAAATATGTTATTAATATATATTATTTCTTATTTTATATACACAGTATTAATTCAAAGAATTTTAAATGAGAAAATGATCTCAATAACTTAACATCCACAAATTATGAATCACCAAAATGGTATATTTTTTTAACCATTTATATGTTTAGTAATCTGGTTGAATATTCTTATAGTGATTAGTTATAAAGAGAACAAAAAATGAACAAGATAAGAAAAAGGTGGTGTGCTGAACACACACACAAAACATGAAGAGAGGTAAATACATGATTTTTATTGAATAGAAAAGTCAAAAAAGGGGAGAATTTTCAACTTGATTTAGAATAGTTTGAGACCATTAAAATTAAATTAGATAATCTTTATGAGAATTAGATATTATGATCATGAAACATGCATTAAAATTTAATTGAAATGAAAAAAAACTTACATGATTAAAATTGAAAACAAAAGAAAACAATAATGAAAAGAAAAGTGAAAGAGAGGTATATATTTTTGAAACTATATTAGGGAATTTCCTCCTAGGCCCTTGGAAATCATCTAGTCATTCAAAATATTCTTCTTAATTTCTAATATTCCAACCCTTTGCAATGAGAAGAGGGGAGTTCATTTATAGCCAAAGGTGGTCGACTGTTTGCATTATAAATATTACCCTCAAGTTTGGTTGACAATTTCACCATTTAAACATATGAATATGTAGAAATATTATTCTTAAAAATTTTATATGTGTATTTGGAAAGTTAAACCTCCAAATTTTGTTTCCATTGTTCTTTTTTATCCATAGTTGTGGCTATTCTCCTAAAAAATGTGTTGTCCTGTTTTGTTTCATGTTTTCCCTTGGTCTAAATGTGAATGCATTTTATTCGAAAAATATCCCATAAAAATATTTACCATTTCTTCTAAAAACTTGGTCACCTACATCTTTTCTTTCACACCACAAAATATAATTTCAAATGGTCAATTTTATTGGGAGGAAATTCAATAATGGTGGGATTTATTCAATTCCAATACAGAATTGTCAGTTATACATTATTACATCAATTGGGACCCTTTTTGTCGATTGTGGACGTGAAATTTTTATCCAAGATTTAATGAAATGTCCCAATACTTCTGATGGAGTTTCATAGAATTTGGATATTGGGAATAAGCCCAGAAAATATAACATCACAGGCAGTCCAGTTTCTTTGACAGATTCTTGGGTCCTTCTTTTCTGGTCTATATGGACATTAAAATTATATAATTAGGTAAATATCATGTTGATTGATTTGTAATAAATTTAATGAGGAACACTAAAACAAATAATTATTCAATTTTGATATGCAGGGTGATAGTTATGATTAAAATAGTAAAGTGACTATAGTTTGGATTAATTCAAATAATGCTCAAAAATTATATTTAATATTAAAACATGGGTATTTCACACCAATTATACAATATTACATCAAAATAATTAAAGGAAAAGATAAAAAGTTATGATTAAATGAATATCATAAACTCCCCACACTTAGACTTGTTCATTTCCTCATGTATATCAAATAGAAAAACATAATTAAATAATTTTTACTCGCCAGAAAATATTAAAAAACTTTTTTCTCTAATTAGGGTGTCTAGACTAGTTCACTTATCCATAATGAATTCTACCAAAAAATATTATAGTAACAATGTTCAAAAAACAATTCATTTTTCATGCTCAAAATTCTAAATGAAAAATATAGGCACTCGGAACTCACTCCTCTAAAGATAATAAAAATTTATTTATGGAGGTCAATTTATTCACCAACCAAAAATGAAATCATAAATTTTATAAGAGATGACAACATTAATTCCCTATCTTAAAGTGCATGAGAATCATGAGGTATTTTTAGGTGGTTTTAGTGGCTGTGTCATGGTAGTAATATAATTTCTAAAATTTTGGAAAAGAGGGGTAAAAATCAACATGGATAAAGTAATAAACATTTTTTTGAAATGAAACATGGAAGGAAATAGAATCACATTTTTACAATGGAATTAATGATTGAATTATGACATAAAATAGATAAAAAATTATAAGAGGATGAAAATCTTGAATATTTATTAAACATAAAACTTCTCCCAACAACATAAGAAAACATGATGTAAGTGTTCTTTTTTTTCTTATTTTTTTTCAAAAGTTGAACTTTAAAAAAATATCACACTCATCTCCAAAACCATGTTTAATCTAATCATGAAAATAATTTTAATATTTATAAGAAGATCAAAGGTTAAATAATAGTGACATTGACCCTCCTAAGACATAACCCATTCATTTTTTCATTTATCTCGTTTTTTATGTATTTTTTTTTCTTATTTTTCAATTTTTAAATTTTTTCAATTTTTTTGAATAAATTTCAATAAAATTTGTACAAAATGACATAAACATGAATACATATCTAAAAATATCTGAATGAAAACCTATCCCCTACACTAAAATGGATCATTTCCCTCAAGAATATGTTAACGTGTTGAAAATCAAGGAAATGATGACGAAAATAAAATCCATTCCCCACAAAATTAAATTTAAATAAATTATATAATGAAAATACATATAGAGGTTGGGTGGAAAAAGGTTTTGGGAATGGAAAATTTCTATAAAAAATGTGTTTTATGGTCTCTAAGGGGAATTCATATGGAGGATCAATGTAAGGGTAATGGGAGGCTATTTTTCTATTTTGAGTATCACGTGGTTCAATAAACACCTCTATCATTTTAATGTATTCTAAAGTATGAAATTCAAATCAAAGGCCCAAAAATCAAGACACTTAATCAGGGGTGAAAAAACATAATATGAAAACATGTTCTTATTTTACCATGTCATTAATGCTAACATTGTTTCTAACATTTGGGGAAAATAATTTTCTAAATAAAAAATTTAGCATTAAAAAATTATTATTCTTGTCACAAAATTATTTATCCTGATTTATGATGAAAATTTAAAAATTTTTAGTTTAAAACAAGTCATTGGGCTCTCCAAAATGTTTTTAAAAATTTCCAAAATTTAATGTTGAGTAACTGTGACTTTTTTTTTATTTTTTAGTTTTTTTTAGTTTTTTTTATACACACCCACAAAAAATTAAAAGATGAAAAAGGGTTTTATTAATAAAATAGGAAAATAAAAAATTATAATGATATAATAAGAATAATAATTATAAAAATATAGAGATAAAGAGTAGGAGAAAGAAAATAGGGAGATAAAGTTAAAGGGAAATATGTGCCCTTGGTTTTGATGTGGTGGGTCATCATCTCTATACAGTATTGGGTAGGTAGAAGTTGATATGGTTATTTGGTTATATCTCTTCTCTGGTGATTCTTGGGAAAATTTACATTAACTAATAGAATAAAAATATAAAAATCATTATTAAATTAATTAAATACTAAAAATAAATTAAAATTTCATAATAGTGAAGGAAAACTTGAGTTTCCTCCCATGAAGTGTTGCATTTATTTTTTCTATCGTATATCATTTTGTAGTGGACTACCCATAGTATAATTATGGACACCATGTTTTCTTAACTCTATTGTGTTCCTAGAAAAATTTATCCTTTTGGTGTTTCTGGTTGTTCATTTTATAATTTCTTCCCTGCCTTATTGTTTTGCTTACAATTCAATGGTGGTGGAAATAGAATGTGGATATCCTCCCTTTGGTCTTCAACTTGATGAATGATGTAGTCCACCAAGTGTTGGTTTTATATTCTTTGAGGTTTAGAAATATGATTCAATTATGATGGTGCATTGACATGTGGTTCACACAATATGAAATTAAAGCATTAAATCCTAGTTTTTTTAAGTCGTTCTTTTCATCACCTTCCAATATGAAGTAATGAGGATCAAAGGGGACATGAGACTAAATATATTTTTCAATATCCTTTATATTAATGTTATTTTCCATATAATGGTCAATTTCAACCTCACTAGTCATCACTTTATTAATTAGGGAACAAATCTCATAACCTTCGCAGCCATTAGGATAAGATTACCACATTGGTTCAAGGCTCACATGACTTATAAAAGAATTTTTAGAATTATGGATAAGAAATTATGAATGATGGATAATATTATTTGAATCAAAAAAATAACCATTCTAATTCATTTTCCTCATTATAAAACAAGTTATATAAGTGGATATTATAGGTGATATGGTATTCCAAAGAGTTTTTAAGATCATTTACATCTATATAGTTTACATGTGAAAGTTCAACATCAGCTTCTCCATTTATTAATTGGTTAAAAAGGATGAAAAAATAACAAACTCCTCTTTAATTTGAATAGGAAGAGCATTATGGATCAGAGTTCAACACACTCTCATAGATACTTTTATAATCATAGACAGATAATACAGAGTGATTCTCTGAAGGTATCATATTGCTTGAAAAATATTAAACTTGGTGAGTTGGTCACTAAATTTCATGGATAAGATACTATAATGGACAATAATTTTGGTTTTATATGTCATAAGAGGAGATTGACCAGAATTTTTCTTCCCCTCTATATTAATGACATAAAAATTATATGGGAATAAAAATCATTGACCCAAACAAGTACATCATTGATTATACCCTCAAGAATAGTAGTGATTAGATTGGTTAACTGGATGAAAACACTCATTGGGTGCAAGGGATCTAGACCAAGGTTGGAGAAGATGGATTTGTACATGAAATTTATTAATTTTATTAGGTTTATGAGTGCACAATTGAAGTTGAAACTCCCTATTTGGCATGAAATTGTAATAGTCCATAGATATTTTCACTCATGGGAATAGATTGTTGGGTTAAAACATATTCAATGGTCATATGATGTCTCTTAAGGGTGAAAAATTCCTTAAGAAGTTTTGTATACT
This sequence comes from Viscum album, assembly GCA_963277665.1. Lineage (NCBI taxonomy): Eukaryota > Viridiplantae > Streptophyta > Magnoliopsida > Santalales > Viscaceae > Viscum > Viscum album. Next base: position 1,934,184,457 of record OY728128.1, read on the forward strand.
TAGGTATTTGTTTTATGGAATCTAAGAGGGGAATGTTGACCTCAACATGTCTAAACATGTCATTAATTTTAGAATCATTCTCAAAGGGCTTCTTAGACTTAGAGACAGATTGAGGAAAAGAAATTGTTTAATTAGAGAGATAGAAGGAGGTGAGGGAGTGGATTTGGTTTCTTTTTATAGTCTTTTTATTCTTTTTACAACACAACATTTAAAGTGAATTTATAGGATTCATCATGATAAATAAATATTTTCTTTCCCATTATCAATGAAATTTCACTTATTTTACCCTTGTGGTTGGGAAATGGTTGAGCTGGGAGTTCGAAATAATTGGATTGTTGCTTCTGGAAGATGTGGGATGTAAGATAGACAATTGTTTTCAATGATTTTTAGTCTATAATGGGTGAATGAGGAATGATATTCCATAGAACCCTCTCATGTATGATTAGAAGAAGAGTAATATCCCACATTATTATTTTCTTTATTTTGGTTCTTGGGAAATCAATTGTATTGGTTTGGGAACTAAGAAAGATCACTAGTATAGTGGAAGATAGGAGGAGTAGGAAGAAGATTTATCCTTTGATGTTGAGGTAAAAAAACATAAGGTTTTTGGAAGTTACCACCACCTTTACCTTATTGAAATTAGTTTAGATTTTGAGGAGGGAACATAAGGGGATGAGTGATGGTATTACCATAACTCAAGCCTGGGTTATAGGTAGAAGAGAAAGGATCAAGGTGGGGTTGGTTGGAGTTTCTAATGACAGACCTCATTATGGAGGGTTGGTGTTCCTTTGATAAAATGTTGTGTTGAGCTCTATTGGACTAGAATAATCATATGGTTCATCTTGAAGATGTGAGAATGTGTTGGTTGGATGAGATGTTGAGTTGTATATTCCATAATTTTTTATCATTCCCGGAGAAAAATATTTTAGAGAACATGAGGTTGGGTCTTTGGAATCCACTACTAGTTATCTTACAAGACCTATAAGGTCCCTCATCCACCTAGTCATATTTCTAGGTTCTATATATTGATTCTCTTGTTATTTTTTGACATAAGAATGTGATTGAGTATGGAATTGATGTGTATTTACAACCATGTTTCTTATGATATTTTTTCCAACTAGAGTATTTTTTATAACAAAATAACCACCACTCATGCCATCAATGAGACTTCTTTACATAGCCAATAACCCCTCATAGATGTATTGGGTCAAGAGTTGGTCAGGGATTTGGTGATGTGGGAAATTTTCCACAAGCTATTGAAACCTCTCTCAATACTCATGCATTGATTCATTAGGGAACTAACAGATACCGCTTATTTTATTTTGGATATAAGTAATTTTCGAAGAAGGGATGAATTTTTATAAAAAAAGAGACATGTAATGTCAATCAATGAGTTTATATAACTATGAGGGAGGTAGTAGAGAAATACTTGGTGGAGTTATCTAGTGAGAAAGGTAATTCTTAAAGATTTATTTATTCTTCAGAAACCCCTTGAGGCTTCAAGTTAGAGCACACAACTTGGAACTCTTTGAGGTGAACATGTGGATCCTCGCTAGCTATCCCATGGAAATGAGGTATAAGATGAATCAAACCTAATTTGAGTTAGAAATGTACCTTAATATTTGGATATTTAATACCAAGGAGTTGGTAATTCATATCAGGTCCAGTGATATCTTTAAGGGTTTATTCCCTCATATTATCTATATCTAGATCAATTGGATATAAAATTAATGGATTTTGATTTATTGGATTATACCTAATGTTCCACAAAGTGGAAGAAGTGTTCACTGAATTTCCAGGTCAAACAAATCCGATAGATTATTTTCAAGGATATGAGGCATTCAAAGAAATTATTAAGGAAACGTAAGGTGGGTTTTTTTGGTTTTTTTCATTTATGATTTTAATGGTAAAGAGGTTTTTTCTTTGTTTTATTTTTTAGACTATTAAACTTATTTAATTCTTTTATTGAATTTTTTTATTGTTTTTTTAATCATAAATTTTTTACTACTAGTTTCACCATCCCTACAAATGAAACTATTTGAAGCATGTCCAATTATCTCCTATCATCCATTCAATGTTTTTGTGATCTACTAATACATATAGAGGAACTTGGGTAAAATCCTCAGTGACTGTATAATGTTTGGAGTTTATAGTTTTTTATTTATTTTTTAATGGAGGATTTTTCTTCTAGAGAGTATGTGAAATGATTGATTAATTATGTTTGATTTAACAATTTAATAAATATTAGGGTGATTTCATTATTAGGGATGAAATATTTTGATATCCATGAGCTTTTCAAAACAACTCATTTAATTAACATCTACTTAACCAGATGATTTCAATTGGAATTCCAAGTTTTAGCTTTAATCCAATTCTTAATTGGGGTTATAATTGTCATCAATTTTTATTAATGTAAGGTTCAATATTTCATGAACCCATGTTTATTTTCGAGTCCAATAGTCCATTTAATCCACATGTCAAACAAAACAAGCTATTAATCCATAACACTTCTTGTTTTTCATACAAAGTATTAATTCAATGAATGTTAAAGGAGATAAATATCTCAATCACTTAACAGCCCCAAATTATGAATCACCCCAATGGTATATTTACTTATCCATTGAGATGGTTTGTAATCTAGTTGAAGATTCATATAGAGATAAGTTTTAAAGATAATAAAAAATAACGGGATGTGAAAAGAGTGGTGTGAAACACACACACACACACACAAAACTTGAATATGGGTAAATACATGATTTTGTTTGAATAAGAAAATTAGAAAGGGTAATGTTTTCTAACTTGAGTTAAACTATTTTGAGAGCCTTAAAATTACATAATATAAGTTAGATTATAATTAGATATTATTATTTATAAACATGAATGTAAATTTAATTAAAATGAAAACAAACTCACATGATTGCATTTGAAAAAAAATAGAAATTAAAAAATTAAAATAATAGTAGAGCAGAGGTATCTCTTGTTGAAACAAGATTAAGTAATGTCCTCCAAATCCCTTGTAAATGATCTAATAATGAAAAATCTCCTCCTTAATTTCTGAAGTTACAACCCCTTACAAGGAGAAGAGGGGTGTGCATTTATTTCCCAAGGTGGTAGACTATTTTCATTCCAAATATGCCCCTCAATTTGGATAGAAAATTTGACAATTTTGATAACCAAATATGGATAAATATTATTTTTAAAAATTTTATATATGGGTGTTTAAAGATCAACCTCCCAATTTTTTCCATTGAAAATTTTTAGCCAAGGTTATGGTTATTTTCCTAAACAATGTGCTATTGTCCAGTTTTGTGTCTTTTTTCCCTTGGTCTAAATGTGAATGCATTTTAGTCTCGGAATATTCCCTCAAATATGATCCATTTATTCTTAAAATATTGGAATCTACATCTTGTATTTCACACCATAAAATATCATCTCAAATGGTATATTATATTGTGAGTACATTAAATAATGGTGGGTTGTCTTCAAATCCCATATAGAATTGTGGTCTGGAATTTCATTCATCAATTGAGATACTATTTGGTTGATTTGGGACTTTGAATTTTTATAAAAGATGTAATAGAATGTCCTTGGACTTCTAATGCATTATCCATGAATTTTTAATTGTGTATGGATCCTAAAAAATATAACATCATAGCTGGTCTAGTTTCCTTGACAGATTCGTTAGGCCTTCTGGTGTTGTCCATATGGCCCTTCAAATAGAATAATTGGCCAAACCTCTAGTTGAATGATTTGTATTGCATTGAATTAGGAACCCTATAAAACAATAATAATATAATCTAGATAATCAGGGTGATATTTATGATTAAAATATTAAACTAAATAGAATCTGGATTAATTCAAATAATTCTTAAAATTATATTTAATTTTAAAACATGGGTATTTCACACCAATTGTTCATTTTTCCTTGAAAATTAGTAAAATTAGTACATGAAAAATTGTGAATAAGTTAATAACATAAATTCCATATAGGAATTGAACATTTTTTGTAACATAATTGTGGAAGGATATGGTTTGGATTAAAATATTCTTGGAGGAATTTTATATAAAGAGAGAAGAAAATGTATTGCACTGTGATAATTAGATTTTTATACATCATGGGAAGAGCTTAGTGTTTCATGATCAAATAAACCACGTTAGTTTAAAGTAAAATTTTATTAGAGGATAAATATATTATGGGCTATTAACATTGAAAATGATATATAGATCCAATAATCTAGAAACTATATTGAAAAGGATGGTATTTATTGAGAATTTGAGGAACTATTATACCTATGTAAGTCTTTAATGGTGAATAGAGGATGAGAGAAATAATATAGTGGAATATTATGGGATTATGGAAGGGAAATAATCTTGTACTTCATGATTTTTTTAGCATGAAATTAAGTTTTTAATTGGAAAGCATCCATTGAAGAGTAATGAAAATGAGTACAATGGGTTAATTATGTTTTGTAAAGCTAGAACCATGGATGAAGTTTTTTTTACTAGATCAAGATCTAATTGTGAAATTATTAGAATGGTGTATCCTAATCCTTTGGATGAATTTGGTCCTACTTTTAGAGGTCATTACTCTACATCAGGCCTCAAATCTAATGTAACACCCAAGACTTTTATGAAAAATATTTTGTTTTTATATAAATCATCAAAGGAATCTTTCACTACACATAACACTAGCTTGGCTTGCTTTACACGCAACCGCGGCCTTCCTCGATAGCTTGCGTCGTACGCAATGCTGAGTTTCACTAAACAATGGTATGCTATTAAAATATTATTAAAACTAGCTGTTATGAATAGTATTAACTAAATTTTGAATTTTATAACATTTTAATTCAACTTATACATTTTCTAGAATGATGTATAAAAGCAAAATCGGTTTTTTTTATAAAAGAAGTATTTTTCAAAAAATGCAGTTTTGCCACCTTTTGATGGTGCACCCACATTAAATATAGTTTTTAACATGTTTATAAGTTCAATTTGACAAAATAAAATTCCTCTTTTGAATCAGGGTATAAAAATTTCCTTTGGATAAATTTTTTATATTTTTCTGATAACTTTTATATTTTGATGAATAGTAAAAATACGCTAATTTTTTAATTAAAAACAACTTTTTTCATTGAGATAATTTATATGGATAAATTATAATATTTAATGGTTTTAAATTATAAATATAATATATTTTTACCATTTAATATAATGTATTTCATTATCATTAATTTCACATTGAATTCATAGGTAAAAACATTTCAATCTTTGGCAATGTTTTAACTTCTAAAACCCGTTTTCTTAACAATGGGATTTATTTTAAAATAATTACTGCAACTTATATGTTTTGAATTTTGAAAAATGGATTCCATATTCAGAATCATTGGATCCAAATTATGTTAATAGGCTACTTTTTATTTTTGGGCATTATGAATAGTAACTACGGTAAATTTTATTTACCATAGTTAAAGGTAAATCGGGTAATTAAGGGTAAATATAAGATTATAAAATTACTCTAACACCTTCCAAAATCCTATTGGATGACTAAAAGTAGACCCATATCACCTAAGGGTCGGATTATATTCATTTAATGGACTTTTTTCCATGAAAATAATTTAATTATTATTAAAACCAAAGAATGTGACAATATGTCACTTTCTTAAATCTTATAAGTATAATAATTTAAGTTTAGTGATAAACTTAATGAAACTTAAAACATGAAAAATATCCAGAAATTTAATACAATTATATACAACATAGGAATTTATTTAGAATTTTTAGGGATTAAATAATTATCATTAATTATGACACAATAGTGATGTTGAAATTATTTTATTAATTAAAATATCAAATAAATGGTTTTAAAAATATTAAAATAATTATCATATGCACTATTTAATGTGCTCAACTAATTTTCTAGATACATATGACATTTTATTAATATATTAAATCTTTTATTTCGAACATATCTTCTGTATATAATTTATTTAAATTCAAATAAATGAATAGTGTCAAAATTGACACTATTGTTATTTTATAAAAATAACATATTATAAAATTGTTTAAAAATCACAAAAATATTTAAAAAATATAAATTAAAATTTATATGGTCTAAAATGTCATAAAGTGTTAAATTATGGAAAATTCACAACACATATGTAATTATTAATAATAATTTAGAATTTAGAATATTATTACCACAAATAAAATTATATTGGTAAATAAGGATAAATCAAGTTGATAATGTTTAAAACAAATTCCAAACATTTCTAAATTTTATTTTTTGATGATATTACAACCCTATCTCATCTAATATTAGGATATGAGTCATTTTGGAAGTTTTTAATTGGGGTTGGGATTTCATATAAACTAATATTTCTTATATTTCCAAAGGTGCCCCTCTCCTCCCTTATAAAAGGGAACCTCCTCCCTCTCCTCCTCACACCAATTTAAGCCTTCAAGATCGGCCAAACCCTGCCCATTTCACTTCCCCACTTCCCTAGAATCATCCTAGAGGTTCTGGTCTTCTTCAAAGACCAACCCTAGTGCCCTAATAGGAGGTTAAGAAGAGGCGCGTCAAAAAGAGGTAATATCCATTACTGATCCTTTCCAAATTCTTTCTTCTTCAACTTCTTCTTCTTTAGTTGTTTCATTATGAAGTAATAACATCAGTATAATTCATATACTGATATGTTATTATAATTATGAAACAACCCTATTTCACCATCTATCCATCCTACGGAAAACAAAATCACCGCGCGTGCGTACGTACGGAATACCGTCTCCACGTCGTGGTGTAATCTATTTTCCCCCACCACCTTACTTGGATGGGTATAATGGTGTAAATAATTACTATATATGATTATTGTAGAGTGATATTGATTCTGAAATAGTATACATACACTCCCATACAATTCCATGATCATGTGAATGATATCATCGCTCGTGCATACGTACGGAATACCGTCTCCACGATGTGATGCGATTCGTTCTACATGATCTTCATTGCATAATGATTATATAAATGAATTGAATGAATAAATATGATATATAGTACATTAATACCATTCTTAAAATGATTTATCTATAACCTAAAGAGAATAATAAGAATTTATTTGACAAAACACGCATAAGAACAAAAAGTTATAAACACCCGAATAACAAGTAGCAATGAAATATTACTACTAAGAAGCTAAGAATATGACCATATATGATATCATAACAATAATTATGATTCTGGAATAAGTCAATAACATTATTTAAATCATTATACAGGAGGTTCGGACACTTACAAAGAAAATTGGACCTAAGGTAAGGGAAATATCACAATCTCATTTTTATCTGAGATTGTTTATACTTTGGTATTTACTAGGGTGTATTTTATCATCCACATCCATGTTTCCTCAATATTTAATATTATTTCTATCCACCTACAATTTTTTAAATCCATTTTTACCCTTTTTTGAGTTTATAGTAAAAGATATGAAAGGAATCTTTTGTCGTTTTTCGTATGAGGTACTTTTTGACTTTTCCGACAAAAGTATGAGAAGAATTTTTTTTAACTTATACGGCATGAATGGATTTTTAAAACATTATTTCCAAGAAGCTTCCTTTACAAGTTTTCATGTTTATTTTTAATCAACTTCTTTTAGTTTAAAATTGTATGACATGTTAAGAAAGTAAAATATTTTTGAAGTAGAAAGGATATTTTCCTCAAGAATGGAGTTCAAGTGTTTTATCAAAATTATTTTCCATCTAAGATAATATAGGGTTCTGTTTCTATCCCTATTATTACATTGATTTTATTATGTTGTGATGGAATTATTTTTATGAATTCCTTTATCTTTTATGAATTTTTTTAAGATGTCATGTTGTTTAAGAATCCCATTTTTATTACATGGATTATGAAATGATGTATGATTTATGACTTTGTGGCACACATATGAATGGTATCATTATAAGATGAGTGGGACCTATATCTCCTTCCAATGCATTGGGTAAAGATTTTATATCTCATGAGATAGACATGTCTGGAATGGAAGGTTAAACCGGTTCAGTGAAACAGGACTGAAATGAGGAGTGAACTCGGTTCAGAAATGGACTTTGTCCACTAAGATAGTCTTGGAAAATGAGTCTTGACTAATAAGAAATGATTCTCTATGATTATGTGTGTATGCCACAAAGTTTCATGTTTTCGTTTATGATCATTGGGATTACATTTCACTACTATGATTTATCCCATGTTATAAAATTATGATTTCTTTTGCAGGTTAAGATTTCCAAAAGTTATGTTCTTATGATGTGATTGATATTTCTTTTGTTTACCCTTACTGAGAATTTGAGCTCACCCTTTTGTATGTTTTATTTTCCCAGGTCAGGAAGAAGGTTATTAAGTAAGATATGCCAAAAAGTGACTCTACATATGATGAAATAAATGGGAGGCAAAGTAGATGCTTTATGAACCAATTGTTTATGTTTCCCAGTTTCCAAAGACTCTATACCTATACGGTCCTTCCATGGTTTTGTTATATGTTGTACTAAGTATGCTTTAATTTTTAAGTATTAACAATGTATGTAGAGTATGGGTCGTTATATCTAATGGTTTGTACTCTATGATGAGGTCACTAGGGTTTCAGGGGAAGTGTCCCTTGGTTAGGAATTTGGGGGACAAATGCCCCCATCCCATATTTTAGAGGACTATAGTAATTCTAAAAATCATATAAGATCTCACTGGGGATTCCAAAAATTGTAATGTAATAGTGTAGACTTTGATAGGGTCACTGTTCGTCAGCTGACTGGTGACACTGACTGGGTAATATAACATTATGGAAATCTTCCATATGTATTGTAGCACAATGGACTTACTATGTGGATTTCTCACTATAGAAACATGATTTAATACAGAACTTTGTTTATTTATGAGATCATTTAGATCAAAGTTTCCAATACTTGTGATTTTCTTCTTTTCCTTCTTTTCCTTCTAATCCTCTTAAAGAATCGATAATTATTGTTTCTCCTAGTGTTTTTTTCATAACACTCCCACCATGATTCTATTTCAATACTCTAATCACAATAATCCCATGAGATAAAATGCTCAATGATGGTAGTATAGTTACTATATACTCAGTGGAATATACCTCAAAATCAAAGTCCTTATAGTTTCCAATATCTCATGAGAAGAGATTCAAAATTTAAAATAATTTCTTTTGAAAAGAGAAAAATTTAGAAAACATTAATGAATTTATCTTCCATCCCATATAAAATGTATGCCAATATATACCAAGACTACTATCTGAGTCTACTGAAGTCCTTTGAAATTCATTATTTGGTGTTATGCCAAGGTGTGTAATCTATTTTATCCATCGCATCTTATCATAGAAACCACTAATGCATAAAGAAACACCCAATCTTAGTAATCCCTTCCCTTTGTCTCCCTAAAATCATATTGACCTTGAAATTATATAAAATGATGAGAATGTTGATAAATATCTCACCATTTGGTCCCATGTAGACTTTCTGTAAATCCATTAAAATCAAAATTAAATCATAAAATCAAAACTTTGGGTTATATAATGGATAATATCCCCTTTGAAATCCTATTTCACATAATAAATTATTTACCATGTGTCATAGAAAAGATTCATTCTCAGTAATACATAGGTTCTTGTATCCTTTAAAAATTCATCTATTATGACCACATGTTCTAGATATCCCTTATAAAACTCAGTCTAAACTATACCAACAAATCACCACATGTTCTTAACACTAAACTCTATCTTAACACTTCGATACCAATCTTATATGTCCTGAATTATCATTAAGTGAACTCCCGAATCTTATCTTTACAATGCTATAGGCTAGTGACCTATACTAAGGTATCAATACAACCATGGTAGGTATAACCTCTAATAAAACCTACAAAAATCTATCATTCATCATAATCCATCTTCATATGCATGAAATATAAACTAAAATATTTAAAAAATGAAATCATATAACAAAATCTCTTGGTTTCAATGTGAAATGATACAGATGAATCACTAAGTATGGTCATATAATCTCAAAAATATTTCATCCTAAACACTAAATACATGAGAGTAGTCATCATAATGATCATCTCTACTCTTCCATGTATCCCTAGGATTCATAATCATACATTATTTTCATTAGATGATACACATGGACTAAAATAGAACAACACACAAGTCTTCATATTGGGGTTAGTATAATAATACCTTGTATATTCATCCCAAGGAGTGAGTTGAACCCATAAACATCTTGTATCTATGTGAATAAATAATAAGTCATGTGTTGAAAATCTTATGCCACCCAAAGTTTTCATTAGGAATATTCATGATCAATCCACATAAATCTACACATATCTCATTTTAATCACACTCACCAAATAAAATTTCTTCTTCAATAAAGAATTGGAAAACATATCTAACATCCCACTATAGACTTCCCACAAAATAATTCACCCTATATCAACTGATCTTGTGATATTATAGGAAATACACATCTCAACATATCAATGTATTACCAGAGGGAATTAACATCAATTATTATCTTAGAAACATGGAAGAAATACACATCTACAACGTACTAGATAAAATAAATATCTCCAGATATATCAATTTTATACATATCCCAACATCAAATAAAATAAACATCTCTAGGTAAAATCTATATACTAGGATATTGGAAGAAATTCACATCTCTAAAGATAAAACTATATATCTCATCCTTCTAATTCCTAAAGTTATGGGTGGGAAGAGAGATAGTATTTAGTATATAATCTTCACCCTATATCCTTATGTTGTGGTATAAAATGGTTTTTTCCATTCAGGTGAATTATCATCCAACACATTCCCATAATTTAGGTGATGGAGGAAATGATCATATCTATCTATCCCATCCATTAGGTTCTCACATCAAGGATACTAAATGAATTACCCATATTCATCTATATCATGCCATAGGTGTTGGAGGAATTACTCATATCTAACTTTCATCTAGAAATATCTGATCTATCTGAACCTATAGAAGTGGGTGAGTGATAGTAGATACATATATATGTCATCATTATTATTTACCCAGACTAGTGGGTGAGATAGGGTATGTTCTATGTCATCTCACTCTAACCCTTTTTGAAGGGTGAGTGAAAGTGTTATCCACCATAGTATACTATCTCCATCGATGTCTATATTCTAAAGGCTAAATCATATATTAATGTGATAAAACACACACAAATGATAATAACCTTAACATAATCATGGATCCTCTTCTCAGTATCCCAAGACTCTTCAGGTAGCATACCAACTACTACATCCTCGTTAATAGATTCCCACTTCTAAAACTCTTAGGGAGTGAATAATAATACAATAAAAAGTAATTATTGTTATTGAATTATTCAACTAGACACACCACAATATAGGAGATATCACACTTCCTAAAGAATTCATTTTGATTAATCAAAATAAAATAAAGGTAATCTTACTTGGTTCTCTATTAAATTCCAAGTTATATGGATCTTTACAATAAAGAATTCACAAAATTCTTCTTTAAATTATCTACTATAATTTCAAGTTCTATTATAATAATTCTTAGAATAATATTTTGTTAATTCCAAATCAGGGTATACCATATAATACAATATACCCATTTTAGTGTTTTTTACAATCTCCACCTTTCACTATAATCCACTAAGTAATTTTTAAAAAATATTCACAACTCTTTTTGAATCCACCCAAACTCTTTTGGATAAATTTTAACAACTCTCATTATTTTTGAAAAAACACTTTATTCAAAATTTAATCCTTATCATAAGGCCTTACTATAAGACCCTATGGGCCTTTGTAGCATTGAAAAAAAATATGAAATCCTAATTTCATAAATGTAAGAAAACCGAAGCATCTATCAAAACATAAGTGTTACCCAAACTACAAACAGTTCTAGTGTGATCTCTATAAAACATAATCATATCTCAATATGGCCATGTCCACCACAAGATGTACCATATATATCATATACATGCCTATAAAATCCTTTTCCCATTACATTGAGTCTTGTTTGTCCCAAAAAAATTTATAAACTGATAGGGTGAGGTAAATCAGAGTATTTTAATTTTAATTTTTCCCTTGTTAGCAATCTTGTACCACCTTTAATAGGGAATCTTCTCTCTTCTTCTCTATTTCACATAGATGATATGAAATAATGAAAGAAACCAATTAGATATTCAGATTATTTTACATGGTTTACCTAAATGGTCTAATCAAAGTTGAATGCATTGAAATGTTCCTATTCACCTAATTAACTAAAGATTGTTTCTTTTTAATTATAATTTTTGGATTGGTTGTAATAACCCTCCTAGTTTACAACCATGAATAATGGGAAGATCACTACTCTCCTTACACTTGGAGAAGGAACTTCTCATATCATTTATTCTTCCTTCTTCCATGTATAATAGATGAAACCTACACCAATAGTTTTGTACCAATATGATCAATATTATTATGCTTTAATAACATTACTCAAAACTTATAGTAAGAGACATCCCGGAACACCTCTTCTTCTTCTTGTTCTTTCTTGTGTGAAATTTTTATTGCATCTTCTTCAGTTTTTTTAAACTAAAAAATATATACCCTCTTCCAATCTCCTTTTTAGTCATTTAGAACTAGGATTATTCCATTCATTGTGTTGTGTTATTTTTTCACTGATAATGTACCCCTTATTCCAGTTATAAAACTAGAAACCTCTTCCTATTCTTTTTAGTTGTAGTATATATGTATCAACTTTCAAATTTATAAAATTAAAACACTAGAATCACCTTTTTATAATAAAAAGTATTCCCCCTCTATTTAGTGTCATGAGGTACTCTACCTTTTTACTAAATGTCCTCTATTTTCATTTTAATTTACTTTTTTAGAAAAATATTGATTTTCCACATGATAAAACATTTCCAAATTTAACAGCATGATCTTATTCATTTTTAAAAGCCTATAAAATAAACTAAAATATTTTAAAATAATATTCTTCTAAATTTTAATACATATCATGTATTAAAAAAATATACATGCCACTTTACAGTCCTGTAACCTCTACATCTTCATCGACCTTCTTTCTTGGTGGGCCACATGGTCAAAAAAATCCACCAAATCACTCTAAACATAATTGAAACAACATGGATTGATCCTACATTGAAACTTCATTTGATTATCTCCATTATAATTTGATCAAAACAATAATCAAATTTTATAATTGATAAAATATACTTGTAACCACTTCTGGAAAAACATACAGAGTTGCTTCCCAACCTTATGAACAGCTTACACCAACCTTATGGGTCGTGTCTCAAACTTATAGGGACACACACCAAAATTACATCATCGCAACATTGGTTTGTAACAACATAATGAGGTTATTCCCTAGCCTTATGAGGTCACACCCCGGCATTATGAGGTCATGACTGTAGTGTGTCTCAACCTTATGTAGTCATTTACCATGGTCTATATCAACCTTACACATACGCAGAATTCCTCTAAACTTCAAGATATAAACTCCACACACTCAAATGGGATTCATTGAATATTTCTTCTACTTTAATGTCAACAAACACAACTATAAGACTACTCCAATGGGATTTTTTCAATGATATATACTTTTGGATTTTTTGACAACTTCATGACATATTTACCACTTTAACCTTTGAGAATTTTTATAACTAATCAGATATGATAATAAACACAACCTGATCCTCTTTCCTTCAAGGAATGTATCACATATTTACATAATATTAACATTAATTCCACTTGAGTAAATATTGGTGTGATAAATAAGTGTTAAATGAAAATTTCCTCATAAAACACCTCCATGATCTTCTTGCTCTTCAATAATTTCCAAACACTTTTCCATGCCTCTACTCCCCCTGATAAATAATTCAATTACTATCCCCCTTTCCAAAACAAAAATGCTCACCCTTAATCATAAATACCTCCCCAACCTATAAAAAACCCCAATATGACCTTTATGGTAGTTCAAAACCAAAATATATAAATCCAGATACTGAATACAAGAGAGGGAGGTCATACCTTTCTATAAATAAAAATTACCATAGGGAGTGGGGGGCCCTTCTCAAACTCATCTAGATGGAAGGATTCGATCGTACTCCAAGAGATAAGTGATGAATTTCAAAATATTACTTGGGTATTTTCTTGGTTAAAATATAATACACTTGATTTTGAGTTGAAACCTACTACAACTTTACAACTTTTTTATCCACCTTCTTCTTTGGGAAATGATATCTAATTTCACTATAATTAGTCCTAAAATAATGAATGGGGTTTTTTCTATGATTTATATCAACCGGTTTTTCACACATGATTAGTATGGAAGATTAAATTTCTAACCCAATATCTTCAATCTATATTCTCATTAATATATATTAGTTAAAATCTTGAGTGGATACTATATTTTTATCCCCATACATGATTAAAGAGATATAACATTTATTATTATATATCCAAGATATAAAAAAATTGAGACAGAATACACCACCAAAGGTTGAATTTTTACCATCCACTTAACCTAACCAATCTGAATTTTTATTTCCCAAGAGTTGTTACTATGAATTTCTATAATAAATTATCCCAAATGAATTTTTTGGCGGATATAATGAAGTATTTTCTCATAGATTTCATATGAATTTATTTAGGGAATATTTTATATAATTCATATTAACATATAGAAAACAAAATGTAAATTTAAGTGGCTATAAAGTATAGTAAACTCGTAGTGATATTCCTATAAAGTATTATATTGACCTATTTATCTTCCTAGTATTTTTAAAATTTTATCCAGGTCACAGTTGGATTTTTCCTTAGCTTTGAATGAACCATTTGAAACCTTTTTAACAGCTCCTAGGTTTTTTGTTAAAAAATGTACCATCTTTGGATCATAGGAAATCCAAGGAAAATTACAACTCACTAATAAAAGACATTTCGAATTCAAAACTCATGAATTCTAAAGACTACTTGCATTGTATATAATTTGAGCCTCTAAAAATGATTTTATCTATAAAAATAATCTCTAAAATATACTTATCTTTCTAATTCATAGTATATGGTTATTGATCAACTCCTCCTCTTTGAAAACCAATACTCTTTAAGTATTGATCCATCTATTATTATCAGGCCCCTGGTGCCTATTTTAGGTTATACAAGTTCTTCTTTAACCATAACAATCTTTTCTCAACTTCATCTGCAAAAAAACATCGAGTTACTCTATGTAAACCTCCTTCTCAATAAATCCATTAAATAACACAAATTTGATATCCATTTTATAGATTTTAAATCACTTTTTCACTACCATATCCAAAAATAGTAATATAGTTCACAACTATGCCACTGGTGAGAATTTATCATCCACGTTAATTCCTTCTATTTGGGAATATACCTTGCGTAATAGATATTATTTTTTACTTTTAATGTTTCCATATTTATTGAATTTATTTTGAAAACCCAATTTGGTTCTGATAAAAGAAATTCCCTCGACCTTGGAACAACTTCTCAATTTTGGTTCTTTTCAATTTGGTCATGCTCCTCATGCATGGTCTTAACCTGATTTTCATATCTAGTCAACTCCTCAAATATTTTATGTTATATTTGAGATATAAATTATATTTATTTTAGCCTTCATCCTATTATTTATAACTAGGTTTTTCCTGTGTTAAATTTTTTTTCTATCAATGATTTATAAACTAGTGGTTTTTTATTTTATATTTGTTGTTGCTAAATTTTATTCATCATTGAAACTTTCATCATATTATTATACAACCCCATAATCCACCCACATCAGCGTCACTTTATTCTTTAGTTTCTACACTATTTTTCTAAAAAAATATGATTGATTTTTTGAATATTATACTTATTTTAAACAACAATTAGATCTTGGGTTTTCAAAAAAAAATCCAATTATTTTCTTGTATCTTTTATACACATTGATTTTGGATAAATATCCAAGGAAATTTATTTCTTCCTCTTGACCTTATATATTTCAATGATTTTCTTTGTTGAGAATAAAAAAATCTAATAACATGAAAGTAATTGAGTGTTGGATTCTTATAATACCATATCTCATATAGGATATTCTCTTAATTTAGATATAGTAATGATCTATTTAATATTTACAATGATTTAGGAATAAATTATTTCCCATAAGTCTCTGGTAGATGCTTTTCAAGGAGAATTGTTTGAGCCATGTTTTTGATTAAATGGTTCCTTATTTCAAAAAATCTATTTTTTATGGAGTTCATACAGGAAAAAATTGATGTTGTATTCCATTATTTTATAAATATTATTATCCATACCATTTTCTGTCCAAAACTTTTTAATTTCCATCTCATTCATTCTCCCCACCAATCTCTAATAACGAGTAATGTGCCAAAATATGTCAGGTTTGTGATCTTTAACCACTATACATTCCATCATACTATAATAATCAATGAAAAAAGACATAATATATCTTTCCATCAATGTATTTGGGTTTTATCATCCCACACAACTCATTATACACTAGCTTGAGATTTTTTATTGAATTCTTCTCTTTTGTCTTATAAGCCTTTAAAATAATCTTCCATTATTGACAAGTATCACACATGTGAGTGAAATATTATGAAGGTGTGGGGTTTTCTCAAGATCTATCATGTATAACCAAGTTATCCAAATATTTTTTTGTTAAGGACTCTTGTGATGCAAATTATTTTCTTCCTCCTTAGATAGTATGCATTTTTTTCTCCTCTCAATTGATGATATAGTGATTTCATTTGGTTCCTCTTCCTTAACAATTATAGAATCATCTCTTCCTTTTATATTTCATGACTTCTTATTGAGATCCACTGAATGTACCAACTCATATAGTTAACTTACACTATGAAAATTGTAATTGATACCCTTAAACGAGAGATTATATGTTTGCCTCAAATCTTTTCCACCAATTTTGGTCTTCCTGAAGCCAATGAATTATAGCCCATCATCATTACCAAATCTCATAACTCCATATTTTTAATATTTTATACCAGTGACAAGATAATTATTTAACATCATGTGGGATGTAAACCCGCTATCCAAAATCCACATTTAGGGACTATCTATTTCCCTCAATTCTATTTTAGTGATATGGGATTTATCAAATCTTCCCTTCTTGATCCATGACCACTAGTTTACCTTCTTTTATAAAGGATGAACCTGATGTTCCTCTAGTTCTATTGATCCTTCTTCATCATACAAAACCGAAATTTCATTTTTGAGTTTTAATCTTGTTTGATAAAGTCTCCTACTATTGTGTACTCCTTCTTTCGGTCTCCTCTATAAATCTTATTTATACTTTCAAGGGAAGAATAATATCCATTAAAATTATATTGAGCATTTGAAATTATGATCAACAGTTTTTATATTTTTATTTTATAAAATATCTATTAGCAATAAATCACACATATTGGGTATTCCCTAAACTCCCACAACAATAACACCTAATTTTTAGTGTCTTATTTTTATCCTTTTTTCATCAATAGTAGAATTTTGAGGTTTATACAGCTAAGTATTCTTTCGGGGTGTTGGTGCCTAAGAATTTGAATCCATTTTTATTTACTTCTTCTTATGATTATGTATCACAATTAATTTTCAATTGTCACCAAACTGGTACACTTGTTGGATAACAACAACTTCTTTAGTGGACACCCCATGAACTTACTTAGCCTCTATAGGAGCTAAAGCACTCGAACTCCCTGATTCCATAATGGGAGTAAGGAGTCTTCCTTTATTATCACACATTCACCACAAATTCATGACTTCACTTTTTAGTTCCTCTATTATTTTGACCCTTTATTTTATATTATTAGTTAGGCCATCAATAATGTAGGCATGTTCTTCAATTTTTAGATTCAAGTCAAATTTTTTCTTGAATCTCTAGAGTTTTCATATTTGAGTTTTTCAATCTATTTTTTCAGTTCTAACTTTAACTCTTCTTTTGTAAGCATATGAATCTTAGAATCATTAGCAACACCATTAGATTTATTTGTTATAGATCTATAGATATCAATTTCTTCAAGTTCTTCCTTGATTTTGGATTCATGATAAAATCTTCCCTTTATTACATCATCTTTATCATTATTGTCATCCACTTGTTTTTTTTCTTCAAAAATCGTAAGGACTTCCTCACTAAGGTCTCTATGGTACAATAACTCCTCTACATTAGCTTTCTCAGAGTTATCATATTCTTTTAAAAGTAAGTTCATCCTCTTGAAGAATTTTTTCTATGGTTTCCTCTTGTTTCTCATTCCTTTGAATGTTTTATTCACTAGTTCTTATTTCCTGTCATTATCATGAAATTTATTAGGACACTTATAAGAAAGATGATTATCTTTTCCTCATAAAAAACAATTGATTGGTGTCTTTAACTTTAATTTATATTTTCCTTTATTGAGATTAGTAAAAATTAAATACAACATCTCATTAACTTATTTATCCTCAGGTGCTTATTTACTTAAGAGTTTCTTCATTACCCTGAATGATTTTCTTATGAACTCTCCTTTGAGAAAGACTCGGTTTTTTTGTTCCTAATTTTATATGAAAAAAGACTATTATTTAAGTTATCTAATGTTACCTCTTTAGGATCTTTAGCTTCAAGCACTGAATCATTCTTATTGAAGAAATGAGGTTGTATTATCAATATTCTTTTGAAATGTTTTGTATCATAAATGACTTCCTAAATACCACAAATATATTCTATAAGTGAATTTTTTCAATAAAAATCTTCAGTTTTCTCATTATTTCTCATTCTCAGATCATAATACTTTTTCCACAACACTTATATCTTTTCTTATTAGAAATTTAAAACACTTTCATAGGAATTTAGAATCTTTTCCAACATAAGATGTGAGTTATTTCATGACATCACTTTTTTATAGATATTTTACCCAAATATCCCCTATAATATAACAACCTTTCTCTTTATTATACACTTAAACATGATTAATTACATAAACTTTCACTTAAGACAACTCTAAGGACCGAGAGGTCTAGTGTCTTGGGAAATTAGGAGCATTACATAACAACTTAAAAAATAAAATAAAAATATTTATTGAAAAATTCTTTTACATGACCATAACATTCCTTCATAATTATCATTGCATGGGATAACCTCAGGACATACATAAGAAAAGGGTGAGCTATAAAGCCTAGTAAGGGAGTAAAAAAGTCATAACATTAAGAATATAATACATATTAGGAAATAGGCTTATCAATGGATCAAAAGAGAAACATGAACATAAAGGCATAATATAGCATGATTATAATAACATGGAAATGTTTCAATGACATACAACATGACATTATCATGATCCGAGGCTCATTGAACATGTATTAGCATGAGTAAACCCCCATTGCACATGAATTATCATGAGTAAACCCTCATTGCATATGGATTAGCATGAGTAAAACCTCATTGCACATGGATTAGCATAATTAAACACTCATTTCAAATGAATTAGCATGATTAAACCCTCATTTCATTTGGAGTATCATGATATTAAACATTACCCAATGAATTGGAGCACTATCAAGGCACAACCATTATAAACATTTCCTTTCATGCATAAGTGTTCCATATGGATCATATAACATAGAATCATTCAACATCATTAGTTATGTCATGACCCGACCCTACCCGGGCTCGGGCCACAACTACCCCAAGCCAGCCTCTATAGGTCAGGGGCTGGAGACAAGCGTCGAAGGCTAAACAACTCGGGGAGGCCCATTCCGAATTACTTGTACACACACACAGCACACTCAATGAAAAATTGTAGAGTAAAAGGAAATTCAAAGTACAAACTGCTATAAACAACTACAAAAGTGCATCGACCTCTAAACAGTACAAAGAATATGTTGAATGTAAACTGTAAAAGAAAAGGGGAAAACATGAACCCAACCAGAAAAGGTGCCACAACCTAGCAATAGGTAAACAAAAGAAAAACAGCTTAAAGGGTCCCCCACCTGGAACTCGACTCTGACCACCGTACACGGTCCAAGCTCTCGATCTCATAAGCTCTGCTGAAGTCAATATACACATGTCCATCATCTGCAAGGGCACACCAAGTTCGGGAAAAGCCCAAGCAGGGGTGAGTATAAAAATAATTAGTAGGATTCCCCGAAGGCTCGAGGGAGCAATAAAGGAGATACCAAAGAGTGAGCAGTAGATCGGACAGGGAAAAGTAAAAGGAGAAAAACAAAGAGTGCAGTAAAGAGTACATCTCAACCTAACAAGATTAAGGAAGTAGACTCATCCAAACACAAGGATCTATAAGTGGTGAGAATATGAACTTCTCGTCGAGTCCTCACTACCTATAGCAGGAGAGTAGACTCATCCAACCATGAGAAGCTAGACACAGAAATCACGTGGCATACCCCGCGCATCTTCACCTCTCCTGGAAGGAGAGTAACCAAAACCCAAGAAGTGGGTACTGGAACAAGTTATATACATATTCATATGCTCTATCAAGAAACCCAAACAAGCTCGTAAGGGGATCTCTGTCCCGTAGATCAGCCCAAGAAAAATGAGTATCCAATAGTCCCAGAAGGAAACACCATCGATGCCCAGCATCTCGCACGTCTGCCCCAAACTGAAAGTCAAGGGGCTCAAATCACCGAACCTCAATACTATCCGCTTTGGGCAGCACTGACTTGCCCGCATGGTTTTTGGTCACGTCGCAAGGATGCGTCTCTGTGGGGAAAGCGCTCCTCGTACTTGAGAGTTTTAGGGGAAGCGTCAAGCCACACCTCATCACTGTCACACAGTCGAGAGGTCCTCTGAGTCAAGTTGTCACATCACTGTCCCATACAACCAAGGGTCCCGCCCCGTTAGTCACTGAGAAAAGCCACAGACTACCCTAGTAGAAAGGACTAAGTCTGAAAGAAGTCATCGGCCGACCCACTACCTAGTATCTGCTAGAGGGTAGACCCTAAGAGGTCGTCGAGTGACACACTGCCTAGTCTCTACTGGAGGGTTGACCCTAAGAGGCCGACAGGCGACTCGCTGCCCAGCCCTGTTGGAGGGTAGACCTGGAATACGTCGATAGGCAACCCACTGCCTAGTCTCTACTGGAGGGTAGACCCTAAGAGGTCAACAGGAGACTCACTACCCAGCCCTACTGGAGGGTAGACCTGGAATATGTCGAAAGGCGACCCACTCCCCAATCTTTGCTGGAGGGTAGACCTAGAATAATTCGACAAGTGACCCACTGCCCAGTCTCTGCTGGAGGTTAGACCTAGAAGAAGTTGAAAAGCGATCCACTGCCCAGTCTCTGGTGGAGGGTAGACCTGGAAGAAGTCGATAGGTGACCCACTACCCAGTCTCTACTGGAGGGTAAACCCGAAGAATTCGATAAGCAACCCACTGCCCAGCCCCGCTGGAGGGTAAATCTGAAACTGCTCTAACCATCCCTACTGGATGGTACAACACTGGCCAATAGAACACGGAGTGGGTATCACACAACCACCCAAATCCAGAACAAAACTCCTAATAGAGGTTCAGTGCCCGTGCCATCACTGGGTGTCACTAGTACAGCCACCATGCGTAGGTCCGGAGTACATCAAAGGAACCTTCAACCAACTCCCTTTCATGTTTCCACATTTAATAAGATCATGTAATAGGCTCTACTCACCTGAAAATATTACACCGTTGTAATCCTCGAGGAAAAACATGCGAGATAGACTACTTACTCGCCCAAAACGGACAACCGGTGAATATGGTAATATTCATCGTAGCTATCTCGTGTGGGGCCCGCACCCCGACTCCGATACTCGCCAGGCTAACTGCACCATCGCTATGCTCTTAGAATAATATGCGGAAACGACTACTCAAATGCCTCGAACGGACATCTGGTGAAAACGGCGCAAAACACTACACACAGCTTAAGAGAGGGCACGTGGGGACCACACCTCAACTCTGGCTTCAACGCCCAAAACCATGCTGGAAAACTCTTCCTCGACGCCAGGGTCTCAACACTACTGACGGCACTCAAATCATACATCGGATGCAGAAGCTGCAACCCCCCCACGTTATACGCAAATGGGTCCCTGTGGGGCCCGCACTTTGAGCCCGAATTTAGGCAGACAGATTGCACTACTGCAATCCCCTCAAAAAAAGACACATAAATGATTGCTCATTCACCCTAAATGGATGTCAGGTGAAAAAGTGCCGTTCCACCGTAAAACGTGCGAACTAGGCCCTGTGGGCCTCACACCTTGTCTCCAACCTGAATGCTTCGGAAAGAACCTCAAAAAGTCTGCACGAGGACTGGGGTCACGCTGCCACTGACGGCACGTCAATCGAACATCCCAAGTAGGAGTTAGGTCCGACACAACAATTAATTAATTAATTAATTAATTACTCACATTGCATTTCGAGCTGCCCGAGCAATGAAACCGACCCGTAAAGGTTCCGAACCAACTTGGAAGGACCGTCTCAGCTCCAAGGCCATAGCGCCCTTGACGGCGCGTCAAACAGACGTCCGGCTCGCGAAGTGCATCCATCGCGAGATTTATTTAATAATTTAATATTATTAAACTAAATCTCTCGAGTTACTCTCCTTCGGGCGCATAACCGAAAAACCCTGAAACTTACTTTAAAAGGATTTCCTCGTCGACACGGTCCCACAGCTGCAGACGGTGCGTCAAACGGACGCGCCATTTAGGAGTTACGGCCCCCCGAATGCAAGGGGGCCTAAAACGGGTCTGTCCAGACCGGTCGGCAAGGTCCGGACCGCCAGCCCACGGCCTGCTGACCGCGGCCCGCCTCAAACCACCAGACCCTCCTCGGGTCCGGTTTTCTCTCTCTCTCTCTCTCTTTTAAACAGACCAGCCATCTTGGCCGGTCTGTTTCCTCGTGCCGCGTCAAGGCAAGACCTGTAGCACGCGGGTCTTGTTCCCCAGCGGAACGACCTTGGTCGGTCTCCTCCATCGCACCAGCAGGACTCGCCAGTCACGGGTCCTTCCTCCTTCTGCACACCCGAGGTCAAGCCTCGGGTTCCTCCTGCCGAGAATGACCGGTCGCGCCCTATATCCCCCCCCCTGCAGCGCTCTGCCGCGACACCGACGTCGCCGCCTCTTCGCCGCTTCACCGGCTGCACGATCTCCATCGGATCCTCCTTCAACCACGACGGCCCGCGGGACGCCGACTCCTCCTTCTACCGCCGCACCTCCATGCTACCCCGAGGCCACCACGCCACATCGCCACCATGGCCTGCACCACACCGCCGCACCGGACCGACCCGGCTTTTCCGGCCGCCGTGCTTCGCCGGACTCCTCTGGCTCGACCTCCGGCCGCCGTCCTCACTGGAGTCGAACCTTCGGCCGGTCCCCCCGACCACTCTGGTGGTCGGAAAAATTATCTGACCCCGGTTTCAGGATCCTTGGGGCCGGAGCATCACAATGGCGCCCCTCGCTGGACGATCCGTCAACGATTTGCGCGTCCGAGAATTTGGATGAAGAACGCCCAAGAACGGAATTTAGAACGGGGCTCGGACGATGGCCGTGTTCGTTTGGCCATCGTCCTAATTCTAGAATCATATAATTAAAAACTAAAAAATTCAAAGAACTCCAGAAATTAACGAAGTTGCGGGAATTCAATAAGAATCATACCTCATTGGATCTGTTTGACATTGTCAACACACCCGCTCGATCGCGCTCTGATCCGAAGGAGTCCGCTCCTCAATCCGGTGAAGAACAGCGAAGAACGCTGAAGGATGGTGAGGGATTCTAGAGAGAGACAGGGAGAGGGGATGAGAGAGAGAGGTAGAGAGAATAAATGGGTTCTCCCTTCCAACACTTACTGAATTTATAGAAATTCACTAAAACTATCCCAGTGGGCGCGGATTCCAAAACCTCCGCGCCTGCCTATTTTATATCACGCCTAGGCAAATAACCCCATTTTTAACTCAACCTAAGACTCGGATTTCCATTCCGAGACTCGATTTAAAACTTATTTCAAAGGAACACCAGTGATAAAAATCACTAAGTGGTCATTTCAAAATGACCATTTTTCCCCTGGGTGTCATCTCTCACAGTAGGCCTGTGCCCGCAACTTTTACACCCCGCCTAGGGTAAACGGCATGCTCCGAACTCAACGGTGACCTCGTGTTTTCCATCCGAGCAATCGTATAGGAGTTACTCAGGTTGTTTCGATTAAATGAATAATTTTATTCAATTTATCCATTTAACACTCCGCTAACAAGCGGGGGGTCCGAACGTCCCACACCGACTTATTTTATGTTGTTCCTAGGGTAAAATCCACATTTCGGACCCATCCCTACACTCATTTTGCTGATCCGAAGCACCGTTTAGGAGTTATACCATTTATTTGGCGTTCCCAGTGTGAACGCACTGAAAATTTAATTCCGGCCACACCGAGGCTCGGAATCGCACGCCGTCTCAAGGCACTGCTCTGGAATAACATAAAAAATATTCCAAAGTCTTTTATAGAAAAAACCGGGTTCTTATAACATTCCCTCCTTTAAGATTTTTGTCCTCGAAAAGAAAAACCAGGGACCAATTTGGGCACTTAGCCCACACTTGGCTCTCCCATACCCAGAAGAACTCTTGCATAGTCTCGTGTCACCGCACATAGACCAAAGGATTTGATCTTTTCACATGAGGTATGCCCTTGCCGATGATGTGCATATGAGCACGCACACATCTCCTCAGCTAAGCCACGTGGGAGACGTCGTGCACCCAAACCATCCATTGGGTTTAGGGCAAGGTGGTAGACAACCTTGCCATCCCTTCACACGGTCTCCAATGGCCCGAAGGCCCTTGGGGTAGCTCACCTCCCCGGTCGAACCTCTATGTCGCACGCTATGACTGGAAATCACTATTTGAACTTGGGATAAGGACCGGTGATTCCCTCCTTCAGAATATCCATATGGTGAAATACCCAAGGATATCTGGTCACAAAAGATTTTATAGTCGATGTCTTGTAACCAAAACTCTCCTATACGCGCAAAAGGCGAAGGAGTCGCCACCATTGACTAAAGGGAAAGGTTCCACGCCTTTTATTCCACTAACACATGGTTACATCGATGCCCCGCGTCACCCTGGTAACAACTCAAGAAAGGAGAAAGGGGAAAATAATTTCACACACAGAGTCTAAAAATTCTACTCAAAAAAGTAGAAGAGTTGTAGAGCGTACTTCTTATCACCTCATGCTCTGCAGGATCGTAGACATCCAAAGATCACGGCTATCCACGGTCTCAACTGTCAGCTCCTGGAGCCTGACGTGGACCGCCTAGTGGTGATGGGAAGACCACGTAAAGCCTTCCTCCACTACCAGCTCCTCCCGCTCCTCTGCTAGCACCACCACTCGAGGCGCTACTCTGATCACTGTGATGCTGCTGTCGTGGTGGTGCACCTGCTGCCTACCCGATATTCTCAGCATGCCTGGTTGGTCAGTCCCATGCCATGTGACATCACCCATTGCAAGTATAGCATCAGAGCTCTCCAGGCTACACTAGTGCCCTCTGGTGCCACTGTGGTGTAGGACCACACCCCTGAGTCTGGTTATCAGAAAGCCACCTGCATCGAGGTTCTGTCACCCGACGCCCGCTAGTTGCGGTAGACATCTCGGCTCTATCGAGCCTGCTGCCACAACCAACTGTAGAACGCGATAGAAAGCTCTCTGTCACCAGCGCCTGCTCTAGCACCCTGACATATGTGGAAATGCCCAAGGGAACTATAACAACACGAATATATCTGCAGAGACCTTGCTAGAACTTCTGCGCTCGGAAGTTATCATCGTGGACCATGTCCGGGTAAAAGCATGAACAGTCTATGAAACTAGTCGCATACTCAGCCACCGTCATCCCTCCCTACTGAAACTATAGGATCTCCTGGATTCGAACGGAGCGTAAGCAAGAGGGGTAAAACTCCTCACGAAACAGCAGCTGAAATTTGCCCCATAAAAGCGACAACTCATCAAGAAATTGAGTCACCAGACTCCACCAACACCAAGATGCTCCACAGAAAAGGTTGGCATCCAAA
This sequence comes from Viscum album, assembly GCA_963277665.1. Taxonomy (NCBI): domain Eukaryota; kingdom Viridiplantae; phylum Streptophyta; class Magnoliopsida; order Santalales; family Viscaceae; genus Viscum; species Viscum album. Next base: position 1,934,210,544 of record OY728128.1, read on the forward strand.
GACACCACAAGATCTATCGGCGTCTGCACAATCATGAAAAAGCAAACCACTATCTCGAGCCAACCCTCTTCTTCCTGAGGGTCTGGCTCACCATTGAACCTCAGCGGTCTCTGTCTCTGGAACTCACAGAATACATTCAACCTGCGCTCAAGCTCAGTCTGCTCTACTGAAACTGTCTACTGCCCACCAGGTGGGGGTGCTGCTACCGGCCCACCTAGATAAAGGTACTCGCATGATGGGTCCTAGGCAGAGGCCTCGTAGATCACTGGGTCATCGTCAAGAACCAAAGTTGGTATCCTTGCAGGCTGTCTTCGCGGAGACATCCTGAATGTTATCAAGGAGTGTCGTGGTCAGATTAGAATATATGTATATACAAGTAACAACAATGGGGAGCTGACTCAAGAAGGACAGTCAAGACTCAATCCTATGTGATGCACAATCCAATTTTCCCTGCAACGGGTGTCTCAGCATGCCGAGTCAACAAGCGGGTTGTCAGGGTCCTAGTGAATCGATACGTCGGTCGCCGCACCATCAATGTACTCCATGTAGTGAGAGCCGCTCTCGAGACATGTCGACATTATTTCCCTAAATCCCAACCAATTTATTTTTTTAGGGACGTCCGAACAACGTCCCAAGGAACAAACCACCTTTGATACCACTTTTTCATGACCCGACCCTACCCGGGCTCAAGCTGCAACTACCCCAAGCCCGCCTCCATAGGCCAGGAACTGGGTAAAAGCACCGAAGGCTAAACAACTCGGGGAGGCCTTTTCCTAAGTACATATACACACACATGCAGCACACTCAATGCAAAAGTGTAGAGTAAAAGTAAATTCAAAGTACCAACTGCTATAAATAACTACAAAAGTGCATCGACCTCTAAACAGTACAAAGCAGGTGCTTAAGGTAAACTGCAAAAGAAAAGGGGAAAACACGCGCCCAACCAAAAAAGGTGCCATAACCCGGAAACAGGTAAAAAAAAGAAAAATATCTGGAAGGGTCCCCCACCTGGAACCCAACTCCGACCACCGTACGCGGTCCAAGCTCCCGATCTCCTAAGCTCTTCTGAAGTCATGATCCACCTGTATGTCATCTGCAAGGTCACACCAAGTGCGGGCAAAGCCCAAGCAGGGGTGAGTATAAAAATACTCATTAGGATTCCCCGAAGGCTTGAGGGAGCAACAAAGGAGATACCGAAGAGTGAGCAGAATATCGGACAGGGAAAAGTAAAGGAGCACAACAAAGAGTGCAGTAAAGAGTATAGATCAACCCAACAAGAGTAAGGAAGTAGACTTGTCCAAACCCAAGGAGCTAGAAGCAGTGAGAAGATGAACTTCTCGTTGATTCTTCGCTACCTATAGTAGGATATTAGACTCGTCCAACCACGAGAAGCTAAACACAAAAAGCACGTGGCATACACAATGCATCTTTGCCTCTCCTGGAAGGAGAGTAACCAAAAGCCAAGAAGTGGGTACTAGAACAAGGTATATACATATTCATATGCTCTGTCAAGAAACCTAAACAAGCTCGTAAGGGGGTCTCCATCCCGTAGCTTAGCCCAAAAAAATGTGTAGCCAATAGTCCCAGAAGTAAACACCATCGACGCCCATCATCCCGCACGTCTGCCCCAAACTGCAAGTCAAGGGGCTCAAATCACCGCACCTCGATACTATCCGCTTTGGGTGGCACTGACTCATCAGCACGGTTTTAGGTCGCATCACAAGGAAACGTCTCGGTGGGGAAAGCGCCCCTTGTACTTGAGAGTTCTAGGGGAAGCGTCAAGCCACACCTCATCACTGTCACACATCCAATAGGTCCTCAAAGTCAAGCTGTCACATCACTATCCCGTACAACCAAGGGTCCCGCCCCAGTAGTCATGGTGAAAAGTCACATACTAGCCAAGTAGAAAGGACTGAGTCTAAAAGAAGTCGTCAGGAAACCCACTGCCCAGTCACTACTGGAGGGTAGACCCTAAGAGGTCGTCGGGTGACCCACTGCCCAGTCTCTGCTAGAGGGTAGACCGTAAGAGGTCGACAAGAGACTCACTGCACAGCCCTACTGGCAGCTAGACCTGGAATACATCGACAGGCAACCCGCTGCCCAGTATCTGCTAGAGGGTAGACCCTAAGAGGTCGACAGGCAACCCACTGCCCAGCCCTGCTGGAGGGTAGACCTAGAATACATCGACAGGTGACCCACTGCCCAGTCTCTGCTGGAGGTTAGACCTAGAAGAAGTCGACAGGTGACCCACTGCCCAGTCTCTGTTGGAGGGTAGACCTGGGAGAATTCGATAGGCGACCCACTGCCCAGTCTCTGGTGGAGGGTAGACCTGGAAGAAGATGACAGGTGACCCACTGCCCAATCTCTGCAGGAGGGTAAACCCGAGGAAGTCGATGAGCAACCCACAGCCTAGCCTCACTAGAGGGTAAACCCAAAACTTCTCTAGCCATCCCTAATAGATGGTACAACACTGTCCAACAGAACATGGAGGGGGTATCGCGCAACCACCCAACTCCAGAATAAAACACCTAATAGAGGTTCAGCGCCCATACCATCACTGGGTGTCACTAGTACGGCTATGGTGCGTAGGTCTGGAGTGCGTCAAAAGAACCTCCGACCAATGACCTTTCATGTTTCCACATTTAATAAGATCACGTAAGAGGCTCTGCTCGCCTGAACAGATTACACCGTTGTAATCTTTGTGGAAAAACACGCAAGATAGAATACTTACTCGCCCGAAATGGACAACCGGTGAATATAGTACTATTCACCATAGCCATCCCATGTGGGGCCCACACCCCAACTCCGATACTCGCCGAGCTAACTGCGCCATCGCGGTACTCTCATAAAAACACACAGAAACGACTACTCAAACACCTCGAATGGACATCTGGTGAAAAAGGCGCAAAATGCTCCACACAGCTTAAGAGACGGCCCTTGGGGCCCACACCACATCTCCAGCTTCAACACCCGAAATCATTATAGAAAACTCCGCATCGATGCCAGGGTCGCAACGCCACTGACGGCGCTCAAATCGAACATCGGATGCAGAAGCTGCAACCCCCCGCGTTATACGCAAACGGGGCCCTGTGGGGCCCGCACTTCAAACCCAAATTTTGGCGGGGCGGATTTTACTACTGCAATTCCCTCAGAAAAACACACATAAACGAGTGCTCATTCACCCTAAACGGATGTCGGGTGAAAAAGTGGCCTTCCATCATAAAACATGCGAACTAGGACCTGTGCGGCCCGCACCTTGTCTCCAACCCGAATGCTTCGGAAAGCACCTCAACAAGTCTGCACGGGGTCTGGGGTCACACTGCCGCTGATAGTGTGTCAATTGGACATCCCAAGTAGGAGTTAGGTCAGACGCAACAATTAATTAATTAATTAATTAATTACTCACATTGTGTTTCATGTTTCCGAGCAATGAAACCAACCCGCAAAGGTTCCGAAACAACTTGGAAAGACTGTCTCAGCTCCAGGGCCACAGCGCCTCTGACGGCGCGTCAAACGGACGTCTGAATCGTGAAGTCTGTCCATCGCGGGCTTTATTTAATAATGTAATATTATTAAACTAAAGCTCTCGGGTTACCCGCCTTCGGGTGCATAACTGAAATACCCTGAAACTCACTTTAAAAGGGTCGCCTCGTCGACACGGTCCCACATCCGCAGAGGGCGCGTCAAACGGACGTGCCATTTAGGAGTTACGGCCCCCCGAATACAAGGGGGCCTAAAACGGGCCGGTCTAGACCGGCCGGTCCGGTCCGGACCGCCGGCCAGCGGCCCACCTCAAACCCCCAGACCCACCTCGGTTATGGTTTTGTCTCTCTTTTTTTTAAACAGACCAGCCATCCTGGTCGGTCTCTTTCCTTGCGCTGCGTCAAGGCAAGACTCGCAGCACGCGGGTCTTGTTCCCCAGCGGACTGGCCTTGGCAGGTCTCCTCCATCGAGCCAGCAGGACCCGCCAGTCGCGGGGTCCTTCCTCCTTCTGCACACCCGAGGTCAAGCCTCGGGTTCCTCCTGCCGAGAACGACCGGCCCCGCCTGACAGCCTCTACCTGCAGCGCTCCGTCCCGACACCGATATCACCGCCTCTTCGCCACTTCACCGGCTGCATGATCTCCGCCGGCTCCTCCTTCAACCGTGACGGCCCGCTGGATGTCAGCTCCTCCTTCGACCACCGCACCGTCGTGATACCCTGAGGCCGTCGCGCCCCATCACCACCACGGCCTGCACCACACCACTGCACCGGACCGACCCGACTCCTCCATCCGTCGCGCTCCGCCGGACTCCTCTGGCTCGACCTCTGGTCGCCGCCCTCACCGGGGCCGAACCTTCGGCCGGCCCCCCCAACCACTCCGGTGGTCGTAAAAATTATCTGACCCCGGTTTTGGGATCCTCAGGGCCGTATCTTTACAACGGCACCCCTCGCTCGACTATCCGTCAACGATTTGCGCGTCCGAGAATTTGGACGAAGAACGCCCAAGAACGGAATGTACAACGGGGCTCGGACGATGGTCGTGTTCGTTTGGCCATCGTCCTAATTCTAGAATCATAACATTAAAAACGAATAAATTGAAAGAACTCCATAAATTGACGAAGGTGCGGGAATTCAACAAGAATCCTACCTCGTTGGATCCGATCGACGTTGTCGACGCGCCCGCTCGATCCCGCTCTGATCCGCCGGAGTCCGCTCCTCAATCTGACGAAGAACAGCGAAGAATGTCGAAGGATGGTGAGGGACTCTAGAGAGAGAGGGAGAGGGGAAGAGAGAGAGAGGGAGAGAGATGAAATGGGTTCTCCCTTCCAACACTTAGTGAATTTATAGAAATTCACTAAAACTCTCCAAACGGGCGCGGATTCTAAAACCTCCACGCTCGCCTATTTTATATCACGCCTAGGCAAAACACCCCATTTAGAACTCAATGGAAGTCTCGTATTTCCATTCTGAGACTCGGTTTAAATTTTATTTGAAAGGAATGCCAGTTAAAAAAATCACTAAGTGGTCATTTCGAAATGACCATTTTGCCCCTGGGTGTCATCTCTCACAACAGGCCTGCGCCCGCAACTTTTACACCCCACCTAGGGTAAACGGCATGATCCGGACTCAATGGTGCCCTCGGTTTTCCCATCCGATCAACTGTATAGGAGTTACTCAGTTTTGTGCTATTAAATGAATAATTTAATTAAATTTATCCATTTAACACTCCTCTAACGAGCGGGGGGTCCGAACGTTCCGCACCGACTTATTTTATGTTGTTCTTAGGGTAAAAAACACATTTCAGATCCATCCCTACACTCAATTTTATGATCCGAAGCACCATTTAGAAGTTATCCCATTTATTTGGCATTCCTAGTGTGAATGCATTGAAATTTTAATTCTGGCCACACCGGGGCTCAGAATCGTATGCCGTCTGAAGGCGCTGCTCTGGAATAACATCAAGAATATTCCAAAGTCTTTTATAGAAAAACTGGGTTCTTACAAGTTATTCCACTATTAAGTAAATTGGAATAAATAAATTTAAGTACCATTAAATATGTATATGTGCATAAATTTTAATAACCTTGATAGAGAAATGAGTATGGTATTCACTACAAGATGGTTTTGGCTTGGAAAATCGTGGTGCAATTTCAGATGCATAACCTCATCATATAGAAATTCAGAAGTTGGGTTGATAAGAGGTAAAGGGGTATATAATCATTTATAGATGAAATAGATAGTAAGGGGACTATGGAAAATAATATCCCCACATATGAAATGGAATTTAGATGCATAATATGGGATAAATACTTGAATGAAAACAAGGAGAGAGAAATCCCTTACAGAATTTCAGCATGGTAACAAGTGTACATGGAAGGCTTTAATGAGAGATAAAGTGGTATCTCATCATTAAAACATAAGTAGGGAAGTATGGGGAGGTTTAAAATAATACCCCTATAATTTTAATTTAAAATAAAAGGGTATAAAAACATAAAGAATCTTGGATAAAAATGAAAACGGAAGGAATCCATTATGAAAATTCGGCATGGTAACGAGTATAAATAAGGGTTCATAAGAGGGATAAATGAGAGTGAAAGGGGATATAAAAATTTATATATCAAATGGAAAGTAATTAGGATATATAATAACATATCCCAACATATTGATAAAATAAATTAAAAGACATAACATGAAAAGAATGCTTGACATAAGAGGAGGGTGGAAGATCCCTTAAGGAATTTCAGCATAGTAACGGGTGTGCTTTAAGGATCATAGGGTGTATTGATGAGAGTTAAGGAAGATATCATAATATATAAATCAAATGGGCAGTATGGGGTTTGTGTAACATCATAACCCAACATATAAATATGGAACTTAAGAAGCATAATGTAAAAGAGTAGCTTGAATGAAAATGAGAAGAGTGAAATCCCTTACGGGATTTCAACATAGTAACGGCTTAGGTATGGGTCCAAATGGGGGATGATAAATGAAACCTCATTAAAATAACATCAAATGGACATTAATATAATGATTATAAAATAATCACATTATAACCATTCGAAATTACAACTACTACTTTCAAACAAGATGCATGAATTTGAAAGGAGAAGAGGAAAGTGACCATCCCTTACTTGGATGTGTGATCCCAAAGGATTGGGAGAGGCTTATATGGAGCTTGGGGTAACCTTATTAAGACTCTATGGAGTATGGGTAAGAGGTTGGTAGAGCTAAAAATGGTTTTAGTGAAGAGTAATTGGAGATTGGGTGGGTTTATATTGGAAAGGAGAGGGAATAGTTTATTATTTATGTTTTTGACACTACGCATTAAACAAATAAAAACCACAAACTATCCCATGATTTTATCCCCTGGTTTCTACCAAAGGGGAGTGAAAAACATTATTTTATAATTATAATGTCCTAAAATATTAAAATATTAGTCTTGATTATGTGGAGGTGAGTCACACTCTCAAGAAAATCATTTTAAAATGTTAAAATATTTTATAAGTCTTAGAGGGTCCACTAAGGCATAGAAAATTTAATAAAACAAATATAAAATAACATTATTTTAAAGTTTAAATATATATTGTCCTAAAATACCTTTTATATTATTTTATTACATCATTATTTGATCATTATAATATCATTAACACATTATATATTTATAAGGTATTTAATTTTTACCCAAAAAATCGATTGCCATTGAAAATTATGAAAAATTTACCATTAGATAATTTTTAAGTCCTAATCCCAAAAATAATATTCATTGTATCTAAATAATTTTTTAAATATGTGAATTCTCACTTTTAAAATAAAAACTGACATTTATTGAAAATTTATGGGTTTTGACAGAAACAGTTTTCAACCCTTAATAAAAATTAGAATTATATTCATAAATATTATACAGTAATTTATATATAATAAAAAATAATTTAGTAATAATATTTTATTAAAATATTATTTAATTTATAAATCCATTAATTATTCAAAATATATTTATTAAGTGAATTTAAATATTAACTAAAAATATTATTTTTTCTTTAAAAACCATTTACAAAGAAACTTTAATAAAATGAATGTATATTATTTATTCTATAAAAAAATAATGCACATAATCATAATTATAGGGTCTTGTTACATATCCATTTATTAAACCAGTATATTCCCTAAGAGTATGGTGTGCGATGGAGGGGATTTCTTGGGTTCGTTTGGTGAATATGGTTTGGGCCATGATCTTGATGAGATTGAACTTCTCTCGTAAACATTTTTTCTCATGCTTAAGTTATTCGATCTTATCTTGGTCTTGGTCTAGGGAAAATACCAGAATTTATATATCCCTCAAAAGATTTGATAAATGGGATTCAAAGGGAAATAACCTACTATTTAAGTCCATCAATTTCTTTGTCGGTGTTAAAAGTATTTGTTAAAACCCTATATATATACTAGTCATGGGATCACTGTTCAACGACTATATTATCAAGGAAAATTATACTTAATGGTTATTTAATCCCAATAAAAAAAGTGTATGTGTTTTTTATATCCATAAGACATTTAAATTAAATAAAAGAAAGGGAATTTTATTCATGAATGTTTGGTTCGTTTCACCTAAGGTATTAATTATCATGGTATCTACATATAACTTTTTATGATCTCTATCTGAAAGATATACACTCTATATATTAGTTTTTATCCCATGTATTTCAACCATGTAAACATATGTACTCAATAATAAAAATAGTGATTCATTTAGTTTTTCTATAACTGTGAATCAATGCCTTCGAAAATGGGTATTCCTTTGTGGTTGAACATAGTTTCTATACATTTTGAGAGAGAAAGTTTCATTGTGAACCTTCAAATATAATCCCACTTTTTCATCCCAAAAAAGGTTTATACCTTGAGAAGGTGGGTTAATCAAGGTGTTTCAATTTTAATTTTCTCATTGTTTGGGATCTTGTCCCACTTTTAATAGTGAATATTATATATTCCTCATAGTTGATATGAAATAATGAAACAAATAAAAGAGATACATGGATGATTTTATTATGTTCACCTACATGGGATAATCCAAAGATAATGAATGTAAATTTTCTTATGCACCTAAAGCATCAAAGCTGCCCACTTTTTGGTTAAAAGTTTTGGAGCGGCCGCATTAACCCTCTTGGTTTACAATCATGGATAATAGAAAGATCATTTCTCTACATACACTTAGATAACAAAATAATACTCCTAGTTTATCCTCTTTCTTCAATATATAGTAAATGAAAATTATACTATGGGTTTTTTACCAATATACTCAACCTTTTTCTTCTTAAATAACCTCACTCTCAAATTTTAGTAAGAGACCTCATGGAACACCTCTTCTTATTCTTTTTATTTACAAAATTAAATCTATAATGCCTCTTCTTTAATTCTATGAAACTAACAAAATTCATCCTTCTTCATATCTCATTTTTAGTCATATAGAACTAGGATTCTTTCACTTGCTATATTGTGTTGTTTTTTCACTGGGAATGTGCCCCGTATTCTAGTCATAAAACGGGAAACCTCTTTCTTATATTTTCAACCCTAGTCTGGAAGTCTCCACTTTTTTATCTAGAAAAATGAATAGAAACATCACCTTTTTAGGATCAATAATATTTCCCCCTTTTGGTATTGATGGGTATTTCAAATTTTTATAGCAGGCCCTCTATTTTTATTTTATTTTCCCTTTTTTTTAAATCTTGGCATTCCATGTGAGAAAACATGTTCAAAGTCAAAATCATGATTAATGATGTGGCTTGATTTTGATAAATATTTTTTACATCATTTTACATTGAAATTTTAATATGTTTATAAAAATCTATTTAATTGATAATAATTTAAATTATCATCAATTTTTAGTGTTTTTTTAATTATTAGAATATTTTCATGAAAATTTGGATTTTGATTGTGAAATTGACCAATTTTTATTGATTTAATTTTATTATATTTAGATAAAATATTTTTTCTTGAGTTTGGAAATTTTGAATTAAAATAATAACATTTTAATTTCAATAGTGTTTTTGATTTTTAGATAATTTTTTAAATGTTCTAATACTTTTATTTTGAATATAATATGTGGAGTATACTTTTTAAATATCCATTTGAATAATTGAATTATTTTTGTTTTGAATTTATAATTTAATTGATTTGATTTTCATTTTAAATTATTAAATATCACTTTATGGTATTTTTTATATGAAAAGGTATATTCTAGGATACCGAATGAAGGATAGGCTGATAGCTTGAAGGAATTTTCAATCTATAATATCAAGGCCAAAGTGACTGCATGAAGTAATTGTAAAACTACCACACGAAGGCCTTATATAAATTGTAAGTGTAATGATAATTCATATGGATAGAGGAGTGATGATTATTCCTACCTACCACATTAAATCCATAATAACCAACTGCATGAAGTCTAGACTGGTGATGATGATAACTTTCCGCAAGATGAAGAACAAATTGGCCATGCCTGTGTAAATAGAAGATAGAAATGGGAGATTGAAATTGATGACAGCTACTAATATGTTCAAGATCGAATATGTGATTAAATATGGTTTTAGGGGAGATCCAAAAAATCCTGAATCTTGAAGAAGAAAGTGGATAATCAATGGTAAACTCAGACAGATATAGATAAATACCTCTATCTCATTGGTTGAAGATGATAACCTGAGCTTGTTTGAGGAGGTCTGGTTAGAACTAAACTCTACCAAAGTGGAATATGTGAACACTAAAGTAGATCAACTTGAATCTATTAAGGGATTCTAGTAGATGATAGCCAAATTTAATGATGTTCAGACACGCTATTTGAATAAAGGAAGAATTTATAGAATCTAAAAAATTACAATTTAGGAGGACGATCGAAGATCCAAACTCAGGTGTCAATAAATCCCAAGTTCAAAAAAAACTGTTGGTTCTACCTGGTCGCAATTGACCGAAAATGGTGAATATGATGACACTGATGAATATTGAAGATGTTGGATTATGGTTTTTTATTATTTGGATTTTTTTTAATGTTTGTAGGAGTTCAATTGATGAAGGATGGGGCCTAAATATATCCAAACCAATAGGCTAAAAGTATTCATGTGAACGTGCATCGAGTTCTTGAGGAAACTCCATAATGAATCCCAACTACATGATAGGATACTTCATAGGGGAATCTTTAGACCATGGTGATGGAAATTATAAGTTGAATATGAATAAAGGGATATAGTGTGGTGGGGTTATTGTACTTTCAAAATAAATAAACTAGCATGTGAGCTCATCCGGGTTCAAAGTGTTGATGTTAATGAAGTTGATGGTTGTAGAAAATAGAAGTTCAAAGAAAAACTCATTTCAAGTTATCTTCTTACTTCAACTACCTATGGTAGGGATATTATTCACTTAGAGAGGCTATATTAGGGTAAATTCACCCCTTCCAGCATGCATGTGGGTCATCAGTGCTTCAAATGAGTTATGTTAAGGTACTGAAAATAGGGAATTAAAACACATGAGTTCCCTAAATTCAAAATTTGACATAAAATAAAGGGTGATCAAGATATCAAAGAAAAATAATAACTTGAATCTAACTATGAAAACTCAAATTAAGGATCAAGGACACTATACTAGACTGTTGCATCGATTTGAGGAGATCGAATCATGCCATAGGGAGGACACATTTAATAGTGATAGACTCCACACAGATGTATAAGATTTTAGGAGACCTTGAAGAGAAGATTATAGAGATATAGATAGTGTTCAACATCTTTCATAATGGGAAAACAAATTTTGGGAATCCACCATAGAAAAATCAGAGTACCATCATGAATTCATCCATTCAATCAAGGAGGTGAGCAGAGGAGGACTATGAGACTCGATAGCAAGTAGAAGATGGATCTACAACACTTGTATAGAGAATAACTTCTTTATTATCTTCTTTATTTTTCATGTTTCTCTGAAATTAATTTGTATTGATGATTTAAGAATGGTCATCGGTTAAAATCTTGTTAGGAGAAATTAAATTTTCTCTCTTGATTCTGTTACTTTGTTCTTTCATTTTTGATTCTTATATTGTTTTATTTACCTATATCTTATATGAATTACTTTATAAAGCATCAATAATCAATACTCATTGATCTATAATGAATTTGTTTCAGATTTTAAGAACTATTTTTTCAAAATCCTGTGAAAATAGATCAGGAATCATAATATTTCACATCAAGATCAATGATAGGACTAACCTCAATATATTTCTCTTTGTGTATACTTAGTACAAACTAGATACTAAACACACCAATTGATACCTAACACTATCAATATTTGGGTAAGTGTTTTTATTATAATTGGTTCTCCAAATCATATTTTAGTTCAAAACAAATTAATATCAATTTAAAATGTATGCTTTGAAAATTTCCCCTTGCACATTCATTAATGGTTTCTCTTGATTGTTTCTTGTTATTGTTTTTATTATCAATTACTATAATACTTTACTATTATTCCATCATCACTTGTCTATAATTCTATCATCATTCAAATAATTTTTTACCTCTTTCATGTATTTTTTTCTTAAGTTTTCATATTTTTATTCTTTGATTAGCATAGCCATCCATGTGGGTTCGATTGCATCTTACAACATTAATAGTATTAAATAGGGAAAATAAATAAATTTGGATTTTGAAATGATAGGATTTTCAATATTATTCATTTTTAAAAGCCTATCAAATCTCTTAAAATATTATAAAATAATCTCCCTTGTAATATTTATATCGATCGTGTATTAAAAAATGCATGCCACGGTACACTACTACAACCTTTATGTCTTCATATCCCTTATTTCTTGGTGGGTTTTATAGTCAAAAAAATCCACCAAATTACTCTTAAAATAATTGAAACTCCCCATATTGAGTCTCTCTTGAAACTTGGTTTTATTATCTCCACTCAAAGAAGTTATCAAGAATAATAATATTTTATGATAGATAAAATATACCTACAACTGCAATTAGAAAACCTTAAAATGTCACATACCAACTTTACAAGCAGCTCACTCCATCTTTACAAGGTATTTTCCAAACCTTATAAGGACATGAACCAACCTTACAAGGTTATTCTTATAGTTTGTCTCAACCTTATGAGTTCATACCCCAACATTATGAGGTCATAAACCAACCTTATGAGGTTATCCTCCAGCCTTATGAGGTCATGGACATAGTCATTCTCAACATTAATAGGTCATTCTCCATGGCCTATCTCAACCTTACATATGGTTTTATCAACCTTACACATGTAAATACTTCATATAGACATTAAGATATAAACTCTACACACTTAAATGGAATTCATTTATTATTGTTTCCACTTCATTATCAACAAAAAAAACTCTAAGATCACTCTAAGATGGGATTTTTTTAAACAAGTGACCACTATACATGGGATATGTCAATATAGTATATTCCAACACACACATTTATGGTTCATAGAAAAATATTGACCGAGTTGATGAATAAATCACAAGTCATTCACCTTATAGATGAGCATATAATTTGTACCTAATTTAAGTAGTTGAGCACATCACATGTCACTCATCTAAGAATGATTGTGTATTTCTTTAGGCTAATACAATAAAGGTTCGAGATGTATTTTTTCATCATATAAGTTGAAAAAACCCATCTTGGTTGAGCTTCAACTGAAGACTTGATCAGCAACATACCCAACCACCCTCTAACTAGCTAATATTCAAGGCTTGCCTAATAAAGGTATCAATGTATAAAGGTTCTCGTGTTAGGTTTCTCACCAACCTCAAATAATGGGGATTTATAATAATCATATACCACTAAGTACATTAATGATCATATGATATTCCATATGATATTCTTTATTGGGTAATTCAAAATAATAATTCTTCACTTATTGTCTCTTGACTCTTCTACTCATGCAAATCATAACATCTCATCACAACCCATAGTAGTCTAGTTTTATTATAGATTAGGTAAAACTAAAATTCATATTTTGAGAGGATATTATCATTCCACTATTCATGTAATATAAATTACAACACACATGAATGATTGATAAAAATATATTTCCTTTATTATAACATCATGATGAATTTTATAACCATTAAATATAATCTCTCTTGTATATTATAACAAGATATAAATCATGGACCTAATTATTTTGATATGTTAATGGATTCATAAATGGATCTGCTAAATTCAAATATATATCCACCAAATATTTCAATGCATTTCCCCTCTAAAAAAAATCTCAAATGAGATGGAACTTGTAAAGGATGTTTTTGGTTCTTTGGTAAGACCAAGGTTACTTGACCTATGAAATAACTCCATTATTTTCACAAATAATACCAATAGATCCCTTAATTCTAGAATCCAATCTAAGTTTATAAAGGAACTTCTTTATCCAAACATATTCCTTTTTAGTATCTAATTTATTAATCCACAATTACATACTTGTTTGGGTACATCTCTCTTTTATGTTTAGAGGTTTTATTTCAGGTTTGGGAGGCGTTAAAGGTGACTTGGTAGTGTTTCAGGATGCCAAATCTATGTTTGGTGGCTGAAGAAAGCCACCATTCAACTGGTGGTATGTTGGAAGAAAGGGATTCAGATAGGAACCCCACCAACTAATCAACTGGGATCCCTAGGATACATGCATTCTTCCTATATCCATTATCAATCTAGTAGGCTGGCTAGTATTCACTAAACCTCTGTAGTGGCCATTGGTCGGTTGGTGGCCTCAGGCTAGGCTTAGTAATTAAGGGTGTAAAAGAAATTATATTCCATTAAAACCCCTGATTAACCTCTTAATCCCTCATTTTTAAACCTATATAATACAACCAGGGATATTTGAGAGGCTCCACTTTGGCATTCTAATATCCTTTGATCTTCTCCACTTGGTGTTTTGATCCCTATTTGATTATTTATCAAAACTTGGGTAATTTTTATAAATTTTCTTTCTTTTTTTCTATTCTCTTTGGAATTGTTAGTGGTTATATTCCATTTTTGTTGGTTTTATCAATATTTTAATGATTCCTTCTCTTTTTTATATAGATCTCTCATTTGTTAATCTTCCAAAGGCCAGGTATCATGTTTTTTGTGGTGTATAGTGCCTATTCCTTGAGGCGTTTATTGGTATATATTTTTTGTCAACCCTTTTGCCTATAGAAACATGATTATAAGTTGTGGGAATATCTTTTTTGGCTATCCTATTGATTTTTTTTTGTTTTATTTTCTTTTAATGTGTGGATCTTGTTGTGGTTATTCTAACTCAATGGGAAAAATTAATTCCCACAATGTTTTAGAATTTTTAAATTTAAAACCATGAAATAAAAAAATCAATAAACTATATACTAGTACAGGAATTTAAATTATAGGTTCAAACCCATAGAGATAGGTTTATAAAAAATAATAATGTAATAATAAAGATCTAATCTAGTTTATATAAGAAATATTAATTATTTTAATTGATAAGAAAATATTGATGGTTTTGATTTTCAAGAAAATAGAAAACATGCTTAGAAATTTATATTCTAGGTTCATGGTGAATTAAAGTATAAAATAATGAATCATCAAACTTGCCTTATAAAAATAGAGTCTTGGAGAATCTATTTTTCATGGTAAAAAACCTTAAATTGCTTAATTCCCCTTTTCATAATGGTTATGTTACTCTGGTTCTTTTGAAGGTTTTATGACTCAAAACCATATTTAAACATCATGAGTAACCCACCCAATGGTAAAATGTAGGTTCATACACTATTCTTTGAATTAATTAATATCACTGACTCGCACATCATACAACAGTCATGCATAAGAAAAAGTGATATTTTAGAATTTAGTTTTATATAAAAATACCCAAATGAATTTCATTCAAAATAAAATACCTCAACGCAATCAATACTTTTCTATTATAATAGATTTTCACAAAGTCTACCCCCTCATTTTATTTATAAGAGGGTGGTAAAATAAAGTCCCTATCAAAATCATAGCATCATTTGTTTTTTATCCCAGTGGAATCACCTCCCGTTGATTTAGATCATCCAACAAATGAATGATTAGAGAAGCAACCTAAGACAATAATTTATAGGTATTGAAGTGCTCAGGTTAGCTTTAATCACCATTAATATAGTCATCAAGTCATTCTGGGATAATCTTAGGCTTGTGCAAACATTCTGAGTCAAACAAAAAAGAAATTCTACATCTTTAATTCCATCATCATTGACACTTTATAGTTCTGTCCTACATAAGTCATGGCATGACACTTGTGTCACATCATGAATTTTAAGGTCTTTACCTTATCTTTTTTTCACTCTTAACTTCACATCATTAGTTTCTATCATGTCATGAATACTATTCATGATGTTAATTTCCAATTTCCAGTGTGTTTGGCCTCAATTACACTTTATTATTCAAGTATAATCTATAAAATTGGCCATTGACATAATGTATGTCGCGAGAAATCATTTCCATCATGAATACATCATTGTTTCAATCATTTTACATCATTTTTTTACCCTTCCATAAATCAAAAAAAAATTATTTTTGGGTAAAATTTATTAATTAAATTAGAAAATTCAAGGAATTTAATATCAAAAAAATATTCATGATATTTAAGTATCAAATCCCCCCACACATGAATTCCTTATTATCCTCAAGAATGAAATATCAACATACTAAAAAGTACGCTCACCCTACCATTATTTAAATATAATTTCAATAAAATCAATTGATAATATGGGGAATTAAATGTCCACGTATCACATGAGGAAATTTCATCAACTCGCCACTTTTCAAAGAAACAACTCAACCCTGTATTTTATATTTTCTATTTTGACTTAACTATGCCATCTCATTATTCCATTTAAATTTTTCAAGTCAATATCAATATGCATTCCACTTGAAATCTACCTCAGTTTTAATTTTTTTTCATTCATCATCTAGGTAAAAATTTAAATAGAGTTTCTTCTCATTCCTTAAATCATATACCGTACCATTTTGTTGTAGACTTTTCAACAATGGGGAATCAGGGTAATGTTAATGGTAATTTCTTATATCAATGGTTTCATAGTGCATAAAAACACCAAAAATTCAAAGGTGTGGTCTATCTTTCTTGCTATAGGGTGATGGTGTATCATGATTTCTATGAATAATGCATACATGGATCGTCTCTAAATCTCTAGTAGGGCCTTGGTGTTTATAACTATACACTAGGTAGCTGACTTTAAAAATCTTCTAATAAATTGGGATCTGGAACCTCCTCTTAGGGTTATTCTTTCAAACATTCCCTCCTCATTTCACCGCCTAATAGATCCTTCCTAATGCAGGTGGATTTTCTATCAGCCTCCTGCCACTGGCTTCAAAATCAATGTAGATGCCTCCAATAATTCAGGTGTTATACATGGAGGTGTAATTGTCCATGACTTCATAGGATTAGTTATCCTCACCTTCAATAATTTTTTTCTTCAGTGATTATTCCCCCATGGATAGTTCTTTAGAAATAATTAAGGGCCTAGAAATATATAGAGCGAGGGATGTTGTGATGGAGGCTATTGAAACTGACTCCAAGGTTATGTATGATTCTATTCTTAGGATGATATCCACTCCTAGGTCTGTTACATACCATATCAAATGTTTTAGATCCTACATCTCTAACCAAATTGACATTTTCCACACTTGGCATGAGGAAAATCAAGCTGCAGACTCCCTCGCCTCTAAGGATTCTTAGGATAACTTTCTATGTATAAATAATAGTGTGGGTTCCCTTCCACAAGAGTGTGTGAACATTGTTACATGGGAAACTCTTGATATTCATTTCTTCTGACCCCCTTGACTTTCTTTATCTTTAACTTTTCTTTTATCATCAATTTTAAATGAAATAATAAATATTATTAATAAAAAATTCAAAAAAATCTCCTTTTTAAAAATCCATCTTCCATTTTCCCCAAAATTCTCAAAGTATGCTCATGAAACATTGAATTCTAATCAATAAAACACCTTCGTATATTTTTTTCTTCCTTTTTTTGAAAACATTATTTGGAAAAATATCATATCCATCACCCAACCCCAAATGACCTCCTTAGGACACTATTTGTAATAGTTATAATAATTTCACTAGTCAAGAAATTTTTATTTTGAAATTTCCCAAGACATGACCAAATTTTTTTCAATAGGGTGAGAAATGAGTACAATGAATAAAAATTGTGATCCTTTTTCCAAATACCATGATAAATACTCCCACACTTATCTATTTTAGAATGTGTGTCCCTTTGACCATTTCACCTTCTCCCCCACAATTATTTTTGATAATCTTAAGAAATATTTAGAGTATGGTAGGAAAGGATAGAATATGTTTGAAATAAAGCACTTTACTAACAAGGTTATTCATGGTTTCTTCAAGCATAAAATGGATTAATTTAAAGGTGGGTATCTGAATAATGGATAAAAAATACACCTCAGTCATATTAAAATTGAATTTGTATAATCATATATTTGATAAGATGAAAATAAAGTTCTAAAAGTAAGCATGCTAGAGTTTTACTCAATAAATATACTAAAGAAAATAATGGGAAATATTAAGCTTATAAAATGTCTCAAGAAATAGAAATAATGGATGGGAGAATTACTCTAGGAAATGAATATGAATAATAAAATTAATTAATGAAAATATCATAAATTCAAGGTAATATAAATCTCAAAGTAATTTCATTTACAAAAATAAACTATTATCTTTAAATCCTATCTTATAAAATCCAAATTCCCATGTTTATCTATACGTATTTTTTATCCCATTTTTATCATTAAAAATTATTAAAAAATAAATTTAAAAACATTTAATGATAATTATCATAAGAAATCTATGACTCCTAAATCAGTTTATTGAATAAAAAGAGTTAAGGAAAGGTATGAAATTGTAGTTAAAATCTCTTAATATAAATTTCAAATTATGGGGGTAAAATAAAATAAGCAACTAAAACTCATAATTACCTTTCAATAACACTTTAAAATGGTTTGTGTAGGTTTTGGTTTCCTTCTAGTACCTTCAAGTTGGACATGAAAAATAAAATAGTTGTCCAAAGAACATGGTCTTATCCTTAAAGATCAAAATGATAATTGGAATTGAAACTAAATACTAATATAAAAATAAATCCTAATAAAGAAATACAGATAATATCCTAGAAAGCAATAACACGTAGGTTTTTTTATTAGAATCTATACTTTGTTAATAGTCTTTTATGTTGACCATATCTGGGTTAACTATTTGGATTTTAGTATACATTTAACTCTCTCATCTTAACCAAATATTGTCCTCTAAACCCATCCAACTCATATCTTATCCTTCTTTATTTAATTATAATGAAATTCAAGGGAGGGTATTTAAGTATAGATAGTATGAATTTAAGTAAAAACGAATTCGTTTTCCACCCAAAATTGGTTGAATTTATCATTTTAAACTATTGGTTATGGTTGTTATACTTCTGTAATGATCACTTTATGTTCATCACACAGCTTGTCAATTTATTCTTTTATTTTTACTTATTTTTATTATATGTAGCCAGTTAATATTATATCTACTTATTCTTATTAATTTGGTTCTTTTGAAGATGTGGCATTCATTTCCACTTCTTCTCTTTCTTCTTCCACTGGTTGTATTCTCATTTGTGTAATAAATCGATTAAATAACTCAGTAGATGATGTTACTTCTTTTTAATTTTCTTCTTCTTGTTATTGTCCTTTAAATTTTTTGTTGTCCCACCCAATTTCAGCAGTAATATCTCCTTCTTATTCATTCTCAAAACTTATAAAATAGATGAAATCTTGAATAAGAAGAAAATTGTAACGACCCAATGTTTTATAAATGGAATTCCCTTATTATAAGTATTCCTTAAAGTATAATCACATTAGGAAACAAAATTAAATGATACTAAATACTATGTGACCATTAAACATAATTTTTCCACTTCTATGTTTTTAATTTCAAATATATAACATACACGGTTGCGTTCAGGGTGATTTTTGGAGTTTAATAGAACAAACATGATTTTTGGTGAATAGTAATATTCCCTAATGAATAGTAATGTTTCCCTTATAAATAGTGACATATCATTATGAATAGTAACCTCACTTATGAAAGTATATATATATATATAGGATTTAAATAAAATTATGATGTACCTATCTTTTGGAATAATTAAATAAATGTTTTAAAAACTGTATTTTCAAGTAAATTGTGATTTTAATTAAAACTTAAATTAATCATATTTAGAAAATTAATTTTTAAATATTGAATTAATTTTTTTATTCTTCACGTCTAAAAATAATTAGGGTGAATTTTTTGGATTTTTCTGAAATACATTATTTTTTGGTGAATAGTAAAATACATTAGTTTACTATATAAATACATTATAATTTAAATACACTATTCTTGACATCATGAGTGATGTAAGCACCCAAATATAGAACTCACATTCCAAATTTAATATTTTTTTTCATGGAATTATCTATATTTCTGGTCGCGAGAGAAATTAATAAACTAATGAATTAAATATTAAGAAACCCCATCTCCCCTCCACTATAAATACCACCCTTCACACCCTCATTTCCTCACACCTCTCAAACTTCAAGACTTGCCTAAACTCTTCCCAAACATATTTACTAGCCCCTCCCCCTTGTCCAAGAGTTTTTGGTCTCATCAAAATACCAATCCTAGGTTCCTTAAGGAGGATCTCAAGAGGATGATTCATGAGATAATTCCCCTCTCTCTCTTTTCCTTTAATTTCCTTTCAATTTCAAGTTCTTTTCCTAATCTCTACCCACCTGTCCCCATCCACATGGTATGGTAATTCTAGTATCTCACATTTACTATAATTTCATGATACTAATGGGATAATATATCATCCAACCCCCTTCTCCTCTTCTTTTTATTTTAGAAATGAAAACATTGTTCGAGAGGTGTTAATTTATAACCTTCAAGAACGACATGTTCTCATTTTCCATTACCACCTTCAAATATGATAATGAAACCAATTTTATAGTTGAACCATATTACGTTAAATGTATTATATCCTATTTAATTTTCTTAAACTGACTTATGTACATAATACTAAATGATTAAACAAAACAAGTTCTTTGTGGTCGAAAAACCACCCGAATTAACCCAAATGATCATCATTAAATTATTATCGGATGATTCATTCTCATAGTAAATTAAAAGAATTATTTATAAGAACATTTAGGTTTCATTAACATCATAAATAATATATAATTACAATTATGTATGTTTATCCATATTTTAAATGAACTTCAATTCATGAATACAGGTGAACCGTTCAAGAAAACTATAAAAATGAACATTCTCAAACAATGAATTTAAACTCCATAACTCATAAAAAACGCATAAATGAACTTAATAAATCATTAATAAATTTTATTAATTTATAAAAGGTTCTATAATTTTTAATTAATGAATCTAATGTCGTTATAAAGGACATTAAAGTGAAGAATGCGTTTGGATACAAGGTATAGGGAAATTTTTGAACCCAACACTCATACTTTGGGTTTTACTAGTTTCAACCCATTTTCATTATGGATATGCCTTAATAATTATTTATTCATCCTCATATTACCTATTATGGGGTATAAATTTTTTATAATTGAGTTTATGAAAAACCCAATGTTCTCCAAAAAGAACTCTTCTTACAAATAAACATCCTCTTTTAGTTCTCAAAGATTGTTTCTACTTCATAGATCATTGTTAAATGTCAAGAATGTTATCATCTCTTTATATTGGGATAAAAATGTTTAATAATGTATTATTTATTATGTTAAACCCATTCATTTTATTTTTTTATGTTTAATTTTGACATATTTTCTATGTCGCATGCAGGATAATGTAAATGTTTTTATGTAAAGGGTGCACTAGAAATTATATAGCGCAATATGAATGTTATGATGTAACGGATGTGCCCAGAATTATATATCGCTCCAATGAATTGGGTAAAGTGATGAATCTCATGATTTAAATGGAAATTATGTGTGGAAATTATGCTACAATTTTTCACAACTATGTGTGGTAGTTTACCACTAAGACATGATGTTTCATTTTTATGCATTTCCACATTTCAAGTCTTTTATTAATTCTTCCTTTCATGTTCATGATACTTTTCTTATGTTCTGGTTTTACTCACCCATTGTTATATTTCTCATATATATCCTCTTATTGTGCTTTTATCTCACAACTTTTTGATGAAAATCCTTAGGTGATTATGTGTAATTAGGAGTTTTCAAGGGACAATAAGAAGTTGCAGAAGAATCGATTAAATAAATGTTTACATTTTATGTTGTAAATATTATATATGGTACTAGTTTTCCCAAAAAACTAAACCTTTTGATCCTTTTTTAATACTATTATGTTGTTTATCATTATCATGATGTAATAGTAATGTAAAAAAGGTGGGGTTACTATAGTTGGTATCAGAGGCAAGGTTTAGATAATTTGGGAATTAGGATTAATAAACCCTAGAGAAAACCTCTAGTATTTACTAAGTTCAAATATGAACACAAGAATATTTTCTAAACATAGGTATCCAATAAGATATTCATTTAGTATAAATTCTACAAATTAATAAGTTATTTATTCAGGACTCGTTGAATTATTTTTTTCTCTAACCTTTTCTATTTTAGAAAATGGTGGGAACCAGGAGAAATCATGCCAATAACCTGTGTGAGGGCCAATGCAACGATTTCCCAAATGACATATCCAATGCTTTGAGAGGTGGATTTCAAAACTTTTTGGAAATTCTTACCAAACTATCTCAGGTTATGAATAATAACCTGAATAATGAGGAACATCCTCCTTCACCAAAGAGGGAGAAACTGACTGTCGAGTGTTTTATGTGGAAACGACCACCGACGTTTAGTGGATCTTATGATCCACTAGTTGTGGAACAGTGGGTCAACTCCATGGAGAAGATATTTTCTATTATTCACTGTTTTAAGATGGA
The DNA here is from genome assembly GCA_963277665.1 of Viscum album. Taxonomy (NCBI): domain Eukaryota; kingdom Viridiplantae; phylum Streptophyta; class Magnoliopsida; order Santalales; family Viscaceae; genus Viscum; species Viscum album. Next base: position 1,934,233,036 of record OY728128.1, read on the forward strand.
TAAGGTGACATTATCTATTTTTATTCTAGAGGGAGAGTCCTATAAATGGTCTGATTTGAATAAGAACACCAAGCCAAGAGATGAAATTGAAAAGATTGAATGTGAAGACTTTAAGATCATGTTTCTTAACAAGTATTTCCCACGAACTCTTTGTACGAATATGGAGGTAGATTTCATGGAGCTCAAGAAAAAGGAAGGATAATATGTCATGATCTATGAAACGAATTTCACAGGGCTTCCAAGGTATGCTTTAGGTTTTGTTATCAACAAAGATAGAAAAATTGATATATTCTTTAGTGGATTAAAAGCACATCATCGAAAGGCTCTTGTAATTTGAGACATTCGGAGTTATGAAGAAGTTTTTTGATGTTCTCTCAAAGTGGATATGGAGTTTGGATAATGGTCTCATGTCTATGTTGATAAGAAAAGAAATATTGAGTTTCATGCCACAGGATCTAATGATAAAGATGGGAAGAAAACTCAGTGACCCACATGCCAAAAATGTGGGAAGTTGCATCATGGGAACTGCCTCAAAGGGATGATGAAATTCTTCAAGTGTGGGAAATAATTCCTCCATGCTCAAGAGTGTCGAAAAGAAATGAAAAGTAAGAAGAATTTGGTGGAAGAAAGGAGAGCACCACCCATGGTCCAATGCTATAACTGTAGGGAGTAAGGGAACTATGCAATCCAGTGCACTAAACCTTGAGTCCTCAAGGGTAATCAGTGTTAGCAGCCACCAAATCCAAAGGAACAAGGGAAAGATTATTTCATCACTACTTTGGATGTGGAGAAAGATAATGAATTCATACAAGGTACACTTCCTATTCACTCAGGAATGGAAAAATTATTATTTGATTCTGGTTCTACTCATTCCTTTATATCTTGAGAGTTTTCTAGAACTATAGAATCGAATCCCTGAAACCTTGAAGTAGAGATATCTGTAAAAACACCAAGTGGTGAAATCATTGAAACCCAAGTTTTTGACTCTTCTCATATTGGTGTATGTGGGAAGATTCTTCTAGTGAATCTCGTAATATTTCCCTTGGTGGAATTCGATGCTATAATGGGAATAGATTGGATCTTGTTATATAGAGCACATATCAACTATTGGGAAAAGGAAATATCTTTTCAAATTCTGAACCATTCCATCTTTCTATACAAATTCAATTAATATCATGAAACTCCTTTGAAAAATCCTTCAATGGTGTGGGTGTTGATACCCTATGAATAATCATACCTCACCCAAATGGTTAAGTCAAAGGAAAATTCCAACCTTTCAGAAATGGCCCTCAAGAGGGAATACAGTGATATATTTCTTGAAGAGTTACCCAAACTTCCCCTAGATCATGAGGTAGAGTTCTAAATAGAACTCATACCTGGAGATACTCCTATCTCAAAGTATCCCTATAGGATGGATCCTATAGAACTAGAGGAGTTAAAGAAGTAGCTGCAAGAGAATTTGGAAAAAGGGTTCTTTCCCCCTAGTGTATCACCTTGGGGTGCACCAGTGCTCTTTGTGAAGAAGAAGGATGGATCAATGTAGATGTGTATCGATTATTGGGAACTCAATAAGATCACCATAAAGAAAAAGTATCCTCTTCCAAGGATTAAAGACTTGTTCGATCAGTTAATAAGAGCTCAATAATTCTCAAAGGTTGATCTTCATTCTGGATATCATCAGCTAAAGTTGAAGAAGGAATATATTCATAAGACTAAATTTCATACAAGGTTTGGGCACTATGATTTTCTGGTGATGCCCTTTTGAATTACTAATTCCCCTGAAATATTCATGGATTTAATGAATAGTGTATTTATACATTACCTCAACAAATTTGTGGTAGTGTTTATTGATGATATTTTCATCTACTATAAGAAAAATGAGGAACATGAAGAATATATAATACTTTTGTTGGAGACATTGATAAAGGATAAGTTGTATGGAAAGTTCAGAAAGTTTGACTTTTGGATGAAGTAAGTCACATTCTTGGGACATGTGATCACAAGTGAGGGAATTTTTGCGGACCCTTCAAAACCAAAGTTGATTAAGGAATGTCCCAAGTTGTCTAGTGTCACATAAATTTGTAGTTTTCTTGGAATAGCTGGGTACTACCCATGTTTTGTGAGAAATTTCTCATGATTTCCAAGCCTGATAACAATGTTAACAAGGAAAGGGGTAAAGTATGTCTAGATGGAATAATGTGAGGGAAGCTTCGAGGAGATAAAGATAAGGCTAATCACTTCACCTGTACTCACATTACTGAAGAGTGGAGAATGTTTTATGATATATAGTGATGATTTAAAGAAAGGCTTGGGTTGTATACTCATGCAAGATGATAATGTGATAGCCTATACCTCACGGTAGTTTAATATCCATGAGAAGAACTACCCAAAACATGATCTCAAGCTAGAATCCGTGATTTTTGCCTTGAAAATTTGGCGGCACTATCTTTATGGTGATAAGTTTGACATATACACCGACAACAAGATCCTAAAGTATATATTCACACAAAATGAGCTCAACATGCATCAAAATAGATTCTTAGATCTAATAAAATATTACAATTACTCTATTCACTATCATTCTGGAAAGGCGAACAAGGTAGTTGATGCTTTAATTAGAAAAGAACATGATACCCTATCCATGTTATAGACTGAGAAAGACCCTATCTTCTTGGATATACAAAGGATGAAATTGGAAATAATAAGTGAAATGGATACATCCTACCATTCCTAAATTATTGTGCAACCATCTATCAAAGAGAAGATTAAGGATGCACAAAGGGGTGATCTGGAGTTACAAAAGAAGGTGAATGCGATAAATAAAGGAAAGCTACAAGATTTCCATATTGACGATGATGGTGTGATTCAGTTTGTAATATGGATTTATGTGCCTTTATCACCCGGGATAAAGAAGGAGCTATTGGACAATGATCATATCTCAACATTATTTATCCATCCTGGTAGTACCAAGATGTATTATGATCTCCAATAGCACATTTGGTGGGACAACATGAATAAAAATATTGTGGAATATATCTCAAGGTGCTTGGTATGTCATCAAGTTAAACCAGAGTGAAAAAAGTCCAAAGGAATGATGAAACCATTGCCTATACCCGTGTGGAAATGGGAGAATGTCATTATGGACTTTTTCATGGGTCTCTTGAAGATTCCCAAGGGAAATAATTCTACATGGTTTTTGATTGACCAACTCACTAAGACTTCCCACTTTATCTCTATTCAGGAAGATCTCTCACTTGAAAAACTTCTAATGATATATGTGAAGGAAGTGGTCAGACTGCATGGGGTTTCAATCTCAATTGTCTCTGATCTTTATCTTAGGTTCAAATCTAAATTCTGGTGGAGTATTCAACATGTTTTGAGTACTAAATTAAATTTTATCATGGCCTATCACCCCCAAAATAATGGCCAATCTGAAAGGAATATTCATATACATTAAAATATTCTAAGAGCCTAGTCTCTTGAATTCAAAGGTGGATGGGATCAACATCTCCCATTGGTTGAGTTCTCATACAATAATAGCTTCCACTAAAGTATTCTAATGGCTCCATATAAATATCTAAATAGAAATAGATGTATAACTCCAACCTATTGAGATGAAGTGGGAGAAAGAAAACTACTTGGACCCGATCTTATACAATAGATGATAGAGAATGTTCAAGTCATCCAGAAACATATCAAGGTATTTCATAGTTGGAAAAATATCTATGCTGACAACCATAAAAGGGACTTGGTGTTCAAAGTTGGAGATAAATTCTTCCATTGAATATCACCATGGAAGAGAGTAATGTGGTTTGGAAAGAAATGGAAGCTAAGACTAAGGTACATTGACCCCTTTGAGATCCATGACCGCAAAGAAGATGTGGTCTATTGGATTTCACTTCCACAGAATATGGATCAATTTCATGATGTGTTTCATGTATCACTCTTGATTAAGTACATACCATATTCCTCACATGTACTAAACTCAGAGGTGGTACAGCTGGATGTTGATCTCTCTTATGAGGAGAAACTAGTAAAGATTCTAGATAGGAGAGATAAGGTCATACACAACAAGACAACCCATCTTTTCAAAGTGTTTTGGAGTAACCATAAGTTTGAAGAAGTAACTTGGGAATCGTAGGAGGTGATGAAGGAGAAGTACCCTTGCCTGTTTTGTAAAATGAAATTTAAAGGGTGAAATTTCATAAAGGGAGAAGAATGTAACGACTCAATGTATTATCAATGGAATCCCCTTATTATAAGAATGCCTTAAAGTATAATCACATTAGAAAACACAATAAAATGATACTAAATACTATGTAACCATTAAACATAAATTTTCCACTTCTATGTTTTGAATTTTGAAAATATGACATACACGGTTGCGTTCAGGGTGATTTTTGGAGTCTAATAGAACAAACATAATTTTTGGTAAATAGTTCATACCCTTATGAATAGTAATGTCACACTTATGAATATTGGCATACCCTTATTAATATTAACCCCACTTTGGATAGTATATATATATATGATTTAAGTGAAAGTATGATGTACCTATGTTTTGGAATAGGTAAATAAATGTTTTAAAAACTATATTTTTCAAGTAAATTATTATTTTAATAAAAATTAAATTGATAATATTTAGAAAATTAATTTTAAAAAATTTAATTCATTTTTGTATTCTTCCCTTCAAAAAATGGTTAGGGTGAATTTTTGGGATTTTTCTAAAATACTTAAATTTTTGGTGAATAGTAAAATACATTAATTTACCATATAAATTAATTATAATTTAAATCCACTATTCCTAACATCATGAGTGATTTAAGAACCCAAATATCTTACTCACTTGACCACTATAATATTTTTTTCATTGAATTATCACTATTTTTGGTCTTGAGATAAATTAATAAACTAATGAATTAAATATTAAGAAAACCTCTCTCCCCTCCACTATTAATACCACACTTCACACCCTTATTTCCTCACACCTCTCAAGATTCAATCATTATCTAAATTCAACCAAAAAATCTTCCCAATCCCCTCCCCCACATCCAATATATTTTGGTCTCTTCAATAGACCAATCCTAGGTTTCTTAAGGAGGATCTCAAGAGGAGGATTCAAGAGGTAATTCCCCTCTCTCTCTTTTCCTTAATTTTACTTTCAATTTCAAGTTATTTTCTTAATATATATCCACCTATATTTATCCACATGTTATGATAATTACAATATATCACATATAATGGAATTTTATTATACTAATGGTATAATATATCATCCAACCCCCTTCTTCTCTTCTTTCTATTTTAGAAAGGAAAACATTGTTTGCGAGGTGTTAATTTATCACCATTAGGAACGACATGTTTTCATTTTACTTTAACACCTTCAGATCTGGTCATGAAACCAATTTTATAGTTAAACTGTATTATGTTATATTTATTATATCCTATTTAATTTTCTGTAACTAACATATTTACATATTACTAAATAATTAAACAAAACATGTTCGTTGTGGTCAAAAAACCACCCAAATTATCCCAAACGATCATCATTAAATTCTTATAATATTATTCATTCTCATTGTATATAAAAAATTATTTATAAGATAATTTCAAGTTATTTAGCATCATAAATAACATATAATTACAATTGTTTATTTTTATCCACGTTTTAAATGAACTTCAATTCATGAATACAAGTGAACCATTCAAGAAAACTATAAAAACAAACATTCCCGAACAATGAATTTAAACTCCATAACTCATCCAAAAGCGCATAAATGAACTTAATAAATCCTTAATAAATCTTATTAATTTATAAACTTTTATTCAATTTTTAATTAATGAATCTAATGTGGTTATACAATACATTAAATTGAAGAAAGCGTCTGGATACAAGATAAATAAAAATTCTAGAACCCAACTCTATTACTTTTGGTTTTCCCTATTTCAACCCATTTTTAGTATGGATATTCCTTAAGAATAATTTATTCATCCTTATCTTACCTATTCTTGGATATACATGTTTTATAATTGAGTTTATAACAAACCCAATTTTCTTCCAAAAGAAATCTTCATGCAAATAAACACCCTCTTTTACTTTTCAAAGATTGTTTATACTTCACTCAGTGATGATTGTTCTATGTCAAGAATTTTATCCCCTCTTTATTTTGGGAGCCAAATGTTTATGAATGTATTTTTATGATTTTAAACCCATTCCTTTCCTTGTTTTATGTTAATTTTTACATATGGCATGGATGATAATGCAAATTTTATGATGTGACGGGTGAGCCAGGAATTATATAGTGCAATATGAATGTTATGATGTGATGGGTGCACCTTGAATTATATAGGGCTCAAATGCATTGTTTAAAGTGATAAAACTCATGAGTTAAATGGAAATAATGATTTGACATTATTCTATCATTGTTCACAACTATGTTTGGTAGTTGACCACTAAGACATGATGTTTTATTTTTATGTATTGCCACATTTCAAGTCTTTTATTAATGCTTCCTATCATGTTCATGATCCTTTGATTATGTTATGATTGTTCTCACACATTGTTATATTGTTCATATATATCCTCTTAATGTGATTTTATCTCACCCATTTTTGATGTATATCCTCAGGTAATTATGTGTACTAAGGGTTTTTCAAGGGATAATAAAAAGCTGGAGGAGAACGGATTAAATAAATGTTTATGTTTTATGTTGTAAATGTTATGTATAGTCCTAGTTTTCCCAAGATACTAAACCTTTGTATCCTCATTGTGTAATACTATTATTTTGATTATCTTTATCATGATGTAATATTATTGTAAGAAAATGTAGGGTCAGTATAAAAATCATATTTATAACAGGTACTTCCTCTTCTTTGTTGATCATACTTCATTACTCATGATGCAGCTCTTCAACATTTCATTCCAAGATTTAGAGTGTCGCCTCTTTCGTACCAGGGTATAGTTATAGGCACTCTTTTAATTTATTGTCCATAATTTTAAGAACTTTGAGATATTTTATTAGATCCTTTAGAATAAATATGATCTTTTCTATAGTATTTAGAGTGTTTTGTATCCCTTTCATCATAACCAAAAATAAACAAGTGCATAAAAGTGATAAAAATAACAAATGAATAAATAAATTTAAACTAATGAAATAAAAATAGATGAGAAAATAATTTTTATAAAATATTAAATTTTAATAATATTCATACCTATCCCCAGTAACTGTGCCAAAAATTTGATATCCCCATGGGCATTGTTAATTACCATAGGGTTACTAGATTTAGAATTTTAAAAAACTGAAACAAAAAAATCACAAAACTAACATGTAGTATTGGAAGGGAAAAAATAAGTTCTAACCCATAGATATAGGTTTGGAGAAAATAATAATTTAATAATAAATACCTAATCTAGTTTTTGAAATAATTCTAAACTATTTTAATTGAAAATATAATGGTGATGGTTTTGTGGTTCAATAAAATAGAGAACTTTCTTTCCAATTGTAAATAAAGGTTCAATATGATTTAAAGTATAAAATAATGAATTAGAAAACATTATTTTTCTCAATCAAATCTAGGTGAATCCAATTGTCATGGTAAACAACCCCAAATCACTGAATTACCCTTTTCACGATTGACATGTTACTTCATCTCTTTCAATGGTTTGGTGGCTTGGAACCATGTTTAACCATAAAAAAACAACCCACCCAATGGTCATGATGGGGGTCATACACTAGTCAATTCATTAATTAATATCACCCCTCACACATCATGCAATGGTCACTCATGAAAAAAAATATTTTATTTGAAAATTATCGTTAACAGTAAAAGACCAAAATAAATTGCATTCAAAATAAAATACCTCAACACATTCAATACTTCTTCATTGTAATCACCTTTCACAAATTATACCCCTCATGTTATCCATGAAGGGGTATGAAAATAAAAAAAACTATCCTAATCATATTAATTTTAGTTTCTGATCCCAAAGGAAGCACCCCCATCAATTCATATCTCTCGATGAATGAATGATTGGAGCAGTATCCTAAGCCTCTTATTGATGGGAATAGAAGTTCTCGGGTTAGATTTAATCACCATTAATTAGTCCATAAAGTCATTTTGGGCCAATCTTGGGCCAATTTCGACATTTTGGTTCAAAATAAAAGATTCTTCGTCTTTAATTTCACCTTCAATGATGATTTTTGGGTCTATCCAACATAAGTCATATCATGACACATGGGTCATGCCCTAAATTTTTGGGACGTGACCTAATATCCCTTTTTTCATAATCGCCATCACGTATTGGGTTCTTCTCACATCGTGAATACTATTAACAATGTCAATTTCCATTTTCTAGTGTGTTCTTCCTCAATTACACTTGTTTCATCAATTATGAGATCCAAAATAGGCCCTTGAATTATCATATGTCGTGAGATGTCATTTCTATAATGAATTGATCATTGTTTCACATTTTTAAAAACATTTGTCATATCCTTTAATGAATCAAAAAATAAATCAAACAATTAATATCAATGAAATATTCATCAATTAAATCATAAAAATCAAGGGATTTAATATCAAAAAATGTATCCGTGAAATATAAGTATCTGGTTGGCATACGACATAAGATTAAGGTAGGTGGTTCAATCTATTGCCTATACTTGATGAACTATGAATGATCTTGGTTTTATAAATTATAATTGGTATGATTATAAAATTTATTGATGTGTTTGCATAAATGGTTTTTTTATAAAAGGTTTTTTTTCACTCTTTTTGTAAATGAAATATGTTTTTCAAAGAATTATTAAATGGTTTATGAAATGGGATTTAAAATCATGGTTTTGTGTGGGAAGGGTTGTTTGCAATTTTATTTCTAAATGTGATAAAACTTTTTTAAATGCTTTGAATTATACAAAAAATGGGGGCATTGGGTACTTCAGTAGCTTGTTTGTTATTGGTCCTTATCATTTGACACTTTAGGGGTTCACTTTCTAGGGTGGTCCTTTGTTCCAAGATCATAGATCCATTAGCTCTAGGAACTTGATCATGACACCATAGGGGGTTCACCTTCTGGGGTGTTCCTCTATCCCTAGAAAGTTGATTCTTTAGCTCTAGGGACTTGAGTATGAACTATTAATGATTATTATTAGAGTACAACTGTCCAATCTAGCCTGATATATGATATCTTAGGGGTGATTTCCATTATACTTGGATTTGTAATATTTTGTCTTGATGTGATATATGATTCATGATTATATTAATGTAAAGTGGTTTATTTGAAATATTCTTTGAAACAGGGTGATATGTATTTCTTATAGAATTATGAAAAAGGGGAATTGATTTACCATGAATTTTATATAAATGTGATAACTATTTTATCATTCCATTTTTTTTAATTGATAATATTGGGATTTATTAATAGAAACTTGTTATGGGACACCTAGGTGGGGTCCTACTAAGAATGTTTATCTCACACCCTTCTCACTCCCTTTGTGATGTGTAGAAATTTTTTTTCTATGATGTAGGAAAGGGAAAGGAACCTCAGTGATTTGGTGAGGTTTATATCAGCTGGTTATGGGTTGATAATATTGAAATGGTGGGTTGTTCCCCAAATATCACATGAAGTGGTTATTGGTGGTTTTGGTTTTCCTTTATTAGATGTTTCTAGATATATACATTGGGTTTTTGTCTTTCTAACCTTTTTTTGTACAAATACCTCTATTTCTCTATTTAGTTATGGAATATTTATTTTTGGTTATCTTTCTCTTTAATATTCCATGTATCTTGCTTCAACATTTGAAAATCATTCCCTTTGGTCATTTTTGGATGTTTGGGTGCTTTTCACTAGCCTTTGGGGATTGATAATTTCCTCTAGGTTTTGTTATGGTCTGGTTTGAAGCCTAATTGGATGGGTTTTCGGGGCTGGGTCATGAAAATTAGGTATCAAAGCCGTGTTTTGATTATAGGACCTTTGGGTGACATGTACTTTGGGTTTTTATCTTTCTACATTTTCATGTGTCACTACCTTAATTACTCTCATTAGTTATGGAATATTTATTTATGGTTATATTTATCTTTTTAAACCATGTATCTTGTTTGGGGTTGGGGAAATTGTTCCTTGTGGTCATTTTTGGATGTGTAAGTTCTTGTCCCCAGCCCATGGGGATCTGAAATGCCTATTGGGTCTTATCATGGTCCGATTTAGAGCCTAGTTGGATGGGTTTTTTGGGTCAAGTTATATTAATTTGGTATTATAGAATAGTTATTCTTAGTATTGGGAAGTTGATATATAGGATATATGATTTTTAGGAATTGAGGGGTATGTTATACTTAGTTATTAGCCTACACTTTTCATGATGAGCCTCAATTCACTATGGTATTTTGGGTTGTTTGTCTTCTCTGTTGTTTTTTAATTTAAATACCAATTTATTCTTGCGTTCTCTTGAGTTTAAAATGAGGTGATTCAATATGTAATTATTCCTTTCTATGTTTGGTATGTAGAATAATGCCTTATAGATGTATTTTAATGGATTATCAAGAGAATTTAGTGGATAATTCTTCTCAAGAGAAGCCACCTATTGATCAAAATCTTATAGAGTTTATCATACGAGAAATTAGAGTCATGGACAAAAATGTACCGCCAGTTCATAACCAAGATGTTGAGGCACAACCAAGAGTAGGATGAGACAAGGATAAAGTGTTTGAGTTATTATTCCAGAATCCCCCATCTTTTAAGGTTACCAATGACCCTTGGTAAGATAAGGACTGGCTTAACAAGAATGATCAGTTATTTGATTTCTTAGAGATACCTAAATCTACAAGGTGAAGTGTGCATCATTTAAGATCAAGGGTCCTAAAAAAGGTGGTGGGGTTATGATTTTTAATTGAATTGGAACATTATCTTAGAGTGTAAATACTCCAAGAACCTATTATTTTATTAGTTCTACCGAGAATATTTGATGATAAAAAAATTTAGGGTGTTCCTCTCTCTAGACTAGGGGCAGTGTTCGGTTACTGAGTACACCAAAGTTTTGTAGAGTTTTTTTATTTTTCACCAAAGGTGGTGATGAATAATCAAATAAAGGATAAAAAATACCTAAAATAATTTCATAATTACAATTTATCATGGGTATATATTTTGACGCTCACCACCTATGCTGAGATGGTTTGCATGGCTATGATATAATAAATTGATATGGCAGACAAGACAGGTTTGTTTGTATCTTATCTTCCACCCAGTGGCAATTCCAGTAGAAAAATTGGGAAGTAGAGGAAGTGGTATGTTATTATAAAGAGTGGTATAGGTGGTTCTCAATTGTGTACTATAACACAATGATATTTTAAAAATAAAACAATATTTGATATCATATACGACATGCAACACCGAGTCTAAATAAACCATGAAATATTTTTATTTAAATATGACTGTTATAACCTAGAAGTTAAAGTGGTGAGAATGAATATGATAATATACTTATTAAAATATATATAAATTTCCTATTCAATATTGATGACTTCTTATTAAATAATCATTCAATTTTTAGTAATGTTATTTTATTCTTCAAAAATATTTTTTCTTCAAAAATGGTTTTTATTACATTTTGTGAGAAAATATTATAATTAATTTCTAGAACTATAAAAAAATTTATTTTATAAAAAGGATATAATTTTTTAAATCATAATATCATACTTATCTTATTGTGAAATTTTTATATTTTCCTGAAAAGTATGATATTTCAATGAATAGTGAAAATACTATTTTTTATTGAAAATTGTATTTTTTTTCAAGTATTTACAAAGTAAGATTCTATTTTGGATTAGTTTTAAAATTTAATTATTTAATTTATATTAAAAATAATCTAATTATGGTCTATGGAATGAATTTTATACTTTTATATAGTAGAAAAACATTTTATATTTAAAAATGAATTTCTCTAAAAAATTGTTTTCCATCACGTCTCGCGGGTCTAATTTTAAATTAAATTTTTCCAATTCTATGAATTTAATCTTGTAAAATAGATAAATTATTTATAATTATTAGGTCCAAATTTTTTAAATATTCCTCTTTTATTTTTAATAATTTATAATTGTAACTATAGTAAATATTTATCATCGCAATAAGGGCTAATCAGGTAATTAAAGTTAAAAATAATATGATACAGACTAAAACATAGCCCTAAAACTTTCCTTAATATTATTGTATGAGTTTATTTCACCATTTCCATCCAATTATATAATATATTTCCACCTTGTGTCATATTTCTTTTATTTTGACCATTATAATATTTAAGTAAAAGATAAAGACAAAAAATATCCATTTCTTGCTTTTAATAACTATAATATTTTTTGATAGGGATAAAAACAAGTTATATAGGTTATAAAGATTCATTTGAAATATAAATTATTTTTTATCATGTTAATTTATTTCAAATTTTTATTTGTTAATTTATTACCTTAAATGCTTACGCAACGCTGACACTGTATATATTCAATTAAAAGAAAAATAAAATAAATGAATTTAAAAAGTATTAAATGTAATATAAATTGAATAAATTATATTGTTTCTTGAATTTTTTTGACAAATATAAAATTTAACTGATTTTTTAAAGAATTATATTCAAATTCAATTACTTTCATGTGGTTTACTAAGTCAAATTAAATTAATAGTTCCAAAAATGACATTACTAGTATTTTAAAATAAATAATATTTTATTAAATGATTCAAAATTCTGAAAAATTATATTTTCATAAAATTTATTGGTATATGTTTAAACATATCATCTATGTTCCATTTATAGATCCATTTTATTTTTATAGTAACTATATTGACCCCTAAAGAGTAAAAAACATTAATGGTGTAGTAATTATCAAAAAGGGTTAACCTGATTTAAAACAAAGAGATAAGATTAAAAATCAAATTTAAACTTTTAAAACATTTATTTGATAGAATTATTTTGAATTAATATCATATCATATTTTAATAATATCATTTTGGATCCTTTTTCCTTTGAAATCAAATTTATATTAATTTTATTATTTTAAGAAATTACAAGTGTGCCCCTCCCCTCTCTTGTAAAAGGGAACCACTTATCATATTTTATTCATAATTAAAAATCCCCTTATTTTGGTCAATACCTAACCAAAACCCTTCCTAACATCATTAACCACATTATGGAGTTCTTGTTTTGGGAATAATAATATCTTATAGGGTTTAAGGTGTAATGAAAATGGAGTTGTCTCAAGAAGAGGTATAGTCATTAACCGAATGTTTTCACTTTATTTATTATTCCACCTACTTCAAATATTATTCACTAATGATGATATAATAATATAAATATATATCATATAAATATATTTTATTATTTTAAATTCCTAACCTATATACATCCCCTCTTCCATAAAATGGGAAACGAAACCATTGATTGTGTGTACGATGGACTACCACATCATTAACCGATGTAATTATTTTTCCATCATCACCTCTCATGGATTTTTATGATGATGGATTTAATTTATATATATGATATTAATGAAATATTTATAAATCTATAAAATTAATATATCATATATTTTCTTACCTTTCCATTCATTGAATGATGATAACATCATTCATGGGTGTGTGTGGATTTCCACATTCACAAAACGATGTGATTTATTTTTCATTACTGAATCACATGGAAGGTATATATAAGTGTATTTGAAGAAAAAATATTATCTTTATGAAATAATTATAATTTTTTAAGGATAAAATAATACTTACCTTTCTTCCATCATGTTCATTGAAAAATTAAAATGTTACTCATGCGTGTGTGTATAGTTTAACTTCTCCATGATTTTAATGTAGTTCATTTCTCATAACCATATTTAATGGTTGGTTTTAAAAGTAATATTTATTAACAAAAATTGTAATTATTTCATTATTATTATTCTACTAGATATGATTTAATAATTACCTCTTTGACCATAGTCAACCTACCAATATGAGATGGATATCATCAAAACATCTGACATCAACTTAATTGACTAAGTAATTGTATATAACATGGTAATAAGTGAAATAAAAGGAATAATAAACTTGAAAATTGTTCTTAAGAAAATAAATAATTAACAATAATTTATAATTTAGGATTATAAGGAACACACACGATGAGTTGGGTTAGAGGTAACGGACTTTCTTAAAAAAAACCATATTTCAATGTTTCTTTTCCAACACTTTTTCTTCCATATCCATGTTCTAATAAATGTTTCAAAAAAAAATTATTTATGAATCAATCGATTATAAATTTAATTTTTGACCATATTTTACTTTCTTTATAATTTTTAAAAAAAAGAATCATTTTAATTTTTTATATATGGGACACTTTACTTTAAAAACCAATTTTTAAATGTTTTAAAGATTTATTTTCCAAATATTTCTATTGCATGAAAATATTATTAAAATTATTTTATTAATGTATATACATGGATATAAATTAATTATAAGGGAAATTTTATTTCTCTTTTGACTTCATTTCAAAGGTTTTCAAAAGGAATATTTTTATGTACTTTATAAAAAATATATTTACTTTCTTTAGAAAAGAAGAAGTGAATGTTTTATTTTAATGTATACATATTTGAAAAAATTTCCCGCCACCACAACAAATATTTTATATTTAAATTTAATTATAATATTAATTGTTTTATTCAAATAAAAACAGTCTTTCCCATTTTTTAAATTATTTTCAAAAATGGTTTTTTAAATTGAATATATATTTTTATATCTGTAAATGTTTTGTTTATGGGAGTAAGTGATCTCTCTCAACTAATTTTTTCTTTAGTTTATGAACTTTCTCCATATAACTCTATTTCTATCTCTCTTTAAAGTTATCAAATTATTATAAATTGTGTATATATGTCTCTAAAAAATATACCTATCTTATTATCCATTCTATTGATAGGGTAATATGTGCCTTATTTTTTTTTATCAAATTCCTTCATTGTGAAATTTCATTTGATTATGATACAAGACATGATTATGCAGTCCATTTCTTTCCATGGGTAATTTTTATGATTATTCTTTATGATTGGTTTCATTTTTTGGCACACATAATCATGAGATTGTTATGATGGGTGCCCCTATATAGAACTTCAATGCATTAGGTAAATATTTTGTCTTGTGATACATTATATATGGGATTAGGGAGTAAACATAATCAACTATGGGACTCTATCCACCATGTGATGTTGTCTTGGAAGTTAGAATTGAATTATTATTATATTATGTTTTATGTTACTTCCAAAATTACTATGTTTCCATGATCTAATGATACCATGTTCTTTATGTTATACTCTTATGTGATTTCTCATGAGGTTATGTTTAAAAGAAAGTATATGATACTTCATAAGGGTAAAACATAAAACTTTTTTAAAAAATCATAAGTTTTTCATGATTGAAAAAGAACCTTTATGGTTTTTATTTTTACTTTAAGGATTGTCATGAAATATTTTTTGAGAATATTTGGGAAAAAAAGTTGATTTCTTGGGTACTAAAATTTTTATTTTGAGCCTAAATAATAATTTTGAAAAGGATTGATCTTGTATAGGTATTCATGAACTAACAAGATTCTTTATTTCTTTTTATATGTACATTACTGATATTTTTGTAATCATACCACATTTCAAAATGTTTTTCATAGGGTTTTAAGGATTATTTGGGATAATTATGATGTAAATATGAAAATTGTAAGGATAAATCAAGAAAATAAAACTTTTTATATCATAAAAGTTTTATTTTTTTTGAAAAATGGATTCTAAGTAGAAGTTTCAACTTTGGGATATAATATTTATTTATGTAAGGGTGATGGACTATTTCTCTGAAAATATAAAATATAAAGATCCTAAAATGTAAGAAAATTAATTCTTGACTTAAAACTCAAGATTTTGTATTTTTAATGATGGGTACTTGAAGTTGGCCTCGTAGAAAAGGTTTAGATAAATTTTGAGATTATTATGTTTTTATGTGAGTTTAACTTAAGAGTTATGGATACAATTATGGGGTTATGAGTTGGAGGTTGATTATATGTTAAAAGTCTTAGAAATGCCTTTTGAGGTTTTAAGTGATAGTATTTTAATTTTATTGATGAAATTTTGGTAGATGTTTTATTGTGTTGAGATATATATAACCATTAGGTTTAACATGTAGTATTATTTGAGAAAGAATTATGTATTCATAATTTTAAAGGTATTGATAACCTTCAGTGTTTATATGATCATTTATTATTAATGTTATTTTTAAGGATGGTTATCATATTTTAGGGGACATTATAAGATTTATATTAATATAGTTTTGGTAAAAAGGACAACCTATCACATATGACAAGGTCATGGGGATTGAACCCACAATCGAAGGTTGATATGGGATAAATTACTACCACTGGACTACAAGATGTCTCTATTAGTATGACATTTATTTTTAAAATGATGTTACATATAAAGATTAAGTTTATTTTAGAAACATATTTTGATGGGTTCTTGTATCCAGGTAGTGTTATTTCTTCTGGTTTTTCTTTGCACTGGAAAATTTCTCATTTCTTCTTGGTTCTACCAATTCTTAAGGAGTAGATCTCTTTATGGATACAGGTTTTCCTTGTTTCATTTGATGTGACACTTCATATTGCAGGTGCTTCTAGGTGGGTGTCCTCGAAAGAGGGATGGGTGTGTTGACACCCACCATCCAGCCATGTGTCATCATTTTGATTGATGGATGGGTATCTCGCCATGACATTTGCTCAGTGGATTCAGTCTTTTTATTCATTTCATCAGGTTCACATTTTTAGAAGTTTCTTTCATGATTTGTTGAGTGAGAAGATCAAAAGAGAGAATGGTTTTATGGAACCCTTCATCCATATCTCCTCCACATTGTTTTTTGGTTGGAGAGGTACTCTGCCTCATTGCGCTCCAAGTATGGTGAAACTTCTTGGCAGAGGGGGTGACGCATTTTTTTGACTGATCTCACTATGTCAATGTCTCGCAAGGGGCGATGAGGATTTCCAATGCCTATTTTTACATTTTCTTATTTTTAACTTGTTAGACCTTTTTTACCTTTGTTTTTAAGGAATTTTTCCTCTTTTAATCAGTTACCTCTTTCTCAATCAGAAAATAGATTTTATCTTTTTAATTCAATAAAGGAGGTTTTTCCCTCAACCTCTTCAAAAAATGGTAAATGGAAAATTATGGGATTTTATTTGAGAAATAAAGGTTGAATTATATTTTAGAATGATATATTATTTTAATGTGTCCTTATTATGATTTAATTTATTATATAAATTATTATAATGTATTGTAAATTATACGATTAGGGAATATGTATTTTTAGAATGATACATTAAGAGTGATTTCTATTATTTAGAGATAAATCTTAAATTTATCTTGGAAGAATATTTGATAAAATTATTATAATCTTTGGGTTTCAATCTTATTTTGGAATATTTTGATGAATTTAAACTTTAGTTATTTATTGAGTGATCTAAGTTTAACATTGGGTGTTATTGTGGAGGCTTTGGTGATTAATTTTTTCTTTATTCATATGATGGTTTATTCATTTTGAGAATTAGATTATGTTAAACATTTTGATTTTGTTTAATGTATAAAGATAGGAGGATGTTATTTTTATCCATTTCAGATTATTTGATCCATTAAAAGATTATTTTAGTGCTTAATTCATGAAAAAATCATCTTGAATACTCATCGTTTGGATAAAAAGATGATATTATGGTTGAAATTGATTAAAAGGTAAAAATATACTTACTAGAAAAGTATATTTCCTTATGTTATTCATCTATATGGGAAAGGAATTACTAAAATATAGTAAAAGGATCTTGACACAAAAACATTTATCATATTACCTTTATTTCTGATGAATCAATGTTATTTTCCACAACTTATTGGTTTATGGTTTTGTGGTTGTTAACTTTCTCTTGATCATTCACTTTATTATGACCAATGATCTATATCACTCTTCATATTTATTTATACATTATGTTTTTTCTCCAATTCCATATTTTTAATTCCCATTAATTTTCTCCTATTTGGAAACTTAGTTATGTGATGACCTTCATATTTATTTTTCCCACTTTTCAAGAGGATTTTTTATCAACCATTTTTATGATGTGGGATTTCAATAAAGTTATTTTCATAGGTCAAAACCTTGTTTATGTAACATGATTTTAAATTTAAAGGATATAATTTATTAACTTTGGGGGAACATTACACCCTAATATTTTAAAAAAAACTATGTTTTTTAACATATATGATACGTAACACTAAGCCCAAGAGAACCATGAAATATTATTATTTGAATATGAATGTTATAACATAGCTATTAAATTGGAGGGTGTGAATATTATTAACTAATTTATGAAATATATATAAATTAACTATCAAATATTGAAAACTTGTTAGTAAATAATCACTTAATTTTTATTAAATTCATTTTATTCTTCAAAAATATCTTTTCCTCAAAAACAGTTTTTATTTATTTTTGTGAGAAAATTTTATAATTATTTTACAAAAATTTTAAAAACAATTATGAAAATATTAATGTTTTTAAAATCATAATATCAAAATTATCATATGGTGAAATTTTGATATTTTCCTAAAAAGTTTGATTTTTAATTAGTAGTGAAAAATACTGATTTTTATTTAAAACTATATTTTATTTTTATGTATTTATTAAGATAAATTAAATTTTGGATGTGTTTTAAATTTTAATTAGTTAAAATTTATTTAAAATAATATAATTATGGTCTTTTTAATGAATTTTATTCTTGAATAAATTATAAAAATATTATATACTTAAAAATAAATTTTTATAAAAAAATTGTTTTTCATTACATCTCATATGTCTATTTTTAAATTAAATTCTACAAATTTAGTGAATTAAATATTGAAAAATAGATTTAGCATTTGGAATCATGAAGTTAATTTTTTTAAATAGTCTTTTTTTACTTTTAGTCATTATGAATAGTAACAATTGTAATTAATTATCACCATGGTAAGGGTAAATCGAGTAATTAAGGTTAAAAATAATATGACAAGAACTAAAAAATGGTGCTAAAAAATTCCTTTTTCCTATTATATGAGTTTATTTCAACCATTTCTACCAAAGTCTCGAATATATGTCCACTTTTTGTCATATTTCTATGATTTTTACCTTTATAATATTTAAGGAAAAGATAAAAACAAAAATGTCACTTTCTTGATTTTAATAACTATATTATTTTGTGATAGGGATAAAAACAAATTATATTAGTTTATAAAGATTCATTTGAAATATATATGATTTTTTATCATCTTAATTTATTTCTATTTTTTAATAAAAAAAATAATTACCTTAAATTCTTACGTAATGCTGGCGCGGTACTTCTTCAATTAATATAAAAATAAAATAAATGATTTTAAACAATATTAAATGTACTATAAATTGAAGGAATTATTGTGTTTCATGAATTTTATAGAAAAATATAAATTTTTAGTTAGATTTTAAAGGATTATATTATAATTACATTTTTTTCATGTTGTTTTCAAAGTGAAATTAAATTAATTGTTCCAAAAATAACTTTTATGTTATTTTATAACAAATAATATTTTATTAAATAATTGAAAATTCCTAAAAAATATATATTCTTACAAGTGATTTTAATATGTTTAAAAATGCCAAATATAACCCATTTATGGACCAATATTCCTTTTATAGTAACTACATTGACCCATAAATAGTAAACAACTTCGTTATCATGGTAATTGTCAAAAAGGGATAATGTGGGTTAAAAAAAAGAGATATGGGTAAAAACCTAATATAAAATTTTCAAAAAAAATGGATGCTTTTATTTAGACCCACACTCATCCTATATTAAAATTATATCATATTGGATCCTTTTTCCATGAAAATTAATTTATATTAATTTAATATGTTAAGAAATTCCAAGAGTGCCCCTCTCTTCTCTTATAAAAGGAAACCTCCTATATTCTTTTCCTAACATATGAAAATCATTTTATTTAAGACAATACCTATAAAAGTCCCTTACTAACATATATACCCATTTTCTAGAGTTATTTTCTTGGGAATAAATCCAATATTAGAGGGTGTAAGGTGTAAAGAAAGGGAAGTTTTTCGAAGAAGGGGTATAGTATTTAATTGAATCTTATAGTTTTATTTATTCTTCCACCTATTTAAAATATTATTCACCCATGATAATATAATAACATCAGTATATATTATATAATGTGAAGTTATTATTTTAATTTAATAACATAAATCTATCTCCCCCTCTATGAAATGGAAAATGAAACCGCCATTCGTGTGTACGGAAGATTATCGCCTCGCAAACTGATGTGATTCATTTTCCATCATCTCCAATCACGGTTTATTATTATGATTTATTTAATGTATATATATTATATTCATGACATATTAATAATTTTTTAAAATTAATATACCATATATTTTTGTACCTTTTCATTTACTTAAAGATGATAACGTCGTTCGTACGTACATGTGGATTACCAACTCCATTACGTGATGTGATTCGTTTTTCATTACCGTATCACATGGATGGTATATATAAGTGTATTTAAAGAGATAATATAATATTTTTTATATAAGTATAATTATATAAATTTAAAATGATATTAACCTTATTTTCTTCATGATCTTTGAAAAATGGAAATGTTACTCATGCATACGTAAAGCCTACCATTTTCATAATTATAATGTAGTTCATTTTTCAAAACCATATTTCATAGTTAGTTTTAAAATAATAATTAATTAATAAAATGATAAAAATCTAATTATTATTTTTATTCTAAATATGATATTATAATTACCTATTTTACCATAGTCAACATACCGAATTCATTTTGGACATTTGAGTCAGATATCATCAAAACATCTAATGTGAAGTTAATTGATTAAGTAATTGTATATAATAAGGTAATAATTTATATAAAAGGAATAATAAACTTGATAAATATTATTAATCAAGTAAATAATTAATATAATGTTATTATCTAAGAATATAAGGAACAGATGTGATGATTTGGGTTGAAGGTAAGGGATTTCTTTTTTTTTAATCCTCTTTTAAAGTTTCCCTTCCAACTCTTTTTCTTCCATGTCCATATTCTACTAAATTTTTCAAGAAAATTCTTATTTATTCTTAAATTGATGATAAAGTTAATTTTTGAAAATATTTTAATTTCTTTACATTTTATTTAATAAAATCATTTTACAGTTTTATATTAGGAGCACTTTACTTTAAAAGACTCGTTTTAAATGTTTTAAATATTTATTTTCTAAATATTTATCTTACATGTATGTATTATTAAAATTATTTTATTAATGTATGTATATGTACATAAATGAATTATACAAAAAATATTATGTCTCTTTTTACTTTCTTTCAAATGTTTTCAAAAGGACCCATTTTACATATTTTATATGGAACATTCTGACTATCTTTATAAAAATAAAGGAATGTTTTATTTTAATATATACAGAGTCAACATAATTTCCAACCATAGAAACCATTATTTTATATTTGGATTTATTTATAAACTTTAATTTTTAAAATAAAACTAATCTTTTCCTTTGTTCTATGTATTTTCCAAAAGGCTTTTATATTAATAGTATTTTTTTGATATCTGGAAATTTTTTAGTTATGGGAGTAAGGGATCTCTCTGAACCACTCTTTTCATTAGGCTATAACATTTTTCTCTATATAATGCTTTATATATATCTCTTTAAAGTTATGTAATTATTCTAAATACTATATATATATATCAAACATATATACCAATCTTATTCTATAATCTATTGATGGGGTAATAAATACCTTATGTTCATTTCTTAAATTCCTTCATTATGAAATTTCATTTTATTATGATATGTGGAATGATTATAAAATCCATTTATTCACATGGGAAATTATTGTGATTATTCTTTGTGATTTATTTCATTTTATGTAACACATAATCATGATAATTTTATTATAGTTATACCCAAATAGCACTCCAATTCATTGGGTAAAGCTTTTCTGCCATGAGATGTTATGTATGGGATTAAAGAGTAAACCTAATCCACTATGGGACTCTGTCCACCATGTGATGTTGTCTTGGAAGTTATCCTTGAATTATTCCTATGTCCTTTTTTCATTTCTTTCAAATTTTCTATATTTCCATGATCTTATAATACCATTTTATTTATATTATGCTTCTATGTGATTACATATGACATTATATTTTAAGGAACGTATATGCTACTTCGTAAGGGTCAAATGTATAACTTTTTTGAGAAAGTTTTCATAATTTTTTCATGATTTAAATGGAAATTTTATGATATTTTTTTTAACTTTAATATTTCTTATGAAATGTTTTTTAAAAAACTATGTGAAAAAAAGTTTCTTTGTTGGGTGATAATGTTTTTATTTTGACCCAAATATTAATTTTGAAAAATACAAATCTTGCATAAGTATTTATGAACTGATAAGATTTTGTCCTTATTTTTATATGTCCCTTACTAATATATTTTTCTCATCCAATATTTTAAAATATCTTTCATAGGTTTTTAAGGATGATTATAGAAAAGGATGATGATAATATAAAAATTGTGAAGATATTTCCTGAAAAGAAAACTCGTTATATCAAAAAAAGTTTTTTTATTGGAAACATTGATACTGAGTGGACGTGTCCAATTTTTGATGTAATATATATTTCAGTAATTGAGATGGAATAATTTTCTAAAAAACTAAACCATAAATATTATAAAATGTAATAAAAAAATTTGACTTAAAACTCAAGATTTTTTAATATTTAAGGCTGGGACCTTATATGAACTTTTTACACTCCCTTAAAAGTGGATGTCAACGTACCATTCACTTGATACCAACTTGTCAAGGAGGGGAACACTCAATGATCTTTCCCTCCACCTTTGAAGAACTATAGTTCTTGTGGACACTAGATACTTCTTCAGGTATTCCTCCATGTTCTTTTTATGCCCTATTATAGTTAGGGACTATTAGCTTCAAGGGCCATTGTGGTATTTTCAGAAGCATAAAATACAAGAGGGATCCTTCCACAGGCCTAAGGAGTGAAGTATCTACATGAAATGGATGAGTTTCTTATGGAAGTTATTTCGGGACCGATTACAATGAGAGGTAATATTTTGGTTTCATCTTCTATAGAAACTACACTTTTTGATACGGTGCCTCGCGTATCTTTATATATTCCCATTTTTTGAATGTGTTGAAACTTATAATAGACCCAGATCCTTTATCATAGAGATGTAAATGCCACTTGGTAAGTGGAAAGAGTATGGGTTTTATTATCATTTGTGCTCTCTTTTGATAGAAGATGTGAATTTAGTTTAGGAATTCATAGTTTTTGATTTATGTATTTTAAATTTCATCATCAGGATGGACAAGTTGTTTTTTCACCATGTTGAGATAGATTGTAATCATCATCATGTTACTTTTTATGCTACCTATGGGAGCACTAAATTGTTCCCGGGAGAGTGGGACATAAGTTCTGGTTGTGGAGGTAAATTTTCCCATATATCATGAGTTTATTTTATACCATTAAGGTTGATCCCGATGATATTTTCTCTCATACTAATATTACCTTGGTTACTCAAGACTTCCCAGAAGTCTTCCCATATGTAATACCTAATCCTATTATAAATAGTTAGTTAGGGTTTCCTATTTACTAGGTGCCTTGTACTTATCCAATATAGATACCCTCTTATCATATGGAACATTTGTAGATGAAAAATCTTAAAATCCAGTTGGATGAATAGACAGAGAAAGACTTTGTTCACCCTAGTATTTCATCATGGGATTACCTTGAGGTCTTTGTCGATAAGGTTGGTGATTATATTCATATTTATAAAGGCTATAAGAAATTTAATTGGAAAACTATTAAGAAAAAATATCATTTTCCACATATTTAATAATTTTTTTATTAGTAAAAGGGATCAAAGTGTTTTTCAAAAATTGATCTCCAGTTGGGTTATCATCGACTTAGAGTTAAATATTAAGATATCTTAAAGATGATTTTTAGGATTAGGTATGGATACTATGAATATATTATGATACCTTTTGTCCTAAATAACTCTCATGTAGTGTTTATAGCTTTGATAAACTGGGTATTACAAGAGTATCTCGATACATTTTTTGTGGTATTTGTTAATAATTTCTCGGTTTATTCAATACTTGAGAATGTGCATGAGAGCCATTTGAATATGTATTTGGAAACCTTTAGGAGTCACCACTTTTATGGGAATCTATCAAAGTGAAATTTCTAGATCTAAAATGGGATATTCTTGGGGAACATTATTTTAGAACATGGACTCTTAGTTGATCCTAAAAAGGTGAAGGTTGTTTTTTCATGGTAAGAACCATGGAACTTATTTAATATGTAAATATTTCTAGACATGGATGGATACTATTGGTGGTTTTTCAAGGGTTTATTGAAGCTAGAATCATTGTTAAATAGTCTCACTAAGGGGGAGTATAAATTATATTAGGATGCTGAGTTTCATCCCTATTTTGATGATTTCGAATGGAATCTAACATCATCACCTCTTTTGATCTTTTCAAAACCCAGTAAGGGCAATGTGCTATAATATGATACTACTGGTGATGGTTTGGGCTATGTGATCATGTAAGATAACCATGTTGTTGTGTATGATTCCTAAAATATTTGGTCACATGATAAGAATTACCCCACTCATGACTTGGAGTTCACTGATGTTATGTATTTCCTTAAGTGTTAGCAGTGCAAGATTTCCAAAAAAGTGTTCACCATATTTTCTAATCTTAAGATCTGGAGATACATATTTTCTCAGAATTAAATGAACCTTGGGTAGATGAGATGGGATGAGTACCTCTAGATATTTGACTTCAACATCTCCTATAACCTGGGAAACCAAATTGTTATCACTGATACTCTCGGTACTAAATTACCTTATCATGATTTCCTAAAATTGAAAGAGGAGTATAGCCTTATAGGTATTTCTTCTCAGTTTCATCTGGATGCGTAGGAGGATGATCCAGGTTTAGATATAAATAGTTTTTTGTTGTTATCATCTCTCCTTGATTATATTCTATAGGACCAGTAGTAGGATGATGAATTCATATGATTTAATGAATCCTTAAATGGTGGGGATACCATCACTAGTTAGTCGCTCCCCTCTAATGGAATTATTATCATTAAGAGTTGTTTTTTTATCCCTTAATATGTTAGGAATAATGTGTTTCATGATTTTTATAATTATTTTTCAATCATTCACCCTATAAATATAGGGCTGTATTATGAAATGAGATGGTGTTTTTGATATCCCAGTATGAAGCGTGGAATTACTGAATATGTGTCTCATTGTTACACCTTCCAATAGATTAAGGTATATCACCTGAAACTTTTTCTTCTGTTTCAGGATCTTCTAGTGTCGATATAGAAATGGGATGAGGTTCCCATGGACTATGACATTGGGTTACCACATACCCCCCGGGAAACAATGATATCTGATTTGTCATTGATTGGTTGAAAAAATTAAAACATTTCATTCTAATTATGTACACCACAATGGAAACGATTTATAGGTAAGAAGTATATATAGTAAATTGAGTGGTTTTATGGGTTTCCCTCTACCATTGTCTCTGATATGGATCCCAGTTTTACCTCCCAGTTTGGGAAATGTATCCAAGAGATGATCATGTTAAGTTAAGTTAAATTCAACATACCATACATAGACTGATGTCCAAAAAGAGTTCTCTATTCAGATTCTAAAGGATATGTTCCATGATTGCGTCTTGGATATTGGTGGATCTTGGGATAAATTTCCTGGTTTGGTCGAGTTTTATTACAATAGAAGTTACAAGTTTTCAATTATTATTCCTCCCTTCTAGGCCTTGTATTTTTTCTCATGTTGTTCACCTCTTTTTTTTAATAGATGGGTGAGGCCCCTCTTATAGGACTTAAACTCATTCAGGATACATTGTTGAGGTTTCAAGATATAGATCGATGCTTTCTCATAACTTCGATTTGGAAGAAATAGCACGTGGACATCAACACCTCCATTTGGAGTTTTCCATTTGTGACAAGGTGTTCTTGAAATTTTATCCTCGGCTGGGTCACTGACAACTTGGAAAATATAGTAATATAGATACCAGATATGTTAGACCATTTGAGATCATTGATTAGTTCTGTTAGCTATCTTATTAGTTATCATTTCTAGCGTAGTTGACTGGTATTCATAATTTTTTCCACATATCTTAGCTCAAGAAGTACCATCTTGATCCTTCCCATGTTTTAAGTTCAGAGGAGATCAATTTGGCGATATAAATTTATGTTATTGAAGAACCAATGGAGATCATTTATTCTCAACTTAAAGTTCTTCATGGTAATTCTATTTTGTTGGTAAAAATGTTATGGTGGCATAGATTGGATTCTCATGAGACTTGGGAGTGTTTATAAGGACCCAGGATTAAACATTACATAATCTAGTGTCTTTTCTCTATAATTAACTTTCTTGAATTCCCAAATATATTTTAGGTTTATATTTTAGGTAATTAGGAAAAAACTCTTACGTAACAAAACCTATATATTACAAAGTGGGGACATCCACTCAGTATCCATTTTCCATGGTATAGAAAATTTAAAATGAAACATGTTTTTATTTAATTACATACCTTCATGAATTTCAACTTCAATTATTCTTTATTCTTACTCATCCAAAAACACTATGAAACAGATATAAAAATATGGGATGGGAATAAAAATCTCAATAAGGGGCATGAAGGAACTAAATCCATTAGTCCAATGAAAATCATGAAAACCATAAAATATACACCTTTATCAAAATATTATTTGTGCATATAAATTAATATTAATCTAATGTAAAAAAATTCACTTTTCTCACAAATAAAACTTTTAAAACCCATAGTTAGCAAATAGAAAACCCTTTTAGGAAACTTAGAGTGTTATATTCATAAACCATGTTAGACTCATGATGTAAATAACTTTAGGTAAGTTAAATCCATAATAGAAACCACCCTGGTCAAATATCTCCTTCTTTTATTTAATGATAAGTAATATTACCCAATGCATTTGAGGTTTATATCGATGTCACCCATTATATAAGTTGTTTCAAGATCACCTGTCTTATTAGTTGTATCAAGGTCACTCATTTATATAAGTTTTATCATGCTCTCCCATCATCATATATAATAAAAGTATCATATCAGGAATAAATCATTTTATTATTGCACCTTTTCATTATAAAACCCTTTAAAACTCTTTTAAACCCATATGAAAAATAGTTTCAGATATCGGAATACCAGTTCCTTTTAAAAACCCATTTTCAAAACTAAAATACACAAAAAACTGAATAAGTGTTTTTCTTTGAATAAAACAAGGAATCCGGTAAAGTAATTAAGACATAAAATAATGTTTTTAATGGTGGAAAAATTCATTGACTCTATACACATTAAAATAGAACATTCATTTTTTCCTTTTGTATAGAAAGTAAAAACATTACATATAAAATATTTAAAAATGTTACTTTTGAACACCTTTAAAATAAATTCAAAAGTGACATAAATTGTCCTTTATAATTCATTAATGTCTATATAAATACATCCATAAAATAATTTTAATAATATGGATATGCATGAAAAGGATTTATAAAATAATTATATAAAATATTTAAATCGATGTTTTAAGTTAAAGTATCCCTTAACTTGAGTCTGACTCTTCGCAGATGTTCTTTATAATCCTAAATAATAAAATTATATTAATTATTTATATTCTTAATAACCTTTTTCAATTTTTTATTCATTTTATTTTATTATTATAATTTTATATTCAATTAATAAATCAATTAATTTCATTTGAGACGTTTTGACGATATTGGGCTCATATGTCCAAAATGACTTTGGTAAGTTAACTACAGACAAAGTGGTATTTATTAAATTATATAAAAAATAATATTAATGATGTAATTATCAATTTTAAATATTAATTATATATCTAAAACCAACCATGAATTATGGTTATGAAAAATGAACTATGTTACAATCATGGAGACGGTAGGTCGTAAGTACACAGGAGTAAATTTTTCACTTTTCAATGATCATTATGGAAATAAGGTAAGTATTTATTTTAACTTTACATAATTATTATTATATAATAAATATCATATTTTCTCTTTATATATCATCCATGTAATGTGGTGATGAAAAACAAATCATATCCCTTCGTGGGGGTGGTAATCCACACGTACGCATGAACGACATTATCATTTTTCAATGAATGGAAATATACGGAAATATATAATATATTAATTATATATAATGATAATTATGTTATTAATATTATATATATACATTAATCTCATAATTATAACCATCTATGAGAAGTTTTTATGGAAAATGAATTACATCGGTTCGCGAGGTGGTAGCACGCTGTACACACGAATAACGGTTTTGTTTCCCATTTTATGGAAGATGATATGGATGCAGATTATTCAACTAAAATAATAACATATTAGTATATGTAACATACTAATGATATTATTTTATAATTTTTGAATAATATTTTAAAGATTCATAATAATAAATAAAATGAAAACTCTTGGCTAAAAATTATACCTCTTCTTCGGAGAACATCTTTAAGTGTACACTAAAAGCGTTACTAGGATGGTTTTATTGTCAAAACAGGGACTATATTATGGGTAAAGTGAACATTTGGAGTTTCATAGTTATTTATTGTCTGAAATATAGTGAAAAAAATTTGTGAGAAATATTAGAGAGGAGGTTCCCTTTTATAAGTGATGGAAGGGTCATTCTTAGATTTTTTTTAAAGTATTAAATTAATATAAATTAATTTTTATAGAATAATGGAACCAAACTGATATATTTAAAATATATAATTATTATGAGTCTAAATTATATCATAAAATAAAATTTAGACATGATTAGGTGGTGTTTGTTTCATATATCTTTGTTTTAACTGCTCATTAACCCTTTTGTCTATTACAGAGGTATCAAGGTTTTTTACACTAAAGGAGTCAAGAAAGTTACTATAAAAGAAAAATTTCCCCATAAATGTACCATGGTTTATATTTTCAAAAAAATATAGTTAACTTGCCCAAACATAATATTTTCATTAATTTTAATTCATCTAATAAAACAATATTTATTATAAAATATTATTAATATCATTTTTTAAACTATTCATTTAATTTGACTTTATAATTGGCATGAAAGAAATTTAATTAGAATATAATAAATTAAAACATACCTAATATGTCTATAAAATTTATCTAAAATTGTAACTCATCCAATAAATATTACTTTTTGTGTTTTTAAAATTATTTACTTCATTTTTCTACTGCTTGCACAAGCACTGTGTCTTTGTTCTATAAGCATTTAAGGTAATTATTTCATTAAAAAAATAAAAATAAATTACCATGATATAAAATATTTATATTTAAAATAACCATTTATAACTAAACAATAGTAGTTTTTATCCCAGTCCAACAAATTTATAGATATTTAAAACAAGAGAGTGGCATTTTTAACTTGATATTTACTTAAAATTATAAATAAGTAATTTTTTAAGAAAAATGTCACAAAATTTCCAAGAATTTAAATATTTGATGACTTTTTTCAAAAAAAACATCATCCAATATATTAAATTCAAGTGTTAGAGTGATTTTTATTCCTTATCATATTAATTTTAACATAAATCAACTGATTTACCCTTACCGATGTGAAAAATATTTACTATGGTTATTATTCATATTGAATAAAAATAAAAGGGTTATAGTTAAAAATAATTAGACCACCTGATTCCAAATATGAAACCTATTTTTCAAGATTCAATTTCTATAAGTGGAAAAAATGAATTTAATATTAAAACACAAAATGCAACAAAAAACAGTTTTTAGAAATATTTTCTTTTATGCCGTAAAAATAAAATTATACCAAAATAAGGTATAATGATGATTCCAATGTAGATAATTATATTATTTATAATAAAATTATACATATTTTACATTATGATCAAATGAGTCTTTTAAATTATATTATTTAATGAAAATAAATGATAATTTTACTAAAATTGATATAAGTCTATTCAGAAAATACCAAAATTGCACCCTATATAATTTTGATATACATTTTTAAAATGATATAATTTTTCAACTAAAATTTATAAAAGTTCTAAAAATTAATTATATTGTTTTCTCACATAAATTAATAAAAATAATTTTTCAATAAAACTCATTTTTGAAGCATAAAATGGCTATTGAAAAATTGAGTGCTTATTTTCTAAGAATTAATCAATTCATTTTTATTGAGTAGGAACTATATATATTTCATAATTTGGTTAATTTTATTTATACCTTCCAATTTAATGTATAGGTTATAAATATAACATTAAAATGTTAATATTTTATGGTTTGTTTAAGCTCGGTGTTTCAAGTTGTATACGCTATAAAATAAAGTCTTCATGTAAACACTTAGGATATTACATTCTCCATATTTAATAAATTTCATCCACACAATTTTATCTTTTTCTTGTTAATCAAAGTTATGAAATTTTAAAATTCCTTTTTTGAAATTCCATGTTGTAAAAAGGGTTAAGAAAACATTCTCTTTAGAATAGGGAAAGAGAAGTATGAAGGCCGTCTGGAATAACACATATTATATTCCCAAATATAAGAACATTAGTGGGAAGTAAAAATATGAAAACAGAGGAAAATATAATTTCCAATTAATTATGGAGAGTATTCGAGAACATTTATCATAATAATGTGAATGATAATGCGAAATTTTATAACCGCAAAACCATAAATCAGTTTTGTGTGATAAAGACCATCTATTTATCAAAAATTAAGAAAATGGGATAAATTTTTTGTTTCAAGATCTTTTTCCTAGATTTGAGGAATTATTTTACCATATAGGATAAGAATAAAAGTAAATATACCTAATTGACAAGTAAAATTTCATCGTTTAATTAATTTCTACCACATTATCATCTTTTTCTCTAAAAAATGAATATTCAAGATGAATTTTTCATGCTTGGATTTATAAAATAAACTTTTAATGGATCACATAATCTATATAAGTATAACAATATATTCCTTTATCTTTAGACACTAACCAAATCGAAAATAGTTATCATAAGATAAGATAATTACAAAAATGAATAAACATTCATGTAAATAAATACAACATTAATCTATAAAGCCTCAATAATAACACCCAAATTTTAATTTATATCATTTGAAAAATAAATGAACTTAAAATTATTCAAAATTTTCCCAACCATTTTCAAAATACAAAAATCAGAAGTATTTAATCACATATTCTATTGACAGTAATTTAACATTTATCTCCAAACAACTTTAGTCATTCATATTTTCATATACCCAAAAATATATATGCTTAATCGTATAATCTCTAAGATGTGATAATCATTTCTATAAATAACCTAAATCAAAATAAATCCGCATAAAAATCATATATGTTTCCAAAAGATAATTTAACCTTTATTCCCAAAAATATTTCCATTTACATTAATCATATAAAGTTCCAAAAATAGTGAACATATTATGAAATAACATTAATAAATAAATCACCAAATCAATTTTCAGTCACATGGTTATATATACAAT
Organism: Viscum album; assembly: GCA_963277665.1. Lineage (NCBI taxonomy): Eukaryota > Viridiplantae > Streptophyta > Magnoliopsida > Santalales > Viscaceae > Viscum > Viscum album. The sequence goes on from OY728128.1 coordinate 1,934,264,744, forward strand.
AAAACATATGTTCTCAAATTTTAATAACCCATAATTACCTAAATATCAATGATTAAATAAAGCCTAAATTTTATCAATACATTTTAAACTTATTGCCACAAAATTTAAAGGAATTATTCCTCAAATAATACTTCAAATTAAACCTAAGATTTAAATATATGTCAACCTAATAAAACATCTCTAAATATTTCACTAATAACTTTAAAATCCCATCACTTAAAACCTCAAAAGTGGTGTCTAGGAATTTGAACTTATAATCAAACTTGAATTTTTTATCCTGTGGTGGTATCCATTACTCTTAACATAACCTCTCATGAAAACATCATAATCTTCAAAGTTTTTTAAACCCTTATCTAATAACAACTGTAAGGATCCAACCGTAAACATTACATAATCTTGTGTCTTTAGACTATAATTCACTTTCTTGAATTCCTAAAGATCCTTTCTATTTACAGTTTAGAGAATTAGGTCATAACGATTACATAACTAACTAATATATTACAAATTGTACGCATCCCCTTAGTATCCATTTTTTCAAAATATAAACCTTTTAAAGTGAAACTCGTTTTCTTTTAATTAAAAATCTTTATGACTTTCAAATTTAATTCTTCTTTATTATTACTCATCCTAGAAACCTGTGAAAAACATTTAAAAATATGGGATGAGAAAAAAAACCACAGTAAGGTACGTAAAACAAAGAAATATTTTATTTTAGTAAAAAAATATGAAAACCCATAAAATATTTACCTTTATTGAAATATTATTATATCATATGAAATAAATCCTAAAATTATTAAAAAACACACACTTTTTTCTCAAATAAATTTTTTTAACCTATAATAATAAAATAGAAACCACTTTTGGAAACTTATAGCATTATATTCATAGAAATGTTAAACTCATGTCATAAATAAATATATCATGGTTAAAATTATAGAATAATACTCTCTAGTTAACTAACTCTTTCTTTTCCTTAAATATAGGGAACATTACCCAATGCATTAGAGAGCTATATTAGGCTCACCCATCAAATAAGCTGTATTGGGATCACCCATAATATAATTAGTGTCAAGATCACCCATTTTTATAAGTTTTATAAATCTCATTAATCATTAACAAGTAAAATTTCATGAACAAACATTTTATATTATCACATTTTCCTTATAAAACCCTTTAAAAACTCTTTTAAACCCATATGAAAAACACTTACTGTTATTAAAATACCCTTTCCTTTAAAAACCCAATTTCAAAACTAAAATACCAATAAAAAATAAATAATATTTCTCATTGATAAAAATATGGAATATTCTAAAGGAATAAAAACATAAAATCATGGTCACAACAGTGGAAAAATCTGTTGGCATCGTATATGTTAAAATAGAACATTCATTTTTCCTTTTGTAAAGAAAGTCAAAACATTCCATATAAAGTATGTAAAAATATTCTTTTTGAAAACCTTTTAAATAAATTAAAAATAGATATAAATTTTTTTTATAATTTATTTATGTATATATAAATAAATTCATAAAATAATTTTAAGAATGTGGTCCTGTAATAAAAAGATTTAGAAAATAAATATTTAGAACATTTAAAATGAGATTTTTAGTTAAAGTCTCCATTACCTTGAGTCAGAAACGTCATATATATTATTTATATTCATGAATAATAAAGTTATATTAATTATTTAATTTCTTGATAACCTTTTTCAAGTTTATTATTACTTTTATTTTATTTTTTAACATTTTATATTTAATTACTAAACTAATTAAATTCAAGTCATATTTTTTTACGATATTTAGGTCAAATGTCCAAAATGACTTTGGTGAGTTAACTATGATCAAATGGGTCATAATTATATAAAATCCAGAATAATAATCATGAAGTATTAATCATTTATATATATATATATATAATTATTTTAAAACTAATTTTCAATGATGGTTATGAAAAATGAACTATGATGCAATCGTGGAGACGGTAGGTCGTACGTACACATGAGTAACCTCTCCATTTTTCAGGGATCATTATGGAAAGAAGGTAAGTTTTTAATTTATCTTTAAAATTTTATTATTCTATCATAAATATAATATTATCTATTTATATATTATCCATGTCATATATCGATGAAAAAATAATCACATTTCTTCATGAAGGTGGTAATCTGTATGTATGGACAAACAGTGTTATAATTTTTCAATGAATTGAAAGGTAAGAAAAATGGATGATATATACCTTTTAAAAATTAAAATTATTTCCTTAATATCATATATATATATATATATATGTATATATATGTTAAATCAATCATTATAACCACCCATGAGAGGCGGTGATGGAAAATGAATTACATTAGTTCATGAGGTGGCAGTCCTCCATACACCCAAGCGATAATTTGGTTTCCTATTTAATGGAAGAGGAGATTCATATGGATTATTAAATTAACATAATAAAATATTATTATATTTAAGATACTAATTTTATTATTTCATAATGGATGCAGAATATTTTAAGTTGGTAGAAGAAGAAATAAAATTATAATTCTTGGTTAAGAATTATACCTCTTCTTCGTGAAACCTCTTTAAGATTATACCAAAAGATTTATTATGATAGTTTTATAATCAAACCAGGATCTCTAAGACATGTATATTAAAGTTAAGGAGTTACTTAGTCTGATTATTTCCTAACTATAGTTTTCAAAAGGTGTGAGGAAGAGTAGAGAAGCGGTTACCTTTTATAAGTGAGGAGAGGGGAATTCTTGAAATTTCTTAAAGTATTAAATTAATATAAATTAATTTTCAATGGAAAATTGAGAAAAATAAATAAATTTAGAATACTATATGAGTATAGGTATAAATCCTCTCAAAAAATAATATTGTTAAAATTTTAGGTGATATTTTGATCCTTATCTCTTTGTTTTAACCCCCTATTAACCCTTTTGTCAATCATCATTGTATCAAGGTTTTTAACACTAAAGGGCTAAATAAATATAATATAAAAGGAAAATTGCCAAATAAATGGACTATGTTTGATATCTTAAACCATATCTCATTCTCTTTTCCAAATATAATATTTTTATGAATTTTAAATCATTAAATAAAGCATTATTTATTGTAAAATATCACTAATGTCATTTTTGGAACTGTTAATTTAATTTGAATTTTAAAATAATAAGAAAGAAATTTTATTCTAATATAATCCATTAACACATCCTTAATATTTTATATCAATCTATAAAATTAAATGGATACTATAACTCAACCAAATAGTATTACTTTTAGTGTTTTTAAAATTGTTTACTTTTTTTATAACTGCTTTCACAAGCAGTGTGTAGGTATTGCATAAACATTTGAGGTAATTATTTCATGACTAAAAGTTAAAAATAAATTAAAATGATAAAAAATAATTTATCTTTAAAATATCAATTTATAATTGAGAAAATTTTGTTTTTATCCTTGTCACAAAATTTAAAATATATTAAAAATAAGAGAGTGACATTTTTTACTTTATATTTAAATAAAATAATGTATAAGTAATTTTCAATGAAAATGACAAAAAAATTACCATATATTACAATATTGGATAGGGATGTTATGGAAACACTCATATAATAGATTAAATGAAAGTTTTAGGGTTAATTTTTAGTCTTTATCATGTTATTTTTAACCTTAATTACATGATTTATCCTTAACAAGGTGAGATATATTTACTATGATTATTATTTATATTGACCAAGAATAAAATGGAAATATTTAAAAAAATGAAATCCATATTCCCAATATGGAATCCATTTTTTAAGATTTAATTTCAATAAGTGACAGAAATTAATTTAATATTAAAACGCAAAATGCAATGAAAACGGTTTTTAAAAAAATGTGCTTTTATGCACAAAAATGAACTTATACCAAAGAAATGTATAGTAATAATTAATATATAGTTAATTAGATTATTTATAATTAAAGTACACTTATGTTAATTTAAGTTCAAAAGGAACTTTTAAATTACTTTATTTAATCAAAATAAATGATAGTCTTACAAAAAATGGCATTTTTTACTATTCACAGAATAATCAATATTTTTATAAAAATACCAAAATTTTACCCTAATATAATTTTGATATAGTTATTTAAACAGTTATATCCTTTTTATAAAGTAAAATTTCAAAATTTTTATGAAATTAATTATATCATTTTATATCAAAAATCAAAAAAATCATTTTTGAGAAAACACATTTTTGAAGTATAAAATGACATTACTAAAAAAAGATTTTTTATTTCCTCATAATTAATAAATGCATTTCTATTTAGTGTGACCAAAATATATATTTCATAATGAAGTTAATCTTATTCATACTATCCAATTTAATTGAAATGTTATAACTATAACATTTAAATATTATGATTTCATGGTTTTTTAAGAACGGTGTTGTGTGTTTTATATGCTATATAAAATAGTCTTCTTTTAAAATCACATGATATTACAGAGTGAATATTTATTGAGGGGGTAGTGGCCTCACCTCTTTCCAGAGCATCCTTCTCCTTTATGTCATTCTGATGATAAAAAGTCCTTTGGTTTAGAGAAATATAACATCATGGTACAAGTACATCTCTAATTTATGTTAAGAGGTTATATTTTGGGTTTAGGATGCATGAAAGGTGACTTTGTGGCATTTAAAAGTGTCTTGGAATTTTTTGGTGGTTTCAAAATGGAATTGGCCAACTTATGGTATAAATAAGAATGTAGTTCCTATAATAACCCCATTGGGTAGTTGGTGGGAGATCACCGGTCGGCTAGTGGGGAGACCAAGGCTAAAAACATTCTTCTTTTAGCCACTAACTAGCTAGTGGGTATCCATTGACTGGATAGTAGCCCATACCATATCCATTTAACAATTTTAGTGGCCATTATCCAGCTAGTGGCTTCTAGATGGACCAAGTATATAAGGGTGTAAACATAATTATATGTCACCAAGACCCTGAATTAACCTATTGATCCCACATTCTTAAACCAAATATGATCAAGGGTCTTGTAGAGGATCCTATTTGGAATTATAAGCTACTTAAAACATATTTTCTTGGTATTTTGATCCTAGTTTGATTAGTTTTTATTGCTTTAGTAATTTTTATCAATTATTATTCCATTCTTCCATTATCTATGGATTTGGTAGTTGTTCTATGTTGTATCGGTTGGTTCTATAGATCGTTTAATGATTATGTCTCTATTTCATATAGATGTATCAATTGTTTTCATTTTGGAGGCCTAATATCATTTTGGTTTTGGTGTGGTGCATGATCATTGATGTATGTTTTGATTTTTCTTCTTTACCAACCCTATTTATTGTAGAAAAACAATTATAATTTTTAGGAATTATTTTTTAGGGCCTCCTCTTGATTTATCTTATATTACGTTTCCTTTAAGTTTTTTAGATTCCATTTTGGTTTGCGTGAGACCTAAGTTTTAGGTAGGTGGTTCCTTCTCTAGCCTATGTTTGATGAACCATGAATTCTATTAGATTTCTAAATGGATTTATAAATTATAATTGGAATGATTTAGGAATTTTTTTTATATGTGTGTGTAAATGGGTTTTTTTATAAAATGTGGTTTCCCCTTGATTTTGTAAATGAAAGATGGTTTTAAAATAATTATTAAATGATCTATGAAATGGGTTTTCAATTAATTGTCTCTAGTGAAGATTGTTTTTTATAATTTTATTATAGAATATGATAATCCCCTTTTAAATTATTTTACTTATGCAACACATGGGAGCCTTGGGTACCTAGGTAGAGGGTTTATTATTGGGTCTTGTCTCTTGACACCAGAGGGGGTTCACTTTCTAGAGTATTATTATGTTCTTGGATCATAGATCTATTTTCCCTAGCTATTTTATCTTGACACTATAGGGGGTTCACATTTTAGGGAATTCCTTCATCCCTAGATAATTTATTCTTTGGATCTAGAGACTTGAGTGTGCACTATTCATGATTATTATGGGAGTATAAGTGAACTATCTTTCCCATCCTATGATATCTTAGGGTTAATTTTCATTATGGTTAGTTTTATAATTTTTTATCTTGATATTATATATTATGCATGCTTTGATAAAGTTGTAGGTTTATTTCAATTATGATTTGAAACTAAATTATATGGATCTGTTTTAGAACTATGAGAAAAGGGAATTGATTTACCATGCTATTGTTAAAAATGAGATAACTTTTTTATTAAGCCATGTTTTATAAAATTGAGCATATTGGGACTATTTGATATATACTTATTATGAAACACCACAGTGGGATCCTATTGATCCTATTTAACTCACATCCTGCACACTTTCTTGGGGTGTGTAGAACCTGATTTGTCTAATGAAAGAAAGGGAAAGGTGTCATAGTGAGGCAGTGAGGTTTATGTCATCTTGGTATGGTTATCTAGTGGGGAGATGCAAGGATGTTTCCCATGTATCACATGAAGTATTTGTCAGTGGTTTTGGTTGTTTTCTTGGGTATTTATGGACATGTAGTTTTGGTTTTTTTTCTTGTTACCTTTGGTTTTATTGCTAATGTTATTTATACCTTTGTTTATAACATATTTATTTCTTTTTATCTTTCTCTTTTTTATACCATTTATCTTTTTTGTGTTGGTAAAATCATTCCCTATGATCATTATTGGATTCTATGGTGCTTGTTGACATCCCATGGGGATAAAAAATACCATTCAAGTCTTTCCATGGTCCAGTCCGGAGCCTAGTTGGATGGATTTTCTAGGTCAGGTTGTGACATCCATTGTGGTGGATAATTTGTAACTATATTCCAATTTATTGATCCATCATTTAAGAATAACATGAAACCATATTGAGATCTCATATCATCTTTTTAAGATTGGAAACTATCATCAGTGTATCCCATTACACTATGCTCATCCACTACTCTAAAGACCAATAACATATCCTTAGTTATTCTTATGTACAAAAATATTTCCATAAAAACAATATAGTGAATATCACTAGGATTGGATTGGTATCTACTTGTAATTCTCAAAGAATAAGAGATATCAGGTTGAGTAAAAAACATAGAATATATTATATATCTTATAGAGAACGAATAATAAATCCTATCTATATTTTCTAACTCTTTATAAGGATATTGAATCTTCTTAAGATTCAGGCCATAAAACACAAGTAAAGATCCCTTTGGAGTTATTTATACCAAACCACTTTATCACTTTTCCAAAACATAATAAACTCATTTTCCACTTCAAAACCTTTGGGTTGTATAATATGCATGTCTTGAACTAAATTACCATTAAGGAAAGAGGTTTTTGATATTCCTTTGATATATATTATAATCATAATAAACTATTGTGTAAATAAATATCCTAATAGACTTAATCATCTCAATAGGTGAAAAATATTATTCATAGTCAATACCATGAATTTTCTTATATCCCTTAAACACCATGTGTGCTTTATAGGTATACACTCTTCCATCCATGTTATTTTTCTTATGGAAAACTAAATTTTACCCTGTTGGTGTGACCACTTTATGTGTATTCACAAATATATAAAATTGGTTAGTGTGCATAGATTATATTTTAAATTCAACATCATTTTACTATTTCTCAAAATCAACACACTCATTGGCCTCATGGTAAGTAGTAGGTTCATTGCCTATGAAAATTACTCCATCATTTTCGACAATAAATCCATATCTCTCTATCTCCTAATAAATCCTACCATATCTTCAATATTCTTTTGTTACCTAAGTTAGTTCTTCTTTCACAACTATTTAAATAAATGGTTAATTTCCATCATATGAAAAATCCTCTTTGTTGGTCTTAAACATACATATGATTAGTATTCCACCCATTGGATTTTTTATTAATATATTCTTTATTATAGAATATACCATTTTGGGACATAAATAATATTTTTTCAATAAGATTACATAAATAATATCCTATATCTTAATTGGGTTAACCAAAAAATGATCATTTCTATGATTTAGGGTTAAGTTTATTAGAAACCAATCGTCCTATGAATGCTTCAAAACCCCAAATCTTCATAAAATACATTTTGGGATGTTTCCCAATCCATATCTCCTATGGTTTATTTTATAACTAATTTAGATGAAATGTAATTGAGTTATAAGTAATTGGTTTCTAGAGTATATCCCCCCAAAATGAAATAGAAAAATCACACAAACTCATCATCGATCGAACTATTCCGAATAGGGTATGATTCTTACCTTTATATGAACCTTTCCACTAAAGTGTTCTAGTATGAGTAATTTGTTCCATTATCTCTCATATGATCAATGAATTTCTAACTTAAATTTTTACCATCACAATAAGATTTGAAAATATTAATACTTTTTAGTAGTTATTTTTTTACTTCAGTCTGAAGTCCTTCAAACTTTTTAAAATTTTAATACTCATGTCTCATGAGAAATACATAACCATACTGACTAAAGTCATCAGTAAATGTTATGAAGTATCTAAACCCACCACTTGTCTGTGAAATAATTGGTTCATATAAATCACTATGCATAATATCAAATAGTCCACCTACCCTCTCACATTTTCCACTAAAAGTTGGTTTGGATAATTTTCTAAAATAAAAATATTCATAATTATCAAATGATTCATAATTTAATGGTTCCAAAAATACATATCTATGGAGTCTATAGATGAGTTTCTCATTTATATATCCAAGTTTATGATACTAAAGATAATTTGGGTTAGAATCACCTTTTTCCTCTTATAATTAATGTTATAAATTAGATTATCAATATCTAGAATGTATAAACCATTTATCATATTCCCAAAGACAAAAAACATTTCAACCATATATATATAATAACTCTTGTTCTTAATAATGAATTAAAATATTTTCCTCTCTAAAAAAGATGAAAAAATCAAATTTTTATTAATGGAAGGAACATAATAATAGTTCTTTAATTCTAGTTCTAATTAACTATGTAGTCTTAGATCATAAGTGTTGAATTATAATGCAACAACTTTTACTTCATTTCCAATTCGTAGATCTACTTCACCCTTTTTCAATTCCCTCACATATCTTGGTCTGTGTTTTCCCACACAAATGTGTTATGCATATCTGATATCTAATACCCAATATTCAAAGTTAGATAAATTGATTTATATACCATTCACATTCAAATAGTCATAATTCTTATCATTAAGAATACTTATCAATATTATATACCAATCTCATATTGTTTTATAAGTCATACCATCAAGGTATCTAAACATGATATACATGATGCATTCCATAATCAACAAAAATGACATATTTTTTGTTAGGATCATTTTTTATATCTTTTCATCAAGTATTTTTTATGAAATTACTCCCATAATAAATGATAATTGCATACATTATATCCATTTAGTGATCCAAGATCCATATTTCACTACGTTTTGGATCACTTTATTTTTTCTACCATCACTTAGATTTTTAGATAGGGTATCATCTCAATCATATCATATATGAATCTTGTATAGTTCAAAAAATAACTCTTTATTCAAATACATCATATAGATAAACTCTACTCTATTCCTCCAGTAACATAATCCCATTGGGGTCTCCCAGTTAAGTGTAACCCAAATTAAATTCCATGTATGAGAACTTAATCTAATTAGGGTCACTCATTACTTTCTTACCTTACATAAGATAATTTAGGGACATGTATAATTAGCATGACTTTCCTAATTGGATGATTTAGGTCTTGGTAAGTATCACTCTAGAAGGAATCTCACACTTAGTATTTGAGAGGTTTTCTCTTAATGTATCACTAATTTAATATAAATTATATGTAATTTAAATTAATCATTTTTACATATCATTAAATCTTTATTATCTCATGTTTTATTCCTTTATGTATTCATGATTATAATGATTTAGTTTAGAATCCCTATTCCATCTACCAAATTAATATGCTCGCACCATATTAATGTGTAACTCTTTACACAACCCATAGTTTTTGTTACTCTCCTAAAAATAAAATTCAAATTTGTTCACACATATCCAAATTCATCTTATTCATAAGGTTCATGAAAATTTCATATAAAGGTTTAGAATTATATAAAATTGATAATCTATACATAACTATGTCTTGTGCCATATATAGTCAACCCCCACCATTCTAGAACAAGATAGAAGCCTCCAGGCCAATGGGAAGTCCAACCAAAAGTCCATCTACCTAGAGAAAAATTAGTTAATATATTATCTAATTCATCATAAATATAAAACCTAATAAACATAAATTATATTCAGTAATTAAATTCAATATAATAACTTTAATGATAAACAAAGGTCAAGGTAGATAATAAATAAATCTTATGTTGTTATACCTAACATCTAATGAGTGGAATAATAATTTATATGAATAAATTTAGCATATAAATTAAATTATATAAAATATTAATATTTAAAAAATAACTTCTAAACATGAATATTCTAAAATAATAAAGAAATAAATAAACTTTTTTTTCAAAACATGAGATATTAATATGAACATTTCATTTTTTATTTAGGAAAAAAAATCTTCTATTTAAATTTTTTAACACTTATATTTTATAAATAATTTATGAACTATAATAATTTTTAATCCTAAATATTAATTTTCATCATTTTTATGAATGTCATATTTTATGATAGATAGAGTTATTATTTATCATAATCGGTGATAGGAGTCATCTAGAACACTTACATAACATTTTTCATTTTTAATATTAAAGGAAATAATATTATGTATGGGGTATCCCATATATAAGAGTAAACTTTATGAAAAAGAAACAAATACATATGGGTTCATCTATATATAATAGTCTTTATCCCATAAAAGAAAGACTCATATGTATCGGGTAACCCATACATAAGAGTAAATCATGAAAACTATTACATATGGTCAGGTCCTTACATGTTATATATGTTATATCATAACTATGGTTCAATGCTCTATTTTTTCATAACATAATTTTTATTCATATCCTATAATATCACATATTTTAACTTATAGAATAGAAAAAATTCATGGGTTTTTAGTATATAATACCTTATCATATACACCAGTGTATCCTACGACTAGAAAAAACATAATTATCTTATCCTATATCATGATTCCCCAAGAAGATAATGATTTTTAAATTCCTAATAAAATAAAAATCATAACATGTTGATGAAAGAGGTTTTGATACCACTGATGGGTTTTAGAATATCATCATTTGATCAATGCAGTGAAAGAAACCCATTTTTATGATTGGTATATCATTAATATAACCAATATATAAAATTAAGAACTTGAATAAATAGTCATACATTTATCATACTGAGCTCCATCTTTATCAAATGTGTTGTATTTTTCTTGATATATATCACCAAGAAACATACATCAGACCATTGCCTCTATAGGAATGAAACTTTCCACTGTGATCTACATTTATAATTAGAGGACCCTCAAAAACCAAAGACATTATAGAACCTTCTTCATATATATGAATGGTGAACTAGGATAATGGTAGCTTTATCCTAGGCTAGACAGTATCATTTACTTTCAACAGAGGGATCAGATCACTTTATATTGACTCTCTTCATTCAATAAATATAGTTCATATAGGATACCAACACTTTGTAACTGATATGTGTTACAATAATGTGTTCTCATTGGGGGTATAATAATTTAAACACTTCAAATGATCATTATTTATTTGTGAAACTGTGAATGAATCATCTTAATGATTCATAACCAAAGAAGACTGGTTTGGAGACATGGAAAAATTTATTCATGTGATATCCCTTAATGTATGTTTATCATAAAATATGATAAATACCAACCATATACTATGAAGAATAAATATGCATTCCCTATCACATTTTATGATTTAGAGTGTATCATAAAATATGATATACCTATTTTAGTGCATTTCCAACAGTTGTAACTTCTTATTAACACTACTTAATTCATTTAAGTAGATATATTATTCTTTATTTATTTGAAAAATCACTTTAATCTCCATAATTATTTCCATTTTATTGATTCATTCTCATCTATTATGATCACATATGAACACCATCAAGTGGTCCAGACTCATAGGGCTCAGTATGGTTGAACCCTGCCTTCTTCATCATCCAATCCAATTGAATTAGATGTCCCCCACTTGATGTTTCTTCACCCCTGGGTAAGTCACACATAGTTTAATATATTTCATATGATCTATTTGATTGATAAATCATGGTTAAAGTAATTTCCACATATAAAGTTACACCTCTTCCCAAATTTTAGGGCTAATATTCTAGGTTTTCTACTTTCCGATCATAGATCAATTGTCACTCACTAATCTGATTGACTTCCACCACTCTTTCTCATCACCATCCTCCATTCATGGTAGTTGAATGGAATTGAAAACTTCCATTTTCCACCAAACTTCATAACATTGTATTTTCTAGCCTGTGAATTCTAGATCCAACATCGATTTCTTAACATTCAAACTTTAAGTCCCTCAAAATGAATAGATAAGTTAAGAATGATAAAATCATATCCTTAAAATATCATTCAATCCATAAATATAATCATATTGATTCCATATCCAATTGATTTATCACATAAATACCATTTTAGTGATGTGTGGTAGGTTTATCGAATGAATCATATGAAGGAGTTTTCTAAAATTTATCAAATTCATTCATAAAATTTCACTCTATATTTTCTAAAAATACATTTTCATTATATTTCAATTACTTAAAATGAATTGGATATTTTCATCATTTAGTTTATGTATTTGAAGGTGTTCAACAAAATTTAAGTAATAAACTCCTTTCATTTTAGAGAGAAGTTTTATTTTTTTTAATCTCTTTGAACTCCCCTTGGTATTATAAAGTTGTTGTATTTATCATCAACTCTATTTTGAAGAATGTTTTTGAGTTTAACAGTAAATTTTTTTGCGTCTGGAAAAAAGTATAGATGATTTTTAAAATTAAATAGATGATAAGGGATAAGTTGAAGTAGTCAATTGAATAAATAATCTATGGAGTACTATGAGGTTATTGGAAGAAAATCAAAAAATAAGGTTAGGAGTCATCATGACTAGAATAACATGGAGACATGGAGAATTGGAATTTTATAGGAAGATACTCTAAAATATCATTTAGGTGATTCATGTACTTCTCATTAAAGTCATAAACATCAATTTGGTGGAATAACAATAGTGATTCAAGCTAATTTTATCATAAGATATAACTAACAGTTGTTCAATTGTTTGTAAGTGGATACTACAAGCCAAATCACGAATTTAGTGTTAGTGAAATGAATCTAAACCATAAAAATAACAAGGTTCGTGTTAATGTTATTTGAATTATTAAAGGATGTAAAATATTGATTTAAGATGGGAGAAGTATATAGTGAAATATATGGAATTATATTCACTAGAAGATGTTGAGTGAATTCACATAAACATTGTGAAGTCATAATCATTATGATGATGATTTTCTGGAAGTTTAAGGTGTGATATTCATAAATGGAATTTCATAATTAATGATAATATTTTGGAATGAGTTTAATGTCATTTATTCCATGATTTTTGGAATTTTTTACTGAATCAAAACCCAATATCATCAAAATATATCTAAGTAAGTTGACTTAAGAATTAATTAAGTGTTAATTTTAAATTGAATCATGAACTCTCCAATTTAACCTAGTAAATTGGAATATATAAATGGAATAACCCTTTCAATGAGGGGTTATTGATCATGATGATTTTTTGAGTGAAAAATATTATTGATATCTCTACCTATACTCTCTAGAGGATACACTAGGTCAAGGAATGATATTTTTGGGTTGTAGAGGCCAGGAGTTATATAACTGATGGATACAAGTTCTAAATGTCTAAGTTACAAAGATTGATGTTTGAGAGTAGAATTTTCTTTTATATTAAAAATTATAATAGGATAATCCATATCTTATAAATCATGGAAAATAGTATAATCATATTATTAGGATATATAATTATGGGATTCACTTGTTGGTTAAGGATGATCCCTTACCAAACCACTATAATTAATATGTAATTATAGTTGAAATCATATGAATTGAGAATCTTGAGAACATCAAGGTGTAGGTTACATCATTGGTGTATAAACTTGTAAAAATCTATGTGAATTGATTTCTTATTCACTTTTTTATATATTAGTGAGAGTGGTTTTTTTAAATGAGTGGATTAAGACCATAATAAGTCACATAGGTTAACATTAAGGTAAATGAAGTTTTAAAAAGGAACCACTAATTCATCCCCCCCCCCCCACTCTTAGTGGTTCACTCATTCTTGGGTATCACTGTAACGACCCGAAATTTTTTAAATAAATTTTGTTTCCTAATTTTATGTGTTATTGTTATACTCAACAAAAATGTTTTATTTGATAAACATGATTATAATTAAAATGAGATCAGTGGGTTTTTACTATTATATAACCATCGGTCAATATGACCGCTGTGAACAAAATGTTTTGATTATTGTCTCTAAATATAAGTAATCTTGGTTAATTATTATAGAAAGAAGATTCGATGGCCTCACCTAGTAGTCTTGGACCGATCGAAGCCCATCTAACAGAGCTTGGGAAGGAGGTAGCACCACTGGGCTTTGCTCTGGATCAAATCCAAGCCGAACTTCATCATGTGAAGCTGGAACGGAATCGCCTTCGTGAGAAGTTCAAACTGATAGAAATTACTACTCGGGCAATGTTGACTGAGCCGCCCCAAGCTTCTATCACCCTAGCACACCTTACTCTTCGGTCCTATGCTGGTATTATAAGGGGTTATGTAACGAGACCGTAACTACCTTGTGTAATCCTTGTTTTAAATAAAAATTGGGATTTCTTCTTATGATGAAGTTTATGAATTTTGAAATGACCGGATAAATATAGTATGCATATTTTTGATGAATTTTAGAAAAAGGATATTTTAAATATGTTTATGTAAACCCTAAATAATTAAAAATGTGTAATGATTTTCAAAAAATGGTCTTCTGCAATTATGTTCAGTACTAAATTTAGAGTCTAATAAGATCAACATTATTTTTGATGAATAGTAAATTATGAATAGTGATTTTATGATTAGGATTAGTAATATGACCAAATGGATTAGTAATCTCACTTAAAGAAAGTTTTAAAATAATCTAGGCACCTTGATTAAGTAATGTGATTCAATAAAATAGTTAAATAACGGTTTCATTAATTATTATTCAAGTATTAGTTTTTTCGGGTGAATGGTGTTTTTTAATTAAAAATTTAATTAAAAATAATTAGAAAATTATTTTTATAAAAATGACTTTATTTTTGAACTCAGAGCATCGATATTATGTTATGGTAATTTTTGGGGTTTTTTCTGAAAAAAATGAATTTTCGATGAATAGTGTTTTTATTTAAAAATTAAATTAAAAATATTTAGAAAATTATTTTTATAAAATGGATTTCATTTTTGAAATCAGAGCATTGATATTTGGTTAATGTGAAATTTTGGGATTTTTCTGAGAAAGTTGAATTTTTAGTGAATAGTAAAAATACAGTTTTAGGGTTTCGGTATGTTTAATGACATCATAACGGTGTCATGGTGATGTCATGAGATCTTTTGAGGGTTGTCCGGCCAAGGGTGATGAATTATTGTTTTGGGGGCCCCATGTGGCCTAACTCCATGATAAATGACAAGGGAGAGCACATGGGTTTGAGAAAAGCACATGTGAGGTGTCCCTTGGCCATTAATGCCTTGTCCCCTCACTTTCCCTATAAATACCAAGCCCTCCTCTCATCCATTCGACTCCCCACTCATTCCCAACGAGTTTCTGGTCTCATTACCTCCCAAGTAGTTTTCACAAGGTTCCCCCAATCCCTCAAGGTCCCAACCTTTGAGGTTTAAGGGTTACATTTTAAGGTAAGGGATCCGATCTTTCTCTTTCTTTTCGAGAAATCTCTTTTATGTAATTTCTTTTATGCTCCATGTTCAAATGTTAAAGGGTGTTCTTTTATACTCCTCTTACTGCCCTTTTCATGTTCATATAATGAGATATCCCCTCTTACTCTCATTATTTTAGTTTTTTGAAGTTTTAAGTGGCGTCGTTAGGCTGCCGAAATTTTTGTAACGGATTCTTTCTCCCTTCTCATTTTTCAAGATCTATTTTCATGTAAAGTATTTCAAGTTCATTTTTATTATGTTGGGGTATGATCTCTAAATTTATCATACTGATCTTTTATGATCATATGATGAGAGACCCCATTTGATCTCTTCAATTCAGTATTTTGAAGTTTTAAGTGGCGTCGTTAGGTTGCCGAATTTTTAAGTGGTTCTTCACCCTTCTTGTTTTGAAGTTCTACTTTCTTGTCAATTATTTCAAGTTCCTTTTTGTTATGTTGGGGTATGATCTCTATATCTATCATACTGGACTCTTATGTTCATATGATGAGAGACCCCATTTGATCTCTTCAATTTAGTATTTTGAAGTTTTAAGTGGCGTCGTTAGGCTGCCGAATTTTTAAGTGGTTCTTCACCCTTCTCATTTTGAAGTTCTACTTTCATGTCAATTCTTTCAAGTTCATTTTTTGTTTTGTTGGGTTATGATATCTATATCTATAATACTGGACTCTTATGTTCATATGATGAGAGACCCCATTTGATCTCTTCAATTCGGTATTTTGAATTTTTAAGTGGCGCCGTTAGGCTGCCGAAGTTTTTAGGGGATTCTTTCACCCTTCTCATTCTTTTCAAAGTTCTACTTTCATGTCAAGTCTTTCAAGTTCCTTTTTAATTATGTTGGGGAATTATCTCTATATCTATCATACTGAACTCTTATGTTCACATGATGAGAGACCCTATTTGATCTTTTCAAATCATTCTTGTTGAAGTTTAAGTAACGTCGTTAGGCTGCCGAACTTTCATAAGAGAAATCTAATTTTTTTTCTTCCTTCCATGTTTTTCATTTCAAATGGTATGTCCTTGAAATTTCATTACCATGATCATGTATCCTTCTTATTCTGTCCATGTACTATTTTATGGGTCATTTATGAATGTTTGACCCATTTTACCTCTCTTTTAATGTCTTCTAAAACCTCGGAACATTGCCGTTATGCTGCAGAATTTCTGTCTCAAAATGTCTATCTCTTTTTCTAAAGTTCTTTTATTTTATTAAGTGAATACTCAAAGCTCTTTCTTCTAAAGGGGTATTCACATATATACCAAAATTTTCTATTTTAAATTCTGGGATTTACATACATGAGACCCACCTTCCTTTTCTGTGGGTTTTAAAGTGATATAAAGATCATGTCTTTAAAGCAGTTTTTAAAAAGTTATGATTATGAAATGAAACCCATGTCCTTTATGCTATATGGGTTATTTATGAAATTTTTGATGATGATATATGTGGCTCACATGATAATAAAGGCAAATTTAAGGGTGCGCCCTGATAGCGCTCCAATGCATTGGGTAATGATGTAACCACTAGAGATTACAATTTTCACGATACCTTGGTGAATAACCTTGGTAATTTTAAAATGACACCTTGGGGATGGACCTTGGTGATATGTTCATGATTGTCTATGTTAAATGATGTAGCCACATCTTCAAGTTATGAAAAAGTTTTATTTTTATTATGATATGCCTCATGATTTCATTTTCATGCCTTAAAGTTCTTTTCATGACTTTATTGATGTATCTCAAGTTCATATGTAAAATGTTTCACTTGTTTCCCTTGCTGGGCCTTCTTCTCACCCTTCCTTTTGATGTATGTCCCCATGTTATGGGATGCAGTAATGAGCCTAGGGTGAACATGAGGAGAAGCCTTTCAAGTGTTTAAGAAGAATTTTTTTTTTTGTTTCATGTTTTATGTTCCTTGTTTCCAAGACACTAAACCTTAAAGATCCTCAGTTCCGTGTAATGGAATGAAAAGTTATGTTATAAAAAGACGGGATGCTATAGTTGTTATCAAAGGATGGTTTAGTTATTTGTGGAAATTAGGATATGAAAACTCTAGGAGGAACCCTATAGAAAAGTTTAATATAGGAAATCTTCCTGGTATTTTGGTGAGTATTGAGTAAGGGGTTGCCAAGCAAATACATCCATGTCTGGATACGAGCAGGTAGAGGTGGCTCTGGCACAGATGTACATAGGGGTAAAACCCAAAAACACCGCTTTGAGCTAGACTCGAACGGGAACTGGTACACGACAACGGGCCTTGCTGCACTCTTGGTTACGACACTCCCGGGGGATATGCTTTGGTAAATTCATAAGCTTGGTATGAACCATTGTTAAAGGAACAAAGATAAAATAAAATAAAGGTTCACATAAGAATATATGATCATTCATAACCTAGATGGGAACCTAGGAGATCACAAGTTAGGGTATACCTTTCATATACAAGTTATCCTTATATGCTTTCAGTTCCTTTTCATGATTATTAGCTAAGTACTTAAGCCCCTAATTATGCTTTCTCTTCTTAGTTAATGGTGGGAAATGGAAGAACATGTTCCGACAACCAATGTGATAGGAAATGCGACGATTTTCGTATTAATATGACAGGGATGATTAGGGGATTAAAATATGATTATTATTTTGGAAGACGTTCATTATTTTGGGAACCATATTTGATCGAGGTAAATAGATTACTACGGTATTTTCATTGAGGAGTAAGGTTGACTTATATTTTGAAGAATCGATGAATTTAAGGTGAACTTATAGTAATTTAGGTTACTTATGGGAATGACTAACCTATCTTGGGTAAAATATGTTTAGGTTAGCTACTTTTTTTTATAAGATGTTAGGAGTGGTTGATGTTGTCTGGAGATGAACAATGAAGTTTTTTTGGAAGACTATGTTATCAAATCCTTATTGTATTTGGGTTTCAATATTAGTTTGGTTTGTTTTGAGGAATTTTAGGGACCGTTATTTATGGAATGGTCTATGATGAACTTTGGGTAGTACCATGGAACTTTGATGATTTAAAATTAGTTTCCATTCCTATGGGATTCTTTCTTTTTGAAGAGTTGTTTTACCTTAACCTTTCTGTTTTTGGGATAATGTTTAAAGATAGAAGAAATAGATAGTTAATCTTTTGTAGATTATGTGATTCTATAGAAGATGATTCTTGTGCTTTTATGAGACCAAGTGTTTTTGAATTCTCATCATTTGGAGAAAAGATTAGTGTTGGTAGGGACTTGTTAAAGGATGAAACTCTACTTGAAGTTAGGTATAATTTCTTATGTTTTTGTTCTATGTAGTAAATGAAATCCTCAAAATTATGAAAAGAAACATAAAACAAAAATGTTGTTGGTTTACGTTTCCTACTAGGTAATCAAAGACCGTTTACACACATCATAAGTTTGGGATTTTCTCATGGTTAACTTTCTCCTAATCATGTTCTCTATCACTCTCCCTCAGAACTTGACCCTTTGTTTTCTCCTCCATGTCCATGTTTTCCTACATGGAACCCTAGTGTGGGTTAACTCGGGTGACCTTTGTACTTCCCTTTCTTTTTTTTAAAGTAATAGTTTTACTGACTCCTTTTCCGATGTGGGACTTTCAATGAAATTTCAAAACCCAATTTTAAAATTGCGAGGACGCAATTTCTTAAGGGGGAAGATTGTAACGACCCGAAATTTTTTAAATAAATTTTGTTTCCTAATTTTATGTGTTATTGTTATACTCAACAAAAATGTTTTATTTGATAAACATGATTATAATTAAAATGAGATCAGTTGGTTTTGACTATTATATAACCATCGGTCAATATGACCGCTGTGAACAAAATGTTTTGATTATTGTCTCTAAATATAAGTAATCTTGGTTAATTATTATAGAAAGAAGATTCGATGGCCTCACCTAGTAGTCTTGGACCGATCGAAGCCCATCTAACAGAGCTTGGGAAGGAGGTAGCACCACTGGGCTTTTCTCTGGATCAAATCCAAGCAGAACTTCATCATGTGAAGCTGGAACGGAATTGCCTTCGTGAGAAGTTCAAACTGATAGAAATTACTACTCGGGCAATGTTGACTGAGCCGCCCCAAGCTTCTATCACCCTAGCACACCTTACTCTTCGGTCCTATGCTGGTATTATAAGGGGTTATGTAACGAGACCGTAACTACCTTGTGTAATCCTTGTTTTAAATAAAAATTGGGATTTCTTCTTATGATGAAGTTTATGAATTTTGAAATGACCGGATAAATATAGTATGCATATTTTTGATGAATTTTAGAAAAAGGATATTTTAAATATGTTTATGTAAACCCTAAATAATTAAAAATGTGTAATGATTTTCAAAAAATGGTCTTCTGCAATTATGTTCAGTACTAAATTTAGAGTCTAATAAGATCAACATTATTTTTGATGAATAGTAAATTATGAATAGTGATTTATGATTAGGATTAGTAATATGACCAAATGGAATAGTAATCTCACTTAAAGAAAGTTTTAAAATAATCTAGGCACCTTGATTAAGTAATGTGATTCAATAAAATAGTTAAATAAAGGTTTCATTAATTATTATTCAAGTATTAGTTTTTTCGGGTGAATAGTGTTTTTTAATTAAAAATTTAATTAAAAATAATTAGAAAATTATTTTTATAAAAATGACTTTATTTTTGAACTCAGAGCATCGATATTATGTTATGGTAATTTTTGGGGTTTTTTCTGAAAAAAATGAATTATCGATGAATAGTGTTTTTATTTAAAAATTAAATTAAAAATATTTAAGTAATTATTTTTATAAAATGGATTTAATTTTTGAAATCAGAGCATTGATATTTGGTTAATGTGAAATTTTGGGATTTTTCTGAGAAAGTTGAATTTTCAGTGAATAGTAAAAATACAGTTTTAGGGTTTCGGTATGTTTAATGACATCATAACGGTGTCATGATGATGTCATGAGATCTTTTGAGGGTTGGCCGGCCAAGGGTGATGAATTATTGTTTTGGGGGCCCCATGTGGCCTAACTCCATGATAAATGACAAGGGAGAGCACATGGGTTTGAGAAAATCACATGTGAGGTGTCCCTTGGCCATTAATGCCTTGTCCCCTCACTTTCCCTATAAATAACAATCCCTCCTCTCATCCATTCGACTCCCCACTCATTCCCAACAAATTTCTGGTCTCATTACCTCCCAAGGAGTCCTCCCAAGGTGCCCCCAAGCCCTCAAGGTCCCAACCTTTGAGGTTTAAGAGTTACATTTTAAGGTAAGGGATCCGATCTTTCTCTTTCTTTTCGAGAAATCTTCTTTATGTAATTTCTTTTATGCTCCACGTTCAAATGTTAAAGGGTGTTCTTTTATACTCCTCTTACTGCCCTTTTAATGTTCATATAATGAGATATCCCCTCTTACTCTCATTATTTTAGTTTTTTGAAGTTTTAAGTGGCGCCGTTAGGCTGCCGAAATTTTTGTAACGGATTCTTTCTCCCTTCTCATTTTTCAAGATCTATTTTCATGTAAAGTATTTCAAGTTCATTTTTATTATGTTAAGGTATGATCTCTAAATTTATCATACTGATCTCTTATGATCATATGATGAGAGACCCCATTTGATCTCTTCAATTCAGTATTTTGAAGTTTTAAGTGGCGCCGTTAGGCTGCCGAAGTTTTTAGGGGATTCTTTCACCCTTCTCATTCTTTTCAAAGTTCTACTTTCATGTCAAGTCTTTCAAGTTACTTTTTAATTATGTTGGGGAATTATCTCTATATCTATCATACTGAACTCTTATGTTCACATGATGAGAGACCCTATTTGATCTTTTCAAATCATTCTTGTTGAAGTTTAAGTAACGTCGTTAGGCTGCCGAACTTTCATAAGAGAAATCTAATTTTTTTTTCTTCCTTCCATGTTTTTCATTTCAAATGGTATGTCCTTGAAATTTCATTACCATGATCATGTATCCTTCTTATTCTGTCCATGTACTATTTTATGGGTCATTTATGAATGTTTGACCCATTTTACCTCTCTTTTAATGTCTTCTAAAACCTCGGAACATTGCCATTATGCTGCAGAATTTCTATCTCAAAATGTCTATCTCTTTTTCTAAAGTTCTTTTATTTTATTAAGTGAATACTCAAAGCTCTTTATTCTAAAGGGGTATTCACATATATACCAAAATTTTCTATTTTAAATTCTGTGATTTACATACATGATACCCACCTTCCTTTTCTGTGGGTTTTAAAGTGATATAAAGATCATGTCTTTAAAGCAGTTTTTAAAAAGTTATGATTATGAAATGAAACCCATGTCCTTTATGCTATATGGGTTATTTATGAAATTTTTGATGATGATATATGTGGCTCACATGATAACAAAGGCAAATTTAAGGGTGCGCCCTGATAGCGCTCCAATGCATTGGGTAATGATGTAACCACTAGAGATTACAATTTTCACGATACCTTGGTGAATAACCTTGGTAATTTTAAAATGACACCTTGGGGATGGACCTTGGTGATATGTTCATGATTGTCTATGTTAAATGATTTAGCCACATCTTCAAGTTATGAAAAAGTTTTATTTTTATTATGATATGCCTCATGATTTCATTTTCATGCCTTAAAGTTCTTTTCATGACTTTATTGATGTATCTCAAGTTCATATGTAAAATGTTTCACTTGTTTCCCTTGCTGGGCCTTCTGCTCACCCTTCCTTTTGATGTATGTCCCCAGGTTATGGGATGCAGTAATGAGCCTAGGGTGAACATGAGGAGAAGCCTTTCAAGTGTTTAAGAAGAATATTTTTTTTTGTTTCATGTTTTATGTTCCTTGTTTCCAAGACACTAAACCTTAAAGATCCTCAGTTCCGTGTAATGGAATGAAAAGTTATGTTATAAAAAGACGGGATGCTATAATCACAAGGTCTATAAAATAATGATCCCTTAGTTGGATCAATTTTTCAAAGATGGGGAACTTGTGTTTTTATAACAACCATGGTATCACTACTTTTGGTGGAAAAAAATTCATTGATGGAATAATATGATGGTATTCAATCTCCATTCCCTTGGATTGTAAGTTATGGATGTTTCTACAATAGGTACCTAAAGGAAAGTATTAACCAATTAATTTTTAAAACCAAAGGAACTTTTAAGTTTATGTTAAGGCCTAGAGTTCAATTATTATACCTTTTTTAGATAAATTTTACTCTAAGGTGATGGGTTTTCAATCTTCTAAGGAAATTTAGGATAATTTATAAAATTTATTTGAATGTAGTGTTAATTTAAATGAAGAAAAACATTAAATCTAGATAAGTTTGTTTTATTACTTGAATATTTCTTAAGATGAAACCATGTATTATTATTTTACAATATTAAATGAAATCATTAGTAAAATCAGGAAATTTATAGGCACTCTAATTGACTCAACTATTGTAAAAAAGTTAATGAGAACTTTTCTAAATATATTGGATCCTAAAGTATTAGTCTTGGAGGATAGATATGATTTATATCTAGATGAACTTAAAATTATCCCAGTGTCATATGAAATAAGTAAGTCTCCAGTATTTAAGAAAAATGTAAAGTAATAAATGGATTTTGAAGCTGTGATGAAACTCAAACTTAATGCCTCAGAAGATAAACCTTCCAATGAATTGTAAGATGAAGATTATATGGATACTAAGTATAAGATAATAATTTCACTTATATCTATAGATTTTTATAAAGGTAAAGGGATGTACAAGGGAAATATTATATTTAGATTCTATGAGTGTGGTAGAGTTGGGAACTTTGCCATTAATTTCCAAAAAAGGAAGGGAAGAGGGTATAAAGATGATGAGCATGATAAATATCCTTGAAATAATAAGTGAAATAAAATCACAAAGGAAGTTATAAAATTAATTGAAGTTAGAATAAATTTTACCTATAAGAAGAGGAGTATTCTCATAATAGAAGAGAAAGGGGACTCATCAGGATGTGTATTTTCTAATGAATAAATTCTATAGAAATTCGTGAACTTATGGATCATATGAAACATGAGGAAAAATAATTCCAAGAATAATAATAATGTGAAGTAACTTACATACATCACATGAAAAAAATATAACATGAAGCATTTATTGAGAAAAATATTAAACTCTAAAAGGAACATCGAATGTTAAAAGTAAAATGATAGAATAATATTTAAAGTGAGTAATATTTTCTCTCAAAAGGGAATTTATAAATTAAATAAATCAATACCCTCAACTTGATGTTGGCCAAATAGGATAAAATTTTTAAGGATAAAAATGAGAATCTATATATAATAGAATATTAACTCAGAAAAGACATAATCTGAATTTATTAAAGTTGAAAAAACTATAAATAAATTAAATAATGATTTAATGATAGTAATAGAAGTTAAAGTTGAATCTTCACAAAATGTTAAAAAATTTGTTCTAGGAAAATAGGTGAAAGATGTTCCTAGTAAATATGAAGGTAAATTGATTTTCACTAACCATATAGGTTAATCAACAAAAAATGGACTAGTGTGGGTTAAGAATAATTATGATAAACTTTTCACAACTACAAAAGAATTTAGTCAATATTTTTTTATGTAGGTTAATATGTAATAAAAAAATATGTTTCATAATTTGATGAACCAGAATTATCATTTTATAACTATATTTTTTATTAATATGAAAGATAAAGTTTCAATGAAAATTATTGGTTGACATATTCCATAAATTCATGATATTTTTTTGATCTTTTATTTATTGTATTCCCCCATATATATCAATTTATAGGGTTCTAATTAGTTTTTAAATTTAAGTTTCAAATGATTTGTTTGTATTA
Organism: Viscum album; assembly: GCA_963277665.1. NCBI lineage: Eukaryota > Viridiplantae > Streptophyta > Magnoliopsida > Santalales > Viscaceae > Viscum > Viscum album. The sequence goes on from OY728128.1 coordinate 1,934,289,513, forward strand.
CTATTATTTAAAATGGAAAAATTAGGTTTCTAATTTACTTTCCTTATTTTTTAAATTAACATGAATTTCATGATTTTTATTATCATTTATCTTTCTATTATGAATTACTAGGTTCATAGAAGATGAAATTGGATGTCATTCTTGATAAGATAAATGTTGAGGGAATTAGTGATGTTTGATGGATTATTATGGATTCACCCCCCTCAAAGGAAGCTTCAAGAATTAAGAAGGCACTAGATATTTAAGGATAATTAATGAGATATGTAGGGATTATTTTTCCCCTGCATATACATTAGAAGTCCCAAACAAACCTATATCACCATAATTTATAGACTTTGTAAGCATGAATCTAGTGTTGTGTAACCATGATGCATCCCTACATGACCATAATCCATCATTTTTTCCATATAAGCAGCAAACCAGCCTTATACATGTCTATGTAAGCACGATACAAACCTTAGACACCTTAGAATAAGCATTGAGTAGGCCAAGGACATGTCTTCCTAAAGATCATTTGTACTTTGAGATGAAGTTTTAGGGTGATTTATGAGTTTAATAATGGTAAATGACTAGTGAAATTCTCACAAGAATAATCCTAAACTATGGTGGATAGTGAAAAATGTTAGTATGAGATGAGGTACATGGGATTGAAATGTTGTCTACTACAACATAGAAAAGTCCCTATGTTACATAGGATAAATATAAATGCCAAGAAATATGGATTTCATCATGTTTATGAGTATGGTGATTCATGCAAGTGGGAGGAGTAAAAATGGATACAGAAAATGGAGATTTGAAATGCACATAATAAATATTTAATTTCTTTTTGTAAGTTTCATATTAAGGATTATATCACACATTTCCAAAGTCTAAGGTCTAAAATTGACAAAGGAATAAATTCATATGACTCCATGGTCGCTTGTCTAACATGTTTTCAATCCATTAACTTAAACCTCATGATCAAATGTGACATTATTGGATTGACCATGCTCAAAAGTTACTATGTGAATATTGATAGTTCATTCATTTTGATCAACCACATATTCGTTTTAATTGAATTCGTGGTGAACCCCCTGGTCGATCAATTGAGTTGAACTTCAAATTTTATTCAATAATTTAAAAAATAGGCATATGGAAGATCTTGATTAGGCTTTGAGGGACTCATAAAAACTTTAATCCAAGGACTTGGACAATGTGTTAGTATGCATGTGATCAATAGGAGGCTACTACATGGGTCTAATTATGAAAAATATTCTAATCAACACCAAATAAGAAAGGAAAAAATATTTTATGGAAAATAAAATCTCATTAAATATTTAAAGGTGATGGAAAGAAAAGATCAATATTTTTAATAATATAAGATCAAATAGGTTTTACTGGATGAAAGGGAAAGAGGTTATGACTCTATAAAAAGGATATTATAAGAAAAGGAGGGTTGATAGACTAACTCATTTGTGATTTCTATATATTTTACTAGTATGAATTTCTATTTTGGTTTTGTTTTCAGATTGTTTCTTTTTATATTTTCAATTATTATAACCTTTTCATGGATGGTTAATCTATGAGTGATCATTTAATATAATTTTAATCCATTTTTAATGCTTGATTTTTTACACTTCATATAATAAAATTATTTCTCTCTTCTATTAATCTAGTTTTGATATTCCAATAGTAGTTGTTATTATCATGGTCTATTATATTGGGTTTTAGATTTTTTTTTTATTGATTATTGACTTATTGGATGATATTTATCTCCCTCCATCTATTTTTGGTCTGTATATGATAGAGAAGTCTAGAGCTAAGTGGTGAAGTACTTAGTGATTGTCAACATGTGAGGAAGTGGTATTGGGAACTCTTGGATGTTTAGGAAGAACAAGAGCATATTTGAAATTTTCTAAGTTGAAAAGGAAGTTCCACAATAACACTTGTACCCATAATAAGTAGGATATAACAAGTTGAGTTTTATGTTTAGAATATTTTCACTATCATCAATCAAGTAAGGGAGTGAGTGGAAGCGGTTTTAGATTTTCTCTCTTACCATCTTATAAAAATAAGAATAGATAACTCTAGGACTAAGATATCATTACATTAGTTTAATTAAAACATAATATAATAAATATATCACCATTAGTTTTTTTAAAATCACTAATTTATTTCCTTTATTTTTAATAAAACATCTCAAAAACAAATCCCACTTCTCTAAATAATAAGTAAAAATATCTTTAGAGCACTTCACTCTAGAGGTAACCTAAGTTTACCAATATTAATGCATTTAACCTAATAAATAATTTCTTTTTCACACCCCATGAAAAGTATTTCTAAAACTTGTTATCATTTATCTATATTCAATACCAAATATAACCCTCATAATTGAATGAATCAGATTTGTAACATAAATTTTAACCAACTAGATTATAAAATTTAAATAAACTTAGTAACCAGACATATAAACCTTAATTTACACACATATTTTGAATAAATAACTCTTGCAGACTCCATTTAAACTTAAAGTGTTCACTTCAAGCCTACAATTATGGATAATAACATCAACCAAACCCTTAGATTATTACGTGTAACTTAATTTTCTGATTAGTCAAACCAAATTTTTATTCCATGGATTGGTTGAAGAATAATTAATTAGACATATCATGGGGTTCACCCATGTATTCTGTAACTTGAATTCATGAGGAATATCTTAAAATGAAGACATGTGGTAGGTTTTCCCCTTCTCACTTAAAGGATAATCCAAGGTGTGGTTGTACATCTTAAAAATATGAGAGATCCAAGATTGGGATAACCTGGATATATTTTTCCTTCAAATATTCTTCTTAATATCTAGAATCATAGTAATCATAAAGGAGGTTTAATCCATCAGACAATATTTAGGAGAAACTATTTATGATCACTAGGATATATTCAAAAATATCTTTCCAAGCTACCCACATCAGGAAATATATGAGCATCACTTTGTTTTTTTCTTTTACCAAGGGCTACTAAAAATTAATAGATTCTTGTTGGATGCTTCAACTATTTAATCCTTAATATACAAGTCACCAGTATTAGCCAAGGGCGTGGTTGATTAGATTAAAAATAACTCATAACATTTTGGAATAAGAGGTATCTATCTAGTAATAACTATTGATCAATCACCCATATTAGAATCTAAACATTAAGAGCTAACTAGTTTAGTGAGAAATTTGGCTCTACAAAAAATGAGTGAACAGAAAGCACTAACTAAGTTTTACAGTTTATTCTCATCACCTAACCATTTCACTAACTAGTGTGTTGGAGTTCAGGGCATGGAAAGTTGTGAAATAGCCTTTCGGTTGAAGAAATTTTAGTAACAAAATCAAGGATAGAGGATCAATCCCCAATTTTAGTATGGATTTGATAACTAACAAAAGAAAACCATTCCATCCAACCAAAATCAAAACCCACAACCTTTCCAACAGACTTAAAAATATCCCTATGACCAACCCATGTAACAATAGTCATTTACTTTCCATCAAAATAAATATTTTGATCATCACTCAACCAATAACTAATCCATCGTTTATCAGTAAGGATCATAGGTTGAGGAGCTTAGAAATAAAGTGGAAGAATTAACAAAAAAATGTGCAAATACTTGTGTACATATTATCCAAAAACAAAGGTAAACCGTTTTACCAAATATTTCATAACCCAAAGGATAATGTTAGTATGATAACAACTATAAGTTTCAAAAAGATTCAACCAACATCCACATTTGAACCTAAACAAAACCATTCCAAATATGAAGAAAAAAATATGGAAATTCAGGATATATTTCAAAAAAAATATTAGCAAGAAAAATAAAAGGAATGGAAGAAAATGAGAATGGACCAAGGAGGAAGGGACAAGAAATACTATGGAAAGGTATCAGAGGTAGAAGAAAGATCTTCCATAACTATTCCCATCAAGTATGATCTAATCAAAGAAGATTCAAAAAGAGTAACTCCAAATAGAAATTATAAAACATTCAAAAATGTTGAGATCAACATACCCCTTCTTGAATCACTTAAGAAGATTCCCAAGTATACTACATTTCTAAAGAAAATTTTCACAAAGAATAGGTGGATTAAAGGGAATGATATGATAGAATTAGGGAGAAGTGTCTCAACCTTGATCATGCCATAGTTACCCACTAAATGTCAAGACCCAAGGACATTTTATATCCCCTTCACTATTGGTAATATAACTTCTTTTGATGCTTTATGTGATCTAAGTGATTTTATAAATGTTATTCCTCACTCTATTTAAAGTTCCTTACATATGGGACAAGTGTATCACATAAGAGTGGTAGTAAAACTCATAAATAGATCTATATATTTTCTATCAAGAGTCTTGTAATATGTGTTAGTTAGAGTCCAATACCAAATTTTCCTAGAATAAATTTATATGTTGATGATGGAGGAAGATAATATGTATTCACACTCACCCATAATTTTTGGGAGACCTTTCTTAAAGATATCCAAGACCATTATCAATTTCAATGAAGGAACATTAACCATGAAGTTTGGATACAAAACATTCCACATAAATATTTTTTATTTTATGAGGCATCCATCAGAGGATCACTCACTTATTTCATTGTCCCTCCATGAAGAGGTTGAACTCAGTGATGTCCCAATTATGTTTCATTAATTTTTAGCCTAAGGGAAACATTTTTTCATGAAAAATTCCATGGAAGATGAGGTTTTATATAATTTTATAAAAAAAATGGATTAAAGGAATAGGTAAATTATAATTATTTTTATGAATATAGTGGTTTATTTCATGAAAAATAATATAATTCTTTTCCTTGTGTGCAGGACACTCAATATTTAGATATAGGGATCCTAAATCTAATTCCATCTATCAAAAAGATTTAAAATATATAATTAAAACCACCTCATACTAATTTGAAATATGTGTACCTCATGGAAGGATAAAAATTACCTATGATAATAGGTAGAAAACTATCTACAAACCAAGAAAACATACTAATTGATATTTTGATAAATAATATCAATACAATAGAATTGATCTTAGGTGATATTATATGAATAAATATGAAAATATACTTATATAAAATTTCAGTTGAGGGAGATTCCAACCCTATTAGATATCCTCAAAATATGGTTAAATCCCACCTTGATGGAGATAGTGAAGAAGGAGATATAGAATCTCTTAAAAATGGTAATCATCTATCTCATTTTAGATTTACAGTGTGTCTTCTCAATCCATGTATTTCCCAAGACAACTAGCCTAACTATTGTGAGGAATGAAACACTGAATCAGTATCTTTGAGAATTCAAAACAGTTGGAGGGTGTGTAAGAACTATAGTAAGTAAATTTAGTTCACTCAAAAATATCATTTTCACATCCCTTTTAGTTACTATATGTTATATAAATTGGTAGTCATAACGTGTTATTTCTTTTTAGATGGGTTTTTGGATATTTTTAGGTACGCATTTCTCTATAGAAACAAGAGAATACCACCTTTACATGTCCCATTGGCACCTTTACTTATAGTATAATTCCATTTGAATTATATAGTTGTTTCTGATACTTTTTCATCCAGGTTTTTGTTCTTTCCTTTTTCCCAGTGGTGAAGCGTGCTTCTTGTTTCAGTCATGAGGTAGTTGATGCCAAGGGTGTAAGTCTTCCAAGGATTTTTACCTCAGGTATCCAATTTTTATTATATATGGTGTATATTATGGATTAGGTTACAAGTTTAACATCTTGTGGAGACGTGTTAGTCACATATTTAATGTCTTGTGGTGAAAGGTGGGTCACATGTTTAACATATTGTAGATATAGTTGGATGGCTACGTGTGTACCCAAGGGGAATATTTCACACATGTGATTTGGTGGAGTGTGTCCCTATGGGGAGATATTACACACTTGGTATTTGGTTAAGTGTATCCCCAGGGGGAGATTTTACACTTTTGATTTGGGGGAGTGTGTCCCCAGGGGGGAATATTTTACACTTTGGGATTTGGTGGTGATGTTTTGGTTTCATTATTGAACCTCATTGAGGTGTCCTAAGTACCCTATTTAAGAGACAGGGATCAAAACCCATATAGTTTGATTCTGAAGATTGTGCTTGTGTGATAGGACCAGTCAATGTAGTTTAATATCATGCAGTAAGAATTTTCATTCCATATAAGGAACGTTAATGAGGTATGGTTTGGGGATTACGCATATGGACTTTTGGAGTAGGATTCTATGGAGGGTGAGGGGCTCATGCCCATAATATATTTCCATGGTGGGGAATCCCATTATGATTACACATAGGGAATCCCATGCTCATCACACAGGGTAAGGCTATAGTTTAACATCATGTGTTAAGGATGTTTTCATGAAGTTTAATGTCATATACCTATGATGTGGATCTAATAAGTTTTACATCATGTAGCTTGGATGTGGATAGGGATATACCCTGAGAGGGACCATGTCAAGGTGAGAAGAAGATCTTAAACAATGACTCTCTACTGAGATAAGTAAGTTATTTCCCATGGTGATGCCACCTTTTGGGATTATGTGCCCACTGATAATGAACCTCTTTTAGGGGCATGGCTTAAACACTATCGTGGAGGAGTGTCAATGAGGAGGCCTGATGTTAAGGTGTTTATGCTTAGTAGCACAAAAAATTAGGGTATATGTGCTTAGGATAAATAGATAGGGTTGTGTTCTAGGACTCACTTGAAGCATAGGGGGCATGGGATAGGGTTCTCAAAGGTTATTGTGCAAAATTAAATTATATGTCATGAAATAGGGTTTTCACGAGACATGGTCACTAGTGAAAGAAAATATCATAGATTCTAGGGGCTCAAGCACGCACTAATTTTGATATTGTGCACATCATAGGGTGGAGCAAAGGTAGTTTCTCTTGCGTGAACCTGACTAGACTCAAGTTATATTGTGTGAGGATATCTCAAGTATGTTCTAAAATATATTAGGATCTAAGGTAGTTTGGTCATGTAAATTATCTACATTTGATAATCCATTAGGATTGAGTGATGTCGCATAAGAGAGTTTTGCGCGAGCTAGACCCGATGCTTCTTCATTTAGATATCAATTCCCAAATATAGGGGATGTGATACTCTATTTATATCTGAAATGGATTTACTATGGTTTGAAACCTTTTTGGGTTTCACGAATGTTGTTTTTCACTCTCCATGAATTTTTCATGGGGCCATGACCATATGATCCAGTGATTTCTCATCGCCTTTATCGTAAATTGGAACTTTGTGTGAAAATATCAATTTTGTGTACATGAAATCACTTTTTCACATGAATTAAATTCCCATAATAATGGGGATCCTGAAAAGTCCATGTAATTCTGATCTTAAACATCTCCGTTTACATGAAAATTAGGTTGTGTTCATGATACGAATGTTGCGTACCTACTATAAATTTTGTGCGCAACCCACTCATCAATTCCAAAATTGGTGTATAGTCTATATTTCACATTTTTTTAGGAAAAAATTACAATTCTAGGATTTTAGTCTCCAAAAAATTACCCTCCCCCTCATAATTTGATTGGATGGGGAACCAGGAGGTCGAGTTCCGAGGAAAAGAGCTAATTGTAGGGATCATTTCTGTTGTATTTGAAAATTTAAGGTCGGGTCATGAAACTCTTTTTGATGTATGAAACCTATGGTACCTCTACCTATAAATATAGAAAGATAAAAAAAATTTAAAATAACTTGACTTTCATGCACAATAATGTATCTATCATGTGAAAAAATCTAAGTTTTGAGTGAACTCCAAAGCTTTAAGATGCAGTGTTTTCACAACAGATTCCTATGAGGATGGACTTACAAGATCAAGCCTCCACTATATACAAATTAGTAAAAATATTCATGAATAAATATTTCATTTTTTGAATTATGTATCACTTTCATGAACCAAATCCATTTTTCATGGCCCATCCTTTTCACATTCTCCCAGAATCTTAGAGATGACCCACCCTATAGACCGGATTGTTTCTAATATTTTTATTGCTGCCCAAAGGTCGAAAATGGTTGACAGCCCTAAGATACCTTGTTCCATGAGATTTTTCTCTAAAAACAAAAAACTACTAAGTATTTTTAATGAGGCTAGGTTGGGGTACTTGCTGAGAAACCAGCTACCCTTGTACAATTTTGGGCTCCTGGATGATGTTACAATCCTAACCTTAGAAGTATGCATACCATGGTTCTAGGTCACCCACCATGATGAGATTATCCATTGGAATATTATTTCTTCTATTCACCCAACTAGGTATACTGATGATGTAGTGGTATAAACTCTTAGCAGATGGATTGGGATAGTGATAGGGGAACATCTAGCTAATGAATATTTCCCTACTCAATATGAAAGCATCATTAAGACGAGAATTTGGGATAATAACGGGAGTTGGTATGAATAATGGGTTCTATGAGTGAGTGATAACTTCACTGACTAGTGGGATTGGTCATATTGGGTATGCTACACATGGGAATATTGGGAGGTTGAGCTATGACATATTGGATTATATGTGGAAGTGTGGATATCCTAATTCCACATATAACGTCAATAGGAGTTTCTTCTAGAACATTTGATCTATTGGTCCATGGGCACTAACACCATCCATGTACATTATGTGGAGGTAGGAATCAGTCTATTAAACCTCCATTACATTTATTTCATACAAATAATGGGGTAATAGTATGATGAGTTCCTTATTAAGTCTAATGCCTATAAGGATAGGGCTTAGATCCCCATCACAATGCATGTTATTTTGGATGCATTGTTCAAAGTTTTGAATAGACCTCATTTTTATCAGGAAATCACCTTCAAGGACTAGTTTAGTAATGTTCCTGAATTCACGAGTGATAAATATTTTAGGGAGTTTGAAGTGGTGTATAGTGGAATGGTGGATGAGATGGTTAGGGTCTTATAGGCTAATCTTAAGGAAGGATTCTACCAAGAGTGGTACTATTGTATGAAGTACTATCATTTGGTAATTAGATACATAGTTTTTCTATCCACCTTTTTGAGTGGGTGAATAATGGGATTTAGGTATGCCTGCATGGGAATATTCCCTAGGAAACTAGTGATAGTGGCCATGCTAGAGTCGAGAAACTATGTGAACCTAAGAGTCCTGGTGTTAGATCATCTCTGCAACCAATATGGGAATGTCATGTGAGGAAGCATTACCAGGTGAATTTTTTCTCATTAGAGTTCTTACATGGGTGGGTAATAACACATTTAAGGGGGTAAAAATTTTCAAATTTTGTTACTCTTCCGAACTCCAGCCTACAATCCTCACTCATCAATATTTTTTAGGTCTAACCAGTGACTCTTAATGAAACAAGAGTCATAATCCGCATTAGAGATCATGAGAAATTTAATTTTCACCCATTACCAACAGCTTTTGGATAGATTTTTGAAAACCTAGAGGTAATACTGGTGTAGTGGTAATACCTTCAGGACTTCCATGGTGGAGTTTTGGTTTCCTGGATAGACAGAAACACCTATTGAGAATCATACACTCTGTCTCGGTTCTTCCAGCAATTCAGGTTCATTTATCATTTTGTGAAGCAATTCTACTTAAGGATACATGAAGAAATACATGCTTGTATCCTTATTTAAATATGGGGGATATTTATGACTAAGGTAATAGGGGAGTTCATCATGATTCCACCAACTAAATTAAATGTTTTCCTATCCTAAAACTATATCGGTAATAAGATAGAATCATACCCAAGTGAAATCCTACATCAGCATCTGATGGGTATTGCACCATCAGGTTAGTATCATGAGTAGTAGGGTAGCAGATGAGATGCTCCTTGAAGTTCACATATAGTGTTGAGGTCCCAAAATGGAGTGGTGGTGGCATATCATAGTTTTTAGATTCACCCCTAAACCTTAGTTGTATGAGGCTCCCTTATAACATCCTTTATAGCAGGTAGAGAGCTTTCGGCTAGGAAGGCTCCATGGAAGAAACAGTGGTACCTAGTGGAGTCAACCACTAATGCCACTTATCCCATCCTCTGGGCAGTATGTAGAAGTATTAGGTTGTCCTTAAAGGTGGATAAATTGTGGTAGAGGTTCACCTGATATGGGATTGAGCTTTAAGAATTCGAAGTATCAAGGATCATGTCCCACATAGAAATATATGAATGATTCACCTATTTGAAATAGGAGATTAATGTTATTTTGGGAGATGTTTTATTAATAAGAATTATATATATCCCTGTCATTTATTACCAATGGAATCGAATGATATTCATAAACTTCTAGAATGTTCCTCCATCACCATTTTATTGGACCTCGACTGATTAAATGGATTCTGTAATGCCTTCTCACAAAAGAGAGGGGAATCCGGGCCTACCACCAATTGAAAACATTTGAAGTTTAGTGTGGAACCTGAAGATACTAGAGAGGTAAGTTTAACTTGCTCACTCTTCTTGACCTCCCCCATTTTATGGTTCTAATCAGAATTTTAATCCTATGCAGGATGTGGGTGGTGAGACTCAGGAGACACCTATTTAGGGGGGGAAGGTTCCTCCATAGAGTCTAAGAAACCCACATTGGAGTTTTCTCTATTAGTTTTAGTGGGAGTGGCTTCTGCATGGGGTTTCAAAGGGTAGTTTTCTTATTCTCCAACCATCCTGGTCATCTATGGGGGACCATGTCCCAGATTTATGATGACATCTCTGACTCCCAGTGAGTCTAATCACCCGAGGTGACTCATCATAAAGATCCCCACACCTTTGGGTGAGATTAAACCTCAATTCCCAATAGTCCTAATATTTTTTAGACCATTATAGGGTAGTCTTGTCCCATTACATTAACATTCTTGTTTTTTTATGCAACTTCATTATGGGTAGTACTAACTAGTTCTGTTCTGACCATTGAGGTTCCAACCAGTACCGAAGGATATCCAATGGTGCAACTTTCCATTGAGGCCCTGGGGAAAGATTTCAGCCAAACTCTCACCTATTGTAGTTTTTTACCCTTACACAAATCATGTTCTTCGTGCTTTTTTCCCCAAGAAAAACTGATCAAAATGCTTCCATTCGAAATATTGTTTGAGGGATTTCATTCCCAAAAAACAAGTGTAGATGAAGTAGTTAGAGAAACTATACTGATAGATGGTATAACCCTTGGGGAGGTGGACATTCAGGGAAATTAGGGTTCAATAATAAAAGAAAAATGCACTGTAGGTACAGATGTGGCTATAGGGGAGGCCAAGCTTGAATTTGGTCAAGATACTATCTCTAGCGAGGAGTCTGACTAAGATAGCCCTTCTCTCAACATAGTGATCATCCAATCTGAGATACTAGATAAGTAGGATGTTGTTTCTCATTTCCTTATAGCATTACTAAAGTAAGATCTCACACTTCTTAAAGATCTAGATATATCTGGGTCCAATGACACATAGAATAATTGAATTGTTGGGTGCGGGGTGTGGATAGGCATGTGGAATTTCACCACCCACACTCTGAAGTTGGATATAGTAAGTCGGATGGGGTCTCTTTGTCACTTTTTGCTAAAAATAGGCCCTATAGGAGTATATTCACATGTTATAAGTACATTTTCCCATGATTATCTTGTTGAGTGCATTCACATGGAAGATCAAGAGTTTGAGGTCTCCTGGAATAAGGAAAAAATCTAAGGGTACCAAGAAGCTCTAGGAGGCTGGATATGAACTCACAAAACTATAATGGGAAACATGTGAGCACACAACCATCATCAATGATTAAGTAGGGATAATCATCTAGTTTAGGGCCCATTTGGTGGTGGTCGAATCTATGATGGATGAGGAGGCATCATTAATGGCTGAATTCCAAGACGAGCATGGCCAGGTGAAAATCATAGATGAAGAGCTTTGCTTGGTGGCCGAGGAGGAATCTATAGATCTTTCTAGGATGAAACAAGTTTTGGGAGACACTCTCCAGATTCTTGATGGTCTAGAGTTCTTAATTTATGAGTTATATCTATAGGGAGCACTAGTTCATCTAGAATAAAGGATATGCTCTAACGCATGAGTGACACTCCCAAACTTTTGAATCCTATTTGATTTTAAAACCCCTACATGCTTAATTCTTTTTATTTTTCTACATATCAATCATATTAACAATGAAACCAAAAATTAATCCCTAAGCCTACATGATTCATGATTGGTGTGGGAAATAAGGGAAAATATAATATTTCTCATTCATACGAGAGTACAAGACAAGGTTTGAACACTTGGGGTCTAAACTTGTTTATTAACCACCAAGAGTGTCATTACTGGAAAGGATATGGATGTGAAATAGGTTATTCTAAATATTGAACTTAATTTACCAAAATGTTCTAGGTGTATGAGTGGGGTAATGCCGAGGGAATTTAATTTTACCCAAAGAAACGGGGGTGATGAAGAGAATGAATCAAGATGCTCAAGATTAAGAACACAAAAGTGGGGGTGTGATGTTGGAGAATGATTATTGACCATGTTTTAAACACATCTTCCATTAAAATTTTGTCAACGATGGGTACCAATGAGTGAATATTGACCACTAATAATTTTCGAAACATGGGAAATATCTCAAAATGTCATCATAAGTCCTTCGGATCATGTTCCCAGAATGGTTAGTGAGCTAGTGTGCCTATACACCATTACCATTAGGGGTATCATCTAGACATAGAATATTATGGGGATCCAAGTCAAGGGGGATGTGAAGTGTGAGATTTAATTGATGGAATTTTTCAATGGATTTCAATACTATTTAAATTACACCACCATGGGTTTGAGAACATTGGGTAGGAATATTGGTCTGAATAGAGGTTAGACTCATCTTATAAGGGTAGAATCATCTCAAATTCTAAGTGATGGTCAAGGAACATGAATGATATGGTAGGTGAACAACACTGAAGGGTAAAAGGGGATTCTTAGGTGAGGTCCTAAGGTTATTTTTAGTTTTACATCATATAATGATGATGATGGACATGTATTTTAACATCATGTGGTGAGGACGATGCATCATATAGTTTAATTTCATGTTATTAGGGAATTCATAGAATAGGTTAGTGTCTTGTGGCCAGCACGTGTGAACCTTAATCAATAACACCAACATATCCAAGGTGATGGGGTTTTAAGGGGGTAACATAATGGGGGTTCTTCCTAGGGGATCTTGTGAGGAAAAGGGAGTTTAATATTTTGCTTTAAATTTTTCTTGAACTTATGGGTTCAACAAGCATAGCCAAGTTTTTCACTCGGTCTATAGTGGGTACCTACTAGATTTGTACCACTTTATTTTTTATCCCCTTATTTTTTTCCCAAGTCAGAGGAGTGACCTAGTAGGGGGATTCTAACTCTTTCTCAGGTTTCCCCTATAGGTTTTCAACCTAATAGAAATTTTTTCCTCTTGCCTTTATAATTTTAGGGTCATTAAAGTTTGAATAAAAAGTTTCAAATTGGTTAAGGTCATAATTCATGGACCATGGGGTTTCAAATAGTTCAAGTACATAATGTTAGGACCAAGACTCCAAGTTTAGGTTCATAGAGCTTAGACTATAGTGATGTATATAATTTAAGGTCATAATGCCTGAACCTTAGGGGGATCACTCCAGAAAGTCTATTATGACACTAGAGGATTTAAAACCGATAGGAATGGAATTCCTAGGAGGCACTCCACCAAAAATAATAATCTGGGGTGAGTCACACATAGTTTATGGTCATGATTCTTAGACCATGGGTTGCGTGTCACAATGTAATGAATGTGGTATAAGGGAGAGGTAACCTATTAATAATGTGGATCCTTGGAGGCCATGTACATGGAACATCTTTGAGACAACGTGCACACATTTTAAGGTCATGATTCTTGGACCTCAGCTACTAGTTTAAGGTCATAGAGCTCGAAACAAATGTTTAATGCCCCAATAGAACATGTGTAGCATGGAAGAGTGGAAAACCAATGTGAATTGATGGATAAGGAGGCCAAACACCACATGACACATTCAAAGGGTGACTTTCACATAGTTTAAAGTCATGATTCTTGGACTTGGGCTCTTGGTTTAAGGTTGTGAAGTTTGGACCAAATGGGAAGCTATGATTCTCAACCTTTCTTGAAAAAAACTCCTTCCCAACTCCTAAGCTCTCTTGATCCATGATCGATGTAAGAAACAAGAAGTGGTATGGAGTTATCATTGTTTGTAGGGGAGAACACAACAAAGAGAAAAAGTTAATGTCTTAAAGAAATCCTTTAAGGGTAGATCATGACTTTCAATACATGGATAATAAAAAGGGGAATGACTGAATAGTGGGGAAAAATTGTTGAATATGTTAAAAACATGGGTTCTGCACCCACATAAGTCAAGGACGGGTAAAAATGTGGGATCAACATTTGACTAAGTTCGAGACATGAGAGTTTCTATCTGTTACTAAAAAACTTTCAAGGCATGATCCTAAGATGGTAGGTAATCCATTATGTCCTGGAACCATTTCCATTAAGTAGCTTGTTCATATCAAGAGATGATTACCCAAATAGAAGAAAGTTAAAAGTGAAAAAGTGGAATTAGGGATTTCATGGAAGGAATGTTGAGTGCCTTAGAATCTATTCTTCTATGCACTCAAATGAACTGGATGAGCATGCTAGAAGGAGTGGATCTAGTCTAGACCAAAAGGGGGAACCCTATAATTAGTTGATGGTAGGGTTGGACCTGATGAGATCTGGGCATCACTACATATCCCATAGAAATGGGAATCAAGTCGTACATAGATCTGGAATGCAGCAAGGTAGGAGACATATACCATAGGGGTAGTTTCCACTATATTGAGGACATAAATCATCTTATATTGGTCATATGAAGCATCTTATGTTCGTTTCATAGGGTAACAATGCAGTTTAACATCTTTCACTAGGGATTTTGGTTTTGGTCATCCCATACTTTTCATATGAGGCATCCTGATATTATATAGAATAAAGCTAAAGTTTAACACCATGTGCTGAGGATGTTGAGTTTTTGGTCATTTCATACTTTTCATATGATGCATCCCAATTTCATACAGGGTAAGTTTATATTTTAACATAATGTGTTGAGGATGTTTATTTTTATTCATCCCATACCTTTCATATGAGGAATCCTAGTTTTATATATGGTAAGGCTACATTTTAACATCATGTGTTGAGGGAATCAGGCTTTTCAGTTTAAAGTCATGCAACTCAGACTATGATTTCTACTAGTTTAAGGTCGTAGAGCTCGGACCATAGGGGAAGCTGATAGTTTAATGTCATAGATCTTTGACCAAAGGATGTGGGTAGGCTTGTGCAGCAAGAGAGAGTGATAACCCAATGTAAAAGGATGGCCAAAGAGGCCATCTTCTACATAAAAATTGAAAAATTGTACCCAATTTGACATCGTTATACTGAGGGAGGAAGGACCCCGCAATGATTTGACAGTAGGGATGGACCTAGGATATGAGATCTAGGTGTCACTACATATCACATGGGAATGGGAATAAATTCGTACGTTATTATGGAATGTGGAGAGGTAGGAGACCAACACTATATGGGTGGTGTCCTCTCTGGTGAGGACATTTAATCATCTCATATTGGTCTAATGAAGCATCATATTTTCATTGCATAGGGTAAATATATTGTTTAACATTGTTTGTTGATGATGTTCATCTTATTTTATCACATATTTTTCGTATGAGTCATCTTGGGTGTACACAGGGTAAGGATACAACTTAATGTTTTATGATGAGGATGTTTTCAAGGCTTACACATTGAGTTCCCCATACTTTTCTTCCTCATGTGGGGTTATGAGGGAGTCTTGATTCACTATAAAGATGAGGAATATGATTGGGGATTATAACTAAAGAGGAGTCCCTTAAGGGAGTTTAGTGATGATATTTCTGTAGTTAATGGGTGGTTTTGTGATGAATTTGTAGCTAGGTTCAAATAAATTAGATCTATGAATCACTACATATCCCATAGAAATGGGAATCAAGCCACAGGTAGTTCTATAACTCGGCATAGTAGGAGACCAATATTAGTAAGGTGGATTCTTCTTTGGTGAAGATGCAATGAAAAAGAGATTTCAGCATTGTTTTATTTTTTGAAACACTGGGGATGAAGAAAACCATGCTAATGACGGGACATAAGGTGTCTTGTGAACATATTTTAAAGTTCATAATGGTTGGACCATATGGTGAATAGGTACATCAAGGATTCCTTGGTGGTTCTAAAGATTAAAAACCCAATGTGATAGACCAAGGAGGATCTGCACCACACAAAGTAATACTAAAACTAGTTACACACAATTTAATGTCATAATATTTGGAATATTAGATCTTTGGAAAACATTTTAAATTCATGATTCTTGTACTAGAGGAATGATTTTTTTAAGAATGTTTTTTTGGAAAGAAAGAGGTAAAACCTGACGTGAAAAGAGGGTTATGCAATCCCACATGCCACATAAATATCCTAAAACAAACTGCACATAGTTTAAGTTCATAATGCTTAGACTGTAAGTGGGGTGAAAGATAAAAATGTCAATGAACGTAATCCCCCTCCCCCAGGGGGAATATTTCATTATGAATTGGAATCTGGGACCAAATATAGGGGTCTTGGTGTCACTACGTGTCTCATGGGAATGGGAATCAAGACACACATAGTTCTGGAACTTGGTGTGGTAGAGGACCAATGTAGGTAGTGGAGTACATCCTCTCTAATGAGGTAATTGAGTCATCCCATGTTTTTTATGGGGAATACCATGTTTATGACAAGGTTTAAGGATATATTTTATCATAATGTGCTAAGGATGTTGGTTTTTTATCTCTCACTTGGTATGTGAGGAATCCTGTGTTTATTTCATAGGGTAATACTGTATTTCAATGTCATACACTAAGGACATTAGGCTCTATTATTTAAATTTATACACCTCATACTATGGGAACTAAAATTAATTTATGTTCATAATGCTTTTACCAAAGTGGATGCTATTAGTTTAAGTTCATAGAGATCAGACCTAGGTCTCTTAAGTTTAAGGTCATGTAGATTTGACCATGGTTGATGCATTTTTAGGTCATGTAACTTTGACCATGGTTTTTTCAGTTTAAGGTCACCTATATTTGACCATGGTTTATGAATTTTAAGGTCACGTATATTTGACCATGGTTACTACAGTTTAAGGTCGTTTATTTTTGACCAAGGTTGTTATAGTTTAAGGTCGTGTAGCTTTAACCATGGTGTTCACAGAAAGTTCTGCTTAAGAAACATGGTGTTGGTGGGAGTTGTGATATTCTCTCCACCCTTAGTGATTAAAGAGTATGCTCCATTAGAATATATATTATAGATAATGTAATTTCCTTCCCATTTGGGATCCAACTTCAGTGGTTTTTTTCCATGTATCATTAGAATTTTGATATCCAGTACCATTTTTTCCTAAAGGAAAAGGACAAAAGTAGAACTTTTATTTGAATTCTCTCACTATCTTTTTTTGTTGCATCTCTAAGTTATGAAAGGCCTGATGATATTTTCCTTGAGGGATTAAAACTCATCTAGATGGGCTTCTTCTATTTTTTTGAATCTTTTTAGTCATAAATAGCCATTTGGAGTGACAAAAAGTGAGCCTAAATGGGTAAGACTACCTTTTTTCCTTACATAAGAGGATATGGGGTCATCTGGGTGTAATTTCAAGTTGTCTTCTGATATCCCTAAAGGGAATTGAGGATCTTGTTGGGCTAACTATTTTTTCTAACTAACCATTTTCGACATGATTCTAGAGAGGATCTTACCAAATACCTTAATCTACCCACTTTCTATGCATGGTAGCAGGAAGTATGGTTTGATGGGATATTTTTATTGGCATAAAATTTCTTCATCTTGGAATCTCGAAATTTGGTACCATTTTAGGTGAGAATAGTGTGAGAAACATTAAACCAATGGATGATGTGGGAGCTCGTGAACTAAATAACAGGCTGGTTTTTGACTTCATTGAGGGAAATTTCTTCTTTCCATTTGGAAAATAATTTTTTTGTAGTCAAAATGAACCTTCACGGACCTACATCATCGATTCACCATACTTCAAAGGGCCAAGAAAACATTGTAGCGTGTATAAGTACTGGTGATTTATGGACAACTTTATCATGGATTTGACATGCATGACAGCTCTTGGAAAACTCAATGAATTCATGAACCATAGTGGCATAAAATTATCCAAACCTCCAAATTTGGTGGGAGATATTCAATCATTGTTAATGGGTTCCATGGGATCTGGTATGGACCTCTTTCACAACCTAAGGTATCTCATCTCCTTGGATAAAACAAAGGATAATCCCATAAAATCTACAATTGTAGAGGGTTATATCAAATTTAATCCCACTCTAGAGGGTAAACTGTGTTGTATGCCAATGGATGCACTCACACATGGATAGGACATGAAGGTCCTGACACAAAAGTACCAGTATCCAGTTGATATACCTATTTTTCACCATCATCTGTGGTGGTGGGTTGATGACTCTCCGATGTGCCACATGAATGAATAGATTATCCTAGTTGGGTTCTTCAAGAGACAAATCTAGGAATTCTAAAGCATTATCTCAATAATTATATGACTAGGGAATATGATTCACCTTCATCTAGGAAGGGAACTTATCCATTATTTTATATATACGTTCTAGCAGAGGCATAATCTCTTTCTTTTTGATGATGTAGTCATCCTTGATATACTTGATGACTAGCTCAGAGTTCCCCTTCATGTGTAAACAAGGGACACCAATTTTGAGGGACAAATCAAGAACATTAATGAGAGACTAATACTCTTCCTCATTGTTTTTGTATCCTTTTGAAAAAAGGAATGACTATAGAAGGACGACCTATGTTAGGGTGATGAAAATGATTCTTAGGCCTACACTATTGAGTTTGGGTTTGTTCGTCCTTCTATCAGTCGGACTCCGGGAGGCACATAAAAGTGCATATGAAAACATAGGATAGCCTAATCCATTAATATAATATCTTCATATTAAAATTCAACATGCATGGGAAGTTATTTGGGGGATGGATGTGTGTCCAAGAAGTCTTCCAGTGCCTAGTCTTTGACAGTATTTCACTGGACAAACCTGATGTTAAGCTGTTTAAGGATTATCTCCCTGTGTTAAAACTATCTTGTCAACATGGGGTGATTGTGGATGTTCTTTAAAGTGTCTACTCAAGACACCATTTGTATCTCATGGTGCTTCCATTAGTTTCATAGAATTTTCACTGTAAAGACTAGTGTGAGACAACTCTTCTCAATGGGGGAGTATCTCGTCTCCATGTTGAGGAGCATGTCGTTGAGATAGTATAGGATTTTTTTATCAACCCTAGTAATTTTTATGGTCTAGAAGGTCACCGAGGGACCATTCCAAAGTGGTCATGTAAAGGACCAAAGGCATTCCTAAGATGATTGACATCAAAACTAGAGGCTATAGTAGGTAATGCTTGATATCCTCAAAGTTAGATTGGCACTCTTCATCTCACTGGTAATGGAATCTTTTTTCATGAGCCTAGATAAGGGATTACACTTATCATCCATATTTTAAATAAATCAGCATATGTAGGATAATTAGCCTTGGAGGCCCTACAACTCTAGAATATTTCTTGGAGAAGTCATTGGACTGATATCCATGTTTTTCTATGGGTCAATAATGATTCCTATATATATAAAAATAAAGATGAGAAATTTTCTAGAGGTAACCATAAATGTTCACTTAAAGGAGATCATCTTCATGTGTTAGGAGCAGAAGAAGCCAAAAACATTATCATGATCCTTATGATGGTACTAACTCTAGTAGGTT
This sequence comes from Viscum album, assembly GCA_963277665.1. Classification (NCBI taxonomy): domain Eukaryota; kingdom Viridiplantae; phylum Streptophyta; class Magnoliopsida; order Santalales; family Viscaceae; genus Viscum; species Viscum album. The sequence continues at coordinate 1,934,309,311 of OY728128.1, forward strand.
TTGATCACAATTTCATCCATGTAACACTACCCCAATGCCCCAAGAATCATCTTAAAGATGTGGCGCATCGAATTATAGTAAGTGTCTCTAGAATTATTTAAGCTAAAAGGTATTACGTAGTGGTAGAATATTCCTTGGGGTGCCCTGAAAGTGGTGGAATCCTCATATTTGGGGTCCATATGGATCTAATTATGCTTGTAATATATATTAATGAAAGAGAAGGCATGGAACCCATCTATATAATCAATCAAAAACTATGTCACTGTAATGGTAAAATTATCCTTTGAATAATGGCAGTTGAGGTCCCCAAATTTGATGAAAAATATTATTTTACCATTCCTATTCCTGAACGTAATGATGTTTTCTATACACCTATAGTAATATACCTCCCTTACAAATTTGAATTTTATATGCTTGTTGAACTCAACCTTAACCATAGAGTCGTGAGAGGGTGTATCTTTCTTGGTGGGTTTTTGAACCTATGATGATCTGTTTGGAGGAAAAGAAGATGAACGGAAACCTGATGGTCTAGCCCTGATATCTCATCATATATCTAGGTGAATATATCATAGTTTTGTCTTAGGAAGGCCACATACTACTATTTTTTCTCTAATGAAATGGCTGCATTGATCAGTGTTATCCTCAAATCCTTATCCATACCAAGGTTCACCTAAGTTATCTCATCAACAGTAGTGGAGACACCCTCTTCAAATTAAGGAGTGGAATATTTCAAATCCTCTTCATTATCTGAGATATGGGGTCATAAGGAGTAATAAACTCTTCTAGTATATATAACCCAGGGGGAGCACTAGTTTATTATCTAAAAGATATTGAATCCTTTACGAGGGATTCCCATTCTATTGAGACTATGGAAATAGAAGTTGTTGATCCAATTCCATTCAATTTCTAGCTATAAGGTCCACTCTTGATATCAAAATAATGGCAATGAGTCAACCTTCGTTGTTTCATCCTTTCTTTTTGGAACATTCGGGGATGTCATGGATCAATGGCCATGTAGAGAACCTCTCGGTACTTCATAGGAGTAAGTTCTTTTGGTATCATCCAGACCTATCTGCTATATGAGTATGAGTTAATTTAAAATAAATCATTTTTCATATAGATAATTAAATAGCCTCCCATTTTTGGTTTCATGGACTATAATCAGTTAATTGGGAAAAAAAGGTTGTCTTTAAAGCATACCCATGGACCGGCTACACTGGATGTTAGATCATTAAGGGAATTGATGCACTCAACCTCGTCATTTTGGACCTACTTTACATCCCTTTTATAATAACCATCTTTTGGATATAAGGCCTCATAAAAAAAATGGGTCACACCACCCAATAGTTCCCCTACTTGACCATCAAGGGAGTACATGAGGCATTCATGGTATGAAGAGGGGACCGCTGTATGAAAATAAAGCCAGGGCCTTCCCACCTGCGTGTTATAGGTAGTATCCTATGAGACTATCATAAATTTGATTCTTGGTATTAGAGCACCAAATTGATTCTTCATCAAAATATTTCCTTGTGTTTTCTTCTCACACTTATCATAACCTTGAATTTTAAGTTTTTAGGGAGTGAGTTATAATTCTATATGTCCCTACTTATGGAGCATCCCTATCGGGATGAGGTTGATCTTGGAGCTAGTAACCGCTAAGTAGGGATGTATTTCTATTCTATTAAAATGGACTATGATATAAAGTGTGCGTATTTACCCATTAATAGTGACACCCTCGTCTTGTCTAGAAAATTTGATAATGTCCCAACATTCCTATTTCTCTGACTCTTCTACGTAGTAGGCCTTAGCAGCAGCTACATTAACCTCAAACTAAAGGGGGCTCGTCAAGGATTTGTGAAGGGTCTCACATATTTACTTTTACAAGAGGATTGACTCTAGAATCTAAATCCTCATAGTTATGCTGATGAGGTGTTTTATCACATCATACTTCTATGATAAGGGAATATTTCTTTGTGTATAGGTTTTCTATTTATCATAGGGAATAGAATGTTCCACGAGGTGAATCGTTAGGGTAAGGCTAGTACTGGAAATATTCTACTTATGGTTAGCTGGTCTAATCTAGAAAACTGATAGTTCAGTGTTAGTCAACTTTGGTCAGGACTTGGATATACATGGATGATCGTGACATGATCATGGATGAGTCATGTAGTTAACCAAATACAATTGAATATGGGGGGATAACTGACAGTGTGGACCAGGATGGTTATTCTTATAGTTCCCTGTGTAAGGCTTCAGACTTGGTTCTAGTGGATTGAATATCCTGGTTCAAAGATCTATCCTAATAATTCTACCATTTTTCATGTCCCCTGCCTCTCCATTATCGATATCATCCAAAGGTGATTGTGGTGTTCTCATGGCATTCCTCATTGTTAGAAATTGTGAAGTGGTATACTAGTTCAACAACATTAATGAAGGTTTGTTCTTTCTCCTTATTTTTTTAATTGTCTAGGGATTGTTGGACCCTAGGAAAATCTCTCAAATAGGGATGCATGAATTCTCCAAGGGATAGTACATTTACCAGCTCAGGATCCTTTTCATGCATATTGGAAGTTTTCTCTAATTTTACAAGCCTCCTCATGGGATCTAGAAGGGGAAATGGGCACGACCATTGTTTAGTCCATTGAAAGGCTTCTTCCAAACATTGAGCTTTGTCAGAGAACTCCCAAAATCCACATGGGTGGTTTAGGGAGATTATGGTAGGTATCATCTCATCATTGAAGTTCTCCGCACATATTTTAATCAATTTTTTCAGGTAAAGTGGCATGTCAAGAGAATATGTGAGTCCCTTACATTGGGTGATGAAGTTGGAGACCCACTCATAAAGCCTCTTTTTTCTTTTGAAGAGGTTGGTGATGCTTTTATTGTGTGAGGTAAAGATGAACTGGTAGATAAAATATCTATGATGGTCCTCCCAACCTCTAATAGACCCTATGGGAAGCTGACTATATGAGAAAAATATAGCCCCTTCCAATGTTTGAACAAGGCATTGGAGTTTGGCGGCTTACTGATGTTCTAGAGTTCCCAAAATTATACCACACCTAGAGGAGAAATGGGACAAATAATGTAGTGATTCACCTATCCCAACAAATGGGGTGAATCTAGGATTAACAAACTATGGGGGTTCCCAAACATGGTCCACCCATGTTGGATACGACTTTCCTTCAGATGGGATTTCCACCTGTTGAATTTCTAAAGCCTTGATACAGGTTACTAGAGTAGTTGTCACATCATCTTGGTGAGGATATTTTTCCACCAATGTGTTGATAGGATCATCAACTTGAGAAGCAGAATATCCTTGATCCTGAGGCAGATAATCATGATTCTCATATATGGTGGTTGACTCATATCTAAGTTGTTTTTCCTAGCCCCTGGTTTCTTCACAGATTGGGTGCATGGGACCATAAAGTTCAAATCGGGGAACCTGTCTAAGGATTATTGACTTCCCCATTATAGGGGAGATAGGGTCCCTTATGAAATTTTCAAGGTTCAGGTTCTTCTCAGTAATAATCTCAGTTTTGAGCTTTTTGTATTCCTCAATCTCTTGAAGCAAGATAGTTATCCTGGTTTCCAACTCAACTTTTGGTGCAACCTTGGATGGTCTAGTAAGATCATTATGTCTATTTACTTTGTTGATATGTCAATGAGAAGGTGAGAAAACTCATTGGGGGGACTCCTGATCACCAGTTCTTGTCTCTACTGATGAGTACGGGCACCTGTCAGGGGGTTTACTTGGTTCAACGTCATCACTTGGATCTGGTTTTCCCAGTCATGAGCTACATCAGTAGTCCTATTTCTATGATCCTCTATAGGTTCAATAGTGAATAAATTTACTATGGTGGTAGTCATAAAGGAATATTAATTATATTTATATGGGAAAAATCTATGATCTTATCATTTATGTAGGATGAGAATGAAATGTAGTGAAGTATACTAACCCCATACTCTTATCTATGCATATTGAGATGCCTCTTTCATGATCCAAAAAAGCATTTGTGAGGATCTTAAAATAGGGTTTTTTGAGATTCTTACGGTATCCATGCGATTCAGGACACTAATCTATTGGGAGTTCTATGATCAAAACCCTCTTTCATTGTTGGTTAATGGGGTCGAGGTTCTCATGGATCTCTGGGTAGTATATTTGATGGTCTTGAAGGTGGTGAAGTGTTTCTCATATATTCTGGAAAAAACAAAGTATCTGGTCCTTGGTGAGGGACTTTGGGATGAAAAAATCTAGATTTGGAGGTGTCCAAAACATGATTGATTGTTTTTTCATGGTCATTAGTTCCCACAAGTCCACTTATTCACTACCAGGGGTGGTCCTACTCTAGTTCAGCCCAATCCCTGATTGTAACAGGCCAAGATATTGGTAGTGGCACTGATAAAAACCTAATTTTTCCGATTTATCATGATATGGGGAATTTCATGGGACAAATATCCACTATATTCTGGAATTTCTCAAAAATGTTGATACAATTTCAATATCATGTCTATGTAGTATGGGGTGTTAACCACATCCTCATACAGAAGGGGGTAGCATCCCATTTAGTCTCAGAGGATTTCTCACCATCACTTAGGGGAATAAACCCAAATCTTGAAATCTATTTAACATCTAGTGTAGAGGTGGAGAGTAGGGAAACTAATGGTGATGGAGATAGTTTTACTATGAGTCCTTGGAAGGAGTCCAAAAAATCCTCCACATATTGATATATATGGAGGTATTTAGGGAACTTCTAGACTTCATATTTTGGGATTATAAGCCTCAATCTATGGGCTTATTACTCCAACTTTGTAAGAAGGAGTGAAGGTTCCCTCATCAATTCATATTTCACCTCAGAGTCTAAGAACTCAATACTGACATGAAACTTACCCGGGTTCCACCAATTACAGCATGGTACTTCTCATAGTGTGAGTTACTGAGAGTCCCTTGGGTTCTTTCAGTATGTGTTATGGCCTGTTCTGTGGGCATGGACCCCATGATGGGTGTTCTCTATCCTACCCTAGAATGGTTCTTTATAGAAGGTCCAGTTTTTGGTATGGGGAGGACCTCCATGCTGGATGTTAGTGGTGTGAGTAATACCTCCACACTAGTATTATTTATCATAGGGTTTCTCATAATGACTTTCTATGGTGCTTTTTATTGAGAGATTCAACTATTCCAACCTAAAATTTGGTTGTGGTCTCAATCCTAGGTGGGTAAACATGGATCCTCATTCACCAGTTGTGAGGATGTGATACAATACGCCAGTGGTGTTAGGGGAGACTGGAGAAACATAATATTCCTTTTGTTAGTCAATATTCTAGGTTCTCCCCTAACATTGGTGTTGGATGTTCTAGATTTGGGCCAGTTGAATGGGGATGAAGGCAACCTACTCATTGACCTGTGAGACAAGTCGGTGTTGGCATTGACATAGCCTTGTGGGAGCCCTCCTGGGATTCTTCTAAGTAGTGGATACGATGGGTATGGCTCAAATATCCCCTACCTCCACGGCATAGGGGAGTGATTTATCAGATTACTCTAGTAATAGGATCCCAAAGTGGTTCTTCATTGGAACGGGGGTGGTTTCCCACTATGCGGCCCTTAAGGGTAGAAGTTTCAGTAAGGAAATTATTCTTCAAGATATTATTAGGACATATCACTAGTGGGAATGACCCCTTCCTACTCATATCAGTGAACAAGAGCACCAATCACCCTCCTCAGGATGAGATCATAGGGTGATATGGGGCGTGAATTCCCAATAGTTTAAGACACAGTGGCTATTTTTGTAGAAATATAGTAGTGCAGGATTGCCACACCAATATTTCACCTTACCCTATTCCTATTGGAATTGGGTCTCTAATCTCATGTAGTTTGAGTCCTATAAAGTGGGTGGAATCATCCTTCAATATAGATAAATTAAAATTGATTCTCAATACCTCAACGTTGTCTATTATTTCTGAATCAAAAAAGTATTACATTTTGATGATGTTGCAGACCAAAGACACTAAATGTTATCTACCCCAAGTCACAAGAGATTTTCATGATGGGCACATCGCATTCTTGGTGGGACCTAGAATCAAATATCTAGATCCAATGACATTTAAATCTCATAAGTTCACAATTTTACTAGTCCCCATAATTTAAGGAGAATAGATTCACATCGGGTTCACAGTTTTTGTTTCATGAAGCTCAATGCCAAAACTTTTAGGACCCATTCATTCCCAAATATGATTTTTTCCAACATTACAGATCTACTCAATGTTATAGGTGAATATCTTCACATCAGGTTCACCATTTTTGTTTCCCTCACTTTCTAAGCTGGGGTTTTTCACCATCCTTCTTCCCGACAGTGATGCATGCTACTTATTTCCCTGCATTCCCTCTTTCCAAAGGTAGGTGGATTACATCACTTTTATTGGTGAAGTAGGTTTCTTGATTTAATTGAGATTATGGGATTTTGGTTTTTCATCCCATGGATTCCTCCTTGGAAATTGTCATCTATTCTGAGTATCCCTCATAGATTTAAGTCATGTTTGTGAAAACTCATTCCTGATGCCATCTCAAGGTGGATGCTAGTTAATTATGTTGCTTCTATCTCAATAGGGAAAAACCTTTGGTTAGAGAAGATAGTAATGTTTGAAGTATCTTGGAATCTATTGACATTGGGTAGGTTGGGCCTCTATAAAATCATCCCCTTTTGAAGTCGGAGGCATCTCATATGAGTCACACTAGGAATGGAACCTAATGAATCCAGAGTTGGTCATGCGGTAGTTGACGCCAGGGGTAGAAGTCTTCTGAGTCTTTTTACCTTAGGTATCCCATTTTTATTGTATGGGTTAGAGATTCTAGATCATGTTACAAGTTTAATGTTTTGTGGATACATGTTGGTCATAGACTTAACATCTTTTTGGAACATGTGGGTCACAAGTTAAGCATCATCTGGGGAAATTTGGGTTCTTAAGTGTGTCCCCAGGGTGGGATATTTCACACTCAGGATGTGGTTAAGTGTCTCCCTAGGGGGGAATATTTCACACTTGGTATTTGGTTAAGTGTGTCCCCAAGTCATAATATTTCACACTTGGTATTTGGTTAAGTGTGTCCCTAGGTGGGAAGATTTCACACTTGGGATTTGGTGGAGTGTGTCCCCAGTAGGGAATACTTCACATATGGGATTTTAGTGGTGATGTTGGGTTGTTGAGATTGAAACTCAAAGATGTAATCTACATGACCTGTTTAAGACATGGGGATCAAAACCCACATAGTTTGATATTATATTTTAAGGTCATGTGACAGGACTGATTCGTGAAATTTAATGCCATGTAGTAAGGAATCTTGTGTCATGGAAGGGGAGCCAACGAGGGATGGTGTGGGGATTATGCATATGGTACACCCTTAGTATAATTTCATGAGGGCGAGGGCCTCATGCCAAAAGTAGAAATCCATGGGGGTTCTATACCAAGATGATTTCACATGGGGAATCACATGCTCATCACATGGGGTAAGGGTATAGTTTAATGTTGTGTGATTAGGATATTGTCATGTAGTTTAACATCATACAACTAGGGCATAGAGCAAGGTATCTTTTCATCATTAATCTAGGATTTGGATGGGGATATACCTGAAGTAGGTCCATGTTAAGGTGAAAGGAATATATGAAAAAAGAAATATCTACCAAGATAGATAATCCATTTCCCTCGGTGATGCCACATTTAGTGCTTATATTTCCACTACTCATGCACCTTTGGGTGGGTAATGGCATAAAATATACCATCGAGGAGTGGTAATCAGGAGGCTTGATGTTAGGGTACCTATAATTAGGATCATGAGTCATTAGGGTACTTATTCTTAGGAGTAATAGGTATAGTAATGGTATGGGCCTCACTTGAAGCATAGGGTCCATGGGATCAGGGACCCAAATCTTTTTTCATGAAATTAGATCATATGGTGTGCAATAGGATTTGAGTGAGACATGGTCTCTATAAAAATACAATTCCATAGATTTTGGGTGTGTAGGTGCATGAAAATTCTAATATTTCACATAGAATAAGGAGGCATGAAGGAAACTTCTCTTTCATGAACCCAACTAGCCTCAAGGGATATTAGATGAGGATCTCTCAAGAATGGGAAAAAATATTAGGATCCATGAAAGGTTGATCATTAAAATTATCTACCTTATAGAATCCATTGAAATTGATCTATGTTACAGAAGAGAGGTTTTCACGAGCTAGACCTGACTCTTTATCTTTTGGATATTCATCCCCCATGCAATGGGGTTGTTCAATTTATATCCAAAATGGGTGGCCTAGGGAACAGAACCTTGTTGGGTTGCATAAATGCTGTTATGAACAATCCATATATTTTTATTGAGGCCATGTCTTCATGATCAAGTGGTTCCCCATCGTCTTTCTCATGTAATGGAATACAGAATGAAAATATCAATTGTACATGCATGAAAACACTTTTTCATGTAAGCATCTCTCCCAATAGGTCAGGTTTCCTAAACGATCAATGGAATTCTAATCTTCAGTGTCAAATGTTTCACTCAAATTGGGTTGTGTACATGATATAAAAGTTTCCCACTGATTGTAGATTTTGTGTGTAAACCACTCATTAGTTCTATAATGGTCATCCAATCCCGAATACCCCTTTGTTTTAGGGAAATATAACCATATTGAGATTTTTTATGCAAAAAATAATGCTCTAATTACCTTTTAAAGATGAATGATAAATATATTTTCCAATCACAATGAGGAATTTTTTATGATGTATTCTTGGATTATTTTCCTAGTTTTTAGAAATTATTTTGACCATTGTTTGAAACATATAGAGAAATTTCTAAGAAAATCCATTATAAAGAATATTTATTTGATTTTTTGAAAAAAAAAATCATTCATGGTAGAGTGAGAGGAATTATACTTGGGCATATCATTTCACAAGAAGGAATTGAAGTTGATAAATCCAAAATTTAAGTGATAAATTCATTACCTTATCCAACATGTGAGAACCATGTTATATTTTTTTAGGATATATAGGGTTCTATAGGAGGTTTATCAAGGATTTCAGTAAGATATTTATCCCTCTATTACTTTTTAAATATGATATTTTTTATTTCAATGATGAGTATAGAGAAACCTTTTATGAGTTGAATATGATATTGATAACCCCACCTATAAAAACCCACACTTTTCAAACATAAATATTACATCTTAATAGATGAATATTCATTACATAACATAAAATTCATTCCATAATCATTTAGGTCTAGTTCCTTTAGAAACTTGGATATATAAAAAATGGTTCATAGGTTAACTACATCATCTCCCAAAAAGTTATTCATAACTAGAACCCTTATTATAAATATCATACATAATACCTTTCTTCATAACCTAGGGAAAAGAAACATAAGAAAGGGTGATCTTAGATGCTCAGTAAGGGTAAACAAGGGATATATCAACATAGTGTTAGTATAAGGGTATCATAACATGAGAATAGCCTTTGAATAACATACCATGTATATGATAGATAGTAAACATGAGTCATGGAATAAATATTGGAAGTTCATAAGACAAGAATAATAATGAAATCAAATAACATGATCCATGAGATCATAACATTGGTATAAGACATATATTTGTGGCATACACATAAGTATGGAAAATAATTTTCTTAATAGTCAAGTATCACTTCCAAAACTATCATAGTATAATGGGTTCACTCCCCAAACCATCATACTAGTCAAGTTTCACTCCCAAGACTATTATAATGGACACAGTTACTTACTGAATGGGGTTCACTCCCCATTCTAGTCCTATTTATCTCATGAGATATCAATATTTACCCAATGCATTGGAGGGATATATTGGACCCACCCATCCTTGGGTATAATGTGACCATCGTCCTAGGTTATAATGTAACCATCGTCCTTGGTTACAACGTAACCACCATCCTTGGTTATAACATAACCACTATCCTTAGTTATAACATAACCACCATTATATAAAGAAAATAGTACATAGGTGTTCCAAAACATCATAAAACATTCATAATATCAGAACCCATGAAAAAAATGGGTTTTATAAATATTTCATCATAGCATAACCTTTTTAAAAGAAGAGGGTTTCATAAATATTTCATTATTTCATCATAATATAACCCACATAAAAAGGAGTGGGATTCATAAACATATTATCATCCTAAACATTAACCATACAGAGAAAGAATAAGGATGGTTTCCTTGGTTCGTATCTTTATTAAATCTTACGTAACATAAAAGGATGTCATATTATATGTAAATTGATTTTGAAAGACCACTTGGGACATTTATTGAGTAAAATAACCTTTTCACTTTGAAAATCACCTTTTTAAACTAAAAGTTCCCAAAATGTTTTGAAAATAATTTTTTTGAAAATAATATTTTAATCTTATAATGTAATCTTTAAAATATTTATTGGTCATTATGGATGAAAATAATATTCATTTTATACATGTTAAAACAAATATTCCTTTCATATTTTCAATAAAAAGTCAAAAAGTACCTCGTTCAGAAAATAACAAGAAGATTACTTTTATAACATTTTTTATAAAATAAAAAATGGGTAAAAAATTCTTTAATAAATCATTATATATTATTAATATATTTATTTAAAACATTTTTAGAAAACATGGATATAGAAGAAAAGTATTTTTCAACTGAAGAGAGAAATAAAGTCGATTTTTCTTAAAAACATTTTCTTGGAATCTTGAGTGTATAAAGAGATAAAGATGGAGTGAAAACATTTAATTTTAAGAAAGAACCATAGGATAATAAAATTAATTATTTTCTGGAGATATAGATCATAATATTTGATCATCATAATTATAATCATAAATAATCTTGATAAGCAAAGAGATTATAACATAAATCCCTTTCCACTTTGAAACATTTTAATCATAATCCCCATGAAATAACAATAATATATTTAATATTTAAATATAATTAAAATAATTATATTAATGATATAAAATTTCAAAGGGGAATTATATACACCACACAAAATAAACTAGTAGTGCATATGACATATGTCTCCCAGAAATAAAAGAGACACTAGATTCCCTTACCAACTTTGGTAATTTTTAAATCATATTCCTCATGAAAGAATAAATTTAAATGAAAATATAATATCATGATAATATATAAATTTATGATATAACATATCAAAGTATTTTTTATATACACCTCACTACATAATATAGGTGCATAATATAACATATGTCCCAAAGAAGAGAATTTGAGATGAAATTCCCTTACCTTAGGTCTCTTACTTTTTACACGTTCTAAACTCCTATATAATAAATTTAGGTTTATTGTAAATTTATAATAGAACCATAATAATATATATATATATATATGACTATATATTATTTACTTATAACCATTTATTACCCATTTGTTAACAATTTCTTGTTAAAACACATTCTGGGTAATAACTTCTTTATATTTCATGTCTTTTTTTATTTGGTATTTTTGGTACATTTACTTTGATAATGGTTCCATAATATAAAAAATATTAACCATGATATAAATATCATATATATTCATTACATGTGTATTTATATTAATCCATAAAATTTAGATATGGAAAATAAATTACGTCGTACATGGAGATGGTAGGTCATACGTACACATGAACGTTGTTTAGATTTTCTTGATGGAAGGAATAGAATGAAGTTAAATATTATACAAACTTTGAAAAGTAATTTTTATGTTATATATCAAATATATTCATTAAATATTTCCTGATTACCTTCCATTAAAATCGTAAGTGAAAAATGAATCACATCACTTTGTGAGATGATAGTTCACAATACACATGAGTGACATTATCGTATTCCCAAGGAATGTAAAGTAAGAAGGTGTATATGATATTAAAATTATAGGAGTAGAAATATTTCATAAATTTAATATAAATATATTATATCCATCATTATATCCAGCCATGTAGGTGGTTATGGAAAATGAATGACATAAGTTCACAAGGCGATAGTTCATCGTACACACGATCGATGGTTTCATTTCCCATTTGATGGAAGATGAGAAGGATATAGGTTATTACATTAACATAATAACATATAAATATATGTTATATTATATTTTTATTATATCATCATGTTTCAATAATATTTTAAGGATGTTAAAGAAGAAATTAAACAAAAACACATGTTTAAGCATTTTACCTCTTCTTTGGAGAACCTCTTTAAGTTTATACATAAAGCCTTCTTATGAGGGTTTACTAATAAAACTAAGGAATATAGGATGTGGGGAGGTAGGTAAGGAATTTATTTGTACATATATTTTTATAATCAAATGATTTTGGATGTGTGAATAGGGGAGGATATGGGGTGCCCTTTTATAAGTGGGGGAGAGGACACACTCGGAATTTTTTGAAATGAAAAAGGTATACACAATTTTTAAGCATGCCACGAGGATCCAAAGTATCTCATTTTTAAAAATAGATTATATAAGTTATAAATATGTATGTGAAATTATTATTGGAAACAATTAGGTCGTTTTAACCCTTAAAATTTTATTTTAACCCCCCCCCCCGGAAAACTCATTTTAACCTTAATTGCGGTAATTAATTTTTACTGTTTTTACTATTCATTTTGACAAAAAATATAACAACCCTTCATTTTATTACAAACTTAGACATGATGAATTAAATATTAAACTTCACTTGATACAACATAGAAGATCTAGAGGTATAGTGTCTTTGGGTATTAGGAACATTGCATAACAACTTAAAACATAGGACGCAACATCTTATTGAAAACTTCCTTTACAGGACCACTACATTCCCTCGTACTTAGCATTGCATGGGATAACCTGAGGGCATGCATAAGAAAATGGTGATCTATAAAGCCCATTAAGGGATTTAACGAGTCATAACATGAAAGATACAATACATGTTAAGAAATAGTCATATCAGTGGAGCATCAGATAAACATGAACATAAAGGCATGATATAACATGATTAACATAACATGGAAATGTGGCAACAACATTTAACATGATTTTAGAATGATCCAGGGCTAATTACACATGTATCATGAGTAAATCCTTATTTAACTTTAATTATCATGATTAAACCCTCATTTCACATGATTTATCATGATATTAATCTTTACCTAATGCATTGAGGTGCTATCAGGGTGCACCCTTCTTAAACATTTCATTTCATGCATAAGTGTGCCATAAGATCATACAACATGGATTCATAGAACAAAATAATTTATTCCATGATTAAGGAACGTGGAATTCATACATGAAACTCTTCCATAAATATGTAAATGTGCATAAAGGTTAATACCCTTGATAGATAAATGGGCATGGTATTCACTACACAATGATTTTGGCTTGGAAAATTGTGGTGCAACTTCAACAACATAACGGCGTGATATAAGACTTCATAAAATTGGTTGATGAGATATAAAGGGGTGTCTAATCATATTTAAATAAAATTTATAGTAATTTGAGTCATTTAGATACATGTCCAAACATAGGTAATTGAATTTAGATTCATAATACAAAATAATTTCTTGAAAATAAATGAGGAGAGAGAAATTCCTTATGAAATTTCTGTATGGTAACAGGTATACATGGAAGGCACTGATGAGAGATAAATGGGTCTATAATAATTAAAACATAAATAGAACATTATAAGGGTGGTTCAAAATCATACCCAAACTTTATAATTGAAAATAAAAGGGCATAACAATATTAAGAAACTTGGATAAAATGAGAAAGGAAGGAATCCCTTACTTTGAAGTGTGATCTCAAAGGCTTGGGAGAGGCTTAAGAGAGGATTATTGTGATCTTGGTTCACCATGTGAGGATTATAGAGAGAGGAGTTCAGAGTTTTTATGAACTCCAAAGGCTTTGAGTGAAGAGGAAGTGGGAGCTTGGGTGGGTTTATATAGGAAAGGAGAGGGAATTCATTATTATTTAGGTTTGGGCCACCACACATTAAACTAATCAATACCATAAACCAGCCCATGTTTTTTGCCCATAGTTTTTGCCAAAGGGTATTATAAAACAATATTTTATAAGTAAAATGGCCGAAATTCTTAAAATAATAGGGTTTCTTATGTAGAGGTGATTCACACTCTTAAGGAAATTCATTTAAAAAGTGAAAATGTTTTATAACTCTTGGAGGGTCCACTAAAGTTTTGTAAAATAAATCAAACAAACCTAAAATCATATTATTTTAATGTTAAAACATATATTATCTGAACATATCATTTATAGTATTTTATTACATCACTATTGGGTCATTATGATGTCATAAAACACATTATATTTTTAAACAGTATTTATTTTTTTTACCCAAAAATTCGTTTGCCTCGCGAAATTATGAAAAATTCACCATTGGATAATTTCTACATACTGATTCCAAAAATAATATTCATTTTATCTAAATAATTTTCTAAATATGTGTATTTTTACTTTTAAAATAAAAACTGACATTTATCGAAAATTCATGGGTTTTGACAAAAATGGATTTCAAACCCAAATAAAAGTTACAATTGCATTTGTAAAATTATATGATCATTTATATTTAATAAAAAGTAATTTAATAATAATAATATTTTATTAAAATATTATTTAATTCAAAAATACTTTAATTTATCAAAATATATTTCTTAGTTGAATATTAACTAAAAATAATATTTGTGCTTTCAAAACTGTTTACAAAGTAACAATAAAAAAATGAATGTATATTCATTATTATATAAAAACATAATTCACACAATAATAGTTCTATGGTCTTGTTACATAACCCCTTATAACACTCGCATTAGATCGAAGGGTAAGGTGTGCGATGGTGATAGACTCTTGCGTTGGCTCGGATAACATTGCCCTGTTGGTAATCTCTATCAACTTCCACTTCTCTCGTAGGCATTTCTGTTCGAGATTAACATGTTGAAGCTTGGCTTGGCCTTGGTCAAGAGCGAAGCCCAATGACACCACCTCCTTTCTGAGCTCTGAAAAATGGGCTTCATATGGGGAAAGTCTACTGGGTGAGGTCATCGCTTCCTTTTTCTGAGTAAATTGGATTTGTTAAAGCCCTATATTTATACTAATCATGTGATCACTGTTCAATGGCTATATTATAAAAAGTCACAATTCTTAATGGTATTTTAAAATCTCGAAACATAAAACAAAATAATTTAATATGTTATATAACCATTTTACATAATAAGACATTTAATTAGATCAATAGGAATTTTCATTAATGAAAGTTTGGGTCATTACAATCTTCCTCCCTTAAGAAATTTCACCCTTGAAATTTCCTTTTCCCACACTAAAAAATATTAGGGTAACTCTTCTTCATCACTTCCTCTGATTCCCACATCGCTTCGTCAAACTTGTGGTTTTTTCAAAACACCTTCATGAGGGGAATTGTCTTATTTTGTAGGACTTTTTCTCTACGATCTAAGATTTTCACTGGTTTCTCCTTGTAAGAAAGATCATCCTCTAATTGTACTACCTATAAAGAGAGTACATGTGAAGGGTCTGGTATGTACTTCCTTAAGAGAGATACATGAAATACATCATGTACTTTGGCCATGGTAGGTGGGAGTGCTAGTCGATAGGCCACAACCCCAACATGATCAAGAATCTATAAGGGGCCGATGTACCTAGGACTTAACTTCCCTTTCTTTCCAAACCTAATGGCATTCTTCCATGGAGATGTACGTAGGAATACCATGTCTCCAACTTTAAACTCAAGGTCTCGTCGATGATTATCAGCATAACTCTTCTATCGAATCTGGGCTGCATTGATATGTTGCTAAATGGTTTTCACCTTCTCCACCATTTCATCAACCATTTCTGTTCCTAGCAGCTTACTCTCACTGACTTCATCACAACATGTTGGTGTTCTACACCACTTCCCATACAGGTCTTCATAAGGTTTCATTTGGATGATTGAGTGGAAACTGTTATTATAGGAGAATTCAACCAGATGAAGATGTCGATCCCATCCTCCTTTAAATTCCATTGAACATGATCTTAACATATCTTCCAGTGTCTGAATAGTTCACTAAGATTGGCCATCAGTTTGAGGATGATAGGTCATAATGAAGTTCAGTTCAGTATCCAGAGCATATTGAAGAATATTCTAAAACTTATAGGTGAATCATGGATCTCGATCGGATACAATAGATAGTGGTACCCCATGCATCCTTACCACTTCCCTGATATATATCTGTGCCAGTTGATCTAATGATAAATCCTCTCGAATTGCAATGAAGTGTGCAGACTTTGTAAGACGATCCACAAAAACCCAGATTGCATTGTTGCCTTTGGATGTCTTCGGAAGTCCGGTGACAAAGTTCATGGTGATGCTATCTCATTTCCAACTGGTATGGGCAATGGTTGCATCATCCCCTTAGAATTCTTCCTCTTTGCCTTCACTTGTTGACACACCAGGAATGTTGATGTATACTCAATGATCTCCTTATTCATATTATCCCACCAATAATGCTCTTGGATATCTCGATACATCTTTGTGTTTCCTGGTTGAATAGAGAAATTTGAACTATGTGCATCATCCAAAAGTTCCTTCTTCAACTCCAGACTTGATGGAACACATAGACTTTTCCCAAATATCACAATTCCTTCTTCATTAATATTGAACTCCAAGGATTCCCATTTTCTGATACGTTCAACTTTCTTCTAAATTCCCACATCATCCTTTTGAGCATCCTTTAACCTTTCCAAAAGAGATGGTTGAGCAATCATTTGTGAAAGGATTGATGATGTTCCCTTATTTATGATTCCCAGGTCCATCTTCATCAAATCAAAAAATATTGGATCCTTCTCAATTATCATCAATGATAGAATCTTTGGGTCCTTTCTACTTAGAGCATCTGCCACCTTGTTCGCTATCCCAGGGTGGTAATGGATTGAGTAGTCATAGTCTATGATCATCTCTAACCATCTTTGTTGGTGCAAGTTCAACTCTTTCTGTTTGAATATATACTTGAGGCTTTTTTGGTCCGTATATATTTTACACTTCTCTCCAAAGAGATAATTCCGCCAAATTTTTAAAGAGAAGATCACCACAGCCAACTCCAGATCATGTGTTAGATAATTCTACTCATGAACTTTCAATTTCCTTGAAGCATAGGCAATGGCTTTGTCATTTTTTATCAACAAATAACCTAGTCCCTTTTTCAAAGAATCACTGAATACCAAAAAGATTTCTCCACTTGTGGGTAAAGTGAGCACGGGTGTAGTGATAAGCCTCATTTTCAACTCCTTGAAGCTTTCTTCGCATTCATCAATCCAAGAAAACTTTACTCCCTTCCGAGTTATCTTGGTAAGAGGGGTGGAAAATCGTGAGAAATTTCTCACAAATTGTCAACAATATCCAGCTAACCCCAAGAAGCTACGGATATTCATTACCAATGTTGGCCTCATCCATCCCTCAATAGCATTTGTCTTGGAGGGATCCACAGATATCCCATTACTTGTGATTATATGGCCCAATAATTAGACCTCCTTCAACTAGAACTCACACTTGATGTACTTTTCAAAGAGATTCTCCTTCCACAAGGTCTCTAGTACAGTTCTTAGATACTTCTCATGATCCTCCTTGTTTTTGGAGTATATTAGAATATCATCTATAAATACTAACACAAATATTTCGAGGTAATATCTAAATAATCTATTTATCATGTCCATGAAGATTGCTGGAGAATTAGTGAGTCTGAAAGGCATTACTATGAATTCATAGTGCCCGTATCTTGTACAAAAAGCAGTCTTGGGGATATCCTCCTTCTTCACCCTTACTTGATAATATCCCAACCACAAATCCACCTTGGAGAAGTATTGTTCCCCACACAGCTGATCGAACAAGTCATCAATTCATGGGAGAGGATACTTGTTCTTTATCGTGATTTTTTTAATCTCTCGATAATCATTGCAAAGGTTCATTGACCCATCCTTCTTCTTGAAGAAGAGGACTGGTGCACCCCATGGTGAATCACTTGGGCGTATAAATCCTTTATCCAGATTCTCCTATAGTTGTTTTAGCTCCTCAAGCTCCACAACATCCATTCTATACAGAGTCTTGGATATTGGAAACACCCAAGGTATAAGGTTAATTGATAATTCAACATCTCTTCTAAGAGGAAGACCAAGAAATTCCTCAGGAAACACTTCAGCAAATTCTCTCACAATAGGAATGTATTTAAGGATAGTTTCTTCCTTGGACTCAATCATCTGAGCCAGATATGCATTCTCATAGGGAAGTTATATCCATGCTTGAGATGATGGAGCTAAAGAATATTCATCTTCCTACTTGCACTTGTATAGAATCGGGGGTCGATTCTCCATATGGAGAGTGATTTCCCTCTCACGGAAATTTATGTTGGCTCTATATAAAGAAAGCCCATCCATGCCGATAATTGCATCAAATTATACCAGAGGGAGTATGACAAGTTTTTATGGGAATTTCACTCCAAAAATTATGACATGGGAGGATTTATATTCATGGGATGCAATGATTGTCCCATTTTCCATACTCACCATCATATTTACTTCCATGATTTGTGGTGGTGTTGGGATTGTTCTACTAAACTTTCATGATATAAAAGAATGCGTAGAACCAGAATCAAAAAGTATGGTCGCTATTCTTGAAACAATAACTAGAATACCTATCACCACTTCATTTTCAGAGTTCACTTCAGTGGTAGTGATGGAAAAAGCTCACCCTTGCTGCCTTGGAGGTTGTTGGTTGCCTTCAAAAACCCTTGGCTTAGGGCACTGGTTTGCAAAGTTCCCCAGTTCTTTGCAGTTGAAGCAATGAACAACGCATTGAGGGTCGAGTGGAGAGTTCCTATCCTCTATCGAAGTTGTGAGTTTTTCTTTCCAATATTTAATAGAAAGGTTCCCTTATCATCCATGCCTAAAGCATTTCCTCACCCCTTCAGGCAATTTCTGGGGTGCTTCTTTCCACACCTTTGGTATGTGGGGTACTGGATTTTCATAGAACCTTTTATTTATCCATCGTACTTCTAGAATTAAAGTCCACCTTATGCTTTTTATCCCCATGATACCCCTGAGATTCTCTGATCTCCATTTTGACCTTGAGGGAACATCGGACAATTTCCTCATAGTTGTCGAAGTCACGAATTTTCAACGCTTTCCGCGGGCTAGGTTTCATCCCACCAAATAAGCGGTCAACCTTTTATTCGGGGGTAACGACAAAACCGGAGGCGTATCGTGAAAGCCTTGTGAAGTTTTCCTCGTACTCTCTGATAGATTCATCTTCTATTTTCTTGAGGGAAAGGAAGTATCTTTCAATATTAAGCCATAGGGTGTGCGGAAAATAATTATCAAAAAACATCTTCCAGAAATCCTTTCATTCCAACACCTCGATCTCCTCCTTAGGCTTTGTATTTTTTATCATTCTCCACCATTGATTAGCTTCACCCTCCATATGATAAGTAGCCATGAGAACCTTCTCTTGTTCAGAACATTGAAGGTGGAGAAGATATTTTCAATTGATTTGATCCATTGTTCGGTGATTGAGGGTTGAGATGATCCATTAAAAGTAGGAAGCCTTTGTCTCATGAAGCTCTCGATAGCAACTTGTTCTTTGTTAGGGGGTGTTGAACGTTCCTCTTGACCCATGTTTCTATTAAAATCTTGAGTTAACTGATAGATAAGAGTAACAAAGTTCATGATTCCCACTCCCATAGGATTGGGCATCTCATTATCACAGTAATCACATTGATCTTCACATCGGTTGTTAGCCTGAGTCCTCCTATTACCGACCATTGGCTAGAATAAAAGGAAATTCAGGGGTAACACATAAAGGGTAATCCAAGGAAGAAATTGATGACTTATAAATAACTTTTATTTCCTTAACTTATGAATCCATAGGCTTCAATATATGTTATCCATGATCTACTTTCTAACATATATTATTAAGGGAACTCCCTTGATAATGGTTCATACTAAACTTGTGAATTTAACAATGCATATCCCCAGGGTGTTTCATAACCAAGAGTGCATCAAGGCCCATTCTCGTGTACCAGGATACCCTGGGTCAAGGTTGAAACTCCTTGTCGGGGTTTTCACCCCTAGGTACATCAGTGCCAAAGCTGCCTCTACCTTCTTGTATCTAGATAGGGATTCATTTTCTTGATAAAACACTTACTCGATACCCACAAAAAATTAGGGATGTTTTTATTATACTTAGTCCTGTCTCTAAGGATTCACTAGGGATTTCTAATCCTAATCCCAAAAATAACTAAACATGTCCTCTAATACCAACTACAACAACCCTTCATTTTATTAAACACTTAGACATGATTTATTACATAGAAAAATTCACTTGATACAATATAGAAGATCTTGAGGTCCAGTGTCTTTGGTGATTAGGAACATTAAATAACAACTTAAAACATAGGATGCAACATCTTATTGAAAACTTCCTTTACATGACCACTACATTCCCTCGTACTTAGCATTGCATGGGATAACCTGAGGACATGCATAAGAAAAGGGTGATCTATAAATCCTAGTAAGGGTGTTAATGAGGAATAACATGAAAGATATAATACATCTTAAGAAATATTCATATCAATGGAGAATAACATAGACATGAACATAAAGGCATGATATAACATGATTAACATAACATGGAAATGTGGAAAAAATATTTAACATGATTTTAGCATGAGCTAAGGCTCATTGAACATGGAGAATGAGTAAATCCTCATTGAAATTGAATTATCATGATTAAACCCTCATTTCACTTGATGTATCATGATACTAATCTTTACCCAATGCATTGGAGCGCTATCAGGGCACACCCTTCTTAAACATTTCATTTCATGCATAAGTGTGTCACAAGATCATACAACATGGATTCATAAAACATCATAATTTATTCCATGATTAAGGAATATTGAATTCATAGATGAAACTCTTCTATAAATATGTAAATGTACATAAATATTAATACCATTTATAGAGAAATGGGCATGGTATTCACTACACAATGATTTTGTCTTGGAAAATTGCGGTGCAACTTCGACAGCATAACGGCGTGATATAAGACTTCATAAAAATGGTTGGTGAGATAGAAAGGGGAATATCATAATATTTACATGAGATTTACAGTAAGGGGAGTCATATAGATACATTTCCCAACATAGGTAATTGAATTTAGATTCATAATACAAAATAATAGCTTGAATGTAAATGAGGAGAGAGAAATTCCTTACAGAATTTTGGCATGGTAACAGGTATACATGGAAGGCACTGATGAGAGAGAAAGTGGTATCTCATAATTAAAACATAAAGAGGAATGTATAGGGGTGGTTATAAATCACACCCTAACATTTATAATTGAAAATAAAATGGCATAACAATATTAAGAAACTTGGATAAAATGAGAAAGGAAGAAATCCCTTACTTGGAAGTGTGATCCCAAAGGCTTGGGAGAGGCTTGAGAGAGGCTTCTTGGGAGTTTGGGGCACCTTGGGAGGATTATAGAGAGACGAGTTCAAATATTGGACAAACTCCAAAGGCTTTGAGTGAAGAGGAAGTGGGATCTTGGTTGGTTTTATATAGGAAAGGAGAGGGAATTCTTTATTATTTAGGTTTGGGTCACCACACATTAAACTAATCAATACCACAAACTAGCCCATGGTTTTATCCCATGGTTTTTTCAAAGGGGAGTGGAAAACAATATTTTATAAGGTAAATATCCAAAATTATTAAAATAATAGTGTTGCTTATGTGGAGGTGAGTCATCCTCTCAATGAAATTCATTTAGAAAGTGAAAATGTTTTATAACTCTTAGAGGGTCCACTAAAGTTTTGTAAAATAAATCAAACAAACCTAAAATCACATTATTTGAATGGTAAAACATATATTTTACAAACATATCATTTATATTATTTTATTACATCACTATTAGGTCATTATGATGTCATAAAACACATTATATATTTAAATGTTATTTATTTTTTTACCCAGAATTCGACTTTCTTAGAAAATTATGAAAAAATCACTGTTGGATAATTTAGAAATCCTGATTCCAAAAATAATATTCATTTTATCTAAATAATTTTATAAATATGTGAATTTTTATTTTTAAAATAAAAACTGACATTTATCGAAAATTCATGGGTTTTGACAAAAACAGCTTTCAAACCTTAATAAAAGTTACAATTGCCTTCATAAAATTATACGATCATTTATATTTAATAAAAATTAATTTAATAATAATAATATTTTACTAAAATATTATTTACTTCAAAAAACCTTTAATTCATCAAAATATATTTCTTAGTTGAATATTAACTAAAAATACTATTTCCGGTTTAAAAAATATTTACAAAGTAACAATAATAAAATGAATGTATATTCATTATTATATACAAAAATAATTCACATAATCATAGTGCTAAGGTCTTGTTACATAACCCCTTATGATACCTAGATAAAACCGAAGGTTAAGGTGTGCGATGGTGACAGACTCTTGGGGTGGATCAGATAACATTGCTCGGGTGGTAATCTCTATCAACTTCTACTTCTCTCGTAGGTGGTTCTATTCGAGCTTAACATGTTAAATCTAGGCTTGGGCTTGGTTAAGAGTGAAGCCCAATGATTCCACCTCCTTTCTGAGCTCTGACAAATGGGCTTCATATAGGGCAAGTCTACTGGATGAGGTCATCACTTCCTTTGTCTGAGTAAATTGGATTTGTTAATGCCCTATATTTATACTAATCATGTGATCATTGTTCAACGGCTATATTAGCAATAGTCACAATTCTTAATGGTATTTTAAAATCTAGAAATACAAAACAAAATAAGTGCATATGTTAT
The DNA here is from genome assembly GCA_963277665.1 of Viscum album. Lineage (NCBI taxonomy): Eukaryota > Viridiplantae > Streptophyta > Magnoliopsida > Santalales > Viscaceae > Viscum > Viscum album. Next base: position 1,934,332,200 of record OY728128.1, read on the forward strand.
ATAACCATTTTACATAGTAAGACATTTAATTAGATCAAGAGGAATTTTCATTAATGAATGTTTGGGTCGTTAAAAAAAATTAATTTGAAATTATTATATAATATTAATTATTATTATTCCAAATATGGAATCCATTTTTAAAAATTCCATTCATATAAGTGTAAAAATTTCAATTTAAAATTAAACTTGCTGACATGATGAAAAAGAGGTTTTCCAAAGAGAAATTTTTCATAAGTATAGAAAGTTTAATATCAAACATCAGTATTGAATTAATTACAATGATATAAATTATATTAATAAATATATAATTGAAATAATTTTTCTTTTAAAACATTTCTAAAAAATATGTAACTTTTTAAATTCTTTAAATGAAAAGGTGGTTTTTTAATCTAAATCTGTATTTTTCAATATTCATCGAAAAATTAATCTTTGCAAAAAATTATCATAAAATAACTAAAATATAATTTTGACATGTAGATTTCAAAAATGAATTTTATTTATTCAAATATAATTTCTAAATGTGTAAAAACTATTATTATTATTTTTTTACAAAAAAGTAATACAAATAATTTTTTTAGAAAAAAAAGTATTTTCCAAGCATATAATGACTTCGCAAAAAAGTAAGTAATTATTTAAAAATATGGTTATTCCTATTCATACCACAAAATTTAATGGCTAGATTATAATGGTCAAGATTAAAAAATAATAGTAATAGTATATCGTAGTTCATGAAAACTTAGAGTTACATATAATGAAATCTATCGAAGAAATTAAATTTATTTGAAAAAAATCATAAAATTATCAGGTTATTACATTCTACACCCATTAAAATGAATATTTCCCTCAAAATTACATCAATTTGGTATATAAAACTAAGGATACTTCTTATTTATTGCATCCTTATGTTTCTATATAGCTTCCTCAAGTTAGTGGTTTCACCACAAAAATTTGAACAAGTGATTGGTATTCTTTCTCAGAACATCCTCTGTAAAATCCAGGATCTCAACCAATTATTCCTCATAATAAATATCACTCTTCAGTGGTATGACCTTTGAGTTTAGTACATGTAATGGATCAGATATTTACTTCCTCCAAATAGGTACATTTGACACATTGTGAACTTGAGATAAGTTCGATAGAAGCACGAAGTGATAAGCTATGGTCTGGATATTATCAATAATTTCAGAGGGATCAATATACCTAAGTATTATTTTTTCCTACTTTCCAAATATCATAACCTTATTCCATGTAGAAATTCATATAAATTCCTTCTCTCCAACTTTAAATTCCAAATCATAACGACAATTATCAGCAAAACTTTTCAATCAACTTTGTTCCACCCTTATGTATTGTTGAATGACTCTAACATTCTCTATCATTTCCTTATCTAGATTAAGTACTTGTATATTTATTTATATAACTTAATACCAATGAATTTTAGTTATAAAATTATTTCCATAGAGGGATTCATAAGGATCCATCTGAATTCTTGTGTGAAATCTATTGTTATAAGAAAACTCAACTATAGGAAGGTGTTGATCCCAAAAACCTTTTAAATCTATAGAATAAGATATTAGCAAATCCTCTATGGTGGGAATTATTATCTCAGAATAACTATCTATCTGATGATGATATATAGTTATGAAATTTAACCTTATATCTAAAGCATGTTGAAGACTTCGCTAGAAATTAGAGGTAAACCTTAGACCCCAAAAAAATACAATGGAATGTGGTGCTCCATGAAACCTTACCACTTAATGTATATCCTAGAAATATAATCTAGAGATAAATCTTATCTAATAGTGATTAAGTGTGCCATATTTGTAATTTGATTGACTATAACCCATATATAATAATTCCCTTAATATGTTTTTGGGAGTCTGATAACAAAATATATGGTGATGTTTTCCCATTTCTATTGTGGTATGGGTAATTTTTATAACATCCCCTTGGAATTTTGTTTCTTAGCCTTAACTTGCTGACATACTAATTATTGAGATACATATTATTCAATATCTCTCTTTATGTTATCCCATAATAAATACCCTTTCAAATATCTATACATATTTATAATTCTAGGATGGATGTATAATGAATAACTATGAGCCTCTTCTAATATATCCTTATTCAAGTCTAGTATAAATGGAACAAAAACACGTTATATGGACCTTATAATTCCATCATAATCAAGGTTAAAATTAGGAACATTTCCCACCTTATTCAATAGCTCTATATCATCCTTTTGTGCCTCTTTAATATTCATATGTATAAATAGGTGAACTCTCATTTTATAAAAATAAAATGTATCCCCTTCCTTTAGGATTTCTATATCTATCTTTGTCAAATCCATAAATATTAGATATTTTTTTATCCTTATCATGGATAATCTAGTGTGATCCTTTCAACTCAAAGCATCATCTACATTGTTCTATTTTCTAGGGTGGTAATTTATTGAGCAGACATAATATTTAATCATCTTTAACCATTTTCTCTAGTGCATGGACAAATCCTTCTATGTGAATATACACTTTAAAATTTTTTTATTGGTATATATATTACACTTTTCTCTATAAATATAATTCCTTCATATCTTTAATGAAAAAAAATATTGTAGCTAATTCCAAATCATGATTTGGGTAATTTTTCTCATGAACCTACAATTATCATGAGGCATAAGTTATAAACATGTCATTCTATACGAGAATGCATCCTAATCTCTTTTTGGATTCATTAATATAGATTAAAAACCCTTATGCACTATAAGGTAATGTAATCATAGTTGTGTTCACTAATCTTATCTTCAGTTCCTTGAAATTTTCTTTTCATTCATCTATCTAAAGGAACTTGGATTCCTTCTAAGTTAAAATGTTGAGTAGATTAGAAAGTCATGAGAAATTCTCCACAAATCATCAATAATATCTATCCAAACCAAGAGAACCCCAGATCTCATTTATCATGGTTGGTCTAGGAAAATTTTAAATAGACTTTTTATTTGATGGATCCACTAATATGACCTCTCTTGAGATTATATGACCCAAAAATTAAACCTCTTATATCCAAAATTCACACAATGTAAATTTTTCATATAGTTTCTCCTTAAATAGGGTCTTCAGTACAATAATCAAGTGATCTTCGGGTTCTTCCTTTCTATTTTAATATATAATATTATCATCTTTGAATACCACCACAAGATGATCAAGTTAATCTCTAAAGACCCTATTCGTTAAATTTGTGGAGATAAAAGGGGAATTAGTAAGACTAAATAGCATAAAAATATACTCATAGTGTCTATAACTCGTATGGAATGATGTATTGGGTATATCCTCCTTCATGAAACTCAATTTATGACATCCATAATGAATTTTGGTCCTGGAAAAGTATTTATCTCCACATAGTTGATTAAACAAGTCATCAATATGGGGTAGAGGATACTTTTTATTGATTATGATCATTTTCAATCCATGATAATCAATATAGATTCACATAAATAATTATTTCTTCTTAATAAATAGAATAGGTTCACCCCAAGGTTCCAAACTTGGATGAATGAATCCTTTTTCAAAGTTCTCCTATATTTTCTTCATCAATTCTTTTAACTCAATTAGGTCCATTTTATAGGGAGTCTATAAAATATGTGTGGAACTAATTATGAGTTCTATTAAGAACTCAAATTCACATTTAGATGTAATACTAGGAAAATCTTCCATAAATACATAAATAAACTCCCGCATAATAGGAATATCATCGATGTTGATTTTCTCCCCAACCATCAGAGATAAATTCCCCTATTTGATGTGAATCAAGACCCATATAGTGGTTGTGATCTCTATAAGAAGGTCATATCTATTGTCACACTGATAAATGATCATAGGTCAGTTGGAATATCAAATGTTACTTCCCTTCCTTGGTAATTTATGTGGTATTTATGTAGATAAATGCAATACATTCCTAAGATGACATCAAATTCAACTAGAGGGATATTAACTAGGTTTTCAAGAAGCACATTCCCACAAAATTCAACCCAAGAAGAATAATAGATTTGAGATTAGATATACATATCATTATGGTTTTTCATTACTAATTCAACATTTTTTATGCTAAAATAAATGTTTCATGAGAAATATCAAGTAAAGAATGGCCGATTTAAAGAGAATTTGGCCAAAATTTCTCAAAAATCCATCTAAGATTCTATACTCACAAAGGTCAAAATCTCCATGAATGAGAGGTTCCTTGAGAAGGTTTACAGGCTTCGATGGAAATTTAGGTGGTAAATTTTACATATAATTTGTGTGTTTGTGAAACTTCATGTCTCATTATAACCTTTATTAAACCTATTTTTAAGGAATTAACTTTTTTGAAAGTGGAATCCCCACTTTTTTCCAATATATGAATACCCCCTCTATCCAACTTTTTAAGGTACATGAATTTTGGAATTCTAAAAAGGTATATAAATTCATGATACTATAACCTTAAAGAGTGATAGAGGAGATGGATTCCTAGAGGTAGTTATCTTTCACAAAACAGCCCCATGTGGGTTCTTGATCAACTCGAACCATGGTAAAGATGAATTTCATAGAGGTATATGACCTTCATATTAGAAGAAATACATTTATAGATCTTAGGTTTTTGTGATATAATTATCCTTCATGAAACCAAACTCATGGGAACCAATAATTTACTCTAAGGTAGGTCCACCCTATTTCATGAAAGATATAACTTTATGATACCCTTACCCTAGTGCTTCGCGAAACCCTCAAACTTCACAAACCTCCAAACTTCACAAAACCCATCCCCCCAGGCTCTCCATGGTGCTTCATTTTATCAAGAACCTTTTCAAAAAAAATTGATTACCCAAGGACTATATACCCATTCAAAACTGTCTCATCTATACCCATATCTCTTGTGCAACTGGTGTCATCAACCCTTTTGTCCACCCCTTTTTCTTCAAAAATGTCATGGACCACTATCTCTCCTTTTCCCCTAAGAATAGGAACTCTAATGCCTCTCTCTCTTAAGAATAGGAACCCTAACATCTGGACCCCTAATTTACAATCCTCCATGGTATTTTTTACAATATTCCCCACCCATAGGTTCATGATAAGTGAACATATAATCCCCAAATATGGCATCATCAAGGGAAACTATCCACCATTCATGTTAGGGTTTTTATGCTGGATCTTCCTCTCCCGCATTGAAATGGTCTCCCTATGTGTAGGCCCCAAAACATCCAATATTCATGATTTAAAACTTTATATTCCAAATTCCTATTTTTACTATGTCAAAATGCATAACAACATCCTAATAACATGACATTAAATTGTGTCTATACCCTGCATGATGAGCACATGATTCCTTATATGACCATCATTGTATGAAACCTCCTCCCCCACCATGGGATTATCTTCCTCCTTCAGAAAACCTCTATTTTTAAGAACCACACTATCTCCCATTGATGATACTTCTATAACATGATCATCTTTACTGCATGATATTAAACTGAATCAATAGATCTTATCATATGACCTTAATCTACGACAACAAACTATATGGGTTTTGATCTCTATAAAGTAATGGGGTATGTAGGACTGTACCATGATGTTTAATCCTAACATATCAACAAACCCAATATACATAATTGAAGTTCTATCTTGACACCCCAACACCAATAAATCTGTATGACCTCTCTATGGGAGACAACAACCCTCAAGTGTGATCATCTCCCCCATGAAGATACACTTAAAAAATCCTCAAGTGTAATCATCTTCCTCCCTAGGTACACACTTAACCAAACCCTCATGTGTGATCATATTACCCCCCCCCCCCAAGGTACACACTTAAAAAAAACTTCAATTGCGATCATCTTCTCCCTTGGTGAAACACTTAACCACTCACTTATCCCCACAAGACATTAAACTTGTGACCTAACTATTCTCACAAGACTTTAAACATGTGACCTAACTTTCCCCAAAATATGTTAAACATATGACCTACCTATCCCTATAACATATAAAAACCTATGAACCACAGTAAATATCTACCCCAAATAATAAAAATCGGATACTAAGGGTAAAAACCTTCAAAATTATTTCACCCCTGGTGTCAACAACCTCACGACTGACATAATATTCCTTAGGTTATGTACCTAATATGCCTCATAAGAGATATTCCTCTAACTTCAAAAGGGGAAGAATTTATAGGTTCCCAACACTCCCAACATCCATAAATTCTTATAAATTCCCAACATTACCATCTACTCTAACCACAAGTTGTTTCCCTATCAAGATAGAAGTAGCGTAACCATATTCCACCTTGATATGGAATTGGGAATGAGTTTCAAAAAAATGACCCAAATCTATGAGGGGGACCCAAACTAGGAAATGATCTCTAAGAAGAAACCCATGGAATGAGCAACCAATATCCAATTATCCTTTTTTGATCAAGGAGAAAACATCACCAACCCTGGTAATGAAGGCTTCCATCCTTTGGAACGTTGGAATATGGGGAAAGAACAATGCAATGCGCGTGCCTCGGGGAGAAAGAATTAGAAACTAAAATGGTGAACCTAAAATGAAACACTTCCCCTTAAATACTTAGTATATCATAAATAATCAGAACCATTAGATTTGACCATGTCTATATCCAAGTATTCGTTGTTAGGCCCCTACCAAATAGATGGTGGGACCAATGTGGAATTATTCTCCCAAAACTGGGTCAAATGAAGGTCATTAGGCATTTCTATTCTGAGGAATTGGTGATATGGATCCTCCTTCTACTTGGAATAAATAATAAGGAAATTGAGCATGTTGGGAATCACTTTCATGGTATTTTTACTAATTTATTTCTATATATATATATCTAAGACTCAAACCATAATGAATTCGTGATGACCCACTACCCATAGACGTGGGGTCAGGGTGGATAATAATATGGAAATATCGCACCAAAAATATCCTTCCACAATGGATACCTCTTCCATGACTACTAGGAACCCTCACCCCATCTCCCCTTCTGAGCTCATCCAGAGAAGGTTCATCAGTGCCCTTATTTGTTATCATGACCAAGAAGGGGTCATCCTAGCTAGGGATATGGCCCGTTAAGACCTGGAATCCATTCCACCATGACAAATCCACCACCCATTAGGGGATCCCCCCCCCCCCCCTCCACCCAAGAAAAAAATAATCATTTTGGGATCCTCTCTCAGGAATGATCTGATGGCTCCCCCCCCCCCTACGCCAATGAATTAGGGGACGTATGGGTCACACCCATAGTGAACACCACTTGGGATCTACCCAGAAAGGATCCCACCCAGCCACACTAATTATATTAACTAGACCAATTTTTCAAAGAGTGGGTCTATATCTCCCATGATCCTCTATCCTTGGATCGGGACACTTGGAATCGACATTAGGGGTAGGCCATAAACCCTTCCCATCATGAGGCCCCTTCTACAACTCCAGTGGCCTCAAACACTTCCAGTGCATCTTATCTTGCCCTGTAACCACTAATAGGGGTCTCTTATTCTCACTATTTGAGTCAAGACCCAAAATACTCCATAGGTAGTTTGGGTTGACTCTCCTAGTTTTTAATACCACCAAAAACCGTCATAGATGAATAATTTCACTATGGAGGCCTTCCCTTCACTTTCACCGATCTACATGTAGGTCCTCTATAAGATGAAGATATGTACTACTATGAAGACCCATATTAGGTAAGGAATAAAAATGAATTATGTGGTGGGGATTTCCCATGGTGTTGGTTGTGATGTGCATCAAATAAATCCAAGCAGATCCTAGAAACTTTCATTTGGGGAACTCCTGCACCATTAGAGGAAGAACCCTAGAAAATATTGTGTCACCATTGATCTCTCCGACTCTGAGATAAAAGATGAATCGAAAAAGTAAAATTACCCTTCACTTCCAGAACTGGGGGTTAAATCCCATCAATTGAGGATAATTATACCTAAAGTTAGGGTCCACAAAATCAAAAAAAAATCCTCTATAGGAGCCTGCAGGTGGGGGATTTCCTAGACTCCTTCCAAGGAATCACAGTGTAAATGTATCTACAACCATCAAATTACCCCATCTACACCTCCACACTAGAATTGGGATAGACATCAGTTTGTGGGTTAATGTCCTCAAATAATTTTGAACACTCAGATGAGACTTACAAATAATTTTCCACAATTGATCATGAGGATATTTTGAACACCCCATCCTATATTGACATGATATTGAAGTTGGAACCACATCTGAAAGGCATCAAAATTTTCATAAAATGGTTAGACCATGTGACACCCCGCCTTAAATAAATCAATATCAAAGAAACTATGCTTCAATTCTACCACTAATCTCTCGGCTAGTGATTTCACTGTGATTCCCATTTTTATTTCACCCTTACACCACTATGTTAAACTAGTTTTGTATTGAATATTAAATAAATAATAACAAATTGAACTAAAAATTTGATTAAATTATTTAATTTTTATCACTTTAAAAGTGGTAAATTATAATTTATTTATGATTTCATTGTAGGATTAGGTGATTTGGAGGATCCAAAATCAAGTTGAAGCAAAATGGGCCAAACTACATGGAATCCCATGAACACTTTTCCACTTTTTTCATGTTACATGAAATTTTTTACATCCAAATGGGCTCAAATTTTGTGATATTATACAAAATTTAATGGGATAAAACTCATATCAATACACCAAATCCCAATTCTTCCATATGGTGGCTCAAAATAACTAATCTATCCAGGGAACCCAATCTGAATGAAGTCAAAAGTTTAGTTCGATATTCTAACTATATCTCCCATTATAGATGTCTGATGGCCATAAAATTTTACATTTTGATATTAAATATTTATTAAAACAACTATTATACTTTTTTCAAGTCTATATAATTTCATTTACTATTCTCTAACCAAGACACATGTTGTATCTCGAAATCTGGGTGCCCAAAACCACATCCCATTTTAGCTATAAAAGGCAACCATGGGAACCTCATTTTAAAGTTTTACCAAGGAGTGAAGTGATGTTTTTATTGAGTTTTAAAGTATTCCTATAATCACCTTGGATGTTTTGGACCTCCATATCCTTATAGGGAGATATGAAATGAATAAGGAGATCCACCTGAGCTTCCTCCTCCTCTTGATGCTGAGCTAAATGGTGGGCATTCGTTGTGAGGGAGCTACACACATTTAAATGGAGTTATAATTATTATGTTATCTAATGGTTTAGAGTAAATTGGGTTTTAAAAATTTTCTTCCCATATATCTTACATTATTTCATATTTTAATGCTTATTTTTAGGCATTTTATTGATTTTCTCTTAATTTCAAACCAATCATTATGGCGTTTTTGAGTGAGTGAATTGTGTTGATCCAATTGGAAAACACAAAAATCCATTTCTTACTCAATTATTGGAGATTTAAATTTCATTTTTAATCTCTTATAAGATTAATAAGTTCTAGACCTTGGAGATGCAGTTTTTATTTCTAGTATTGGTTCAACATTCATCGATATAAAATCATAGAAATTAATCGAGATTCCGATTAATTTCAACCAAATATTTACTCTCAAACTATATGAATCTCTAAGAAAAATAAATTGGAAATGTGTGTATGGAAATAAAAATGACCCATTTATCTCATATTTTTTAGAATCCACTTGGTTATTTAACTATTAAACTCTTTAAATTAAGTTATTTTTATAAATTGGTTTTCAAGAACACCCCCATTTTTTAGTATTTTTTATTGAAAATACACACTTCAAACCTCCAAAGTTCCTTGAGAGATGACCTAGGGTATTACCTATACTATAAAATCATCTTTAAATTATAATGAATTTTAATTTTCATGACAATGTGGTCATATTTTGGTTTTATTTCTAGGGAATGCTTCGGTTTTTAGTGCATGTTTTTTATAAGATTTTGTAAATTTTGTGAATATTTATTTTTGTATCTTCTACATTTACATATATTTTTGTGTTCTAATTTATTTTTTATATAGGTTATGTTCATGGTACATTATACTCCAAGAGATTTATCTCCTTTCAAACCTAAACTAGAGAGGATCCTACATCAACGACAATGAGACACACATGACAACCCTTTGAAGGAAGACACACCACACCTTGAGACTTTTCCAAACCTCTATACTTCTGGAACCAAACTAAAAATTGAACTTAATGTGTATAAAATGGATGAAAATAACAAAAAAATAAAATAACAAACCATTCTTGATGTTTATATGCAACTTTCATATAATCAATTTCATGGTGAAGCATCAAACTTCGAACTCAAATCTAGTTTAATTCACTTATTACCAAGATTCCATGGATTGACTGGAGAATACCCACAAAAGAATTTAAAATAATTTCATATTGTGTGTTCAACATTAAAACCTGAAAATGTGGATGAAAAAAAAAATCTTAGGGAATTCCCTTTTTCATTAGAATACACTTCCAAATATTGGTTATAATATGTTAATTTCCCAATTAGAGGATAGACGGACATGAAACACCTTTTTCATGAAAAATATTTCTCAAAATAAAACAATAAAGAAATAAATTTGTGGGATAAGACAATAATAAGGGGAAACACTTCATTAATACTAGGAAATATTTAAAAGTATTTGTTCAATTGTCATACACCATAAAATAAGTGATCAAATTTTAATAAAAAAAATATAAAGGTTTAATTACAATTGATTGAAACATGATTTATGTTGCTGCAAGTGGTGTGCTAGTATATAAAACCCCAATTAATGCAAGGAATCTCATTGAGAACATATTTTAGAACACTCAACAATTTATTTCAAGGCCCATTATACACATTCAATGTGTCCATGAGGTAATAAGTTATAATTTTTAGAATAAGGTGGACATAAAGTTTGAAGAGGTAAGTACCCTTCTCCAACAACTTTATCTTTTCCAAGGGAAATCCCAATATCCTCCTCCCATCCATTTTGGTATTTTCTCTTTTGACACCCACTATTCTGACTAATTCCCTCAATTGAGAGAACCTTCTGAGATTTGTTAGTAAATATTTCAGTCCTTCCCTATAACTAACCAATTAGAAAAGAAACATATTATCCATCCAACCCTATGTGTAAAGATAATCAATCCTATAGGTAAGGGGGTATTCAAACCAACCTCAACAACCATGGAACCAATCATGGTAGAGTAGTCATTCACCACCACCACCCAGAAATCCTCAACCACCAAAAAGGAATTTCCAGTAACCCCCTCCAAAAACTAATACTAGTCTATAGGAATTGATGAAAACAATGAATGAAAACAATCTCTGATTTCAATAAATTACCCTAGAAGCCATAAAAAACCTAAAAACCCAATTTCATCAACTCACCAACTATGTGGGGGAAATCCAAAGTCATGGTTCGGGTAAACTACCCTCTTAACCACTACACGACCCTAGGTATAAGATAAATTTCAGTTTCATCACCATTAGAAGTGGAACACAACTTAAAATCCAAATTCCCACTCTATTATATTCATCACCTCCTACAGAAACCACCATCCCAACCCCTAAAAAGGTCCAAATAAGGAAAAACATTTTTCTTGAGAGAAAACCTTCCAAAGGAAGAGAGTATAATTTGATAAACCGTCACTTAAAAACATTACTCCTTCATTTCCCCAAATGGACACCCAACCAAGGAAACAAAAATAAAATTAACTTGATAAATAAATTTTTTAAACTTTCAAAAAAGTGTGGTTTAACATCTCTTTAATTGATTTTGTGAAGAGAATTCCATGATACCCCATGTTTCTAAAGGATATGTCTTCACAACGAAGGTGACTTATAGGTAATGAAAAGGTGATCTTGGGGAGAATCATCTCATCATTGATTTATCCATCACCACCAACCAAATACAATGATCCTGGAACATTATTGATTCCATGCACCACTAGGGAGTATTTCTTTAACAATGCTATGCTTGATTTGGGTACCTCTATAAATGTGATGCCTCACTATATTTTATCCTCATTTCTATTTTGGAAACTAGATACCACTAGAATTTTTGGTCAACTAGAAAAATGGAGTACAACACACCCCACTGGTGTGTTAGAGGATGTTCTTCTGATGGTGAAAATTTTAATTTTTCATGCTAATTTTTATGTTCTTAAAATAGAATATGATAGGATGAATGGGCGTGCCCCAATTATATTAGGTAGGCCTTTCTTGAATACTTACAAAACCATAATTAATTTCCATAATGTTACATTATCTATAGAGTTTGGTGGTAACATTGTTCACTTCAACATCCTTGATTCCATGAAGCACCCCTCAGAAGAGAATTCCTTGCTTTTGATTAGTTCTATTGATATACTCCCTTACCCTTAAAAAACTTTTTTTCTTTTCCATCATCCCCTATCTAATTTTTCATCATTGATAGACATTCTAGGTAATGATTCATGCACTGAATGTTGTACCCGTTTTTAAACATGTCATGCATGTTCATTAATTGATTATTTCTTGAGCACTGAGGATCCAATGGCCATAGATAATACTGCTAATCTTGTAAAATCTTATTCCTCATATAATTATGTTACCATTGAGTAGTTAGATGAGACAAGTGACCTCTCACTTTCACATTCACTGTCATCAATCTAAAATACCCCTTAATTGGAACGTAAACCACTACTTAAAAATTTTAAATATTCATATCTTGAGGATGGAAACAAGTTTTATGTCATCATTGTTAGCTCACTCCCTACAAATCATTAATTATTAATAAATAAACTTTTGAGGGAGTATAAAAAATCATTGGTATGGACACTTTCTGATATTATAGGTATTATACCATTAATTTTCATGTATCATATATTTTTAATGATGTGGCTAAACCAGTGAGTCAGGCACAACATCGACTGAACCCAAACCTCTTATATGTTGTTAAAAAGGAGGTAACAAAATTCTTTTCTACTAGAATCATTTACCACATATATGATAGCTAATGGTTCACTCCAGTGCAGGTATTTCTTAATAAAACTTGTCTTACTATAATTAAAAATGAAAAAAATGAATTGGTTATAACCTGTGTGAAAAATAGTTGGTGTTTCTGTATAGACTATCTCCGACTAAACTAACACACTAAAGACAATTTCCCATTGTCATTCATTAAACAGATTCTAGAGAGGATAGTAGGGAAGTACCACTACTATTTTATTTATGGCTATCATGGATACTTTTATATCCATATTTCTCCTAAGGATCAAGAAAATACAACCTTTGAGTTTCCCTTTGTCACATTTTCATATTAAAGGATTCTATTTGGTTTGTGAAATGATCCTGGTAATTTCCAATGATGCAAGGTTAGTATTTTTCGGATTACTTTGATAATTTCATGGAAGTATTCGTGGATGATTTATATATTTATGTCTCCTATTTTTAACATTTTTTGAGTAGCCTTGGTTATATCCTATATCACAGTATAGAAAATAATCTTGTATTAAATTATGTGGAATTTCATTTCATGGTGCGACAAGGTATAGTACTTGGATATGTCATTTCTTGGGATGGTATCTTGGTAGATAAATCAAAATTTGACATCATTTATTCCCTATCATTCCCCAAAAATGTATGGGATGTGAAGTCTTTCCCAGGTCATGCTAAATTTTACCATAGTTTCATTTGTGGCTTTAGTAAGATTCCACTTCCCCTCTCCCAATTACTCCAAAGAGGAAAATAATTTGTTTTTGATAAAGAATTTGAGGAAGATTTTGACAAATTTAAATGGATTCTCACATCACCCCTAGTAATCCGACCACCTTGGTGGGATTTACCATTTGAGATTATGTGGGATGCCTCTTACTATGTGGTTGGGTCAGTCTTATCACAATGGTTCGATCCTGGTCCACATGTCATAGCCTATTCCTCACACACATTAGACTTTTCCCGAGAAAAATATACCACAATAGAAATATAATTCTTAGCCATTGTGTTTTACTTGGATAAATTCTCGTTATACCTCTTAGGGTCCAATGTAATTGTGTTCTATGACCATAAAACCTTGTGTTATGTCCTTAATAAACTAGAATCCAAACCAAATTTCATTTGTTGGATGCTCCTCCTTCAGTAATTTAATTTAGAAATTATGTATAAAAATAAGTAGAGGATGTGGTGGATAACCATATCATTAGGATACTTCTATCCTCACACATTGAATCATCCCCTTATATTCTCATAAATGGAATGTTTCCTAATGATCAATTATATCAAGTTCAAGATTTTATTCCTTGATATAATGAAATTGTAAATTATTTGGTAGCATCATTCATTCCTGATGATTTCAAAAAAACCAAGCAGGTCGTTTGAAACATGAGTCTTGTTGGTATAGTAGGGATAACCCCTACCTTTGGCACACATATAGTGATCAATTCCTCAGGATTTTTATTCCCAATAGTGAGTTTCAGTCTATCCTTATGTTTTATCACACTCTTTCTTGTGTGGACCACTTTTTCCCCAATAGATTTCTCACAGGGTCCTCGATTCTAGTCTATTTTTTCTAACACTAATTCGGGATTCCCATTATTTATTTAAAGCTTTCCCTCACTGTCAACGAATAAGTAATTTCTCTAAAAAACGAAATTGCACAACAAACCTTTCTCTTTCTTGAAATTTTTTATGTTTGGGGAATTGAATTTTTTGGGCCATTTCCCAATTAATTTGGAAATTTTACATTATTCTAGTAGTTGATTATGTGTCAAAGTGGGTAGAGGTATGAGCCACAATGAATGATTATTCAAAGACAGTTGTGGAATATTTGAGAACCTAAATTTTCTATAGGTTTGTATTACCTAGGTTCATCATCAGTCACTAGGTTTCTCATTTTTGAAAACGAACAATGCAATCACTTTTGCATCAGTATGGGTTCGGGTATCGAGTTTCTACTGCATATCACCAACAAACCAATGGTCAAGATGAGGTGTCAAATAGAGAGGTAAAATAAATTCTTACAAAAATGGTTCAACCTAATAGAAATTATTAGAGTCTTAGACTTGATGATATATTATGGGATTATTGTACTTCCTTCAAAACTCATATTGGCATGTCTCCATATCGACTAGTTTTTTGAAAGATTTGTCACCAACCTATTGTGATAGAGTACTGGGCCTACTAATCCATTAAACAATATAATTCTAATATTTATGATGAAGGTTCTCAAAGAAAGCTATATATTCCAGTGTTAGAGGGAATGTGTAGAGATTAATATGAGAACTCTTGGATTTATAAGGAGTGAACCAAGTCTACCCACGACCACCACATCCTCCATCATCAATTCAACATTTGGAATAGGGTCCTTCTTTTCAATTAAATGTTGAATTTTCATCTATGTAAGATTCTTTCCCACTAGTTTATCCTATACATTATTACTAATTTTTATCCCTATAGTGTTTTTCAGGTTCAAAATAAAGAAATAAAACAAACCTTCACTATAAATGGGAAGTATTTGAAGCACTTTCAATAAACCATTACTGATTCTATGGTGGAAGAACTCCAAGTTCAATAAGCAGCCTTATAATGAAACCCACCAAGTTTTATCCTTCCTTCCCACATTTTATTTTATTATAGTGAGGACACTGCATGATCTAGGTGTGGTGGGGGTGTGTACATTCCTAGGTTAGTTAGTAATTTTCATTATATTTCTTATTTTTCCCCTTTTTTCATGTTGTATAGTATTTTTACCCCCCCCCCCCCCCCTTCCCCACATTTTTTGTGTTGGAATATTCATTTTTAATTCCCACTTAAGAATGAAAATTATTTAAAATGAATACGGAATTTTCCTATTTCAAGTAGTTTTAACATTTTTTTCATTTATGAAATGTCTATTTTAGCATGAATTTAACATTTAGGTGTGAATGTATCTTGAAAACTGGTTTTTTTTCAATGATATAAGTAGCTGTATCAATTTGAAACTTTTGAGAGGAATTATACTATTTGTGTAAGTAGTTTATTTGAAAATTGTTTTACTTAATATATCCACATATATTTTTACCCAACCATGAAGTGTGAATTAAACATACTCAATAAAAGAGAAATATAAGTTAGGTTAATATTAATCATCTTTCCAAAATGATTTTTCTATACATTCGTTCCCTATCTAATCTTTTTCATTACTTTACCAGATTGACCTATGCATGTGTACCAATTTTCCAACTGTTGTACGCCTTCAAAAAATCAATAAAAAAACACAAAAATATGGGTTATTTCTTAGTTAGTTCAAAAACCACACATACTTGACCTTTGATCTTGTTATAATTATTACAATTAGTGTTTTGATGAGATCAAACAAGGGTTGAGTGATGATTGTGATATTTCTTCCAATTTTAACTTTTGATAAAAAAAATAATAAATGAGGGGAGTGATGAAATTTACAACATATGGGGGTATATAGGTTGGGGACTTATTTTTTTACTTTTAGGAATGATTAAGTGAGTGGGTATTGAAATTTGATTGTAAAGTATGTAGGGAAGGTTCGGTGGAATGAATCATTTAAGAAGAAAAATTTTAAAATAACATATATTTATAGGATAGAAAATGGAAAGAATAACATGAAATGGTTTTCACACACACACATGGAGATTTAGTGAAAAAAATTATTTTTGAATTATTTTGTCAAATTTTTATCATTTATCTACTTAAATTTTGTTGTGATACAATTTATATGGCATATTTTTCTATGATCACTAAGAATAACTCCTTGGTATGATTTTTTCACTGATCACATTGCAATCAAGAATTAAATTTTAATTTAATGATAAATATTCATGGAGTTGGGAATATATACATCCACAATTTTTGGAAATATGACTTTTCCCAAGAGTGAAAATTTTTATGTGTGAGGGTGTGATCACACTATGATTCATTATTTTATTTCACCATTATACCACTGTGTTAAACTAGTTTAGTATTGAAAATTAAAATAAATAATAAAAAATTTCACTTCGAATTTGTTTCAATTATTTAATTTTTATCACTATTAAAAAGTTAAATTATAATTTTTTGATGATTTCATTATAGGGGGAGGTGATTTGGAGGATTCAGAATGAAGTTGAAGCAAAATGGTCCAAATTTCATGGAATCTCTTGAACACTTGTCCACTTGAATTTTATATGAGATTAGTGCATCCAAATGGGATTATATTTTTTTATATGATCCAAAATTCATTTTTCTACAAATTATCTCAAGACACACAATCCCAATTCATCCATATATTCTCCCAACCGAATAGATCTATCCAGGGAACCTAATCTGAATGAAGTTAAAAGTTTGCTTCGTTATTCTTACTATATCTCCCATTCCAAATGTCCAATGGCCTCCAAATTTTATATGGTGATATTAAATATTACTTCCAAAATCTATTTTTTTAGTCAAGATAATAACATTTACCAACCCAAAATAGAGACACAAGTTGTATCTAGAAATATGGGTTCCCAAAACCACTTCCCATTTTGGCTATAAAAGGGCACCATGGGAACCTCATTTGAATGTTCGACCAAGGAGTAAAGTGCTGAAGTTTTTGTGTTATGGATAATTCCTATCATCACATTTTAGGTTCTATATTTCCCTATCCTTATAGGGATATTTTAAATGAAGAAGGATATCCACCCAAGCTTCCTCCTCCTCACGATGTTGGGCTAAATGGTGGGAGTTCATTGTGAAGAAGTTACACACATGTCAAGGGAGTTGTAAAAATTATTATAGATACTATTTTTAAGTAAATTGGGTTTAAAAACATTTCATTCCATGTATCTTACATTATTTCATATTTTAATTCTTTTTTTGATGCATGTGATTGATTTTCTCTTAATTTCTAACTGATCAGTGTGAGGTTTTGAGTGAGTGAATTGTTCTTCTCCAATTGGAAAACACAAGAATCCTTTTCTTCCCCATTTATTTGAGATTTAAATATAATTAGGAATATCATATACCATACATAAGGTTTGGACCTTGTAAATACTATTTTTATGTAAAGGTTTGGTTCAACATGCATTAATACAAAATCTTATAAGTTAATCAAGATTCTGATTAATTTCAAAAAAATGTTACTCCAAAAATAAATGAATATCTAAGAAAAATGAACTTGAAACGTGTGTAGTGAAATCAAAATGACCCGTTTATCTCATATTTTTTAAAATTCACTTATTTATTAAACTATTAAAATCTTTAAATTGAGTTATTTTCTTATTTTTTTTTCAAAACCACCCCCACATTTTAGTCTTATTCATTGAAAATACACACTTTAAATCACCAATGATCCTCGAGAGATAGCCAAGGGTATTCCATAGACAATAAAATAATATTTAAATCATAATCCATTTGATGTATCATGAAATAATTCTCATCTAGCACCAATTTGGGTTTGGACCAATCATAAAAAAAATCCTCTGGTTGATGAGAAAAATGACTTGTGGAGATTTATGTCCATCGAACAAATACCTTTTATGTTCTGGTCACCCATATCCTTAAATTTTTTCATTATATAGTCCCTCATATAGTACCATGAATCATACTTCCTCCAAAATATTTGGGTGATGCTCAACCACCTTTAGGACCACTTGAAAATTTATCCAAGAAGGAATGAAATTCTTGATGCCATCTACCAATAGTGCAAGATAGTTAACATCATAACACTCTTGGTTTCTCAGTTCCCTAATGCATATAGATACTTCCAAACTTTCAAACATACTTTCATCAAGTGCCTCATTGTACTTCAGTGGGTAATGTAAGATTTTTGGCAACACATGGAAATCAGAGGCTCGGGGAAGTATGTTTCCCTCCATTTCAGCCCCATCCTCTGAAAATAATGGGATCATCAGTTCGTCCCACCCATTGAAAGTAAAATTCCTTCTCTAACCACATCCATGGTGAATTGAACCACTATCAACACCCCCCCCCCCCTCTAGGATTCGAGAAACTGGACCCCTGACATAGGGAATGATATGGAGAACCCACCTCAAGGGGTGGAACATTATCAAGAAAATCCCCTGAAAGATTCTCATACTTGTCAGTAGATACTGACAATGGTCCATGGGATCCCCTCCAATGAGACATTACCACCTTCCATCCATTATCTCAAATAAGTAAAGGGGAACACTGATACATTGTTCCATCTGAGGTAGCACCAAAAATAGATTCAGACTCTAGGATAACTGCTTTTATCCATGAGATACAAGGCTATAAGAGGCTTATGGTTGAACTTATCTTTGAGCAGCATTAGAGTCATGATAGTATCAAAAGGGACCTCATTTCTCCTCTAGTTTGGCATCCATTCTTCCTTAGGAAAGCACCCAATTTTGAACCAGGTGGACCTGTTCATACTATCAAGGAACAATTCAGGGGATATGGTAAATGACCAAGATATAAGTCACCCACTTCATCCAAGCAGTTCTAATGTATACCTCAAGATCAGGTTCACCTCGTCTCCTTAGCTGATGAGCCAGTAATAGCACTGGTAACCATAATTCCTCACTAGTATGACGTGATGGATGCTCCCAATGCTCACTTTTAGGATATATAAATGAGACATGTGTTGATTATAAATGAATAAAATCCACATTTGGTATGGTTATACCAAGTGTGACCACTACCAAAATCAGGAAATATAAGATTTACCTAATTTAATGGGATTGGAAATATGATGAAATATCTGGCTCAATTCTCCTCATAGTGAATCCCAATGTTGGGGACTCTAGAACATTAGGAAACCCCTAAGATTTTTTGTTTCATCTAGACTCTAGAGAGATCTGTATTTATTTGTTATATTCAGCTACCCTATGTTCTATTATTAGTTGGGAGGATCTTTTTACCTATCCAACTCCATTGTGTGCAAGACCAATATAGTGGATCTGTCTAAGTGAAAGAAGAGGGTCAATGAGAAAGTTACTGACTTCATCGCCCGATATAAGGGTCTCACGTACTCTCTTGATATGAATATTTCCTAATAGAATATGCTAACAATTTGTGTGTAGATAATTTCAAAGGTTATCTTGTCCCTACCCTCATCTCCTTGAGTTACCCGAGCAGATTTTGAGAGTTCACTGAAAAAGCTCATCATCTGGAAGAATCCTTGTAGCAGAACAATAATTTTTTGTGCCCATTACCTCTTCCAACTCCTGTGAAAAGGCCAATGAAATTATAAAAGACCAATTTCATGCATGTAGAGGCTCCTGAGACAGTTTAACTACATGAACCATTACTAGAAAATCCCCTCCAGGTGCAGCCTTTCCAAGAATTTCCTTCCCTAGTATATCCTCATTGAGATAATGTTGCACAGGCCCCCCGTTAGGTCCAAGAACCTAGGCTTCCTTTTGAAGAAAGTAAGAATAAGAAATACTCCTTCAAGGATTCATAGGTCCCAAGGTACTTCATTTATTCCCTAGAAAAAGGAATTCTAAAGTTTATAGAATATAAGAGACACCAAGAATCCAAACTCACCAAGTGTGAAAACTAGTGCTAGTACCATAAGATCCTCATACATACCATAAAATAGTGATTTTTATTCAAATATTTTCTCTAGGACCAAGTGGACCATGGACTATTCAAATTGGGGGATGTCCTGGAATAGGTATGACATGTCTCCACTGACCCCAATAGTGATAGTGAAGACTTTGGCGAGTGGAAATAGGCTCCCATGTGAGTAATGGAAAAGTAAAATGATAGGTTAGTTCAAAATATAGTTTCTTAAACTCATGGTTTTATCTATGCCTACTTGATAAAACCATAACCTCCGAAAGTTACCACAGCTCCCCCGGCTACTGCATGTGCATCTGCGTCTCATCCTTCAAAGTCTTGAAAGTTCATGCATCGATAGTATATGAGAAATCATAATCTCCCATGAGTGTTGAATTTAGGCCTCACTCTTGGTGAATCCATGCCTCTTGAATAGATATATTCACCTAGAGTTCGTATAACCCTAGAATATTCTACTGATGGAAATAAGTATTACACCTCTGTGAATGCTTTTGAACTAGTATATATTTTTATGATCCTCGTTGATAAGGAGAACCATGTTAACCCTTCATTAACCAAAAAATGATTCAATTAAAGAAGAGGTAGGGGACACACCAGCAGAAAAAATGTCTAGGAAAGTGTTGAAAACTAGACTATTCACACCATTGAGTCCAGATAGCAAGACTCACGTAGGGTTCAATTAACACAACCCTCCAAGACTGGTCTGTCAGGTACTCCTTCACATACAACCATATCAGTTGACCATGCTAATCATCCATGATTTTTCCATGATCGAACATTCCCATCCAGGTCCTAACCCCAGACGTATGGTGTACAGCCATTAGGTATTTAGTGAAAACTAGCTAACTAACAGTAGAGTACATATAGTACTATCTAGGCCCCAACACCTCATCCAACAACATCATTTACACTCCATACTAAAGAAAGACCCTTTGTAGGTAGAATCATTCCCCTCGATCATAAGTATGATGTGATAAAGCACCTTTAAATTATACCAGCAGGGGTGTTGATCCTTGAGGTGATCCGCCAATAAAAGGAGATGTGTGAGGCCCTTATCAAATCCTTGAAGAGTCCCCTTCAGTTTGAGATTGAGGTAGCTAAAACTGAGGCCTATTACGAAGAGGAAGCCAAATGGGAGGAATGTTGGGCCATCATTTCACTTTCCAAAGAAGATGAGGGTGCCACCATTCATGGGAACATACAGCTGGTGTATATCATATTATAGTTCAATAGCATGGAAACCCACCACTTCCTAGTGGATACTGCCTCCCAGATCAATCTCATCCTGACTTGAACACTTGAAAAGTAAGGTCTCATAGAATAGGATCGGATCCCATCTAACCTGAAAATTCATGGGTATGATAAGAGTAATTAGAAACTACATTTCATATTCATTTGAAGACTCAATTTGGTGACCTGGTATAAATAACTAAATTTATGGTGGTCTCACAGGATATGGACTACAACTCCCATATAGGAAGGCCCTATCTCCATCTTCATGTAGTGGTACCCTCTTCAAACCACTAGTTCCTTGAATACTCCCTAGATGGTTGAGTATGGGTACTCCATGGATATGATTCTCTCTTTAACTCTTGTGATCCTTATTTCCTAGATGTAGGGTACTATAAAAGGGAAGTAAAATGGCCCCATATGAATAGGGTTGAGCATATAAATTCCCCTATTGACCTAAAATACACTGATATAGATCCTTGGGTTGATATAGAAGATAGTTTTTTCCACCTGATCAATCGATTGGAGACCATGAAATCAGACATGGTAAGTTGTTTCATAGTCCCCAAGAAGAAGAAGTCCTCACAGATTACCTCAAACTCCTACACCTGATAGGTCTAGCTAATACCAAAATACCCTACCATCATAAAGTATTGAGAAGTTCACCTCATTTCCATCAATACATGACATTCCCATATGTTCTACAAAGCATGGCTAACTCAAAGTAAGTTGACCCATCATCATTGATTCAAAATAGGGAGTGGACCTCTCAGTCAAGAACTGCATGGGATTGGATCTTCATCCTTTTTATCTATAGTCTCCACAAAGAAAGAGTCCCTAGTTGAATACTCTCCCCCCATCATATCAGGTTTTGATGTCATCCCCAAACCCATAGTTTTAGGAGCGTTTCTTCCTCCTTCTGATCCTAATATATCATATGATGAAGACGATTTGGAGGATTCCTCTCCTTTATTTGAAGAAGGTGTCTCTACCACTATTGATGAGTTGAATCTGAATTCAAGGTTACCTCTAGAACATTTCTTGGTTTCATCATTATATACAGAGTTATCAAGGTTGATTATAAGAAAATAATGGCTATTAACCAAATTCATCTTCCATAAAACCTTTGGGATTTTCAAAGACTCTAAGGGCACTTATCTTATATTCATTAATTCATTGAAAATCTCTCTAGTAAGTGAAATACCTTCTCAAGTATCATGAATAAATGAATAATTTACCAACAGTATGAGGAATTCCAAGTTTCCTTTGGGTATATGAAGAAGTATCTAATATATCCTCCATTTCTAATTCCATCCCTATTAGGAAATATTCTAGTCCTTTATGTGACCACCCTGGAATGATCAATTGGCGCCCTTCTAGCCTAGAGGAACAATGGGGACAAGGAGAACAACCTATATTATCTCAAACAAATTCTCCTCAACATCGATATCAAATACTCCCCCATCGTGAAGATTTTTCTCACACTGGTTTTTGTAGTGTAGAAGTTGCAACATTATTTACATCACAACAAGATACAATTGGTGTCCTGTACTAACTCACTGAATTTTATCCTCAATCACCCCATGATTATAGGGTGATTGATGAACTAGAAAGTAATCCTACAAAATTTAGACATCAAATTTTTTCCGTATAAGGTCATCAAGGTCCAAGCATTGTTAGAATTTTTGGCTGCACATTTGACCCATGATGATCCACCCCTAGGTGTTTATTTCCTAAATTAATTCAGTCTCTCAGTGGATCAAGATGCATTTTATTGGAAAATTCATTTCAATGGTGCCTCCCATAGTATGGTTGGTAGAATGATTAATGACCCCAAACTCAATAGGGTAGACCTAGGGATTGTCTTCATCACTCCTATATACGCCATATTTCAATACTCATTCCTATTATCATAAGGTCACACTAATAATGAGGAAGAGTATTGGGCTCTTATTATTGGTCTCAAGTTAGACCTTGAGATTGATTTCCCCAATTTTCATGTTATGGGAGACTCTAAGATAGTCAGTAAACATATCAGTGGTGAATATATCATCAAAAAATAGGATCTTGTTCCCCTATTAGAACATACTCACCAACTTATTGCCTAATTACCTTCCCAGTTGAAGGTAACTCATATTCCCCAATCACAAAATGGTTGATACAATGCTTTTTAAATCCTATATGTGTCTCTTACAAAGCCTAGTTAAAATGAATTTTCCATTCATGTAGAACATCAAAGAGCCATTTCCCCCACCACTTTTTAAAGAGATGACAAATAGTTAAATATGATGGTTTTTGGTACTTCTGGACTAGGTCCCTCAAATTCCCCCATGGTCAAAGAAATTCCTGATTGGATGACTCGCTTTTTTGAGAATTTCTATCCTAGCAGTCTCCCTCCAGACTGAGCTGAGCATGAGAAAATTCACCATCATGTGGTATATTTCACTCTCTAGAGTGGCCCTAACCTTGAGTATACCTCTATAGGCATGGGTTCAATGGAATTATTCTATATTTCATCCAAGGTAATGAGATAACTTAGGTCATTCAATATTTTCATACAGTGTCCCATGGATCCTATCAAGAAGGATTGAATCTCTACCACCAGATTCTAAGGTTGGGTAACTTATTTCCCACCATGATTTTTCACTGTATTGAGTTCACCAAGAGGTTTCATGCATACCAGGTCAATTCCAAATTTTTGAACCAAAAAAAATATTCTCCACACCACCAAGTAATTGTATACCTTTAAAGTTTGGGGACTTGACGTTTTGGATCCCTACCAACTAGGGACTACTTAATAATGAAGGTTCATTTTGACCGCAATAGAATTATTTTCAAAGTGGGTGGAATTTTTTCCCCTTAGATAATTCAAAACTAGGTTGGTGATTGAATTTGTGATCTCCCACGTCATCTATCAATTTTGGGTTCCTCAACCTATTCTTATAGACAATGGAACCAAATTTCAATCCATCGACATGTAGAAGTCATAAACTATGTAAAATATCAATTCCAACTACACCTCCTGCTATCATGCATATGTGAATGGATAAATCAAGGCATCCAACAAAACCATCTCTAATATCCTACAATAAATAGTCATCCAGAATAAGAAGAATTTTCCTAATAAACTCCACATTTCCCTATGTACATTTTGAGCGATACTTCGAAATTCTACCCAGGTGACCTTGTATTCCCGAATGTGTGTAACATAGGTGGTTTTACCTATATAGGTTTAGCTACCATTTCTCCAAATAGACATTTAAGACTAGAAGATGAAATAAAAAATAGCATAATTCCATCTAGCTGAGTTGGAGTCCCTTGAGGAAAATAAACTCTTAGAACTACATAACCTAGAGAGGCACCAGAACATGGTTTCTTAAGCATTCAACAAGAAGGTTCACCTAATATCATTCCTTTAAGGTGACATGGTACTAGATATCGGAACACTGATGATACCTAGAAAAACGACATCCATGCTGGAACCCAAGTGGGAAATACCAAACATCATTCACAAGGTCTTCTCAAATAGTGCATACTCTTTAATATCCATATATGGGGAGCATATCACACCTCCCCAATGCCAAGTTTCTCAAGTGGTACTATACATGATTCTTATGGTCCAAGCTCTACCACCTAAAACTGGTAGATTATTCCATGGTCTAACCTCTATAACCTTAAACTAGAAGTATCCATAGTCCAAGCGATATGAATTTAAACTAAAAATACTAATTTCCTTAGCATATAATGTTAAACCATAGCCTTGTCATGTCTAAGGATCATAGGATTCCTCATTTAATAAATGTGAGATGAAAAAAAACTAACGTTCTCATCACATGTTGTTAAACTATATCCTTGACCTGTGTAACCAACATAGGATGCCTCATGTGATAAATATGAGATGACCAAAACTAAAACCCTCATCACATGGCCTTAAACTATATCCTTTCCCTATGATATGAATATAGGATTCCTCATATGATGAATATGAGATGACCAAAACTAACATCCTCATCACATGATGTTAAACTATAGACTTACCCTATGAGATGAACATAAGATTCCTCATACGAAAAATATGAGATGAAAAAAAAACATCCCCAACACATGATTTCAAACTATTTCCTTGCCCCATGTGACAAACATGATATTCATCATATGACAAATATAAATTAACTAAATCTTAACATCCTCATCACATGACGTAAATTGTAGCATTACCCCATGTGAAAAAAATGAGATACCTCATATGAAAAATATGAGACAACCAAAGCCTAAAATACATAGAACGTTATGTTAAACTATATCCTTACCCAATATAATTAACATATGATGCCTCACATGATAAATGTGATATGACCAAAACTAAAATCTTCATCACATGATGTTAAAATATATCCTTATCCTATGTGATAAACATAGGATGCCTCATGTGATAAATATGAGATGTTTCCAAGTCCCCGTCATACGATGAAAAAATACATGATATCATGGTTCCTCGCCAGAGATGATACTATTATCCCTCCTCATAAATGGCCTCATACCATGCCACATTGCAGAACTATGTGTGAATTTATTTAAAACTTATTGGGATATGTAGTAACTCCTATACACTTTGTCTTTGGGCCCAACCATAGGTTTCCTCTCACAAAGTGAAGATATCTTCAACATTAATCCCTTTATGACCTCTCACTCATAGTGTTAAAAGAAATTTCATGGGACTCCTCATTAGGTATAAGTCCCAATCATATTCCTCAACCAATCAACTAATTAGGATTCTCTCATAACCTAACATAAATAAGAAAGAGTGGGAAGCTCAGTGCATAATCCCTACGCTCGTTCTCATCACATGATGTTAAATTATATCCTTACACCATGTAATAAACATATGATACCTCATATGATAACAATGAGATGATCAATATACCTCACAATAAAGGACATCACCCTTTCAACATTGGTCTCCTACCAAGACTTGTTCTATAACTCTGTGTGTCTTGATTCTCATTCCCATGGTATACATTGTGATTCTCAAATCTCTTATCTTGGGTCCATCCCCACCACCAACCCATTTTATGGTCTTACCCCTTAGGTTCAATATTACTTATTACCTATTTCTATGTTCATCCTTTGTGTTCGAGTATATGGTGGAGTGGTCCCTAGATCCATTTTTTCCAGGCACATCCTCCACTTCCACTTTCACACTTCATGCTTCATTAGATATATATCCTCATCATCCCCCCAATTTGAACACGTCCTCCCAACATAAATGATGTTTGGGCACACTAACTCACCTATTATTCTAAGAACATACCCTAAAGAATATTTGGTGAAATTTGGTAGTACCTGTGTTTCGAACAAGTTCAATGATCAACCCTTATTTTCACGTCCCATCCTTGAACATCGTGGATGTAGAATATATGTTTTGAACATGGCCAATAGTTCTCCCTACCCATCGATTACCCCCTTTCTTTTGTGTATATCTTTAAAGTCATAGTTTACCTCCATTTACACCTTTCATTGCTCTAGTAGGAACTTCAGCATTATGTGCGTCATCCTCCCGTATTCTCTTGTATGGTTACTAAGTAAGTCGAAATCATTGGGACTTCTCCAAGTTGGATTCTCTTTCACTATATTTTTTCTCCCTTATGAAAATGGAAACATCATGCCACTCCTTATTTCTCACACCAATAATGGATCTTTTAGGCTTAAAATGTAGTAATTAATTTCCTTGATCAAGGTTGAGATGGGTTGGAATCCCTTAAGAAAAATGATACACCCCTTGGTCTGAGCTCTATGACCCTAAACTAGTACTAATCTTGGTCCAAGCACCATGACCATAAGTTATGTGAAATTTTCCTTAGATACATTTCATGAAGCATGGGGACCCCTCATCTCCTCTTCATTTTAACTTTCATTTCCGTATTTTATGTATAAACATCACCAAGAAACCAATTTCCCCCTTGGTCAAAGATATGTGACCTTAAAGAATATAAACTTTGGTTTTAAGCATTATGAGTTTAAATTATATTCATCTAGCCACCTTTGGCCCCAAATGTTCATTTGGTTTTTCATACCTCTATAATTTAGGTTAAATAATTCCCATTTATACACAATGGGTTTTAAACCTCTCATAACAACTTCCTTATGGTCTAAGAATTATAAAATTACAATATTTTAAACTCTAGTCTTATTGGCATGACCTTAAAATTCCCCCGGAAAGAGATGTATATATCTTTATGGTTGAGACCCCATAGGGTAAACCTGATAAAAAGTCAGAATCCCACCTGCCAAGTCACTCTCACAGCTTGGGAAAAAATTAGGGTGTAAATAAAAAGGTACAAAGCCAACAAAACCCACCATGGGCCTCGGAAAAAACATGGTTGTTCTCGCTAGACCCCATAAATTCAATAAAAATTTAGAGCCAAATATTAGATCCCCTTTCATCATGATATCCTCTATGGGATGACTCCCATTTTATTTCCCTTTTTTGTATCCCACTACCCAAATCGGAAAGGATTTATTTACATCGGTTCATATGTGCTAGTCATAAGATGCTAAACTATGATACCAATGTCCTAGTCACATGATGCTAAACTATATGATGTATCATCCTCACCATAAGATATTAAACTACAAATTCAACATCCTTACAACAATAGGGTAAAATTTCATGCTCTCTGTCCCCATTTCACAACATAAAAATGTAAGGCATCTCAGACCCTTGCCTAAGAAATCCCATTTTTCTCTTTGGTGTCGTCCACCTACAGCACCATTCAAGTTCCTTAACAATTACTTCGTGTAACATCCTAGATTTTATCAAAGGTAAAAAAAATTATTTTTAAGATTTAATTCCTTATATTGAACCTTTAAATGTCTCCTGATGGAATCATGGGGGTATTGGGGGTTTCTAGGACTTGTTTTAATCCCAGAGCCTTGAATTTTGAAGAAGTAGACTGGGCCGCATGGTTTGTCTACAACCATGAAAGCCTTAGGGAATGAATGTGGATGGTTGAAGACATATTGGGCAATGGATTTTTGAATGGTTTTTGAATAGTTATCTAAACTGTTCACATCAACCATGTGGGTTCCCTCCTTAATAAGAATAGGGTACATGGTTGGTGCACAGTTTGGCCAACCGTGCAGCCTAGTAAATAAGGTGAGAATTTACAATTTCACCCTTAAAATGTTTAAATCCCTCAAACCATTTCTCCCCCCCCCCATGTTCTTCTCCAGATATGGATTCCCAAAGCACACTCTCATATCATCTTAGGCTTCTTGATATCTCCTCCAGCCAAGCAACAAATCTCTCACTGTCATGTGAATTGGAAAGCTTGAGGTAAGATATATGATCCTATTACTTTTATTTCAAGCTGCTCTTTTTCTATGTTGTTTTGGTTGTTTTGTTTAGGTGTGACCACATTTTACCCATTTTCAGTGAATTTTATGATTTATTCTATATCTCTTGTTCTATATTGATTCGATGGTCATAAATGGATGAGTTCTCTTATACAAGGCCAAGGTAGGAGGTCTAACTTCTTTCCTAGAGTTTTATCACTTTTTATATGGTGCATCATTGTTTTGTGTGTCGAACCCATTTGGCGGTTCTTATAGATTGTTAAATTAATTAAATTAAATTCTTTGACATGTCTGTTATGACTCTAGTTAGTGGAAAATCAACCATTGGTTGATAACCTTGACCCTATCCACCCCAATGGGTGTGTTTCTTCCTTATAAGATTAATGGCCTTTAACGCAAATTGATTAAATACCTTTTGAGGTGTGTCAAACATGTAATAAATGCATTAAATTAACAAAATTAATTAAGATGAGTTGTAGGCCATGATTTAGGCCCTCAATCTTGATTTTTTATCCTTCACACTTCATTGATTGTTCTTATTTCTAGTGCCTTATACAATGTTCCTTGTACCTCATGCCTTGGTAACGCTTATTTCTTTTTGGTGATGCCTTATAGACTTGTTATTATGCTTGTTCTTGTTGAATATTTACCCACGCCTTATTCCAGGTTTATTAGTTTGAATAAGTTGAATTAGATAGCTTTCTTATAAGTTCTACATGAAATGCCTTTGTGATAATATATGAATCTTGAATCCACTTTACTTGCTTAAGATCCAGGATTAAACACAGGTCCCAAAAAAAAGATTCTATTGATAGACTCACCATGCTCGATTTCAATCTTCTAGATGAATGGGGAGAGACCCTTGGATTTCCTTGGACTGGATCTCTAGGGGGATTATTTATACTCATGATTTACATCGGTTCCCTAGGGGAGAAACCATGGATGAATTTTTTGTAAATATGGTTATATCATGCCTTAGGTGATACTCAGTCCCCTATGTGAGGAACCTAGGATGGAATCAGAGGTTACCATACCAAGAGTGATATGAGGGATTCCATTATGGGTCGCCTTGGATGGACTCTGTGGTATTGGTTATATCATAGGCTCCTACAGTGACCCTTGGGATTCTTTATGGATTTCCTTGGATGGGATTAGGATACCATTCTAGATTTTATGAATTTATTTCATGGCTTAGATTTGATGCCACTTAATTAATTATGATCATTCTTGATTAGTGGTATAGGGAATCTTCCTCCATGACAAATCAAAAGCTTGAGGTTGGTCCACACATGATGCCTTATTCATGATGACCCATGATTCCTCCCTCTCATTGTCACCCTCACAGTGAGTGGTATCTCTCTGGTGTTCTTCTCTTTTTCTCATGATCGTCCCCTTTTTTCCTCTTGTCGTGATTCATATCCTTATTTGGATTCTTAGTTATCTTGTTTGGCGATGCTGATTTCCACTTAGAGGGCCTAGACCACTATAACTTTTTTCTTTTTGCTGGATCTATCATGAATTAACCCCATATTGGTTTAACTCAATGAAACTTTTCTGATTTAGAAATTTTGATAGTAGACGATGAGGTTCCTTTCTGTCATATATCGAGTCTCATGGACTAGTATTACTCTTCAACACTCCTCTTCAGCCCTTATTTCCCCTACCTGCTATGGAGGACCCCATTTTCGGTCAAACGTGGTGGAGTTTTAGGGTTTTTTGGGGTAGTGATGATGGTCAGACTGAAGGTGTTTCCTCTATGGTTTTCTCTATGATCTTCTTTTCCCCCTAGTTTATCCTTCCCCTTTTCATGGTTTTAGTATTTTGTGGTTATTTCTAGTTCTGTGGTTATTGATTTCAACTCATCACGGTTTTGGGTTTCTGGTTGTGTGGACAACATTCTTTGGTTTCAGATTTGGTTGTTTATTTTTTTAATTCAATTTTGAATTGTCTTGTTGCTCTTTGTTTGTTTATTCTTCATGATGATGGTGATGATTTCCTATGGAGATTTGATGGTTGTTCGCTTGGTGGTGGTTCTGAAATGGCGGTGATGATGGTGTATCAATGATGGTGATGAATTATTCTGGAGGATAGTTCACGCCAGTGATATGAATCTCTTAATAGTGACATTTTAGTGTTTTTACATTTCTGTGATATTTTCTATTTGGTGATGGTGGTTCCCGCATGGTGATCGATGGATCCTCGTTGATGGTTGTTTTTTGTCGATGGTCTCATTTTTGGTTCAGTGACGGATTTTCAACAACGATGATGCAGTGAGCCAGCCTCAGGATGGTGTTACTTCATGTCAGGGTGCACTGGTCTAGGAATTTAGTAGCCTGAGGCATTGACATCTTCCTTACTTGAAATTTGAAATAATTAATTTTGAAATTTGAAATATTGGTGTTTCTTGAAATTAATTTCTGGGTAATTTTGTTTGAATTTTTAACTGGGTGTTTTGATATTTATAAGGTTCACACTAATCCATAAAAGTGATTCTTTGAAAATATAAAAATATGGAATTGGAGGAATGATCTAGACACCATTGTTGGTGGCCTACTAGGATTATATATTACACCTTGCATGGGCCACCTTTGGTTCCCAAGAAGACTTCATGATTGCAGGTATAGATAAATGGAATTAGGTAGCTTCTGATGCTTCATTGACTTATTTAGGATAAATTATGAGAGCATAGAACTAAACATATTCTCATGATGCTAGTAGTAGCTGGTTTTTTATCTTTTCATATTTTTAATAGCATGTTGTATATTCATGTATACCTTGTTCCCCAAAAACTCATTGTAACATCCCAAGTAAGTAATGAATAATAGATATTTTTATCTATGTCTATTAATGATTAAGATAGTGTTATAGAGGCTTAAAATGAAAATAAATACAATCTTATGCATGGAATACACTAATGTTCTTAAAAGATTGTTTTACTGCCTTTTGATGGAAAACCATTTTTTAATCTATATTTTGACAATTTTATAAACTATGTTTGTCAAAATAAACTTATTCTTTATGATTGGGACATCAAAATTTACCTTGTGTGGATTTTTGGTATTTTTCTGACAATGTTCATTTTTTAATGAATAGTGAAAAATACTGCATTTTACATCAAAACTGTTTTTTAATCTAATTTATTTATATGATTAGATTATGTTTTGAATTGGTTTTGAAGTGAAATTAGAATATATTTTTACCATTTTATCCAATGGTTGTCATTGGAATCAATTTCACTTTGAAATTAGACTTAAACTGGTGTCAATCTTTTGATACTTATTGTTTTGTAAAAACACGCTATTTGCTCTGGCAGCAGGAATTAATTATTAACTTTAATTAATGTGACTTATATGATTTGAATTTTGTAAAATATACTTCATTTTTGAATTCGGAATATCAAATATAGCTTAGGGTGAATTTTTGGTAATTTTCTGAAAAACTTCAATTTTTGATGAATAGTGAAACCACTAAGTGGTAATCAAGCAAACTGATTTTTCAGTTAAATGAAAGTTTACCACTAATGTGTATTGAATTTTGAAAATCCGACATACATGGTTGTCATTAAGAAGTAAAATGTGGTTCAATGAGATTAAAATAATTTTTTGGTGAATAGTAACTTATTAAGTTTTTAATCGCGATTAGTGGTAACTAGTGTAGTTTAAGGTATAAATAATGCTTTAATAATATGAAATGACCTAGACACATGTCCCAACCTTATTGGTTGTGTCATGGCCGAGCAAGACAAGCCATGGGTCAACTTGGGGACCCCATGGAGACACTTTGGTTTGGAAATGACATAAATAACTTTTTATTAATTGTTAAAGTAAAAATGACACAAACAAGAAATGTTTTACGAAAACAATTTTTACATGGGGTTATAAAGATCAGATATTTGATTATAAATAGTCATTGGAAAGATAAAAAGATTTCCTACATCATAGTATTTTTTTTATAATTTTTAGACATTAAATAAATTAAATTATGTATGACATAATAATGATGCAGCGATGACATCATTATTTGACGATTTAAATAAATGGAAAGATAATATAAAATCTATGAACTACACATGTCCAAAACCAATTGGATGAGTGGATTTCGAACCCTTATCACCTTATCCACGAATTATATCAATTTGGGACCTTTTGAAACCGAAACACATTTTCAAATAAAGTAATATTTCTTTACTTTCCAAAAGTGCCCCTCCTCTCCTCTTATAAAAGGCCCCCACCTCTACCTCATTTCACACACTCCTCAAGCCTTTGGCTCGGCCAACCCCTGCCCATTTACTCTCTCCACATCCCTCTCCTCATCCTAGAGGATTCCCTTTGGGCAGAATCCTTTCAAAGGAAGCCTTTAGGCTCAAATCAAAAGGAGTTACACTTTTAAAGGTAATTCATTCTCTCATGTTCATTTGTTTTATTTTGCTTCTCCAACCCCCTAAACTCTTTTTATTTACTTATTTTGTAACAACACCAGTATCTTCAATATACAAGGATGTTGTTATAAGATTTATTTGAGCTAAACTCTCACACAACTACATCAAATGGTTAAAGAACATACGGTTTCCGTGGATGGCGAAATTCTGCCTCCCGAAACGATGATTGTTCAATACTCATTTAACACCTTCAAAGGTGGCCATTATGATGTCACTATTTTTATATATGATATATAATATGTTTAATTTTTCCTTAATCTTCTGTTTTTTTTTCATTTTGGGCATACCTTTATGGTTCCCATTATGGGTAAACACGATATCTTCATTTTAGGAAGTGCGGACTACCGCCCCCTGGAAGTGATTTGATTCGTTAATACCATATGTGGGATGTGTAAAGGATAAAGTTAATGATATTATATATGTTATTATACTGGAATTATAATATACTCTTATATCATTATGATTCCATTCCAGAAAATACGAAATAGAAATGGATGTAGCGTTCATGCGTACGTACGGCTTACCGTCTCCATGAACGGTGCATTTCATTTCTTACCTCTAAATGTGATGTAATATTGTAAATACATGTATATGATGAATATATATGATATATATGTTATCCAAATCATTAATATTATTCTGGATATAATGAACCTTTGACCAAATTAACAACATGTAAGTGTAAGAAGTCTATTTTTGACTTAAGAACCAAATACCGACAAAATGAACATTATTAACTTAACTGATTACATGATGTTCATAACATGGTATAAAAGGAATAATGAACTTGAAAAAGATTCATAAGAAAGTAGAGATTAACTCAAGTTTATTATTCAGGAGATTAAAGAACGGTCGGGTCAAGTCGGATACGAGGTATGGGACTTCGTCTCAATCTCCTTTCGTTGAGGCATATTTTATTTTATACACAACTTTCTTTTATACGGTGTATAAACCACTTTGACTTTTAAATTTATTCAAAAGGAATATTTTTTATACGAAGCGTTTACTAAACGAAAAAAGGGAATGTTTTTGCCGTACGTATGCGGCGACAACGACTTTTCCACCGTCGTGACCGTTATTTGAGTTTCGGCTTCCTCTACAAGCCATACCTTCTTTTTAAAAGAAAAATAAATACCATGTTTTACTTTTCTTTTATTTTGGTATTGAAAATGGTTTTCATAATGTTTTTATATCAATGTATTGTATTGATATCTTGTGATTGAAATGTGGAAATTTTATGTTTCCTTTATGCATGTTTTATATGATATGATTATGTTATGGTTCTTGGGCATTATTATGATGACGGGTGGTTCCGTGATAAACTAAGGGTGGGTGAGCCCGTTATAGCTCTCCAATGCATTGGGTAATGCGAAGGAGTGAAACGTTAAGGTTTCTCCGAAGAGATTTTAGGGAATATACTGTGATGGGTATTCCAAACGTAACCAAGAGGGTTACTCCCTACGTAAGAATGTTATGAATGCCTCAAGTTACCTTTATGTCTTATGATTTCTATGATTTATTCATGATTTTATGAGGTATGTTAAAGTGCCTATGTTTTATGGGTAAAGTATGATTTCATTCTTATGTATATATGATCTCATGTTTCCTTTCCATGTTTTTATAACCCATACTGAGCTTTTTATGCTCATCCCAAGTTTTTTTTGAAATGTTTTCACAGGTCAAGGGAAAGGTACATGATATGATGATAGTATCAAGGAAGTGTCAAGAATGAATCCATGTTTTATTTTAAATATGTTTCCTTTGATGGGAATGATGAATACTATCTTTATGTAACCACTTTTTTTATATGTGGAATGTAATTCAAGTTTTATGATCTAATTCTCTAAAACTCTAAACCCGAAAAGATCCTCAATGTGTAATCTTGTAATAACTCAAGATTAAGTAAGGTTTAAGGCTGGGGCCTTATAGTTGGTATCAAAGGTCGGTTTAGATAACTTTTGGAGTTAGAATTCTATTAAATGATTATCCAAAAAAAAAAATTTGAAATGATATAGCATTTAAAGATTACCATGTTGCTTCATCTAAGACATGTTTGTTCAGAATGGTTTTCTGCAGAGGAAACAGGGAAGCTGTGCTAGGAAGGCATACAGAAGGAAATAACCTTCCGAATCAGAATCCAGAAATGGTCGGAATTGGAACTGAACAGTTTTTTGCAGTAATGGCGCAGTTGACTCAAGCGATAAATGGCGGTGGTATCCATGCACGAGATCATCCAGACCAACCGCAGAGGAACATGTCAGTGGTGGAACATTTCATGAGGCAACATCCACCATCATTCAGAGGATCATCTGACCCTATGCTAGCTGAAGGGTGGATTAAAGCACTGGAGAAGATTTTTGATGTCATGGGATGTTCAGACAATCAAAAGGTTAGTCTTGCTATTTACCGTTTGGAGGGTGAAGCAGATCAGTGGTGGTCTATGGTTAAAAATATCAGGGACTCCGATGAGATTGATGCTCTTGACTGGGATGAATTCAAAGGTATGTTTCTTGAGAAGTATTTTCCTAAGGCTGTTCGACTTAGGATGGAAAAGCAATTCTTGGAATTGAGGCAAGAGGAAGACTCAGTGGCTGCCTATGAAGAAAGGTTCACTCGATTGGCAAGGTATGCTCCAAATTTTATCCGGGACCTTGATAGTAAAATCAATCGTTTCTACTCAGGATTAAAGCCAAAGTATCGAAGGGCATTAGCTTCTCGTGAGTTTAAAAGTTATGAAAAGCTTGTTCGATGTGCTGAGAAGGTGGAAATAGAGTTTGCCGATGACCAAGTTTTCTATAACAACCAGCAAAAGAAGAGACCGAGGTGGCAGGAGAAAGGTAAGAATTCTTCAAAAAAGTCTGATGGTAAGAGAACTAAGTTTCCAGTTTGTGATAAATGTGGCAAAAGGCATGCTGGGGAATGTCTTCTGAATTCTGGGAAGTGCTACCGATGTGGTAAGATGGGACATAAGGCTCGTGATTTCACTGAAAAGGATCATGGTGAAGGTAAGAACAAATTTGATTTACAGTTAGTGAAATGTTATAAGTGCAATGAGATGGGTCACTATGCAAACGAGTGTCCGACAAGGAGCTTGAGTGATGGGAAGCAGTTAGACTACAAGAAGAAAGGGGTGGTGAAATCCTTTGCAACTACTTCAGCAGATGTCGGTCCATCAAATGAAGTTGTATCAGGTACTTTGTTTGTTTTTTCAGATTATGCCAGTGTGTTGTTTGATTCGGGGTCTACACATTCTTTCATCTCTGAAACTTTTTCTAGTAAAATGGGAATACCATCTCAAGAAATGACTCCTGAACTATTGGTAAAAACACCTGGGGGAAGTGTCGAGGCAAAAAGAATTTATAAGAATCTTCCTATCCTTATCTGTGGAAAGAACCTACTTGCAAACCTTATTGTTCTACCTCTAGTAGAGTTTGATGTTATCCTGGGTATGGATTGGCTCTCTATTTACCATGCTAAGATTGACTGTAGAGCTAAAGAAGTTTCTTTTCAGAAAGACTTTCAGTTTGTTTACAAGAATGAACCCTTACTTTTGATAACATATCAAGAGGCCGAGAAACTTGTGAAAGATGGAAATGAATGTTACCTTGCACACGTCGTTGAAAGTAAAGGAACTGTTCAGATTAATGATGTGCCAGTGGTAAATGAGTATCCTGATGTTTTTCCTGATGAGTTGCCTGGAATAATACTAGATCGGGAATTTGAGTTTACTGTTGACTTAGTTCCTGATGCTAAGCCAATTTCAAAACCCCCTTATCGAATGGCACAAATTGAACTTTTAGAGTTGAAGGAGCAATTGCAAGATTTATTAGAGAAAGGTTTCATTAGACCTAGCACATCACCATGGGGTGATCCTGTTTTATTTGTTAAAAAGAAAGATGGTTCTATGAGACTTTGCATTGATTATAGAGCCTTGAATAATATCACTGTTAAGAACAAATATCCCTTGCCTCATATCGATGATTTGTTTGATCAGCTCCAGGGAGCTCAGTTTTTTTCAAAGATTGACTTGAGATCGGGGTACCATCAGCTGAAGGTAAAGGAGGCAGATATTCCGAAGACCGCGTTCCGTACGAGATATGGCCATTATGAATTTGTAGTAATGCCTTTTGGGCTAACCAATGCACCTGCTGTATTCATGGACTTAATGAATATAATTTTCCATGAGTTCTTGGATAAGTTTGTGGTGGTTTTCATTGATGATATTTTGGTGTTTTCTAAAAGTAAAGAGGAGCATGAAAAACATTTAAGGGTTATCTTGCAAACCTTAAAAGAAAAGAAATTGTATGGGAAATTCAGCAAGTGTGAGTTTTGGTTGCAACAAATTTCTTTCCTTGGTCACATTGTTTCTAAAGATGGAATAACTGTTGATCCTGCAAAAACAAAAGTTGTGGAAGAATGGCCAAGACCCACAAATGTAACCGAGATTTGTAGCTTCCTTGGTTTGGCGGGCTATTACCGAAGGTTTGTTAGAAATTTTTCACGGTTATCTAGTCCAATGACTAAGCTAACTCGGAAGGGTGTTAAGTTTATCTGGACAAAAGAATGTGATGATTGTTTTCAGGAATTGAAAAGAAGATTGGTGAATGCTCCAGTTTTGGCACTACCTTCCGGGAATGGTGAGTTTGTTATATACAGTGATGCTTCATTGAAAGGACTTGGTTGCGTCCTAATGCAGAATGATCAGGTAATTGCTTATGCTTCACGACAGTTGAAAACTCATGAGGTAAATTACCCTACACATGATTTGGAATTAGCTGCTGTTGTTTTTGCTTTAAAAATTTGGAGGCATCATTTGTATGGAGTAAAGTGTGAAATATATACCGATCACAAAAGTTTAAAGTATATATTCACTCAGAAAGAGTTAAACATGAGACAAAGGAGATGGCTAGAATTAATCAAGGATTATGATTGTACAATTCATTACCATCCGGGAAAAGCAAATAAAGTGGTTGATGCTTTGAGTCGAAAAAGTAATGCTTCATTAACAATGTTGTGTTTGGAACGTGATCCTTTGGTTAAGGATTTGATGAACTTTGGCATAGAAGTTGTTGGTGCATGAAGTCCTTCTGTTTTGTTTCAGGTATCAGTGAGATCATCTCTATCAGATAGAATCAAGCAAGCACAGAAGCAAGATAGTGAGTTGCAGAAAAAGGTAGAGCTAGTTCAGAAAGGTAAGTTGCCTGAATTCAACATTGATAATGATTGCGTTTTGAGATTTGGGAAGAGATTGTGTGTGCCTTGTGATTCATAGTTGAAGAGAGAGTTGTTATGTGAAGCTCATAGTTCTCCGTTTTCAGTTCATCCGGGCAGTACTAAGATGTATAGAGATCTGCGGGAGTATTACTGGTGGGATGGAATGAAAAGAGATATTGCTGATTTTACTGTGAAGTGTTTGAATTGTCAGCAGGTTAAAGCTGAGCGGCAGTTACCGAAAGGGATGCTTCAGCCTTTACCAGTGCCAGAGTGGAAATGGGAGAATATATCCATGGACTTTGTTGTTGGATTACCGAAGACATCTCGAGGTAATAATGCAATCTGGGTTATTGTTGATCGCTTGACCAAATCTGCTCATTTCCTTGCTATACGAGATACTTTCTCTCTTGATCAACTTTCCCGTTTGTATCTTAAAGAGATAGTCAGGTTACATGGAGTTCCTCTCTCCATTGTATCGGATCGTGATCCCAGGTTTACTTCTAACTTTTGGAAAGGCCTTCAGAAGTCATTGGGTACTGAATTAAATTTTAGTACAGCTTTTCATCCTCAATCAGATGGGCAGTCAGAACGAACAATTCAGACATTGGAGGATATGCTACGAGCTTGTTCTATGGATTATCAGGGAAGTTGGTACCAACATCTTTCTTTGGTTGAGTTTTCATATAATAATAGTTTTCATTCCAGTATACAGATGGCACCATTTCAGGCATTATATGGGAAGCGGTGTCGAACTCCAGCTTTCTGGGATGAAGTGGGTGAAAGAAAGTTGATGGGACCAGAATTGGTAGAAGAGATGGCAGAAAAAGTTCAGCTGATTCAGAAACACATGAGAACAACTCAGAGCAGGCAGAAGAGTTATGCGGATAACCGGAGGAAGGATCTATCTTTCGAGGTAGGTGATCATGTTTTTCTCAAGGTTTCTCCTTGGAAAAGTGTGATGAGATTTGGTAAGAAAGGAAAGTTGAGTCCAAGGTTCATTGGACCATACGAAATTCTGGAAAGAGTTGGATCGGTTGCATACCGAGTGGCTTTACCTCCGAGTTTATCTCAGGTACATAATGTTTTTCACGTTTCTATGTTGAGAAAGTATATGCCAGATCCATCTCATGTTTTGAGTCCAGAGGTAGTTCAGCTGGAAGAGAACCTATCTTATGAGGAACAACCGGTCCAGATTCTTGACCACAGGGAGCAAGTGTTATGGAATAAGGTGATTAAGCAGGTAAAGGTTTTGTGGAAAAACCACATGATTGAAGAGGCAACATGGGAATCCGAAAATGCAATGAGGGATAAGTACCCTCATTTATTTGATAAGTAAATAAATTGCGGGGACGCAATTTTCTAAAGGGGGGAAGGATGTAACATCCCAAGTAAGTAATGAATAATAGATATTTTTATCTATGTCTATTAATTATTAAGATAGTGTTATAGAGGCTTAAAATGAAAATAAATACAATCTTATGCATGGAATACACTAATGTTCTTAAAAGATTGTTTTACTGCCTTTTGATGGAAAACCATTTTTTAATCTATATTTTGACAATTTTATAAACTATGTTTGTCAAATTAAACTTATTCTTTATGATTGGGACATCAAAATTTACCTTGTGTGAATTTTTGGTATTTTTCTGACAATGTTCATTTTTTAATGAATAGTGAAAAATACTGCATTTTACATCAAAACTGTTTTTTAATCTAATTTATTTATATGATTAGATTATGTTTTGAATTGGTTTTGAAGTGAAATTAGAATATATTTTTACCATTTTATCCAATGGTTGTCATTGGAATCAATTTCACTTTGAAATTAGACTTAAACTGGTGTCAATCTTTTGATACTTATTGTTTTGTAAAAACACGCTATTTGCTCTGGCAGCGGGAATTAATTATTAACTTTAATTAATGTGACTTATATGATTTGAATTTTGTAAAATATACTTCATTTTTGAATTCGGAATATCAAATATAGCTTAGGGTGAATTTTTGGTAATTTTCTGAAAAA
This sequence comes from Viscum album, assembly GCA_963277665.1. Classification (NCBI taxonomy): domain Eukaryota; kingdom Viridiplantae; phylum Streptophyta; class Magnoliopsida; order Santalales; family Viscaceae; genus Viscum; species Viscum album. The sequence goes on from OY728128.1 coordinate 1,934,372,952, forward strand.
CTTCAATTTTTGATGAATAGTGAAACCACTAAGTGGTAATCAAGCAAACTGATTTTTCAGTTAAATGAAATTTTACCACTAATGTGTATTGAATTTTGAAAATCCGACATACATGGTTGTCATTAAGAAGTAAAATGTGGTTCAATGAGATTAAAATAATTTTTTGGTGAATAGTAACTTATTAAGTTTTTAATCGCGATTAGTGGTAATTAGAGTAGTTTAAGGTATAAATAATGCTTTAATAATATGAAATGACCTAGACACATGTCCCAACATTATTGGTTGTGTCATGGCCGATCAAGACAAGCCATGGGTCAACTTGGGGACCCCATGGAGACACTTTGGTTTGGAAATGACATAAATAACTTTTTATTAAATGTTAAAGTAAAAATGACACAAACAAGAAATGTTTTACGAAAACAATTTTTACATGGGGTTATAAAGATCAGATATTTGATTATAAATAGTCATTGGAAAGATAAAAAGATTTCCTACATCATAGTATTTTTTTTATAATTTTTAGATATTAAATAAATTAAATTATTTATGACATAATAATGATGCAGCGATGACATCATTATTTGACGATTTAAATAAATGGAAAGATAATATAAAATCTATGAACTACACATGTCCAAAACCAATTGGATGAGTGTATTTCGAACCCTTATCACCTTATCCACGAATTATATCAATGTGGGACCTTTTAAAATCGAAACACATTTTCAAATAAAGTAATATTTCTTTACTTTCCAAAAGTGCCCCTCCTCTCCTCTTATAAAAGGCCCACACCTCTACCTCATTTCACACACTCCTCAAGCCTTTGTCTCGGCCAAACCCTGACCATTTACTCTCTCCACATCCCTCTCCTCATCCTAGAGGATTTCCTTTGGGCAGAATCCTTTCAAAGGAAGCCTTTAGGCTCAAATCAAAAGGAGTTACACTTTTAAAGGTAATTCATTCTCTCATGTTCATTTGTTTTATTTTGCTTCTCAAACCCCCTAAACTCTTTTTATTTACTTATTTTGTAACAACACCAGTATCTTCAATATACAAGGATGTTGTTATAAGATTTATTTGAGCTACACTCTCACACAACTACATCAAATGGTTAAAGAACATACGGTTTCTGTGGATGGCGAAATTCTGCCTCCCGAAACGATGATTGTTCAATACTCATTTAACACCTTCAAAGGTGGTCATTATGATGTCACTATTTTTATATATGATATATAATATGTTTATGTTTTCCTTAAGCTTCTGTTTTTTTCATTTTGGGCATACCTTTATGGTTCCCATTATGGGTAAACACGATATCTTCATTTTCGGAAGTGCGGACTACCGCCCCCTGGAAGTGATTTGATTCGTTAATACCATATGTGGGATGTGTAAAGGATAAAGTTAATGATATTATATATGTTATTATACTGGAATTATAATATACTCTTATATCATTATGATTCCATTCCAGAAAATACGAAATAGAAATGGAAGTAGCGTTCATGCGTACGTACGGCTTACCGTCTCCATGAACGGTGCATTTCATTTCTTACCTCTAAATGTGATGTAATATTGTAAATACATGTATATGATGAATATATATATGATATATATGTTATCCAAATAATTAATATCATTCTGGATATAATGAACCTTTGACCAAATTAACAACATGTAAGTGTAAGAAGTCTATTTTTGACTTAAGAACCAAATACCGACAAAATGAACATTATTAACTTAACTGATTACATGATGTTCATAACATGGTATAAAAGGAATAATGAACTTGAAAAAGATTCATAAGCAAGTAGAGATTAACTCAAGTTTATTATTCAGGAGATTAAAGAACGGTTGGGTCAAGTCGGATACGAGGTATGGGACTTCGTCTCAATCTCCTTTCGTTGAGGCATATTTTATTTTATACACAACTTTCTTTTATACGGTGTATAAACCACTTTGACTTTTACATTTATTCAAAAGGAATATTTTTTATACGAAGCGTTTACTAAACGAAAAAAGGGAATGTTTTTGTCGTACGTATGCGGCGACAACGACTTTTCCGCCGTCGTGACCGTTATTTGAGTTTCGGCTTCCTCTACAAGCCATACCTTCTTTTTAAAAGAAAAATAAATACCATGTTTTACTTTTCTTTTATTTTGGTATTGAAAATGGTTTTCATAATGTTTTTATATCAATGTATTGTATTGATATCTTGTGATTGAAATGTGGAAATTTTATGTTTCCTTTATGCATGTTTTATGTGATATGATTATGTTATGGTTCTTGGGCATTATTATGATGACGGGTGGTTCCGTGATAAACTAAGGGCGGGTGAGCCCGTTATAGCTCTCCAATGCATTGGGTAACGCGAAGGAGTGAAACGTTAAGGTTTCTCCGAAGAGATTTTAGGGAATATACTGTGATGGGTATTCCAAACGTAACCAAGAGGGTTACTCCCTACGTAAGAATGTTATGAATGCCTCAAGTTACCTTTATGTCTTATGATTTCTATGATTTATTCATGATTTTATGAGGTATGTTAAAGTGCCTATGTTTTATGGGTAAAGTATGATTTCATTCTTATGTATATATGATCTCATGTTTCCTTTCCATGTTTTTATAACCCATACTGAGCTTTTTATGCTCATCCCAAGTTTTTTTTGAAATGTTTTCACAGGTCAAGGGAAAGGTACATGATATGATGATAGTATCAAGGAAGTGTCAAGAATGAATCCATGTTTTATTTTAAATATGTTTCCTTTGATGGGAATGATGAATACTATCTTTATGTAACCACTTTGTTTATATGTGGAATGTAATGCAAGTTATATGATCTAATTCTCTAAAACTCTAAACCCGAAAAGATCCTCAATGTGTAATCTTGTAATAACTCAAGATTAAGTAAGGTTTAAGGCTGGGGCCTTATACTCATTTTGTATAGTTACATGACAAAATGATCAACATTTTTGTATCTATTATTATTGTTCAGATTATGTCTATTGGTATTTTCTCTTGGGTGATTTATTATTCTTATTATTATTATTTCACTTTTGTCTATTTCCTATTACTACTTCCACTACGGTGGGTTACTGGTCCAGTCATTATAGTATCTGCTTCTATTGTTTATATATATATATAGTTACCATTGTGATCCTCTCTAATCTATGAGGTCATAGTCTCCCTATGGACACACCCTAGGCCCTCTCTTCTAGTTGGAAACCTCTTGAGTATGGTGTCATGACCCATCCTAGTGGGGCATGCGCCATGACTCCCCAAGCCCGCTTTCAATAGGCTAGAGACTGGTGACTATCACTGAATAGGCATATCACTAACATGGGAGGCATTTTTTAAGTACTTGTACACACGCACACATCTCCAAACCCACAAATGCTAAAATGTAAAATCCACTAAGGAGCAAAATGCATGCATACAACTAAACCCAACTAACAGAGTACAAAAGAAATTAAAGTACAGAAACGTAATTAGTCCAGAATAAAAACCCACCAAAATAAAGAGTCTACAACTACTAATTACAACCTATAACAAGAGAGGTATTATGACTAATTCTTAATTCCAAAAGGACACCTCGGCCTGTAGGGAATCTCACAAAGGTCGGTCTGGTCCTGGTCCACCCTGGACTTCATCAAAAGGCTGATCGTCTACACAAGACATGACATGTGCGAGCAAAGCCCATGCAGGGGTGAGTATAACAATACTCAGTAGAACACCCCAAAAACCACCAAGAAATACACAAAGTAAAGGTACAGTTATCTCTACATAGTATATGTATACAGAACATATAACAAGAGAAATATCTATATATACTTGAAACATAGACCCATAGTCTAGAGTTAAGTCACAATAACCCACATACCCATGCTAGGGATCCAGTTCGAAGATTCCATGAAGCACCTGTCTGGGAGAACTCACTCCATGAGTGTGATATCTCTGATTATGTCCGTCTGAGGAGTACTGTTCTTTGGGAAGTATCATGATAGATATAGATACATGGATATATCTGAAGAGAGAACATATACACTTATTCTGGGAGAACACACTCCTAAGTGGGGAAAGATCACGATACATAGATGATGATCATTTCCCGGGCCTTAATGTATACCACGACTCATCCAGATTTTACCTACTAATTAGAGGATCGATGTTCAGTAGGATTGGTTATATTGATACATGTCTCTAACTAGGGTTAATAATGGGTAGAGAATCCTACTTCGGGCCTCTCGGAGGGGATTATTGACTCTATCCAGGAAATCCTGCTGAAGGGGTCATACTCTGGTGGATGGAAATTATACCTTACCTTTAGGGGAACTAGAAAAGGGGAACTAACCCAAATGAAACTTATCCAAGATATGATGGAAAAGTTTATCAAGCCATATAAAAGAAAGTACACAGTGTGTATAATTGTTACACACCATTTCATCTGACCCCAGGTACTTCCCATGTACAATGGCCCATGTTGAAAGGATCATGTCATGTAAAAAGAAATATAAATGGCGTGTAGAATGCCTCACATGCCGTGTCCATCAATCTGGGGTCCACCCTTGTACCTCAGCCATGTTCTGATACATGGTTTCAACCTGTGTGCTTATTCCCATGTATACATACATGGGGTAATCCATGTAACTACTTCTTCCAAGATGGGTGGGGTCGTACACGGCGTGTCGTTGATCCATGTATTCCACCCCATGTCTGTGTATCTCTTATATACAAACTGAGTATCGGGGAAAATTCCACACACTGTGTGTCATGGGTCACATGTCGTGTGCTACCTTTATTTCTCCCAAAACCCTAGTCCCTACTGAACTGGTCCTACACACCGTGTATCGCGGCATACACATCATGTTCTTCATGATTTTCCAGAATCTATGGTTCTTTATCTGGCACTTCATTTGATCCTTCGATCCTTGATATGGCCATTTTTTTCCTCGAAATTGAAGATCTGAAGTCACCCCACAATTCCATCGACATTTCGGGAGGTTTTGAGTGTTCGATCAGCCCCAAAAACTTGTTTTGATTATCTGCACAAAGAACACTTGATGGATGATTTCTCCCAAACCATTTTGATTCATCCTCCACCATCGTCGCCGCACCTCTACTAGGTTGTTATGATGTCAGATCCGCGATTTCAGATCATTTCTCCAAGAAACAGTTGTGAAATGATCTTTCATTCATATACTCATGAAGAATAGAGGATTCAAAGAATGGTTTTGGGAAGGAATACACAAAAATTAAAGAGAAGAAAAAACCTCGTATTTTGTTCATTAGGGCCTTGATCCACTCCTGTTATAAGTATAAAGAAAACAAACCAATAAAATACCCAAAGAAAACCCCTCAAAATGAAACCCTCCCATAAGAATGATCAAACCATAGGTTGACTTGTTCATGGGTTGATCCAAATTTATCATTTAAATCCATGAATGGGGAAAATAAAATCAAATCACAAACACCCTACCTCAATCTTCAATGAAGAGTGGATTCACTTTCATCATCGATGAGATCCTCCAACTTCTGCATAACGATCCACGGGTTGATCTTTCGATGTCATTCGTTGTCGAGAGGTTTCTCAAATGGGTCTCCTCTCCATGCCTCCAGATAATTTTAGGGTTATGCTGCTAACAATGGAAATTATTCTTAACAGATTATTTAAAATCTTATATCACGATGTTGACGCAATGGAAAAATAAAATAAATATTACATTTATTTTATTTCCTTAAATGTCCGAAAACTAACTTTTGCAGCTGACCCGCATCGGCCAGTGTTATGCCTTGCCTAGGGTAAAGTCGCTTCTCTGAATGCAATGGTTCCCTAAGATTTACGATCTGGGAACCCATTTATAAGTTATTACACTTTTTTAGGAAAACCATGTGTGCATGCTATTTAATATATTTAATATATTTAAAACATTTATTCTGGGAACATCGGGCCTAGGAATCACATGTCTTCTCAGCTCCTAGTCTCAAAATAATTCCATATAATATTTAAAAATAATATGCAAAAAAATCAGGGACATTAAATTCTCCCCACCTTAGGGTTTTACATCCTCGAAATCCAAAACAAAAGGATACTCAAGAAGATGTGGGTGCTGCACACATATTTGAGCCTCCCGCTCCCATATGCTCTTTTGAAGATTCATGTGTTTCCTCTAAACACGCATCAAGGTAATCGCTCACCCACGAAGAATCATCTCCTACCAATCCTAGACCTCCATTGGGTACTTCGAAAAATTCACTCAATCCATGATGTCAAGCTCGACCAAGTCGATAATGTGTGATGATTTAGGTACGTACCTCCTCAGCTACGACATATGGAAGACATCATGAACCCAAAGAAACTACAGTGGTATATCTAGGTGGTATCACACCATGATAACTCTACGGAGTATTATAAAAAGTTCCTATAAACCATAGAGATAACTTTTCATCGTGTCCAAATCTCTACAACCCACGTCGAGGTGAGACCCGAAGGAACACACTTCCTCAAACCTCAACAGCCTCTATTTGTGGGTGGAACACCATGCTCCAGTATAACAGAGTCCCAACTATCTTCTATAATCCTCTCCCATAATTGAGATGTAAAAAGATCATCGCGATCTGAAACAATCATCGAGGTCACCCTGAGAATCCAAACTATCACCTGCACATAGAGGCATCCCAATCCCTCTATTGAACTCCGTTTTTGGATATCTAGGGAAGTGGGATGACTTGGTAAGTTGATCAATAGTCACCCAAATAGAATAATGTATCCTAGAAATTTGTGGTAAACCCATCACAAATTCCACTAACATTCCACCGCACTTTCACTTCGGCACTTCAAGGGGTTGAGTCACATCCATTGGAACTCGGTGCTCATCCTTCACCTACTGACATGTAAGGCACTGATATATGAACTCTCATACTACCTTCTTCATCCCTGTCTACCAGAACTAATGTTGGAGGTCCTGGTAAATTTTCTCCACACCTGGATGAACCGTCAAAAAGGAGATGTATGAAACTCTCACCAAACCTCCTCCCACAACCCCACCGGTATAACTATGCGTCTTCTAAAAATAACAATGTGCTCTCACCTTTTGAATATCCATCAGAATCATGTCCTATGGATAACTGATCAAGTAGGGTTCTCGCAGTCAGTATCCCCAAGTTGTGCCTTTCTGACTCCTTGTATGAGTGGAGGCATGACAAACACCTAATATAGGTAAGCTGCATCATCTTCATCCCTAAATGATAATTGTAATGAGTCCAACTACTTTTTCACCTCACTCAGTAGTTGTGAACTAAATCTCTTGTTGTAAGGCCCCGACCCCAGCTACCCAGAGCCGGTGCATTACTTCGTATCATTGGCATGATCACAAAAGATCAAGTCTCGAAAGACCGATTATTTTAGTAGCCTTGGAATCACTAGATACATTCATAAACGTTACATTACATCATAAAGTGAAAAACTACAATAACATAGTCTCCATAGTCCACACTTCTATCCTCTTCGGACAATCCCTGCAGGTCATTCATAAAATACTTCTTCACATCCTGGAAAATATTAAAACATTGAAAGGGGTGAGCTCAAACGCTCAGTAAGGATAACAATATTGCGGAAGCTTTCATAATAAACATTAACATTTAAGGCAATGTATAACTAAAACAAAGGCCTTTTAAACATGAACTTCAACATAATATGGCAAAAGTAAAATGAGATAATGCCATTTACTTATTCACATGGATATTCTACTGGTCGAATAATCACATGCAATATCACTAAACACTTTCATAATGATGGAATGCATAATGCCAGACTATCATAACCACGTAGCCAAGGCCTCGTGCCAAGACCACAAACAAGATTTTGTCAAGGCCTCGTGCCAAGACACTAGTTTGTCTCATGAGACCTGCCGATGCATCAAGGATCTATAGCGGGCTCCACCCGTCACTTATTAAGTCCAATTTATTCCTCATATGAATAGGTTTAAACATATCATAAACCATAACATAATCGTATCACATAAAACATGCATAAAGGAAACATAACATTTCCACATTCCAATCACAAGATATCAATACAACATATTGATATAATAAAAACACTTTCAAAACCATTTTCAATACCTAAACAAAAGAAAGGTAAAACATGGTATTTATTTTTCTTTTAAAAAAAGTGATGGCTTGTAGAGGAAGCTGAAACTCAAATAATGGTCACGGCGGCGGAGAAGTCATTGTCGCCGCATAAGTACATAAAGAAAAACATTCCCTTTTTTCCTTTAGCAAAACGCTTCGTATAAAAAATATTCCTTTTGAATAAATGTAAAAGTCAAAGTGGTTTATACACCGTATAAAAGAAAGTTGTGTATAAAACCAAATATGCCTCAATGAAAGGGGATTGAGACGAAGTCCTTAAAAAGATCATTTTTTTTAAATAAAGTACATCTATAATGTTTATTAACTATAAGTACACATAAATAATGTAAAAATACAAGATAGGACATAATAATATCATGACATAATTTGAAAGTAGGAGATTAACCCAAAGAATAGAAATTGGGTTAAGAAATTCCCTTACCTCATGTCTGACTTGACTCAACCGTTCTTTAACCTCCTGAATAATAAACTAGAGTTAATATATACCTTATTAAGAACCATTTTCAATTTCATTATCCTTATTATATCACTTATTATAATGATATGAACATTATGTAATTATTTAAGTTAATAACGGTCGTTTTGTCGATCTTTGGTACTTGAGTCAACAATAAACTTCTTATAATTACAAGTTGTTTATGTGGTAGAATATCCATTATCTCTAGAATTATATTCATGATTTAGATGTCATATATATCTTATATATCCAGTATATACATTCATTTATAATATTACGTAACATTTAGAGGTAAGAAATGAAATGCACCGTTCATAGAGACGGTAAGCCGTACGTACGCATGAACGCTACTTTCATTTCTATTTCGTATTTAATGGACTGAAATCATAATGATATAAATTTATTACAGTATAATATAGTGTATAATACCATTTACTCCATCCTTTATACATCCCACATATGGCATTAACGATTCAAATCACTTTGAGGGGGCGGTAGTCCGCACTTCCAAAAATGAAATTATCGCGTTTTACCCATAATGGAAATCATAAAGTATGCCATAAATGAGAAATACAGAAGCATAAGTAAAACATAAACATATTATATATCATATATAAAAATTGTGACATCTTAATGGCCACCTTTGAAGGTGTTATATGAGTGTTGAACAATCATCGTTTCGTGAGGCAGAAATTCGCCATCCACAGAAACCGTATGTTCTTTAACCATTAGATGTAGGTGTGTGTAAGTGTAGCTCGAATCCTTCTTATAACAACATCCTAGTATATTGAGGATACTGGTGTTGTTACAAAAGAAATGAATAAAAAGAGTTTAGGGGGTTGGAGAAGAAAAATGAAACAAAACAACATTAGAGAAGACATTACCTCAAAATCGGTTAACTCTTTTTGATTTGAGCCAAAGGCTTCCTTGGGAAGAGTTCTTCCCAAAGTGAGGCTTCTAGGAGTAATAGGGGGAAGTTGGGAGAGTATTTGGGCAGAGGTTGGCCGAACCAAAAGGCTTGAAAGTGTGAATAAGGTGGTAGAGGTGGGGGCCTTTTATAAGAGGAGAGGAGGGGCTCTTTTGGAAAGATTGAAATGTTACATTATTACACAATGCTTTTCGGATTCTAAAGGTCCCACACTTATATAATTCGTGGCTAAGGTGATAAGGGTTCGAAATATACCCATACAATAGTCTTTTGACAAGTGTAAGCCTTGGATTTTACATTATCTTCTCATTTTATTAAAATCGTTAAATAATGAGGTCATCACTGCATCATAATGATGTCATAAATAATTTAATTTATTTAATGTCTAAAAATTATAAAAAAAATACTATGCTGTATGAAATATTTTTATCTTTCTAATGAATATTTATAATAAAAATTTGGACTTGTGTAACCCCACTTAAAAACTGTTTTAGTAAAACAACTCATGTTTGTATCAATTTAATTTTAACATTAAATAAATATATATTAATGTCATTTTCCAACTAAAGTGGCTCCATGGGGTCCCCAAGTTGACTCATGGGTTGTCTTGGTCGGCAATGACTCATCCAATAGGAGTAGGACAAGTGTAAATCTCATCTCATATTATGAAAACATTATTTTTACCTTAAACTACACTAATTACCTCTAATCGCGATTAAGAACTTAAAAGTTACTATTCACCAAAAAATTATTTTAATCTCATTGAACCACATTTTACTTCTTATTGACAACCATTTATGTCGGATTTTTGAAAATCAAATCACAGAAGTGGTAATATTTCATTTAAACGAAAAATCAGTTATTTAACTACCACTTAGTGGTTTCACTATTCATCAAAAATTGAAGTTTTTCAGAACAATGCCAAAATTTCACCCTAAGCTATAATTGATATTCCGAATTCAAAAATGATGTCTATTTTACAAAATTCCAAACATATAAGTTTCATTAGTTAATTTTATAACTAATTCCCGCTGTCACAACAAATAGCGTGTTTTTAAGAAACAATTTATATCAAAAGATTGGCAATTGTTTATGTCCAATTTCAATGTTAAATTAATTCTAATGACCACCATTGGATAAAATGGTAAAAATATATTCTAATTATACTTTAAAACCACTAAATAGTTTAATTTATCACAATAAATTATTTTGATTAAAAAAGTTGTTTTAAGTATTTTTCACTATTCATAAAAAATAGAAGTTCTCAGAAAAATACCAAAAATTCAACATAGGCTAATTCCGACATTCCGAATCCAAAAATGAAGTCCATTTTGATAAATAAAATTTATAAAATTTCAAAAAGTAGGTATTAATATTCACAACGGCTAGTTTAATTCGTTGCGGTGTGTGTTAGAGCTCGAGGTTGCGTACAACACACGCTATTGCATTATTCGAAGTGAAACGTACCGTGGAAGCTTGGGGTGTTACATTCTCCCCTCCTTCAATAAATTGCGTCCTCGCAATTTGAAATTTTTCTTTGAAAATAAAAGGTTGAAAAGAGAAAATACCTTTGTGGAAAACCCACATCGGAAATAAGGTTAATAAATATATAACATTAAAAGAAAGCAAGATAAGTACAAAGGTCACCCGATATAGCCCATTCTAGGATTCTATGAAAATATGGATATGGAGGAGAAACAAACCATCAAGGTCTGATGGAGAGTTATAGAAAACAGGATTAGGAGAAAGTTTAACTACAAGAAAATCACAAACTTGTGACTGGTTAAACGTTCATTGAATCCCCAGTTGGAAAAGTTAACCGACAACATTTTTGTTTTAAGTTACCTTTTATATTGTTGAGGAATTTATTTAGGAGATTTACTAAGAACGTAATGGAATATACATACTTGTTATGTATACTTTCATTCGTTAATAAATTTTTACCAAAAACCCATCTTTCACTCTAAAAGTTAATAGAACTCAAAAATATTCTATTTATCCTAATTGTATAAGGTTCCAAATATTAACACATACCATTAGATTAGAAAAACTATTTTGTAATAACCAGGGACTTCGCATAGTCCAGTGGTAGGCGATTAATCGCAATCGCACTATGGTTGAGGGTTCGATTCCCACAGCTTTGTCCAACATGATGGGTTGTCACTCGGTCTGCGTGTTGTCCTTTTTATAAATATCCAAAAATAACCTTAACAGTAGTATCCAATGTAAAATATAATCCATTCCAACCTTTATAGTTATCCAAAATACTTCTGTCCAACTCACAATCCAGATTTTATGAGGAAGTTAAACATAATGAAGCTCTTTTTTTTCTGCGTAACAACATGTGAACACCTTCATCATGTATTCTTTTAAAACACTGCAACATACTGAATTGCCATAAATCCTTATTGATTACATTCATGATCCCTTATTCCTTATAGAAATCTAGATATACTCCTTCTATCCAAAAATGTATACAAATCATTAATCAGTTTCAAGGATGTTAAGAATATCCAACATAATTTATCCGAATCAATCATGTCTTATTTCAAAATCACTATCTCGGTATCAGAACCATATTATGGTTTATATTTCTCTCAACCATATATTTTCCAAAAATTTAACCTACTGTGGAGTCACTTTTCTTGGTTCCACACAATCTCAAGTCCTAGATGAAATAGTACTGCAGTACAATCCTTATATACTCCATAATTATTATAACCAGTACATCATTGATCCTACACTCAAATTACAAAATTCTTTAATAACAACATAAGAACACTAATCATTCCTCCTCATCTGTGGTAGTATCATAACTTGATTATTATCCAATAACATCATTTGGGGCATACTCTGATGATTTGAACATTGGTTTGCGTAGTGTCCCCACTCCTTGCAGATGAAGCACTGTACATTTGAAACCTTTTTCTTACCCTTGCAGTCACGCACTTGGTGTCCTTTTTCTCCACACTTATAACAAACCCCCATTCTCTTCATGAAAATTCCAAGGTGTTTCTTCCCACAGTTATTACATATTGGAAAATTCTTCATTCCCCTCATTCCTTTATCCATCATTCTCTCTTCCATCCCTTTCATCTCTTGCTTCGCTTCAAAGCCATAGGACTCAGAGAATTATTTACTTATCTTATTAACACATGATACTATTTCTTCATATGTTGATAACACATGGTAGACTATTTCCCTTCGAAATGTTGGCTTAATACCGTGAAAGATACGATACTTCTTACTCTTTGGATCATACGTATTGTTGGAGTTCACATTCCTTCTACTGGGCGCCATTTCTATACAATGGCATAAACTATATTAGTTTATGAATCAAAATACATAATTCCATACTTATAAAATACTTAACATAAATTGAACTATTTATCGATATAATCCATAATCATAAAAAGGTTTTCTTTGAGGAAGTATATACTCATAACCCTTCATAGTGGTTTATAAAGAAAATGAGAATTATCCAAAGCATATCCCCCGGGAGTGTCGTAACCAAGAGTGCAGCAAGGCCCGTTGTCATGCACCAGTTCCCATTCGAGTCCAGCTCAAATCGGTGTTTTCGGGTTTTACCCCTAGGTACATCTGTGCCAGAGCCGCCTCTACTTGCTCGTATCCAGACAGGGACGTATTGCTCGGAAAACTCACAAAATATCTATAATACCAAAATTATAGGAAGTTCTTATATACTAATCCTTAAAGTCTATCTTTGGGCTATGTGCTCTAATCAGAGTTTATCTAAATCTAGCTTCCAAGGTTAGTACTAAACTGCCTCTGATACCAACTGTAACGCCCCGACCCCAGCTACCCAGAGCCGGTGCATTACTTCGTAACATTGGCATGATCACAAAAGATCAAGTCTCGAAAGACCGATTAGTTTAGTAGCCTTGGAATCACTAGATACATTCATAAACGTTACATTACATCATAAAGTGAAAAACTACAATAACATAGTCTCCATAGTCCACACTTCTATCCTCTTCGGACAATCCCTGCAGGTCATTCATAAAATACTTCTTCACATCCTGGAAAATATTAAAACATTGAAAGGGGTGAGCTTAGATGCTCAGTAAGGATAACAATATTGCGGAAGCTTTCATAATAAAAATTAACATTTAAGGCAATGTATAACTAAAACAAAAGCCTTTTAAACATGAACTTCAACATAATATGGCAAAAGTAAAATGAGATAATGCCATTTACTTATTCACATGGATATTCTACTAGTCGAATAATCACATGCAATATCACTAACCACTTTCATAATGATGGAATGCATAATGTCAGACTATCATAACCACATAGACAAGGCCTCGTGCCAAGACCACAAACAAGATTTTTTCAAGGCCTCGTGCCAAGACACTAGTTTGTCTCATGAGACCTGCCGATGCATCGAGGAGCTATATCGGGCTCCACCCGTCACTTATTAAGTCCAATGCATTCCTCATATGAATAGGTTTAAACATATCATAAACCATAACATAATCGTATCACATAAAACATGCATAAAGGAAACATAACATTTCCACATTCCAATCAAAAGATATCAATACAACATATTGATATAATAAAAACACTTTCAAAACCATTTTCAATACCTAAATAAAAGAAAGGTAAAACATGGTATTTATTTTTCTTTTAAAAAAATTGATGGCTTGTAGAGGAAGCTGAAACTCAAATAATGGTCACGCCGGTGGAGAAGTCGTTTTCGGCGCATAAGTATGGAAAGAAAAACATTCCCTTTTGTCGTTTAGAAAAACGCTTCGTATAAAAAAGATTCCTTTTGAATAAACGTAAAAGTCAAAGGGGTTTATACACCGTATAAAAGAAAGTTGTGTATAAAACCAAATATGCCTCAATGAAAGGGGATTGAGACGAAGTCCTTAAAAAGATAATTTTTTTAAATAAAGTACATCTATAATGTGTATTAACTATAAGTACACATAAATAATGTAAAAATACAAGATAGGACATAATAATATCATGACATAATTTGAAAGTATGAGATTAACCCAAAGAATAGAAATTGGGTTAAGAAATTACCTTACCTCGTGTCTGACTTGACTCAACCGTTCTTTAACCTCCTGAATAATAAACTAGAGTTAATATATACCTTATTAAGAACCATTTTCAATTTAATTATCCTTATTATATCACTTATTATAATGATATGAACATTATGTAATTATTTAAGTTAATAACGGTCGTTTTGTCGATCTTTGGTACTTGAGTCAACAATAAACTTCTTATAATTACAAGTTGTTTATGTGGTAGAATATCCATTATCTCCAGAATTATATTCATGATTTAGATGTCATATATATCTTATATATCCAGTATATACATTCATTTATAATATTACATAACATTTAGAGGTAAGAAATGAAATGCACCGTTCATGGAGACGGTAAGCCGTACGTACGCATGAACGCTACTTTCATTTCTATTTAGTATTTAATGGAATGAAATCATAATGATATAAATTTATTACAGTATAATATAGTGTATAATACCATTTAATCCATCCTTTATATATCCCACATATGGCATTAACGATTCAAATCACTTTGAGGGGGCGGTAGTCCGCACATCCTAAAATGAAATTATCGCGTTTTACCCATAATGGAAATCATAAAGTATGCCATAAATGAGAAATAAAGAAGCATAAGTAAAACATAAACATATTATATATCATATATAAAAATTGTGACATCTTAATGGCCACCTTTGAAGGTGTTATATGAGTGTTGAACAATCATCGTTTCATGAGGCAGAAATTCGCCATCCACAGAAACCGTATGTTCTTTAACCATTAGATGTAGGTGTGTGTAAGTGTAGCTCGAATCCTTCTTATAACAACATCCTAGTATATTGAGGATACTGGTGTTGTTACAAAAGAAATTAATAAAAAGAGTTTAGGGGGTTGGAGAAGAAAAATAAAACAAAACAACATTAGAGAAGACATTACCTCAAAATCGGGTAACGCTTTTTGATTTGAGCCAAAGGCTTCCTTGGGAAGAGTTCTGACCAAAGTGAGGCTTCTAGTAGTAATAGGGGGAAGTTAGGAGAGTATTTGGGCAGAGTTTGGCCGAACCAAAAGGCTTGAAAGTGTGAATAAGGTGGTAGAGGTGGGGGCCTTTTATAAGAGGAGAGGAGGGGCTCTTTTGGAAAGATTGAAATGTTACATTATTACACAATGCTTTTCGGATTCTAAAGGTCCCAAACTTATATAATTCGTGGATAAGGTGATAAGGGTTCGAAATCTACCCATCCAATAGTCTTTGGACAAGTGTAAGCCTTGTATTTTACATTATCTTCTCATTTTATTAAAATCATTAAATAATGAGGTCATCACTGCATCATAATTATGTCATAAATAATTTAATTTATTTAATGTCTAAAAATTATAAAAAAAATACTATGATGTATGAAATCTTTTTAGCTTTATAATGAATATTTATAATCAAAATTTGGACTTGTGTAACCCCACTTAAAAACTGTTTTAGTAAAACGACTCATGTTTGTATCAATTTAATTTTAACATTAAATAAATATATATTAATGTCATTTTCCAACTAAAGTGGCTCCATGGGGTCCCCAAGTTGACTCATGGGTTGTCTTGGTCGGCCATGACTCATCCAATTAGAGTAGGACAAGTGTCAAGCTCATCTCATATTATGAAAACATTATTTTTACCTTAAACTACACTAATTACCTCTAATCACGATTAAGAACTTAAAAGTTACTATTCACCAAAAAATTATTTTAATCTCATTGAACCAAATTTTACTTCTTAATGACAACCATGTATGTCGGATTTTTGAAAATCAAATCACAGAAGTGGTAATATTTCATTTAAACGAAAAATCAGTTATTTAACTACCACTTAGTGGTTTCACTATTCATCAAAAATTGAAGTTTTTCAGAACAATGCCAAAATTTCACCCTAAGCTATAATTGATATTCCGAATTCAAAAATGATGTCTATTTTAAAAAATTCCAAACATATAATTTTCATTAGTTAATTTTATAATTAATTCCCGCTGTCACAACAAATAGCGTGTTTTTAAGAAACAATTTATATCAAAAGATTGGCAATTGTTTATGTCCAATTTCAATGTTAAATTAATTCTAATGACCACCATTAGATAAAATGGTAAAAATATATTCTAATTATACTTTAAAACCACTAAATAGTTTAATTTATCACAATAAATTATTTTGATTAAAAAAATTGTTTTAAGTATTTTTCACTATTCATAAAAAATAGAAGTTCTCAGAAAAATACCAAAAATTCAACATAGGCTAATTCCGACATTCCGAATCCAAAAATGAAGTCCATTTTGATAAATAAAATGTATAAAATTTCAAAAAGTAGGTATTACTATTCACAACGGCTAGTTTAATTCGTTGTGGTGTGTGTTAGAGCTCGAGGTTGCGTACAACACACGCTATTGCATTATTCGAAGTGAAACGTACTGTGGAAGCTTGGGGTGTTACATTCTCCCCTCCTTCAATAAATTGCGTCCTCGCAATTTGAAATTTTTCTTTGAAAATAAAAGTTTGAAAAGAGAAAATACCTTTGTGGAAAACCCACATCGGAAATAAGGTTAATAAATATATAACATTAAAAGAAAGCAAGATAAGTACAAAGGTCACCTGATATATCCCATTCTAGGATTCTATGAAAATATGGATATGGAGGAGAAACAAACCATCAAGGTCTGATGGAGAGTTATAGAAAACAGGATTAGGAGAAAGTTTAACTACAAGAAAATCACAAACTTGTGACTGGTTAAACGGTCATTGAATCCCCAGTTGGAAAAGTTAACCGACAACATTTTTGTTTTAAGTTACCTTTTATAATGTTGAGGAATTTATTTAGGAGATTTACTAAGAACGTAAGGGAATATACATACTTGTTATGTATACTTTCATTCGTTAATAAATTTTTACCAAAAACCCATCTTTCACTCTAAAAGGTAATAGAACTCAAAAATATTCTATTTATCCTAATTGTATAAGGTTCCAAATATTAACACATACCATTAGATTAGAAAAACTATTTTGTAATAACCAGGGACTTCGCGTAGTCCAGTGGTAGGCGATTAATCCCAATCGCACTATGGTTGAGGGTTCGATTCCCACAGCTTTGTCCGACATGATGGGTTGTCACTCGGTCTGCGTGTTGTCCTTTTTATAAATATCCAAAAATAACCTTAACAGTAGTATCCAATGTAAAATATAATCCATTCCAACCTTTATAGTTATCCAAAATACTTCTGTCCAACTCACAGTCCAGATTTTATGAGGAAGGTAAACATAATGAAGCTCTTTTTTTTTCTGCGTAACAACATGTGAACACCTTCATCATGTATTCTTTTAAAACACTGCAACATACTGAATTACCATAAATCCTTATTGATTACATTCATGATCCCTTATTCCTTATAGAAAATTAGATATACTCCTTCTATCCAAAAATGTATACAAATCATTAATCAGTTTCAAGGATGTTAAGAATATCCAACATAATTTATCCGAATCAATCATGTCTTATTTCAAAATCACTATCTCGGTATCAGAACCATGTTATGGTTTATATTTCTCTCAACCATATATTTTCCAAAAATTTAACCTACTGTGGAGTCACTTTTCTTGGTTCCACACAATCTCAAGTCCTAGATGAAATAGTACTGCAGTATAATCCTTATATACTCCATAATTATTATAACCAGTACATCATTGATCCAACACTCAAATTACAAAATTCTTTAATAACAACATAAGAACACTAATCATTCCTCCTCATCTGTGGTAGTATCATAACTTGATTATTATCCAATAACATCATTTGGGGCATACTCTGATGATTTGAACATTGGTTTGCGTAGTGTCCCCACTCCTTGCAGATGAAGCATTGTACATTTGAAACCTTTTTCTTACCCTTGCAGTCACGCACTTGGTGTCCTTTTTCTCCACACTTATAACAAACCCCCATTCCCTTCAGGCAAATTCCAAGGTGTTTCTTCCCACAGTTATCACATATTGGAAAATTCTTCATTCCCCTCATTCCTTTATCCATCATTCTCTCTTCCATCCCTTTCATCTCTTGCTTCGCTTCAAAGCCATAGGACTCAGAGAATTATTTACTTATCTTATTAACACATGATACTATTTCTTCATATGTTCATAACACATGGTAGACTATTTCCCTTCGAAATGTTGGCTTAATACCGTGAAAGATACGATACTTCTTACTCTTTGGATCATACATATTGCTGGCGTTCACATTCCTTCTACTCGGCGCCATTTCTATACAATGGCATAAACTATATTAGTTTATGAATCAAAATACATAATTCCATACTTATAAAATACTTAACATAAATTGAACTATTTATCGATATAATCCATAATCATAAAAAGGTTTTCTTTGAGGAAGTATATACTCATAACCCTTCATAGTGGTTTATAAAGAAAATGAGAATTATCCAAAGCATATCCCCCGGGAGTGTCATAACCAAGAGTGCAGCAAGGCCCGTTGTCGTGCACCAGTTCCCGTTCGAGTCTAGCTCAAAGCGGTGTTTTCGGGTTTTACCCCTAGGTACATCTGTGCCAGAGCCGCCTCTACTTGCTCGTATCCAGACAGGGACGTATTGCTCGGAAAACTCACAAAATCTCTATAATACCAAAATTATAGGAAGTTCTTCTATACTAATCCTTAAAGTCTATCTTTGGGCTATGTGCTCTAATCAGATTTTATCTAAATCTAGCTTCCAAGGTTATTACTAAACTGCCTCTGATACCAACTGTAACGCCCCGACCCCAACTACCCAGAGCCGGTGCATTACTTCGTAACATTGGCATGATCACAATAGATCAAGTCTCTAAAGACCGATTAGTTTAGTAGCCTTAGAATCACTAGATACATTCATAAACGTTACATTACATCATAAAGTGAAAAACTACAATAACATAGTCTCCATAGTCCACACTTCTATCCTCTTCGGACAATCCCTGCAGGTCATTCATAAAATACTTCTTCACATCCTGGAAAATATTAAAACATTGAAAGGGGTGAGCTCAGATGCTCAGTAAGGATAACAATATTGCGGAATCTTTCATAATAAACATTAACATTTAAGGCAATGTATAACTAAAACAAAAGCCTTTTAAACATGAACTTCAACATAATATGGCAAAAGTAAAATGAGATAATTCCATTTACTTATTCACATGGATATTCTACTGGTTGAATAATCACATGCAATATCACTAACCACTTTCATAATGATGGAATGCATAATGCCAGACTATCATAACCACGTAGCCAAGGCCTCGTGCCAAGACCACAAACAAGATTTTTTCAAGGCCTCGTGCCAAGACACTAGTTTGTCTCATGAGACCTGCCGATTCATCGAGGAGCTATAGCGGGCTCCACCCGTCACTTATTAAGTCCAATGCATTCCTCATGTGAATAGGTTTAAACATATCATATACCATAACATAATCGTATCACATAAAACATGCATAAAGGAAACATAACATTTCCACATTCCAATCACAAGATATCAATACAACATATTGATATAATAAAAACACTTTCAAAACCATTTTCAATACCTAAATAAAAGAAAGGTAAAACATGGTATTTATTTTTCTTATAAAAAAAGTGATGGCTTGTAGAGGAAGCTGAAACTCAAATAATGGTCACAGCGGCGGAGAAGTCGTTGTCGCCGCATAAGTACGGAAAGAAAAACATTCCCTTTTGTCGTTTAGAAAAACTCTTCGTATAAAAAAGATTCCTCTTGAATAAACGTAAAAGTCAAAGGGGTTTATACACCGTATAAAAGAAAGTTTTGTATAAAACCAAATATGCCTCAATGAAAGGGGATTGAGACGAAGTCCTTAAAAAGATAATTTTTTTTAAATAAAGTACATCTATAATGTGTATTAACTATAAATACACATAAATAATGTAAAAATACAAGATAGGACATAATAATATCCTGACATAATTTGAAAGTAGGAGATTAACCCAAAGAATAGAAATTGGGTTAAGAAATTCCCTTACCTCGTGTCTGACTTGACTCAACCGTTCTTTAACCTCCTGAATAATAAACTAGAGTTAATATATACCTTATTAAGAACCATTTTCAATTTCATTATCCTTATTATATCACTTATTATAATGATATAAACATTATGTAATTATTTAAGTTAATAACGGTCGTTTTGTCGATCTTTGGTACTTGAGTCAACAATAAACTTCTTATAATTACAATTTGTTTATGTGGTAGAATATCCATTATCTCCAGAATTATATTCATGATTTATATGTCATATATATCTTATATATCCAGTATATACATTCATTTATAATATTACGTAACATTTAGAGGTAAGAAATGAAATGCACCGTTCATGGAGACGGTAAGCCGTACGTACGCATGAACGCTACTTTCATTTCTATTTCGTATTTAATGGAATGAAATCATAATGATATAAATTTATTACAGTATAATATAGTGTATAATACCATTTAATCCATCCTTTATACATCCCACATATGGCATTAACGATTCAAATCACTTTGAGGGGGCGGTAGTCCGCACTTCCTAAAATGAAATTATCGCGTTTTACCCATAATGGAAATCATAAAGTATGCCATAAATGAGAAATAAAGAAGCATAAGTACAACATAAACATATTATATATCATATATAAAAAATTTTACATCTTAATGGCCACCTTTTAAGGTGTTATATGAGTGTTGAACAATCATCGTTTCGTGAGACAGAAATTCGCCATCCACAGAAACCGTATGTTCTTTAACCATTATATGTAGGTGTGTGTAAGTGTAGTTCGAATCCTTATTATAACAACATCCTAGTATATTGAGGATACTGGTGTTGTTACAAAAGAAATGAATAAAAAGAGTTTAGGGGGTTGGAGAAGAAAAATGAAACAAAACAACATTAGAGAAGACATTACCTCAAAATCGGGTAACTCTTTTTGATTTGAGCCAAAGGCTTCCTTGGGAAGAGTTCTGCCCAAAGTGAGGCTTCTAGGAGTAATAGGTGGAAGTTGGGAGAGTATTTGGTCAGAGTTTGGCCAAACCAAAAGGCTTTAAAGTGTGAATAAGGTGGTAGAGGTGGGGGCCTTTTATAAGAGGAGAGGAGGGGCTCTTTTGGAAAGATTGAAATGTTACATTATTACACAATGCTTTTCGGATTCTAAAGGACCCAAACTTATATAATTAGTGTCTAAGGTGATAAGGGTTCTAAATATACCCATCCAATAGTCTTTGGACAAGTGTAAGCCTTGGATTTTACATTATCTTCTCATTTTATTAAAATCGTTAAATAATGAGGTCATCACTGCATCATAATGATGTCATAAATAATTTAATTTATTTAATGTCTAAAAATTATAAAAAAAATACTATGATGTAGGAAATCTTTTTAGCTTTCTAATTAATATTTATAATCAAAATTTGGACTTTTGTAACCCCACTTAAAAACTGTTTTAGTAAAACAACTCATGTTTGTATCAATTTAATTTTAACATTAAATAAATATATATTAATGTCATTTTCCAACTAAAGTGGCTCCATGGGGTCCCCAAGTTGACTCATGGGTTGTCTTGGTCGGCCATGACTCATCCAATAGGAGTAGGACAAGTTTCAAGCTCATCTCATATTATGAAAACATTATTTTTACCTTAAACTACACTAATTACCTCTAATCGCGATTAAGAACTTAAAAGTTATTATTCACCAAAAAATTATTTTAATCTCATTGAACCACATTTTACTTCTTAATGACAACCATGTATGTCGGATTTTTTAAAATGAAATCACAGAAGTGGTAATATTTCATTTAAACGAAAAATCAGTTATTTAACTACCACTTAGTGGTTTCACTATTCATCAAAAATTGAAGTTTTTCAGAACAATGCCAAAATTTCACCCGAAGCTATAATTGATATTCTGAATTCAAAAATGATGTCTATTTTAAAAAATTCCAAACATATAAGTTTCATTAGTTAATTTTATAATTAATTCCCGCTGTCACAACAAATAGTGTGTTTTTAAGAAACAATTTATATCAAAAGATTGGCAATTGTTTATGTCCAATTTCAATGTTAAATTAATTCTAATGACCACCATTGGATAAAATGGTAAAAATATATTCTAATTATACTTTAAAACCACTAAATAGTTTAATTTATCACAATAAATTATTTTTATTAAAAAAGTTGTTTTAAGTATTTTTCACTATTCATAAAAAATAGAAGTTCTCAGAAAAATACCAAAAATTCAACATAGGCTAATTCCGACATTCCGAATCCAAAAATGAAGTCCATTTTGATAAATAAAATTTATAAAATTTCAAAAAGTAGGTATTACTATTCACAACGGCTAGTTTAATTCGTTGTGGTGTGTGTTAGAGCTCGAGGTTGCGTACAACACACGCTATTGCATTATTCGAAGTGAAACGTACCGTGGAAGCTTGGGGTGTTACACTTGTCGATAGAATCTTCCACCAAGTTCCCCCTTCCAGGAGTATAAATAATTTTCAAAGTCATAATCTTGGAGGAACTCCATCCATATCCTGTTTATCAAGTTTAAATCCCTCTGAGAGAATATATACTTGAGACTCTTTCGATCAGAGTATATGAAAACCCACTCTCCTATCATGTAGTGTCGCCACATCTTCAACGTGAAGACTACCACTAACAACTCAATATCATGGGTCACATAGTTTTTCTCATGTTGTCTCAACTAAAACAAACCATAGACAACCACCACCTACCTCTACATCAGGACACAACCCAACCCAGTTCCTGATGCATCTTAGAAAACTAAATACTCAACACCTTCCTTTAGCAACCTCAAGATTGGGGTGCTCGTCAAACTCTACCTCAACTGTTGAAAATCTTATTGAAACTTTTCCATCCACACAAAAGGCTAACCCTTTTGGGTCAAATCTGTCATAGGTGTTAATATACTGGAAAAATCAGTGATGGATCTCTAGTAATAGTCTTCTAGCCTGAGGAATTTCCACACCATTTTCATGCTCCTAGGTGTTTTCCATTCTAATGTTGGATCTACCTTAGATGGGTCCACTGTCACTCCATCCGCTAAGCCAACATGCCCAAGAAAGTGTACCACCTAAATTCAAACTGGAACTTTGATAATTTCCCATAAGGATAGTGCTCTCTGAGTGAATCATGAACCATTATTAAGTGTCTTTTGTGCTCCTCCTCATACACCAAGTACACAAGGATATCATTGATGAAGACTATTTTGAACCAGTATAAGCTGTAAGGTTAGGTTCATGAGTCTCATGAACACTGCTAGGGAATTCTTCATGCCAAAGGGTATCACCAAGTACTCATAGCGACCGTAATGATGTCTAAATGCTATCCTCAGTATATCCTCATTCCGTACTCGTAGCTGGTGATATCCTTATTGAAGGTCAACCTTTGAGAATCATCATTACCCTCTTAAATAATCTAAGAGTACATCGATCCTCGGTTGTGGATACTTTCTCTACACAGTCACTTGATTCAAGTACCAGAATCCACATACAACCTCAAGCTCCTATCTTTCTTCTTAGCGAACAAAATATGGGATTCCCATGGTGAAACATTGGGTCTTATGAATCCCTTCCTTTACAATACCTCCAACTGCACCCTCAGCTCGCAAAGCTCTATGGGAGAGGTTTGATATGATAATGAGGATATTGGTGTTATCCCTTGGTGTAATTAAAAATATAAGTTTAACTCCCAATGAGTAGGTAATCCTAGGAAATCTCTAGGGAATACGTCCTTGCTCTCAACCACTACAGTATGAAACTAGGAACTCATAACATCCACTACACCGAGGGTTAGTCTAACCAATTTATGAGCCATTAGCCTCCCCCTCCTATGAATGAGTTCGTCCTGTGTTTCCTGGGTTTCCTTTTCATCAACAAAGAAAAAAAAGTCATTCCTATATTACAGACACACCATTTCATTTTCCTAAAATAGTCAATATGGGCATAGACTGACGATAACCAATCCATACCAAGAAAGACGTTGTAAGGCCTCGATGTCACTACCAAGAGACCCCAAATAAAACTCTCACCTCAAAGAGTCAGGTCGCACTGTCGGTGCTAGTGCATGATCATTCGGTATCATCCTGTAAGAGTCTCCATACGTGAGGTTCAAGTCAATGGTTTAACCAAAATCTCCTAGTCTTAAACAATATATGTGGAAAGAAATTAATTACTAACACCTATTTTTATCAAAGGAAGATTAAATTTAAAAGACATAGATCATACCTCAAATCATCTCTGGATCTCCTGGGTCACAATCCCTGACAGTGTGTAGTTTTCCCTACCCTTTTCCTCCAACTCCATAAGCCTAAAGTGGACCACCTGGGGGGTGTGGTGGTAATACGTCGAAAC
Organism: Viscum album; assembly: GCA_963277665.1. Taxonomy (NCBI): domain Eukaryota; kingdom Viridiplantae; phylum Streptophyta; class Magnoliopsida; order Santalales; family Viscaceae; genus Viscum; species Viscum album. Next base: position 1,934,397,955 of record OY728128.1, read on the forward strand.
ATAAACCACCTCATACTGCACTCCAAGCTCCTCTGCCACATCTTCCACCCTACAGATATATCCTCTCCTTTCACTGTCTCTACCTTGGTGTTCTTTCTACTCTCTTCCTGCTAGCAGTATGATGTGTTGTAAAATCTTGAGTGAGATGTCCCCATCTTTCGCATGTATAGCACCGCCTCTCTCCAGAAATATTAGACCCACCCTACGAACCCTGAACTACAGGTCCTCTGCTATGGGTCTTCCTCTTGTGATTTATTCTACATCTAGGTTTTTGAGGCTGATGTCAGTTCCTTGATGTCAAAGTCTCTACTCCTACTTTCCCACTAATGATAATTATCGGTTGTATCTACATATCCAAGAAACTTTTGACAAACAAAGCTTTCTCAAGCACTCTAGAATAATTAGAAATGATCAAAGGGGTAACATAGGATCAGATGTATCTATGCAGACCTTGCTCAAAGATCTGAGCCCTGAAACATTGATCGTGTACCATATCCATCGAGTACATGGAGATATTATTGAACCTCGATGAATATTAATATATAGACATGTCACCCTGTCGAAGTTGAATAATCTCCTAGATACGCATAACCCTTATCTTTTAAGGTGATAAATATTCTCTAAAACGGTTCTCAAAATCCTCCCATGAAAGGGTCACCTCATCGTAAGATCGGGTAACTAAACCCCACCACTGTCCTATTGAACCGTGAAGAATTCTCACTACCAAGACCACCATATAATCCACTGGTGTTTGACTAGATGGAAAACTCGGGTCACCACCTCAATCCAGTCCTTAGACACCTATATGTAGAGCTCGCCTTGGAACCTGAGGGGTCTATGCTACTGAAACTCGTCAAGCACACTCATCTTGCGTACCTCATCCATTGGTATTGTAGTACCATGTGCTGCTCAACAGGTGAGTGCACGGCTAGTGCACCTCCTGGAGGTTTCATCTGGGAAACTGAGCCTTGCATCAGAGCCTCATCACTGATGGTATCACCATCATGATCGAGTTATTGAATCCTAGCTATTATGCATTGTGGAGACATCTTGTACGAAAACAAGTTGTACCATAGTCATTGAGTATATCTGCATAGATAACTCAAGAAGGACATGAAACCACAACCCATTCCTATATTATTCATGTACCATTTTTTCCTTATAACTATTTTTCTCATGTACCAAGTCAAAAAGAAGGTTATCAGAGTCCTGGTGTACGGATACATCAGCTTCTTCACCAACATTGGAGTCCCTGGACTAAAATCCAAACTTGAAACACTTAACACTTCTACCCCAAAACAACCTCACAAACTCTTGTTCCTTAGGTAGAAATGACCACCTATGATATCACTCTGTCACGATCCATCCTAGTGGGGCCCATGTCGTGACTCCCCAATCCCACCTCCAATAGGGCAGGGGATGGTGAGTATCACCGAGTAGGTATGTCACTAACATGGGAGGAATTTCCTATGTACCTATACACATGAACACATCTCCAATCTAACAAATACTGAAATGTAAAATCCACTATGGAACAAAATTCATGCATACAAATAAATCCCACCAATATAGTACAATAGAAATTAAAGTGTGGAAAAGTAACTGTTCCAGAATAAAAACCCACCAAAAGAAAGATTTTGAAACTACTAATTCCAAACTGTAACAAGAAAGGCACTGGGACAGGTCGTGACATATAGGGAGGTACACTTGAGGGCTTGTAGCCCACCGTCTTAGATAACCATTAAGTGGCTTCTTGGGTAGGATGCTACACTTGGAACTCAATATTACGCTTCCCATGGAAGATGAGTTTCACCTTTTTTCATACTAATACACCCATCCAATTTTCTCATAAACATGTTTTCTTTATCTCGAGAGTGTTGAAATCCATTTGAACATTCATTTAATTCATCCCCACACTTTTCATCATCCTGGATTTGGATCCCTATAATCTTCTATTTCTGAATGGATTTCCCCTGACAAGGAAGGTTTTTGGCAAAACTGGCTCACCTACCATCCTAGGAACACAATCTAAAGTAATTCTGATGAAACTTTGATAGGTCTTGTTTTTTGAACATGTTCAATGGATGACCCTAGTTTTTCATCCCCATGATTAATGGAATGGTAGTGGAATCTATGTTTTTAATAGGTTTAATAGTCATCCTTGATCATCCTATCACCCCCTTTGTGTTATAGATCCTAGATATCTTGATTCACATCCTCCATAATTTTCTTATTTTGAGTAGAATACAACATCCCTGGAGTTACCCCATTTGAGAAATTGTGCATGTTGAGAAAGAAAGTTGGTTGTGCAGAGAATCCAATTCTAAAATCAAAGAATATTGGTTTAGGATACTCCTGATGTTTAATAGAAAATTCAAACCCTGAGTGTTCAGTCCTTGTATGACACTCTCATACAAGCGAACAATCTTTTGTTTGTCCCTTTTTTCCCATTCCAATCAAGACTCACATGGTATTAAGGATTTATTTTTGGTTTTATCATTTATATGATTAAGATGTAGAAAATAAAAAAAACATATGGAGAATTCAAAGTAGACAACTTCAAAAGTTTGGGGAGGTTAATCCACATGTCAAAGCCTCTACTTTATTTCAAATTAAGACAAAGCCCTCTAAGGCTCATCCTCATTGATTGAGTAATCCAACTTGGAACCCTTTTCCGAGTAGCCTCAAGTCCCTATATTCACCTGGTAAGCCCTTATGTATCCTCCTCAACCATGGGGTAGACCTCATAGGCATGAATTCATGCTTGGTCCTACTCGACTTGAAACTCAACCACTATAGATGTTGCCTCTATGGACCTAGCCTTATATTATAAAAACTAATACATTAATTGGATGATGGTCTATTCTTGATCATTGATGAGGGAAGCATGGTCTAATGCCTTCTCTTCCAGCCAAACAATCTCCTCCTCAGTCGCCTGGAGTTCCTGGGTACCCTCAAACTTCATCTTGTACCAAGAAATATAAAAATCCTACCACTCAGCATGCTCTTATTCAATTATAAATACCTAAGAAAGAGTTTTGAGGCCACTAAAGTCTAATCCACTAGCCCCAAAGCAGATAAGACAATGGTAGAGAGATCCCACCTAGTTTTGAAGATCGTCTAGTAGAGTCAAAGTTATGAAATTCCGCACACTCCTCCATGCATTATATTAGACGAATTGGTTCTCCTTGTCCATGTGAGATCCAGAATCCTAGAGTTTCTTAGGAAGAATAGTCTCATGCTCATAGAATAGATATAACAAATCAGTTATGGAATCATTTATAGGTATGTCCTTGGGTGGTCTAAGTACCAAATCTATGGGAAACTCATCCTCTCTGGATCCTTCACCCGCAACGGGATCCCCTATAACCTCTTGTGGCGCCTTTGAGGTAGGCTTGCCCACCATATCCTACTGACCATCTCCATTGGTGGAATGATCTCAACCACCTTTATTAAGTCCCTGTCTCTAGTATCCACCTCATGTTCCACCTCCTAGGTTATCTCAACCATCATAGCCTCCTCAACTATCTCTATCTGTGGTGTTATTTCAACCACCACTGTTGAGGCCTCAGCTTCAGAAGCCACCTCCTCTAGTACCTCTGAGGTAGGATTAACCATCATAGCCTCCCTATAAATCTCTTTTTTTGGCATGATTTCAACCACCTCCATTGAGGCCTCTGCATTATAAGCCACTTTATGTGGTCCCTCTATCATAGACATGACCACCAAAGCTTCCTCAACCATCTCCATAGATGGAATATCCTTGATCTCCTCTATTAGAACCATAGTTTCAACCATAATAATCTTGGATATAGGCCCTTCCAACTTAAGTATCGTCATTTTTGGAAGGGTCTCAAACAATTTTATCACTATCATAAGGACACAGGGTTGGAAAAGGCTAGTTTTTTTAAGGTAAAAAAATGAGGAGAAAGAGAGAAAACTTACAAGATCTTTAAAGACTACCCAAAAACTCAGTAAGGTTTACCAAAATCCCCCCATAGGTTCCACCTCAAAACCAAATGGTTGGAAACCTATAACCACAACGTCAGTGGAAGACCCATAACTTTCCCCTCAAGGGTCAGAGCTTGTTCGTCATATACTTAATATTTATTATGAATTTACCACTATTCAGTTCTTTCTAATTCCAGTGCAAGTGAAAAAGGAGTTATAATAAATTATTAAAGGTTTGGGAATGGTCAAAGTTCATAAAATCATAAAATTAACCTGATCTGTGGAGGGACCTCCTTCCCCAGAGGATTCCAGGTAGGCATCACTCACCTAGGATTCTTCCTCTGTTGATTCTTCACCCCTAGTCAGACAAGTATTCAATTAATCCATGAGGATATCCAGAGGGGGAGGCATGCCCAAAACACTTTCACCTAGATGTTCAAGGGATTCATGATGCCTCAAGAGTGAACAAAGTCATCTAGTTCCATGATATATTTCACTACATCATCTTGGGGTTCATGGAAATCTTTCATTTTATGGACAAAACTAGGATGTTTATCCCCTAATCATGGAGATTCATCCATATCCCATAAAGATAGGTGAGGTGCCTATGGATCCACCAATTCTCTTAGGTATTGTGGAAAGAAACACCACTGGTGATGCCTAGGTGGTGCATTTTATTCCCTAAACCTTGGAATTGTTCCCTTGAAACTACTCTAGAGGGTCTAACTTCCTCAAGAGGCCATTTTCCAGAGTGTTTTGGGCATATTTCCACTCTTTCTATTGGAGATACATGAGTGTTGGTCACATCATCCCTCACTTTCGGCCTAGTTCTTTCTCCATGTTGGGCTCTACCCACTACAACATGCCTCTGGCCTCATGGATGAATGGTCCCTTACATTTCATCCACCCTAGTGGTTGGCCACCTCAATATCTCCCCAGGATATATGCTTTACTAGATAATCACATATTCATGATAATCTTGAAAATGGAATTGGTTGGTGGTAGATCATTTCTTCTTTAGTCATCCTCTCAGAAAAATATTTGCCAAATTTTTTAAAGGACTGAGGGATGATGTTTGTCACATACCCCCATGTACACCATTGGGGTAAGTCATTGAAGGCACCAAAATTTTCTGGAGAACTGGTACAGAGTGTACGGTTTTTATATTTCCTTACAATCGAACCTTGACACCAGTTCCCCACCCCAAAAGGCCAAGAGGTGTGACCATTTCTCCACCATCCTGACACCATTATCTATGACCACACCCATTGGGAGGGGAAATAAATGGAATATAAATTTATCTACTAACCCAATCCTTTCTAGCACTCTAACTAGATCCATCTTAAGAGGATGAATCCCAGTGATGTTAAGTATTGATGGCTGAAATTTGGTACTCATGGGGGGTATTAGGTTCGTATACTCATACCCCCCATGTGTGTGTATACCCATCTATATAAGAAATGGATGGTCTCACACACATATAAGGGGGTACTCCTCTGGCTGATGTGGTGTAGCATCTTGTACATTTTTTCCAGCACCAGCACCACCAAGTTGACATGCTTCCCCATTTCCAGTATCAATGACACAATAAGGGTACTTGGCTACACCCCTATGTGATCATCCTAAACTAGGATCATCCACCCACAGATGATCAATGTAATGAATCTCATAGGACTGAGTTCTAGGGCCTCAGGATTGACATTGTATCTCCGTAGGCTCCATTGTATAACCACCAAAATTCTCCAATATGAGTGTTATTTACCTCACATAGACACCTTTGGACACTGGAGAGGCCTCCCTAGAATCCTATCCATAGTCTCATTTAGGAAATAACAAAACCTCCACTTGAAAGGGATTTCCTTAAACCCAAGCTTGTGCTCACTCCCCCTATACCAAACATAACAAAACCCTTGTAATAGCTAGTATCTTCTCTTGATCAACCCAAACATCCTACGTAGGTAGGAATTAATTATACATGGAACCTTGTATTATGATCCTAGAAATATGGTAGATATCCAACAAGCTGATTCTAACCTCCCTGTGATGCATGTAAAATGTGTTGGTCCTTGATGACCACCTACTTAATAGCTCGGGCATGATGTTCGGGTGGTGGTGGACATGGAACTGAAAAGTCTATGACACTTCATAAATACATTCCATCTTCTACTCAACCTCAAACTCATGATAGTATGAGCATACCCAGTATGACTAGGCCCACCCATCTATAAAATTGCCTCCCTTAAGAAAATATCATTCCTCTATCTAGCCTTTGAGACTCTCTACTAAACCCACCTTGAGGACTGTCTCATATTTAGGGAGGGATGTATCATCACCCAATTCTTCCTTGTTGATGTTTTTTAGTGGGTTCCATAGATAATGGGTAGTGATTGATGGATGGCTCTTCACGATGTAACCCCTGGTGTATTTGTGTCATTGGTACTTCCCAGGTGAGCTCCTGAACCAATATGTTGGTATGTCCTAGTTAGTACTAGGGATAAACATGTCATCACATAGCCTGATTCCATATAATGGTATTCTCTTTCACATAGGTATTCTTATTATGCCTCCATCAACAATTCAGTAAGTATTTCATAATCCAAATTAATTCTAAATCTCTCCCTAGTAAAAATGTTTCATTTCATCTCACTTCATCAAGTTATAGTGGCATTTATACCTTCAAAAGCCATTTTTTCTAAGATTTGAGAAGTTTTATTAAGCTATTTCATGAATGTTAAATTTGTGAAAGTTCACAAGTTTTATATAAATCTATTCGTGAAAGTATTTTTTGCATAGGATTAAAATTTTCATGATCGATGAGGATCAAAACTGCAAAAGTCTCAATAAGGTCTTGAGATTTGAGAAAATAAAGAAAAAGGCATATCTTTAAAAAAAACGTGGTACCCTCAGTGACCCACACCCATATTTATAGGCATAGGTTATGGTCTAGTTTCACAGATAGGGCTCAAAAATTTCTAATTTTCAGTGCTTTCCCCTCTGGATCTGATCCTCCTCTCCCTCATCAGCTCTCGTTCTGAGGGGGGAATTTTCGACATCAAAATACACATGTCATGGAAAATATTGAGTAATGAATGGCCACTTAGAAGAAAATTTGGGGAAAATAGCATAAAAATACACCTAAGAGGTTTTTTATTCAATGTTCAAAACCTTAACAAGTGAGCAGCACCTTGCAAAGGTTTCTAGGGCACTGTAGAAGTTGAGGTGGTAAATTTCACACAATGTATGTGCATTTTAAAAAATTATCACCTCATTAGAAACTTTATTAAATGAATTTCCAAGGTTTTAATTTTTGAAGAAGTGATATCCCTACTTCCACCCAGCCTATAAATACCCCCTACATCAGACTTTTCAAGGGATGCAACTTTTGGACATCCAAAAAACAATCTAAATTCATGAAACTCTAACCTTAATGAGAAATAAAGGTGATGGATTACCAAAGGTATCCATTGTTTTTTAAACAACCCCCCATGGGTAATTAATCAACTTGAACTATGGTGTATATGCCTATTGTGAAGGCATGTGTCCTTCACATTAGAATAAATCCCTTCGTGGAACTTAGGTTTCCATGAGATAATTTTCCTTAATGAAACCAACCCCATGGGAACTAATACTTTAATATTAGGTAGGGATACCCTGTTTCACAAAATATATAACTTCTCAAGACGCTTTCCCTTCACAAGACCCATGTTATTCAAGAAACTATAAATATTTTTGAACCTCCAAACTTTGTGAAACCCATCCACCATGCATCTCCATAGTGACTCCTTTAAGAAATCAACCTTTCATAAAAGATGAGTTCCCAAGGACCCTGTACCCATCTAAAAATGGTTTAATAACACCCTGATCTCTCATTCAATTGGTATCATCAACCCTTGTGTCTACCCCATTTACTTCATGCATGGCCTAGACCATTATCTCACCAATTTCTCCTAAGAATAGGCACCCTAATTCATATATATACTAATCATAGGAACTCTAACATCATGACCCATGATTATCAATCCAAAATGGTAGTATTTATTCCATGCCATAACCAAAGGTTCATGATCAGTAGACACATAAGTCATGTATGTGGAATCATCCAGGGAAACTACCAACCTTTCCTAGTAGGGAGGTCTTATGTTGGATCTTCCTCTCCCACGTGGAAATTGTGTCTCTGGGTGTAGACCCCATGATGTCTACGATTCGTATCATAAAACCATATAACCCAACACCTAGTTGTATGACTTCAAAATGCACAAAAATATCCTCAACACATTACATTAAATTATGGTCTTATCCTGTGTGATGAGAACAGGATGCCCCATGTAGGACCATCAGGGGATGAAACCTTCTACCCCACCATGGGATGATCCTCCTCCTTTAGGAAGCCTCTACATGTAATCCCTACATCAACTCTCTTTGATTCTCCTTCCAAGACATGATAGACTTTATCGTATGACGTTAAACTGCATGGACCAGTCTTGTCACGTGATCTTAAACTATGAAATTTAACAACGTGGGTTTTGATCCCTTTATCCTAATGGGGTATGTAGGAAACTTCCACGAGGTTCAATCTAGACATCTCAACAAACATAGGATACCTCCCTAAGTTTCAATCCCGACTCCCCAACACCACCAAATCCGTATGTCCTCCCTATGGAATACAACAATCCTCACATGTTATTATCTCCCTCCTATGGATACAATTAACCAAACCCTCAAGTGGCATCATCTTCAGGTGTGATGATCTTTACCCCTGATACACACTTAACCAAACCCTAAAGTTTGATCATCTCTCCCTTAGGGACACACTTAACCAAACCCTCAAGTGTAATCATCTTCCCCACTGAGGACACACTTAACCACCCTTCTATCCCCTTAAGATGTTAAACTTGTGATCTACCTATCCCCACAAGATGTTAAACTTATGACCTGCCTATCCCCAAAATTCATTAAACATATAACCTAATTATCTCCAAAATACATAAAAATGTCTGACCTATATGAAATATTTACCCCACATAAAAAACATGGGATGAACAGGGAGAAACCTTCAGAAGTCTTCACCCCTAGCATCAACCACCCATCGACCGACATAGGATGAATTGGGTTCCACACCAAATATACCTCATATTTAAGATTCATTTAACCTCAAAACGGGAAGACATTACAGGTTCCCAACATTCCCAATGTCCATAAATTCTCAAACATGACCAATGTTACTATCTACTCTAACCACAATTTTATTCCTTATCAAGACAGAAGAAGCATAATTAACCAGTTTCCATCACAAAATGGCATTGGAAATGAGTTTCATGAACATGAATTTAATCTATAAGGGAGACACGGATTAGGAAATGATCTTTAATGAGGAATCCATGGAAGGAGGAATCGGCATCCCATCATCCTATTTCGATCAAGGATCCAGCATCACCAACCATAGTAATGGAGGTTTCCCACCTTTGTAAAGAGGTAATGCTAAGAGTGTACAACACAATGCATGCACATTGGTGAGAAAGCATTGGAAATAAACACCTAGTATTTGGGGATAATAATTAACATTCTTAAATATTGTTCATGATATAAGAAAAATTATATAACTAATATCAAATAAGATACTTCAATATTTGAGAATACATGTCACCACTCCAACTTCATTATTCTATATTCAATCCCTTTGTAAAACCAAAATGGTCATCATGAAAATTATATATATTTGATCAGAGTGATCAATTATTCATATGATGTATAAATCATGATACATTTTTTTCATTCTATAACACCTTAGGCTTAACCTAGGTCATTCATGGTCATTATCCAAATCCTTCATGATGTTTTATAAAGAGTTCATGAATTTCCTAAGAATATCTCCTGATAGTGTCAAATCAGGTGTGCAGAAAGACCCATTATCATGCACCAGGTGATGATCAAGTCCACCTAGATATTCCTCTTGTGGAGTTATTACCCCTAGGTATAACTATGCTCAATCCACATCTACTTTTCGTATTTAGAAAAGGATTATTTACTAGTAAAATTGCTCTCCTTTATTTACCATAACATAGGACATTCTCCTATACTTAGGATTATCCAGAGGGTTCTCACTAAAGTTTTATTATCCTAGTTTCCAAAGGTTAACTAATCATTTTATATGATACCAACTATAAAAAACCCAAACATTTAATATATAAATATTACAACTTAATAAATGAATATTCATTACATAACATAATGATCCATGCCAGAATCATTTAGGTCTAGTGCCTTTGGAAACTTGGATACATAAAAAAATGGTTCATAGGTGAACTAAATCATCTCCCACTATGTTATTAATAACTAGAACCCTTATTATACATATCATACATAATAACTTGCTTCATAACCTGGTGAAAAGAAACATGAGAAAGGGTGAGCTTAGATGCCCATTAAGGGTAAACAAGGGAGATATCAACATAATACGGGCATAAGGGTATGATAATAAGAGAATAAATTTTTAAAACCATACCCTTCATATCATAGAACATAAACATGATTCATGGAATAAATTTTTTATGTCCATAAGACATGAATAATAATGGAATCAAAGAACATGATCCATTAGAGCATAATATTGGCATAAAACATAAATTTTTGGCATACACATAAGCATAGAAAATCATTTCCTTGGTATTCAAGGATCATTTCTAAAATTATAATAGTGGAATGGGTTCACTCCCCAAACCATAATAGTATTAAAGGTTCACAACCAAGACTATCATATCATAAAAATTCCCCTACTTAACTGGTTTCACTCCCCATTCCAATTGTATTTATCTCATAAGATATCAATATTTAACAAATATATTGGATGGAGATATAGGTCACAACCATCATTGGTTATAATGTGACCATAATCCTTGTTTATAACATAACCACCATCATTTTTTATAACATAAATATAATCCTTGTTTATAAAATAACCACCATCCAAAGTTATAACATAACCATTGTCCTTGGTTATAATGTAGCAATCATCCTTGGTTATAACGTAACCACCATCCTTGGTTATAAAAAACCACCATTAAATGATTAAAACCATACATAGGTGTTCCAAAAGATCATAAAACATTAATAATATCATAACCCAGGAAAATAAATTGGTTTCATAGACATTTCATCATAGATTAACCCATGGAAATAAAACAAGTTTCATAAACATTTCAATATTTCATTATAGCATAACCCATGGAAAAATGAACAAAATTCATAAAAATCTTGTCACCGTAAACATAAACCATATAGAGAAAGGATAAGGATGGTATCCTTGTATCATATCCCCAATAAATATTAAGTAACATCAAACAATGTCATCTTAGATGGAAAATGATTTTGAACGATCACTTGGGACATTTCTTGAGGAAAAATTACATTTTCACTTTAAAAATAACCTTGTTAACACTAAAAGCTCACAAAAAATTTTGAAAATACATTTATTTGAAAATTTGAAAATTATAAATTAATCTTTGAATCATTTAGTGGTCATGATGGTGGAAAATACCATTCATTTCATACACATTAAAACAAATATTTCTTTTCACATCTTTGGTAAAAAGTCAAAAGTAGCTTATTCAAAAAATGATAAGAAGATTCATTTTAAACCATTTCGCAAATAATAAAACATGGGTAAAATTTTATTTAATAAATAATTGTATAATTTTAGAATGTTTATTTAAAAAAAATTAGGAAACATGTACATGGAAGAAATGTATTTTAAACTGAAGAGATAAATAAATTTGTTTTTTCTTAAAAACATTATTTTCGAATCTTGTGTGCATAAAGAGGTTAAAATGAATTGAAAACATCTATATTTATAAAATAACCATATTATAATAAAATTCGTGATTTTATTTGGAGATATATCATAATATTTCATCATCGGAAGCATAATCATAAACAATCTCGATAAATAAAGCGATTATAACATATAACTCTTATCAATTTTGTAACCTTTGAATCATAAGCCCCATAAAATAATAATCATAAAATTAAACTTTAAATATCATAAAAATAAAAATATTTATGATATTACATGTAAAATTGTCAGTATATACACCACAAAAAATTAATGAGTGGTGAATATGGCATATGTCTCCCAAAAAAAGAGAGACTAGAAATCCCTTACCTACTTTGGTAACTTTTTAATCATAAGCACCATGAAACAATAACTTTAAATAACACATTAAATATATTTAGAATAAATAAATTTATGATATGAAATTTAAAATGGAATGTATATACACCTCAATAAATAAGTTAGGTGCATAATATAACATATGTCCCAAAGAAGACAATTTGCGACAAAATTCATCTACCATAAGTCTCAACTTCCTTCAAACACATTTGAAACTCCTATATAATAAATATAGGTTTATTATAAATCTATTAAAGAACCTTAATCATATATATCATACTATATAATATTTACTTACAACCTTTTATTACCTTTTTATTAACAATTTTCTTATTAAAATCACGTTTCGGGCAATAACTGTGTTGTTTTTCATGTATGTTTTGATTTAGTATTTTTAGTATGTTTACATTGATCATGGTTAAATAATATAAATAATTTTAACCATGATATAAATATCATATATATTATTTACATATTTATTTAGATTAGTGCATAAAATTTATATATGTAAAATGAATTACATTGTTTATGGAGACGATAGACCGTACGTAAGCATGAATGTCATTTCCATTTTCTTGATGGAAGAAACAGAAGGAAGGTAAATAATATATCAACTTTATTGAATAATTTTTAGGTAATATTTATGACATATATTCATTAAATTTGTCCCTATTACTTTACATTTAAATCATAAGTGAAAAAGGAATCACATCGCTTCGCGAGGCGGTAGTCCGTCATGCACACGAGCGGTGTTATCGTAAACCCAGGGAATGGAAAGTAAGAAGTTATATATTATACTATAATTATAGTAGTATAATTATTTTATAAATATCATATAAAATTTTTAAATCCCTCGTTATATCTATCCATGAAAGGTGGTGATGCAAAACAAATTAAATCAGTTCACGAGGCGGTAGTCCATCGTACACATGATCGACGGTTTCATTTACCATTTTCTAGAAGAGGAGATGGATATAGGTTATTACATTAAAATAATAATATCTCAGTATATGTTTGATATTATTTTATTATATAATCATATTTGAATAAAATTTAAATGATATGGAAGAAGAAGTAAAACAAAAATACAAGTTTAATAGTTTCACCTCTTCTTTGCAGTACCTCTTTAGGTTTATACCTAAAGACATATTAGGATGGTTTACTAATAAAAATAAGGAATTTGCGACGTAGGAAGGAAATAAATGAATTGATTTGGGTATTTATTTTACAATATGAATAGTTTTGGAAGTGTGGAGAGAAGAGGAGTGGGCATTCCCTTTTATAAGTGGGGGAGAGGACACACTTGGAATTTTTTGAAATGAAAAAGGTATACTCACATTTTAAACAAGAAAAAAGGATCCAAAATGGATCATTATCGAACCTTATATGAGTAAAGGTCTAAATATTTTCATAAAATAGTAATTGGAAAAGTTTTATAACATTTTGACTCTTATCTTTTTAGTTTAACCCTCCAATAAACTCATTTTAACATTAACTACGGTAATTAATTTTTAATGTTTTTACTATTCATTTTGACCAAAAAATAATTTGACCATATAATATATTATTAATTATTATTATTGAAAATATGGAATCTATTTTTCAAAATTATATTCACATAAGTGGCACAATTTAATCTAAAATTAAACACGTAGATGCGATGAAACAGCTATTTTCCAAAGAGAAAATTTTCATAAGTATAGAAAGTTTTCATATAAAAATTCAATATCTAATTGATTACATTAAATTAGATTAATAAATATATATTTGAATTAATTTTACTTTTAAAACATTTTATAGAAATCCGTACCTTTGAAATTTCCTTAAATGAAAAAAGATAGTTTTTTAATAAAAATCAATATTTTTCACTATTTATCAAAAAATTAATCTTTGCTAAAAATTCACTCAAATATAATTTTGACATGTAGATTTAAAAAATTATGTTAATTTTTTAAAATAAATTTTCTAAAATTGTAAAAAAAATATTATTTTTATTTTTATATAAAGAAATATAAATCATTTTTTTGAGAAAAAGGTATTTTTAAAGCGTATAAGGACTTTACTAAAAATTAAGTACATATTTATAAATATATTTTCCTCATATAAATCCTTTATACTTAGTTTTAAAAATATAATTATTCATACTCTTACTTCCAAATTTAATAAAAAATTTATAATGGTCAAGTTTAAATAATAATATTAATAGTATATCACAATACTTTAAAAATCGATGTTTCGTGAAAATCAAGATATCGAAGAAATTTAATTTATTGAAAAAAATCATAAAACCTATTAGGGTGTTATACCGCCAATAATGTGTCTACTAAATTGGGAACAGCCATTCGAGCTAGGCAGTTGGATTAGTCCTTTCTTAGAGACTTGAGGGCATACCACAAGTCATTATATATTCCTCAATAACCTTATATGATGTATTGTTTCAAGAGTTCAACTTGGAAATCAAAGATAATAAGGGCGCTAAGAACCATGTGGATAATAACTTTAGTAGACTGTACAATATAGCCAAAGTGAATATTTATTCCTACAAACTAGTGTCAGATGTTATACCATGGGAGCATCTCTACTTGGTTGATGGTTAAGTGACATGTTATACTGATATAGTGAACTATTTGGTAAATTATAAAGTCCCCACCCACTTAAATCCCTATTAAATTCAAAAACTAAAATATGAATAAAGATTTTACATTTGGGAAGATCCATTTTTTTGGAAAATTTTCAATGAAAAGGTGACAATAAGATGTTTTCTTAAAGTGTGAAATTTAATCTTTTTTGAGTTTTATCACACTCTATCTTTTAGAGTCCACTTTGGACCACAAAAGATAGAAAATAAAGGTTTAGAATCTAGAATATATTTTCTAATTTTGTTAAAATATACTCATGAATTTTTCAAAATATGTACAAAATATCTACTTTCTTGAAATATTTCAAAGAGACAATAAATTTCCCAAAAAACACTTAGTTTTTTAAAACAAAAAATTTAAGTATATGAAATCTATTTTATGGGTCCTTTTACCATGTCATTTAGAAATTCATATATCTTACTTGTATTGTATTTTTTTAAAATGGGTTGAATCCAAATACAAAAAAACTAATGGTGATAATGTTTTTATGTTTTTTTTCATAGCTAATATATATGGTAGGTTTTTAGTTCTCAAAGGCATCATTAGTGATTAAGGGACTCATTTTTTTCAATAAGATAATTGAGGTTTTACTAATAAAATATAGAGTGCATAATAAAACATCAATACCCTATCATCCATAGTCCAATGTCCAAGATGGGGTGTCTAATGGGGATATTAAGGTAATTTTGGAGAAAATGGATAAATCCAATAGGGAGGTATGGATCCAACTATTGGAATATGCCTTATGGGTTTATTTATAGGTTGATTTATAGGAAACTTTGTCACTTGCCTATATAATTTTAATACAAAGAACACTAGGTTATGAGATAGATGAATATAAACCTAGATATAGATGGAAAAGAGAGAATATTTTATCTACAAGGGTTAGAAGAAATTAAAGGAGAGTCTTTTGAAAATTTTAGATTTTACAAAGAAAGAATGAGGGTGGATCATAACAAGATTATCCAACTGAAATAATTTTATCCTAAAGAAAAATTGTTGTTATATAAAATAAATATCAAGTTGATGATAGGTAAACTTCATTTTAGATGTAAAATTCTATTTATGGTCACTCATATATATCCTTTTGAAACTTTTCATATTGTAAAGAAATAAGAGGAGGAACCATTCAATATTAATGGGAATTGGATAAAGAAATTTTATGGGAACTTTCCATAATATCCAGTGGAGGATATCACACTACTAAAATATGTGTATTAATAAAGACCTTTAGGTTGTACGATTAATTAAAACTTATATTTTATTTTATTTCTAATTAAAATATTATTACATGTGAAATCTATTTTAATGTATTGAGGACACTCCATCATTTATGTGTGGGGGAGGGAACCTTGTAGTTTAGGATATTTAGTTTCAAACTTTTTAATTTTTTTTTTATTTTTCAAATTTTTTTAAATTTTTCCAAAAAATGTGTGTTTATTTTTCAATTTTTAGTATTTTTTTAAAACATGTGAGTTTAATAGTAATATTCTCTCAATATTTAAATCCATGTTAATATTGAGAAACTGATTGGACCCATTTTCTTTCCTTAGTTGAATGGTAAAATAAACTTGTTTTCAAATTCTAAGTGAAGTAAATTCATGTGAATCCAATTTTTTTTGAATATCATGTCAAGAAATACTATATTTTATATTAATCACTTAATTAAGTGGCTTATGAACCAATTTTTATATCTTCTTTATGATTCACTTTTTCTTAAAAGAATAAAGACATGCTTGAATAACCATAACTTATAGAGTAACCTATTAAAACCCTTAGAGCATTAAAAGACTTTGTATCCATGAATAACCTTGTTAATAATCAAAATTAGAATCCAAATATCCCTATTTACCTAGATCTATGGGCTGATGCATGATATATGTTAAATTTGAGTGTGGTGGAAGGGATAAAGTGAGATTTAACAAGTTATTTTCCATAATCTATCTGAAATTAATATAGAAGTGTTGAAACATTTATTTTTTTAGTTTTTGAGGAAAAATCGTAATGGGAAGAGTGGAAATTTTAAATTTATTTCATACAAGTTTTTCCATGAAATTCTATCAATTTTTTAAGTGAAAAAGTACCCCTCTTTATCTCTAAAACCTAAATCTACACTAAATTCTAGATTCAAATAATCCTTGATAGAATTTTAAAAGGTTAGGAATGAGGGAAGAAATTGATGATTCTAATAAAGTTATAAAGGATATTGATTCTCCATGAATCCAAGGAGGGTTTTGGATACCAATTGAAACTAAAACATGCCTAAAAAGGGATGAATTATGTAAAGTTTTAAACAGAAAAGCTACATGGAAAGTATTAATATTTCTATCTAAATAATATCCCTAGAATACATCATATGAAAGGAAAATACTTCTCACCTAGGGTAAAGATAAACCTTACACATATTGAATAAATTAAAAATTACCTCTCTGCCGTCAAGAGAAGAAACCAAGTAAAAAAAAGAAACAAATATTATTGTGAAACCTGATAAAGGAAATAGAGAGAGAAAAATTTTTTACTACTGAATTGATAAATTCCATGAGATATCCATGGATAATTATAATAATTGAATCTAAATTAGTGGAAGATAAATTTGATCAGGAATCCATTCTTTGAGGAAACTAAAAATCATGCATTTACCTTTATCGTAAAACAAAACATATTAAATTAACCTAATAAGATTTTCACAATAAGAACCTCTAACCTTAAGCCACATAAAAACTTTGATTAAGCCCTCATGATATGAAAAAATACCTTAATCATTGGGTGGAGGGAAATAAATTCATCAAACCAATGGTAAAACTTGTAGAGTCTTGGAATGAAAAAAAACTTTCTTGAAAATCATACTTGATTATTAAGTGAAATATTCCTTGGAAGGTAGTTATAACTGTTAATGAGAGGATAAAATAATTCATAATTAATTTAATGTGATTAATGAAGAAAATTGAATCAATATCCTTAAGGAGGGATTATAAGTATGAGTTTCATGATTTTGAAAAATGGAATTTTCATTATATAGTGATTGAATTTTAATTTTTTAATCCTTCTAAATTCACTTATCTGAAGTACAAGGGTTAAGTGTGGGGGAATTGACATGGTACATAAATTCATGATACATTCTTTATTTTTTAAGTAATATGAAATCCTTGCTACTGATTGTCCTTTGTCTTTCTATTATGAAGGACTAGAACCATGGAAGTTGAAATTGTATGTCATTCTTCATAAAAAAAACTATTGAGGGAATTGGTTGTGATTGAAGGATTATTTTGGATTCACCCCCCTCAAATGGGGCTTGAAGAAATGAAAAAGGCCCTATTAGCATAATCATCATTTAGGGGTTGTGTATGGATCATTTTTTCCTCGCATATGCACCAGACAAGTCCCAAAAAATCCTATGTAACCATCATTAAAAGTATATGTAATCATCTAGTGTTTCATAACCATGATGTATCCTTGTGTAACAATTATCCACCAATTTTCCCCTATATGATCATCAAACTAGTCCCATAAATGTATGTGTAAGCATGATACAAGACTTAGATACCTCAGCATAAGCATAAGTAATGTCAATGACATGTCTTCATGAGGATCATCTTCACTTTAAGATAAGTTTTTAGAATACTATGGGATTTTAATAATGGGAAAACATCCAGTGAAATTCCAATAGGAATGATCTTAATCCATGGTGGACAGTGCACAACATAGGATCAAGTTGAGGTGCATGGAATGGAAATAGGATCTAATATGATGTAGAGAAGTACCGATGTTATATAAGAGAAATAAAAATGATAAAAGGGGTGTCATTCTATGTGGTGATGAGGATGGTGATTAATGAAAGTTATAGGATGGAAAAATATATAGGAAATGGATGGTTTAAATACTCATAGTAAATATTTTATGTTTTTTTTGAAGTTTTGTGTTGAGGATTATGTCGCATGTGTCCAAAGTCTAAGGTATGAATTTGAAAAGGTGATAATTTTATATGACTTCATAGTCAATTATCTTCCTTGTGGTTGATTCATTGAATTAAACCTCATGATCAAAGGTTTCTTTACTATATCGATCGTTCATTACAAGTGACCATGTGATGATTGATCACACATTCATTCTAATCGACTACACATTCATTCTGATGGACCGAACAACAAACCTCATGGTTGATTCATTGATTTTAACTTCATGTTTGATCCAATACTTTTCAAAAATCAGTATATGGAATATTGGGATCATTTTTCAAGGAATCATTGATACTTTAATCCAAGACCTTGGGAACCATGTAAGCATGCTTGTGATCAATTGGAGGCTAACACATGGGTCTAAGCATGAAAAATATTTCAATCAACATGAAAGAAGTAAGTGTATGTATTTTGTGGAAAATAAAATGGAAATAAATATTTTAATGTGATAAAAATAAAATATATACATTTTTAAAGAGATAATTTCATGGGGTTTCACTAGATGAAAAGAAAGTAATTCATGGATCTATAAAAAAATATATTGTGAGAAAAGGAGGGGAAATAGATGAACTCATGTGTGACTTCTAGATATTTTGTTACCATTTTTATTTTCTTTTTTCTTATAGTTTTGTTTTCAGATTATTTATTTTTCTCTTTTCACTTATTCTTCCATTCACATAGAGGGATAAGCTCTGACTAATCAGGGTAGGGAAGGAAAACCCATTTGTAATTCTTAAGTTTGTGTACTTTATGGAATAAAATTATTTCTCACTTCTATTAAACTGGTTTTAAAATTCCAATAATAGTTGTTATTATCAAGTGTAATTGAATTTGGTTTTGGATTTTATTTAATGATTATTTATTCGGTTGATGATCTTTATCTCCCTCCACCTAGTTTTGGTCAATATTCAATGGAATAGTCTAGAGTTAAGTGGTGATGTGCTCGGTGATTTTCAACATTGGTAGAAGTGGTAGTGGAAACTATTGGATATTTATAAAGATAAATACTCAATTGGTTATTTCTTAATTTAACTATGAGGTTCCAAAAAAACACTTGTACACATAGGAAGGAGAGTAGACCAAGATAAGATTTCAGTCAGGAAAATTTTCACCATCATCATTCGATCAAGGGAGATAGGGGATGCAATTGTGGATTCTATCTCTTACCAGTTTAGTAGAAGAAGAATGGATAATGTGAGGACTAGGATAACAGTACATTAAGTTAATCCAAACTTGACCTGATCACCATCTCAAAATTAGTTATTTTCAAATCACTATTTCATTTCCTTATTTAGTTTTAAAAAACAAAATCATCTTAAAAACAAAACTTGTTTCTCTAACCGATAAGTGAAAATAGGTTTATATCACTCCTCTCTAGAGAAAACCTAGGTTTATATTAGACCCACTAGGTTAAATACCCTAATAGAGGGGTGAATCAGGGTATACAAAATGAAAACACTCCCCTATTTGGATATTTTTTCATCATTAAAAAAACACTATTATCTCTCCTTCCTATAGAAATGTATGAGTGTAAATGTAAACATGCACAAGAAATAACAATTTTACTTGGTTCACCCTTAAATGGGTTAGTATAAGGAGTATACAAAGACAATTTTCCAATGTAAGAAATTCACTATAGAACACTGTTATTACAATGTTTGAAGTGGACTCATTATACTTCTAAGTTTTCAACCAGTCACACTTTGAAATCTCACTGATCACTCAAATAAAGTGTGTACATTATTCCTCCATAATATTCTCCTATTTATTTCTTGAATCAATATTATTTAAACCTCATTTAGTGTTTCATGAAGCTATACTTTCATCTACATGATGAATATCAATTTACCACAGAATTTCTAGGAAATTACTTCTGGATTTCACAAATTTCACTATTGCATAACCTCTAAAAAACTTTCATGCAACTTCTTAACATTCACACAAATTTTCATTTTTTCATGGAACTACAAATTTTTTAAAACTTTCCAGTTTACTTTAGAACTCCAAACTTTCAAAAAAAATCTCTTTTTCACGTAACTCACTTGGTCATATAAACACATGTCCCTTTTATTTATGAAAATAATTTTTTCATAACTTCATAATGAAAGAAGAACCTTCATAGAACACTTACATGAATTCAAAGCCTTGATATTCTCTAAGGATTGGACACTGAAAATTAGGGGGTAGCAGCCTATTTATAGGCATTTCTGACCCTTTTAACAAATTCCTCATCATCCATCAAAATTTTTCATAACTTTCATAGTTTAGTAAACTTCAATAATTATACATCTCCTTTAGCACACAACTCACTTCCATTACACAACCTTCATCTATATTTATTGGGATCACACAACTCTGTCTACTTCATATAACTCCAAATTTTAAAAAATCATAGAACTTTTTCAAAACACTTTCCTTTACCACATTTCATTAAGTCACACTTGAAACTTCAATTTCACACAAATTTGAGAAATTATTTTACCTTTTCACACAAATGTTTCACTTTAGTTAATCTTTCATTTTCCTCAAAAAAACTTTCCCATTCCACTAAATTTTAAACCCCAAAAATTTGAAAAAATTGTAAAATTCCATAACCATATACATAAAACTTATTGAACACCATCTAGAGTGTCCATACCTCAATGATACTTTTTCTTATATAGCTTTAACCTATCTCTTAGTATATATTCTTTAAGACCATATAGGTCTCCACTATCCTGGAGCTTTTTCAATGTGTTTTTTCAACAACTGTGCTAGAACTCCACAACTAACTTTTACAACCATATTTTTCAATAAATATGACCAACCCAAAAACACTATAATGACTCCTTAAGGGATTTATTCCTAATATATTACCATTATTACTACATTTAACCTAGTAAATAATTGATTTTTTACACCCCGTGATAAGTATTGTCGCTATTTTTATGGGATATTTGGACATAAAGATTATAATTCTTGGAAAAAACATGTCTATGCCATAGAAAAAGTATTAGTTGAGGGGGATACACCTTTGAATCAAAGGAATAAATATATGGAATGATAGAAAATTTCAATGAAGAATAAATCTAATGTTAAAAACACTTTTACATGGAATCAATTTGGAAACCTGAAAGAAACATTTGGAAGTTATGCCCCACTAGGACACTGCGTAGAAAATTGTATGGTTTCATTACCAAGTTAAATATCATATGTCAATATAGAAAAGGAAGCACAAAAATTAAAAGTTAAAGAAAATTCATTGCTTGTGAAAGTATCACTGAAAGCTAACTGAAAAGGTAAGTCATGGATTATTAATAGAGGATCCTCCTCACATATAATGGGTGATGTTAAAGTTTTGGGAAACTTAAAAGAACATAATGGAGGATCCATTAATTTTTTAAATGATAGTTCCTTAAAAATAAAAGGAAGTATCACAACTGTTATAGATTATTAGATATTAAATTCCAAAGAATTTCTATTTTTTGATCGACTTAAACATAAATTAATAAGTGTAAGTCAGTTGTGTGATAATGGAAATCAAGTGGTATTCTAGAAAAAAATCATTATCTAGTGATTTAATAATGGAAAAACTATTTTTGATGGAGTAAGAATTGAAGGAAATCTGTTTCAGATTGTAGATTTGATTAGCCCATGTAACCTAAGTGAGAAATATAAAAAATAGTTATGGTATATAAGGCATGATAATATTGGATAATAGAACATGAGAAAAATATGAAAGTAAGAAGTTGTGATATATTTACCTCTACTGAAAAGAGAATGAACCATATTTTATAAAGCTTGTCATAAAGTTAAGATGATTGAAGTAAAATGTAAAATGGTAAAAATTCAATCCACCAGACCTCTTGAACTCTTACATTACAATGTATATGGACTGATGAGACATCAATTAACCATGATTGATCCATACTTTATCATTTTTATTGATGACTTTACCTGGATGACTAGTGTTATTTCTAGGAAATATAAATATGATATTATGGAAATGTCTAATTTTTATAGAAGGGAATATGAAAAAAAATTAGTGAAAATATCTTGAAGATTAAAAGGGATGTTAATACCACTTGAATATAGAACATACCCTATAGGATTTGGTACAAGGGTTCAATAGCCCTGCTGCTTGATCATAGTGTGATGTGGCATGGAAAGTGAGGCCATGTTGTAATCCTAGGTCCTTCAGCTTGTCCAGTGATATTTTGTTTTAGTACCTACACCTAAATTCCCACATTGGGTGTGGGGGAGTGTTAATCATGGATTATAAGTCCTATAAATCCCCCCACTATAATTCCTTTTCAGAGTGTAGTGGTAAGTGAGACCTACTGAAAGAAAATATGTGTGGGTTATGGGGGAGGGGTGTGCCTAAATGGGATTATACAATTGTGTCAGAGGGTAGGGTAAACTGCATATCCTTAGGTAATTACCTGAGTTTGAGATTGTTAGTCCCACTTGAATGCAACACATACCCTATAGAATATGGGATAGGGGTTCAGCAGTCACTCTATAGTGGCCCGAGATTTTTATACATAGATATTAAATCTTTTTAGATGGATATTTAATAAATTAAAAAAAACACATTCTTGAGGACCATAATAGTTTAGTTCATTTTGAAACTTAGAAAATAATCATCTAAACTCATGAAATATCTTAAATTTCACCCATAAATATCTTCCTATTTAATACTCTTCATAATAATACCCTACTAAAGACTTTCTTAATAACCATGAGAAAGAAAAATAAGAAAGGGTGAGCTCAAATTGTCATTAAGGGTAAAAAATGGATATACGTAAGTATAACATGAGTATAAGGGTATGAGAACCTAAGAATAGCATTTGAAAACCACACCCTACATATCAAATATAATAATCTTGAGTCATGGAATAAATATTGGAAGTTCATAAGACATGAATCATAAGGGAATCAAAGAACATGATTCATGAGAGCATAACATTGGAATAAGACATATATTTGTGGTATAAACATCAAATTATAACATTGTGAACATTGGTAATTTGAAACAGGTTCACTCATTAAGTTAATGACATGAAATTAGGACCTTGAATAAACTTATGGATAAGCAACCAGGTCCACACATGACATTATGGACATGAAAGGTAGGTCCATGAGTAACACTCTAAACATGTAATCAGGTTTAGGCATAACATTGTGAACATGTAATGAGTTTCATTAGTAATATTGTGAACTTGTAATTAGGTTCACACATAACATCATGAACATGTAATCAGGTTCATGCATAATATTTTGAACATGTAATCAGGTTCAAGCATAACATATTCACTCATGAGTTATCCATATTTACCAAATGAATTGGAGGGAGATATAGGTCACACCCATTACATAATGAAAATCATGCACATGTGTGACACAAGATAATAAAATATTAATTATATCATAACCCATGAAATGGAATGGGTTTAATAAACATTTCATCTTATCATAACCAATAGAAAAGGGAAAGGTTTTATAATTATTACAATATTTCATCATAGCATAACCCATGTGTTGGGCATGTATTGTCTCAACAATACTCAATAAATTATGATGATTTTGATGCTCACAAATACACTTGTTTGTTTTCTAATGAAGTTTTCTTGAGTGAGTTTTCAAGAATTTATATATGGGTTAAAAAATTAACATTATGGTAATTACTCTAGAAACACTATTTCAAACCCTATATTCGTAGAATGAGTGCATGGTTTATCAAACCTCTGTTACGCTGGAAAAGAAAAACACTTGCGTATGATATCAACCCTATATTACGCTAAAAATTTTTCCTTTGTGTCATAATCCTTAAATTTAGAGGATTGAAAAATGTATGGATTATAAACCCTACATTAGAAGTTGGTATTACTATTCATCAACCCTGTGTTCGGGAATTTGAATGTATGGTTAATCAATGCTACGTTAGGGATATTATGCTAAAAATTTGAATTTATGGATTATCATCCCTACGCTAATTTTGTTCCCTATGTAACATGAATATGAAATTTTGGTTAAGGAACCATACATTGGTAGGAACTCCAAGCAATGCAAAGAAAACCTACACTATATAGTTCAACCCTACGTTGTGTTTACAACGGTGAGGTTTTTGAAGCTGTATTTTTAATCCGAGATTACTACAATGATCGAATCAGAATTGAAGACTAATTCAAGGATCGTTATGATTGTTTCAAATAATTTTATTCATCATAGAAAATCACTCATGTTTCTAAGGGAAGTTTTGACTCCCCTGGTCAATTGGAATTTGAATTTCAACGATCAATCAGGATATTCTTTTGGATCTGGAATACCGAAGAAAGCTATTTGTTCTATATATTTCTTCAGAGTATCTCTTTAAAAATATGTTTGTGATAAGAAATTCACATAAGTGACTATATTATTAAAATTACCTTTTATATTATTGCTACAATGAATGGTCAATTATGAAATAATCTACACTTTAGAGATATACATGTCCAATATTTTACTACTGTAAGATTACTACTGCTGTTTAATTACTACCTTATTGAAGATAATTTTTCAACAAGGATTATTTCAGAATGCTTCATTCTTTAAGATATTATTTTTTGAAGATAAAGATTCTTCAATTATTAGTTGCTTTCTACTGTAACTGTGAAGATCAACTTGAACCTTTGAAATCAATATTTTTATTTATTGGAGTTTCAACTACTCATACTCAGTTGTGGTGGAGTATCATCTTCTTGATCTAAGCTATGGATAACTGGTTCTCTGTTATAGAACCAGATGGATTTTTTATTAGTCTTGTTGTAAAGGTGTCAACTACCTACACTCAGTTGTGAATTCATGGTTTTGTGATAAGAGGGCCATTATAGTAAAATTTACCAAGATCATAGAGAGATTTATTGATAGATTAGACTAGGGGATATTTGTGCCCTGAACCACTATTAAAAGTTGTGTTTTATATTTCTATTTATCCACTATATATTCTTTTTACAGAATTGAACACTACATATCCATATAAATCACATTGGGTGCCAAAATCTATAATTGTGGAAGCTTTTTGAAAAGAAAAAACTCACCCCCCCCCCTCTCTTGTGTAACTTTGTATATTCCAACCTAACAATTGGTATTAAAGGAGATATTTTTTTAAAGATATATCAAGTTAAAATTATAAATTCTATACAAAGATGGAAATGGACGATCTGATAGAAGGAATGTTTATGGTATGAGATCCGTATTTTAATGTTCAAAATTATAGATGCTGAAAATCTCGAATGATTATCTATCTGAAAAATCTTGGATTCAAAGTATACTTAAAAATCATTACTCCTTATAAGATTCCTGAGAAACCATAAACTTTGACTACTGAAACAGAAGCTAAGTATGATATCAATTATAAAGAAATGAATGCTATTATTTGTGGTCTTTGACTAGATAAATTCAATCATGTTTCATAATTTCCAACTGCCTATGAGATGTGGTAGAAAATTTCAGTTTCTTATAAAGTAACAGACAATGTTATATAGATGAGATATGCTATAGCTAAGCTAAAATTCAACACATTCAGAATTTTTTATAGTGAAAACATCACACAGGTGAATGGAAGGATTACATAAATTATTAACAATATTATAGCCTTAGGTTAACCCATCAAAAAATCTAATAAATATTTTAAAGTACTAAGAGTAATATACTTTAAATGGAATGGAATATATTATGTTATCCACCAATCATCACCTATTAAGGATCTGACATTGAAAGAATTAATTGGGACACTAATGATGTATCAAACAGAAATGTAGGCCAAAGATGAAGATCATAAAATTATAGTAAATAAGGAAAATATTTCTCTGAAGGTGACATCTCATAAGTATGGTAGAAGAACAAAGCAACAAGTAAAAGAAGAGAAAAATTTAGATTCCTTAGATTCTAAAATGAAATTGTCTCAACTAACCAGAAATTTCAAAAAAATTACAATAAGAAAAGAGTATTCATAAAATCCTTCAGGAAGGATGAATAAAAAATAAGAGAATTTTTATGCTATGAATACAATAAATTGGGTCATATCATACCTGAATTTCCTCAACTTAAATTTGAAAGAAAAATTCTAGAAAATAGATATCAAAAAATACGAATTCTGAGCACAAAAGAAAAATAGAAATGAAAGATACATGGATTGTTTCCGAAGACTCCAACAGCCCTTTAATGTTTGACTTAGAAAAAAAATAAATCAAATCTAAAATCAAATATATTCTTCATGCCTGAAGAAGAAAATTTACAAACTTATTACTCTTCTAATTCTGATTCTAGTAGTTTCTCAAATGTTAAATTGGAATCCTACTATTCTATGTTAGATGAAAAATATGATTCTTTGTTAAAGAATAAAAAATCATTGAAAAACATTCATAATGTTGTTTTATGTGAAAGAGACACCCTACTAAAACAATATCAATAGTTGATTGAAAATTTCAACTAATCTACCTCAAAATATGTTGATCATGAAAAAAGATTAAAGAATTGCAGGATGAAGTGGAATATTATAAAAGTGATGCTCTTGTTTTTAAAAAATGAGAAAATATATTAAATTAGATTCTTAGAAATAATGTAATTAAAAAGAAAATATTTAGAATAGCAAGTAAGGGTGAGAAATCAAAATTATATAAAAATTATTTTGTGCCCAATTCTAAAAATGCTACCTGTTATTATTATAGAACAAAAGGACATTTCACTAATAATTTTTATTTGAGAAATCCTCAAGTTAGTGGTATTAAAAGATATTTTGTTTCTAAAAGTTTATCTATATAAAGTGATATAAATTATGGAAAAATAAATCATATCTAGATTCCCAGATCCTTTCTTCCTAACACTGCTGGACCCAAGAAGATATGGGTACCAAAACAAAAATTTGTTTAATTACTTTTTTAGGAAATAGGCCACAGAAAAATAAAATCCATATAGTATATAGATAGTGGATATTCTAGGAATATGAGTGGAGACTCAACAAACTTTCATACACTAACTCAAATGGATGGAGGACTAGTCACTTTTGGTGATAATTCCAATGGAAAATTTATTGGATTTGGAACTGTTAGAGATCCAAAGACTATCTCAATAAATAAAGTACTATATGTCCAAGGGATAGAGAACAATATAATAAGTATATCTCACCTCTATGATGATGGATTTTATGTTGATTTTTCTAATAATTCCTGCTATGTATTTAAAGATAAGTTTCTTAAATTTATAGAACCTAGAACTAATAATGTTTATACCTTGGATTTGAATTGCTTGTGTAAACGAAAACTGCATTATTTAACTTCTAAGACAAATAAAACATGGATTTGGAATATAATACTTGGAAACTTTAATATATATTATTTACTTAAATTATCTATAAAAGAGTTAGTTTCTGATTTTCCTAGTCTCAAGTTTGACAATAACAGATTCAGTGACGCATGCCAATTTAGAAAACAACATAAATCTTCTTTCAAATATATTAATAAAATTTCTACATCTAAAACATTACAACATATCCATATAGATTTTTTTGGAACATAAAGAGTATAAATTTTGTCTATTAAATTATATTTTTATGTTTTAGTAGATTATTATTCTATATTTACTTGAGTTTATTTTCTAAAACTCAAAAGTGAAGTATTCACTATTTTTTTTGAAATTTTTTGTAAAAATTTTCAAAATTAAAAAGGTTTTAAAATAATATCATTGAGAAGTGATCATGGTAGAGAATTTTAGAATCAAGAATTCAATTTTTTTTGCTCAAATCTTGGCATTAAATACACCTTATCTGCAATAAGAACACCTCAAAAAATGGAATTTTTGAAAGGAGAAATAGAACTATTCAAGAAATGAAAAGGACTATGTTGGATGAATACTGTCTTCCTACCTATTTTGGGGCAGAAATTGTAATCTCATTCTGCTATATCATGAATATAGTTTTAATAGGGCCTATTTTAAAAAATACACCCTATAAACTTTGGAATCATATAAAATGTAAAGTAAAATACTATAAATTTTTTGGATGTAAGTTTTATATCTTGAATACTAAGGAAAACCTTGGTAAGTTTTTTCCAAAAGCTGATGAAGGAATATTTTTGGGATATTCTGCTACCTCTAAAGATTATAGAGTGTTTAATAAAAATTCAAGGATTTTTGAAGAATCAGATCATGTGAATTTTAATGAAAATGACCATTTTATTGAAAAGAAATATCAAGCTGATGAAGTCATTGACAATTTTGAAATTATGAGACTTGAAAGTCCTAAAATTGATTTTGAAAATAATATTAATAAAATTCATTCAAGTTTATAAGAACATGATATTGAAGATCCTGAAAGTGTATTTCCTAGATATTCTATAATTTTAAAGAACCATCCTCTAGAAATTGTTATAGGGGACCTAGACATAGGAATTAGAACTAGAAGAAATATAGGAAACCTAATAGAATTTCCTACCTTTCTATCTCAGTTATAACCTAATACTATTGAAGAGGACTTAGAATATGAGAGTCAGATGCTAGAAATGTAGTAAGAGCTAAACTAGTTCAAAAGGAATGAAGTTTGGGAACTAATAGAATGATTGACCAATTATCCTGTTATAGGAACTAAGTGGGTCTTTAGAAATAAACAGGATGATCAAGAGATTAGAACTAGAAATAAATCTAGATTATTAGCTAAAGGATATAATCAGGAAGAAGATATAGATTATGATGAGTCCATTTCCCCTGTAGCTATACTATAATCCATAAGAATCTTTTTATCTTATGCATCTCATATGAATTTTAAATTATATTATATGGATGTTAAGTCTACCTTTTTAAATTTTTATTTAAAGGAGGAAGTTTATGTTGAACAACCACCTATTTTTGAAACTCCTTAAAAAACCAAACTCTGTTTTTAAACTTACTGAAGCCCTCTATGGACTTAAACAAGCACCTAGATCTTGGTATGAAATACTAAGATCTTTAATTTTTAAAAATAGATTTACTGTTGGATTGGAAGATCCAAAACATTTTTAAGAAAAATATTTATTCTAATATTTTATTAGTTCAAATTTATATTGATGATTTTATTTTTGGTTCAACTAATAAAAATATTTGTAATGAGTTTTCAAAATTAATGAAAAAAATAATTTGAAATGAGTATGATGGGAGAAAAAAAATTATTCTTAGGATTTCAAATTTATCAAAAAGATTATTGAAATGTTTTAAATAAAAGTACATATAATTGATTTATTGAAAAAGTTTGGACTTGAAAACAGTAAGACATATATAACTCCCATGTGTACAAATATAAAACTTGATTTGGATGAAGCTGAAAAAGCTGTAGAAAACAAGTTATATAGAGGTATGATTGGAATATTGTTATATCTTACTGATAGCAGATCATAAATTATGTTTTCTGTATGTTTATGTGCATTATTTAAATCAATTCCAAAAGAATATCATTTTACTACTATTAAAAGAATTTTTAGATATTTAAAATGAGATTTTTTTCAATATTTTTTTACCCCAAAACTTATGATTTTAATTTAATCTTATATTTATATACTGATTTTAAAGATTGTATATTAGATAGAAAAGCACCTTAGAAACTTGTCACTTTTTAAGAAAATATTTAGTATCATGGTCTAGTAATAAACAACCTTCAGTTTTCCTGTAGCAGAGGTAGAATATGTGTATGCTGGTAGTTGTTGTGCATAAGTATTGTGGATTAAAAATACTCTACTGGAAATTGGACTAAATTTTAATAGTATACCTATTTCATGTGATAATACTAGTGCAATAAATATTTCAAAAAATTCTATAAGTCATTCTCGAAATAAGCACATTTATATAAGGCATCATTTTTTAAGAGATCATTTTCTTAAAAAATATATATCTTTATAATTTATTAATAAAAAATATCAATTAGATGATATTTTCACTAAACCACTTCCTAGTGAAAGTTTTGATTTTATTAAGGGGGTGTTAAGATTATTTAATTTTAAACAAATGATTTATTTTATTTATTTATTTTAATATATATGTTTATATTTTAAGTACTTTATATATTCTATATAAACTTTTATCATTCTTTATTTTATTTAGTTACCTGTTAGTTATATTTTTAAAAGAATTTTATTTTATTTTTCTTTTTAAATTAAAAACTTAATGAATACATTTTCAATCGGCGGGAGAAAATCTTGTTCAGAGAATAAGGATTACTGTTAACATTCCAGATACTCTGGATGAAGCACCAGGAGCAGTTGTTCATGAGGCTCTAGTAGAAGATAATTTTGAGTAAGAGGATCACAATCAAGAACATAAAAGGGAAGATGTATCTGATCCTGCAAATCAATCTCTTATTATTCTTGATTCTGAATCTACTAGAGGAACTACCTTAAGAGACAGATCATTTGATAATAAAGATCCAAGTTTGGCCTTGATAGAAGTTCATAATAGGGAAGATATCCATGACCCTATCACTCAATCTTTTGAATCTTATGATTCTCATGTTGAAGACTTAGTTATGAAGTTAAATCTGTTGGATGCTCAAAACTTGTTTTTTAGAAAACAATTAGAAGCTGAGAAAAATAAGTTCGAATATTTCAAAAATTACAATAGTGCCGAGATTAGATTTTGAGGCTCAAAATCTCTATCTTAGACAAATCAAAGGAAAACTTATTTATATTGGAGACCTTCAAGAGTTAATCAGAAAAATGTATAGAGAGTCTAATTTATTGATAGATGAATCTATCAAGAAATCATATTTTGATGATTTCAAGATGATTATTGTAATATAATTTCAATCTCTCAGGGAAAGAAATTGAGAATCAACCTCCTTTCAACACACACCTCCAGACCTGATCAGAAGGTTTGAAGCTGTTACTTTAGTGCTATCTAATTTCAATGATAGACTGCACATTCTTAATCAAGTTAAGGATAAGTTGACTTCATTAATTCATTCATAAGAGGCTATGAATGAGTTTATAAAGGTTAATTTGGTTGAGAATCTAAAATTTGGTCAAGATTCGAAGACGCTTCTTCAACAGTGGTCATAAGTCTTCAACAACCATTTCCAGATCATTCTACTAAAGCTCATTGATATCAATGGTGTTTTCTAAGTCATTCCTAATCCTATTGAACCTTCTTCCTTTGATGATACTGATCATAGTCCCTCATTTTGAAGAAACAAATTTGTTAACTGTAGATTATACTCAATTTTCAAAACATTTGAATTTATTTTAAAGTCAATCTAGTTTATTCTTATTTAGTATTATTCTCTTATTTATTTTCAATACTTAACTTAAAATCATAAATTTATTTCTCTTATTAGTTTTTATAACTATTCATTTATAATTTAGTGCACCATTAACCATGGTTTATAACATTTATTCTTTCAATCCTTCTTTTTGATATCACAAAAACGGGGATAATTTTTATGGAATGTGAGAATATCTATGGGGGAAAATATTTACAAATCACAACTTTCCATTAGAAAAAATATTTAATTAACAAGTATCTATTTTACTTTATCGAAATAATACTGTGAAATTGAAATATCAAAATATTATCTCAATCTATTTTTGTATGTTTAAAAATCCTACATTTTATTTAAATTTTTTTATGGATTATGTTATGGGTTTTGAGATCGTAGGGGGGAGATTGTTGTTCATGTATTGTCTCAACAATACTCAATAAATTATGATGATTTTTATGCTCACAAATACCCTTGTTTGTTTTCTAATGAAGTGTTCTTGAGTGAGTTTTTAGGAATTTATATCCACATTAAACGAATTTAACATTACAGGGATTACTCTGGAAACACTATTTTAAACCCTATGTTTGAAAAATGAGAATATGGTTTATCAACCCTACGTTATGCTAGAAAAGTTAACTACTTTCATATGGTATCAACCCTACGTTATGCTAAATAGTTTTCATTTAGATCGATATCCTTACATTAGGAGTATTGAAAACGTATGAATCAAAAACACTACATTGGAAGTTGGTGTTACTGTTCATCAACCCTACGTTCGGGAATTTAAACGTATGGTTAATCAAAGCTACATTCGGGATATTATGCTAAAAAGGTGAACGTATGGATTATCATCCCTATGCTAATTTTGTTCCCTATGTTACATGAATATGAAAGTATAGTTAAGGAACCATAAATTTCTAGGAACCCTAAGCTTCATGAAGGAACCATATGCTATGTGAAGGAACCCTTTGCTATGCAGTTAAACCCTACGTTGTGTTTATAACGGAAAAGTTTTTAAATCCACATTTTCAATTCGAGATTGTTGCAATGATCGAGTTAGAATTGATGATCGAATCAAGGATAATTATGATTATTTCAAAGAATAGTATTCATTAGAGAAAATTACTCTTGTTCCTAAGGGAATTTATGACTCCCCTGGTCAATTGGAATTTGAATTTCAGGTATCACTCAGGCTATTATTTTGGATTTGGAATACCGAAGAAATCTATTTGTTCTATATATTCCTTCAGAGTATCTCTTCAAAAATATCTGTGTGATAAGTGATTAACATATGAAACTATATTATTTAAATTATCATTTATAGTGCTGCTGCAACGAACTATCAATTCTGAAAGAATCTACACTTTGGAGATATACATGTTAAATATTTTACTATTGTAAGATTGCTATTTCTATTTTGTTGCTACCTTATTGAAGATCATTTTTCAACAAGGATCAATTCAGACTATTTCATTATTTAAGATATTATTTTCTGAATAAGAAGATCTATAAATTGTCAGTTTCTTGCTACTAAAACTGTGAAGATAAACTTTAACCTTTGAAATAAATATTTTGATTTATTGGAGTTTCAACTGCTCGTACTCAGTTGTGGTGGATTATCATATTATTGATCTAAACTATGGATAACTGGTTCTCTATTATATAACCATAAGGATTTGTTATTAGTTTTGTTGTAAAGGTTTCAACTGCCTACACTCAGCTGTGAATTCATGGTCTTGCGATAAGAGGACCATTCTAGTAAAATTTACCAAGCTCACACTGAGAGTGATCAGTAGAGTGGACTAGGGGATATTTTTACCCCAAACTACTATAAAAAGTTTTGTTCTTTATTCTATTTATCTGTTTCATATTATTTTTACAGAATTACACACTGCATATCTATACAAATCACACTGGGTGTCAAAAGCTAGAATTATGGAATATTTTTAAAAAGACACAATTCACCCCCCCCCCCTCTTGTGTTACTTTTTATATTCCGACCTAACACCCTGTAAAAAGAATCAGATTTATAAGAATTTTATTATGGAATAACCCATGAAAAAATAAATGGGTTTTATAAACATATTTTCATCATAAGAATATACCATTTTGAGAAAGAATAAGAATAGTATCCTTGGATCATAACCCCAGTAAATAAAAAGTAACCTCAAAGGATTTCATCTTATATGGAAACCGATTTTGAAATATCACTTGTAACATTTCTTTTATGAAAAATAACTATTTTTGAAAATCACTTTTTAAAAAATAAAACATTTTAGAAAAACTTTTCTTTGAAAATAAACTTGAAAACTTATAAAAGAAGCTATAAAAACCATTTGAAAATTTTCTTAAGGAAAATATCCTTTCTACTTTTAATTTTTTGTAATATAAAAATTTATGATAACATTTTTAGAAAACATGGTTTGGGAGAAAAAATATTTTTGACCGAAAAGGTGATTTTTCTTAAAATGTACTTTTTGAATTATTGAGTACATAAAGAGAGGAAAATGAAAGTAAAACATACATTATCATGAAATAAATATAGTTGAATAAACTTAATCAGTTTATTTAGATATATATCATAAGATTTTATCATTGGAAGCATAATCATAAACAATCCCGATAAATGATGAGATTTAACATAGACCTCTTACCACTTTGGTAACTTTGAAACATAATCCCCATGAAGGAATAACATTAAATAAAACTTAAAATATCATGATTATAAATAAATTCATGATGTTACATCTCAAATGGGCTGTATATACAACTCTTAAAATAATATAGGTGTATATCGTAACATATATCTCAATGAAGGAAAATTGAGACAAAACCCCCTTACCGATTTGTTAACTTTTGAACCGTAAACCCCATGAAGTATATATCCTAAAATGGATATGTAAACCCAAATATTTTTCAGGATAAGAATCATAATATACATTCATGGCAAAAATATACAGTCCATAAAATAAATAGGTTGTGAATATGGAATGTGTCTCACAGAAGTAAAAAAGTTAAATGAAAATCTCTTACCACTTTAGTAATATTTTGAATCATAAGCCCCAATAAATAATAACGTTAAATGAAAATTTATATGTCATAAAAATTAATATATTAAAGATATAAAATATCAAATTTTAAATATATAAACCACACAAATGAAATGAGTGGTAAATTTATATATGTCTCCTAGAAATGAAAGAGAGACTATAAATCCTTTACCGATTTGTTAACTTTTGGACCATAAACCCCGTGAGAGAAAGATAATCATATGGATATGTAAAACCCAATATTTTTTAGTATAATAATAATAATATACATTCATGGTTATTATATATACCATATAAGATAAATAGGTGGTGAATATGGTGTGTCTCGTGGAAGTAAAAAGTGAGACGGAAATCCCTTACCATAAGTCTTGACTTCCTTCATACACGTTTGAACCTCCTATATAATAAATTTTAGTTTATTAAAAATATATTACAGAATAATACTTATATATATAATACCATATATTATTTACTTACTCCCTTTTATTAACCATTTATTAATAACTTCATGTTAAAGTCACGTTTCGTGTAATAACATCTTTGTTTTTCATATATGTTTTGATTTGTTATTTTAGGTACTCTTGAACATGGTTCCATTATATAAATAATAATAATCATGAAATAATTATAATATTTATAAATCATTTATATTCTTAATACTAATCATGTAATATGGTTTTAATTAATGAAGTATGTTATGATCATGGAGATGGTAGGTCGTGCGTAAGCATGAGTAATGTTTCCATTTCTCAACGATCATTATAGAATGAAGGTAAGTAATATTTTATCTTTATATAATTATAATAATATCATGAATGATATATTTTTTCTTTAAATTTACTTATAAATATCATCCATGTGGTTTGGTTATTTCAAGAGAGAGTCACATTGCTTCGTGAAGGCGGTAGTCCACACGTACACGAACGATGTTATCATATTTTAGTGAGTGAAAAGGTAAGAAATAAAATGATATATTATCATTTAAGAATGATAAATATGCAATTAATATAATAATTATTTCATTTAGATCCATATATCTATCTTTATTATCTTCCATGTAAAGCGTTAATGAAAATGAATCACATTGCTTCGCGAGGTGGTAGTCCGCCATACACACGAATGATGTTATTATATCCCTTATGGAATGGAAAGTAAAAAAGGTATATATAATATAATTAATAAATTGGTATAATAATAATATAAATATCATATATATAAATATATACTTTATTTCCATCATCATACCCAATCATGAGAGGTGGTAATGGAAAAAAATGACATCGGTTCGTAAGGCGGTAGTCTATCGTACACATGATTGATGATTTCATAACCCATTTAATGTTAGTGTAGATACTTGTAGTTCCTTAATTTAAAATAAAAAAAATCTAATTATATTTAATATACTGATTTTATTATATCATCAAGTTATTATAATAATTTAAGGAGTTGTAGGATGAAAAAAAACAAAAACGCTCATTGATGAACGTTGCCTCTTCTTCGGGTATCCTCCTTAGTTTTGCACCAAAAGCCTTACTTGGTTGGATTTATGTATAAAATAATGATTATAGGATGATATTATATAATTTTGGAAGTGATATGGTTGGGTAATTTTTGAACTAAAAGGGCTTGAAATTATGAAGAGGATATGAGAGAGGGTGGCCTTTTATAAGTGAGGTGAGTGGCACACTTGTAATTTTTTGAAAAATTCAATCATACCCACTTTTGTATCATGAAAAAAGCTTAAAAATGTTCATTATCAAACTAAGAAGAAATAAGGTCAAAATATGGCCATGAAACAGGTTTTTTACAAGTTTTTTGGTCATTTTTAACCCTTAACTACTTAGTTTAACCCCCAGTAAAAATATTTTTACCATAACCGTGATAAACAATTTTACTATTTTTACTATTAATTTTGGAAAAAGATTAAGTTGGACTTATTATATGATATAAATTATGATGATTACAAATATTTAATGCCTTTTTACAAATTCCAAACACATAATTTTAAAAAATTAATTTAAAATTAATTTCGTAGACGCTATGAGAATGCAGGTTTTTAAATAGAAAATGTTGAAATATTTGAAATGTTTTTATATAAAAATTTAATATCAAATTGATTAAAATGACCTAAATTAGATTAATATGTGTATAATTAAAATAATTTTAATTTAAAACCAATTCAAAATATAATTTAAATTTGTAAATAATTTAAATGAAAAGTCACTTTTCAATTAAAATTCAGTATTTTCACTATTCATCAAAAAATTAATCCTTTTAGAAAATTCTCAAAAAATCACCATAAGATAATTTTCATATGATGATTTAAAAAATTGATTTTATTTTATAAAACTTAATTTTCTAAAATTATTAAAAAATAATTCAAAAATAAGTGCGTGAAATGCCACAAAACCATTTAAAAAAATACAGTTTTTAAGTGTAAAATTGGATTTATTATTATTTATTGTATAAAAACAAATAAGATAAATTTTAAACATTTTATTGAATATATAATATATAATTTTCATTAAAAACATTCATAAAAAGTGTTTTTTTAATTTATTTGGGTAAAACATGTGTATGCATAAAAAATAGTTTTTTAGAAAAAGAATTTCTTTATTTTCAAATGGTTCTTATTTTCATTTCTAATTAATTGGTCCCAAAAAATCATCTTATATAAATGAGTAAAGAATATTTTCATAATTTAGTTAATCTTATTCATACCCACCATTCCAATGGTTATATGATAACTATCATTTTAAATAATAGTATTTTAATAATATGTAACATTTCATTTAAACTCAATGTTGGGTGTAACGCATGCTAAAATAGGTGTTGCATGTAATTCAATATATCCGAAAAGATAAATTAATATGGAAAAAAAAATTATAAAATCTCAATATGTTGCATTCTACCCCCCTTAAAATTAATTTTTTTCCTCAAAATTCATTACTTTGGTACCAATAATTGAGGATACTTTTGCGTCATTACATCTTCAGGATCCCACATAGCTTCCTCAAGCTGATGGTTTTTCAAAAAACATTGATAAGGTGAGTGGTATTATTTCATATCACTTTCTATGTTGATCCATAATCTCCACCGGTTGTTCCTCATAATAATGATCATGCTCTAGCAATATGACCTTGGATTTCAATATATGTGATGGAACAGTTTTGTACTTCCTCATGAGAGATATATGGAACACATATTGATCTAGAGAGATGTTCAATGGAAGCACCAAGAAATAATATTTGGTCCCAATATGAACAATAATTTCAAAGGGACAAATATTCCAAGGAATTATTTTTACCTTATTTCTTACATGGAGGGATTCATAGAAACACCCCCTCAACAACATCAAATTCTAGATCACATTAAAGATTATCAGTATAACATTTGGTATAATGTTTGTTTCTTTTATGTGTTACTGAATGGATCTAACCTTATCTTCTATATCATCAGATTGATAAGGTCCCAATAGATTTGTTTCTGAAACTTCATTCCATTACGTTGGAGTTTTACACGTATTTCCATAAAAAGATTCATAAGGATCCATCTGAATGCTTGATTGGAAGTTATTTTTGTAGAAAAAATAAACTTATAGGAAGGTGTTGATCCCAAAAACCTTTGAAATCCAAAGATCAAGATCTTAGATTATCCTCTACGGTTTGAATTGTTCTCTTATTTTGGCCATCTATATGATGAGGATACGTAGTGCTGAAACTCAACTCTATATCAAGATATTGTGGAAGACTTTTCCTTAACTTTGAGTTAAACTTCAGATCTTGATCAGTTATAATTTAATGTGGTACTCCATTCAACCTTACCAAGTTCTTAATGTATATCCTATAAAACTTATCCAAAGAGAAATATTCTCTGATATAGATAAAAATTGATGATTTCATATGATGATCGACTACAACCCATGTAGCAATATTCTCTTTAGATGTTTTGGGGAGTCCAATGATAAAACTCATGGTGATGTATTCCCATTTAATTTATGTTATGGATAATGGTTGTATAATCATTTTAGAACTTTATCTCTTAGCCTTAACTTGTTCACTTCATAATAATCAAGATATATACTCAGAAAAAATCTCTGTTTATATTTTCCCATCGAAATTAATCTTTCATATATGCTAGTGGTAGGAGTTATACTCTTATCACCCTTTGGTTGTGGGTTCAATCCTATCATCCTTACCGAATGCAATAAGTTATTGCCTAGATTTTGGGTTATCCCTTTCTCAAAACAATATTAATAAAACTCACAATTACCTTAACATCAGAAGATGAGATAAACCCTAAATATTACCAATACCTTTAATCATATGTCCATAAAAAGGCATTCCTCCTAAAAACCAAAGGTTTTTATTTCCATAAATGTCTCATAAAATATCCTTATTATTGATAAAATCTCATCACATAAAACCTCATGAGGGGGTTATAATACTTTGAACTTATTATCAACCTAAAAATTGAATACCCTTGGAGGAATCCATAACCCTTAAGTTAATCTTACATGGAGACATATATGCTTCCAAAAATAACATAATCCTTATATGTTTCATGATTCTTACAGCCCAATTCCATTGGGAAAATACTTCTTAAACATAATCCATGAATCCCAATACATAAATACTTAAATCCTTTTACTTAAATGATTAACATGAAACAGTTCCTTCCTTGGTCTAGAAGTTAATTCTTGTTTATGGAATTGAGATATATAATTCCCATGTTCCCCACACATATGACATTGAACCCATTAACAATTTTTCACTATATAATCATCTTTTTCACACAAAAAACATATTTCCCTCCATTTGAGATATTTTTCTAAGTTATTTTTTCCAACTTCTTGATGTGTAAGAATCTTAATCATTTATCCTCTATGTTCATTACCACAAAAAAAATTCAAAAGAGTTCATCTTCTTCTTATTTGAAACTTTAGGATTCTCACTAAAGTTTATGTTGTTAATCATATATCATTATAGCTAATTAGGAATAATCATAACACATATATCTCTATTCATCATCCAATTTAGTTTCCCATAGTCACCTAATTATCCATTAGATTTAGTGTTAACTTGATTCCTTCTAGTTCCATCCATTTACTAAAACAAAAATCATAGTGTGAGCAACACTAATCATAGTGGGCAGCCACATGATCATGAAAAATCACTTATAGGGTGTCTAAATCATGAAACCTATTTTTCAATCTATGACCCCTAAGGCTTAATCTAGGTCATTAACAATTTTCATCTATTTAAATCCTTCATGATGGTTTATAAAGAGTTTTTGAATTTCCAAAGAATATCCCTTGGTAGTGTTAAACCAAGTGTGAATTAAGGCTCATTGTCATGCACCAATAATGATCAAGTCCATCTCAATGCACCCTTTTTAAAGTTATTACCCCTAGGTACCTCTATGCTAGAGCCACATCCACTTGTTGTATCCATACAGGGATGTGATTTCTTGAAAACCACTTGCTCTATCCTTTATTAAATTCCATGACATTTTACTATACTTTCACTCATCCTTAGACTTATCCTTGAAGACATCTCTAGACATATATTTAGAAATAACACTAGGGATCTCACTAAATTTTTCTCATCCTATTTTCCAAAGGTTAACTAAACATTTCCTCTAATACCAAATATATAAACCCAGGATTTTCATACATGTATATTACATATTTTTAGATGAATATTCAATACATTACACAAACACATGCCTAAGGACTATAATAGTTTAGTGCCTTTGGAAACTATG
Source organism: Viscum album (assembly GCA_963277665.1). Lineage (NCBI taxonomy): Eukaryota > Viridiplantae > Streptophyta > Magnoliopsida > Santalales > Viscaceae > Viscum > Viscum album. Next base: position 1,934,438,721 of record OY728128.1, read on the forward strand.
AATGCAATCATCTTAACTCATGAAAGATATTCAATTTGTCCCATAAAGATCTTCCCCTTCAGTACTCTTCACAAACATACCTTACTTAAACCTTTATCTATAACCTAGGGAAAGGAATCATAAGAAAGGGTGAGCTAAGATGTTCAGTAAGGGTAAACAAGGGAGATATGTAAGCATAACATGAGAATAAGAGTATGATAATAGGAGCATAACATTTTAAAGCCACACCCTGTATATCAAAAATAAAAATCTTGAGTAATGGCATAAATATTGGAAGTTCACAAGACATGAATCATAAGGGAATCAAATAACATGATCTATGAAAGCATAACATTGGAATAATACATAGATTTATAGGATACAAATCAGCTTATAACATTGTGAACAAGTATAAATAGAAACAAGTTCACTCATTAAGTTAAGGATGTGAAATAAGTACCTAGTATAAACTTATGGACATGAAACCAGGTCCACACATAACATGTATACACGAAATATAGGTCCATTCATAACGTTGTGAACATGAAATCAAGTTTACATATAAAATTGTGAACATTTAATCAGTTTCACTTATAAAATTGTAAAAATGTAATCAAGTTCACGCATAACATTGTGAACATGTAATCAGGTTCACACATAATATTGTGAACATGTAATCAGTTTCAAAAATAACATATTTACTCTTGATTTATCTATATTTACCCAATTAATTGGAGGGAGATTTAGATTACACATGTCGCATAATGAAAATTATAAACATGTGTGCCATAAGATCATAAAATATTCATCATATCATAACCCATGAAATGAAATGGGATTCATAAACACTTCAAATTATCATAACTTATGGAAAAGATACATTTTTCAAAATTTTTTCAAAATTTCATCATATCATAACCAGTGGAAAAAATAAGTGGGTTAGATAAGAATTTTATCATGGTATAACCTATGGAAAAAGAAACATGTTTCATAAACATATTTTCATCATAAGTATAAACCATTCAGAGAAAGAATAAGAATGGTATCCTTGGATAATAACCCCAATAAAGGATTAGTAACATAAAATAATTTCATTTTAGATATAAAATTATTTTTAAAGATCACTTGGAACATTTCTTTAAAAAAATAACTTTTCTTTGAAAATCACTTTTTCAAGCATAAACCATTTTGGAAATCCTTTTCTTTGAAAATAAAATTGAAAACTTATAGAGGAAGATTTAAAAATCATTTAAAACATTTCTTGATGAAAATATACATTCCAATCTGAAAATATTTTTTAAAAACATAAAACCTTTTGAAAACATTTTTAGAAAACATGGTTTTAGAAGAAAATGGGTTTTCGACCAAAGAGACGATTTTTCTTAAAAACATTTTTTTTTTGAATTATTGAGTGTGTAAAGAGATTAAAATGAAGGGAAACATGTATTATCATGACATAACCATTGGGGAATAAAATTCATATATTTCTTGATATATAAATCATAATATTTCATCATTGGAACTATAATCATAAACAATCTCGATAAATGATGAGATTATAACATAAAACTCTTACCACTTTGGTAACTTTGAAACATAATCTCCATGAAGGAATAACATTAAATAAAATGTAAAATGTCATTAGGATAAATAAATTCAATATATTACACTTAAAAGGGGATGTATATACACCTCATAAAATAATATTGGTTCATATCATAAAATATGTCTCAAAGAAGGAAAATTGAGACAAAAATCCATTACCGATTTGTTAACTTTTGAACTGTAAACCCCATGAAGGATAGATACTAAAATGGATATGTAATCCTCGATATTTTTCAGGATAAGAATAATAATATACATTCATGGATAGTATAAACACCACATAAAAGAAATAGGTGGTGAATATGGCATGTGTCTCATGGAAGTAAAAAGTGAGATGGAAATCCCTTACCACTTTAAGAATATTTTGAATTGTAATCCCAAATAAAGAATAAAATAAAATCAAACTTTATATATCACTAAAATTAGTATATTCATGATATAAAATTTAAAAGGGGTAGTATATACACCACATGAAAGAAATCAGGGGTGAGTTTTCATATATCTCCCAAAAATAAAAGCGAGACTAGAAATCCCTTACCAATTTTTTAACTTGTGAACCATAAACATCATGAAATAGGGATACTCAAATGGATATGTAAACCCAAATATTTTTCAGGAGAAGAATAATAATATAAATTCATGGGAAATATTTACACCACATAAAATAAATAGGTTTTGAATATTCCATGTGTCTCATGGAAGTAAAAAAGTGAGACGGAAATCCCTTACAATAAGTCTTAACTTCATTCGTACACATTCAAACCTCAAATATTATAAATATGACTTTATTATACATCTATTAAAAACAATAATTATATGTATCATATCATATATTGTTTACGTATGCCTTGTTATTTCCCTTTTATTAATAATTTCATGTTGAAGCCATGTTTCGGGTAATAACCGCTTTGTTTTTCGTATATATTTTGATTTATTATTTTAAGTCCTCTTGATCATGGTTAAATTATATCCATAATAATAATCATGATATAATTATCATATTTATAAATCAATTATACTCTTAATACCAATCATGAAATATAGTTTTGAGAAATGAAGTGTGTTACGATCATGGAGACGGTAGGTCATACGTATCCATGAGTAACATTTTTGTTTCTCAATGATCATTATGGAAATAAAGTAAATAGTATTTTACCTTTACAAAATGATAATAATATCATAAATAAAATATTATTTCCTTAAATATAATTATACATTCATGTGGTATGGTGATGAAAAGATAGAGTCGCATCGCTTTGTGAAGGTGGTAGTTCACACATACACGACCGATGTTATCATCTTTCAATGAGTGAAAAGGTAAGAAAAAAAATGATATATTATCCTTTTAGAATGATAAATATTTTATAGATATCAAAATTATTTCATCTATATCACATATATTTATCCTTATTAACTTCCCAATAAATCGTTAATGAAAACGAATCACATCACTTCGCGAGGTGGTAGTCCACCGTACACATGAACGATATTATTGTATCCCTTATAGAATGGAAAGTAAAAAAATTTATATATGATATGATGAATCAAAAAGTATAATAATTTTATAAATTTAATATATATACTTTAGATCCATCATAATACCCAACTGTGATATGTGGTAATGTAAAAACCTATGACAACGGTTCGTAAGGTGGTAGTTTGCAGTACACACACTACTACAAAAGCGGCATTTAACAGCGCTAGAATTGGAATTTATCATCACTAAAAACCGATGAATAATGAAGCATGATTAAAAGGTCTAGGATTTTATCCATGATAGAGAATCACTGATAAAGTAGTGATTTTTAGCTCTTTTAGAAGCACTGATAAAAGATACTATTTATCAGTGCATTTATTTAGTGCTGATAAAGGGACCATTTATCAGTGCTTTTACAAGCACTGATAAAGTCATCCTTTATCAGCGATAATAAATGTGATGATAAAGGATTCCTTTATTATTTCTACTAAATGTTCTAATAATGTAACCCTTTATCATCACATGTATTGGAAGGGATAAAATGTTCCTTTGTTAGTGCATTTTGTAGCGTTGATGAAGGGGTATACTATAGTGGGATGTTATAGCACACTGAAACACCCGAAATAGGGCTTGTAGTGTGGTGTAACAACACACTATAGCACCATAAAAAACACCAAAATTTCCTAAAATCAGATACAAATACATAATTTAAATGAAATAAAAATTATAACACAAATACAAGAAAAAAACGCCATTATAGAGTAAAAGAACAAACCTATATAAAAGAAAAAGACACCAAATATTGAGAAAAATAAGGCAACTATATAAGAAAGCAATTCTTATGTTAGTAATAATATAAAGAAATAAATTAAATATAAAGTGTTAATTTTAAACTAAACTTTTTGTTATACCAGGAACAATCTGTATCAGATTGTGTTGCGATAGATTTTTGTAGGTCACATGCCATTTATTGTTCATCTTTAAGAATTATCTCTATGAAAATTAACTAAATAATTATAAGATAAAAATGATAAGGAAATTAATTAAGTAATAGTAGATAAAATTATGAGAAAACAATCTAGTTTTGTTTTCATAGTTTTGGAAATGTTATGTGTGTTTTAAACTGAAATGACACTTATATATTGAAAAGATGAACTTGGTGTCATACCGATCACACTATGCATCGTATTGAGTTGAGGATGATTCCTACACATCCCAAATGACTTATGTATCATTGTTATAAAGTATCAAAACAATTCATATGTGTTTCCTTGGTTTTGAGTACGCCACTTTTTTGTACTAAAATGTCATTTTAAACTAGAAACGCATACTTTGAGTCATTCAGGTTGCATCATGTGTGTTTTTTATGTGAGACTAATTCCTACACATCACAAATAAAATATGAACCATTTTCATAAATTATCAAGACAATTCGGGTGTGTTTTCTCCATTTTCAGGGAGTTACACTTTTTTGTATTAAAATGTCAATTTAAACTAACAACAAACACTTTGAGTCATACCAGGAACATCGTGTATCATATTGAGTTTTTTATAATTCTTACACATAAAAAATGACTTATGTATCATTGTACTAAAGTACCAAAATAATTTGAATTCATTTTCTTGGGTTTGAGTATCTCAGTTGTCTTTTTTACAAAAATCAATGTCAATTTTGAATAAAAAGACACGCTTTGAGTCATACTGGTCACATCGTGCATCAAATTGAGTTGTGTCTAATTCCTACACATCCCAAATAACTTATGTATAATTTTACTAAAGTATCAAAACAATACTAATGTGTTTCCTCTGTTTTGAGTATCCCACTTGTGTTTTTTACTAAAATGTCATTTTAAATAGGAAACACGCACTTTGAGTCATTCAGGTTGCATCATGTGTGGGTTTGATTGAGACTAATTCCTACATGTCAAAAATGAATTATGAATAATTTTCATAATTTTTTAAATCAATCAGATCATGTTTTCTTATATTTTAGTGAGTGGAACTTTTTTATATTAAAATTTCAATTTTAAACAAATAATGGACACTTCAAGTCATAATAGACACATCATGTATCAGATTGAGGTTCAGCTAATTCATACACATAAAAAATTACTTTTGGATCATTTTCCTAAAGTAAAAAAACAATTATAATGTGTTTTCTTAGTTTTGAGTATGTCATTTGTCTTTATTAATAAAATTAATGTCAATTTTGAATAAAAGACACACTTGGAGGTATACCCATCGCACCGTGCATTAGATTGAGGCGAATCTGATTCCTACACATTCAAAATGACTTATGTATTATTTTTTTAAAGAATCAAAACAATCTGAATGTGTTTCTACATTTTTGAGTATGCCACTTGTGTTTTTTATTAAAAGGACATTTTAAACCAGAAACACGTACTTTGAGTCATTCAGGTCATATTATGTGTGGTTTTGATGTGAGACTGATTCCTACACATCATAAATGAATTATAAATAATTTTTCTAAACTATCAGAACAATTTGAGCATGTTTTCTTAGTTTTCAATGAGTGGCACTTTTTGGTATAAAAATATCAATTTTAAACTGATAATGGGTGCTTTAAGGTATACCGGTAACATTGTGTATAAAATTGAGGTGTGGAAGATTACTACATATCAAAAATGACTTATTGATCATTATCCTAATGTAAAAAATAATTCAAATGCATTTTCTCAGTTTTTAGTATGTCAGTTGTCTTTTTTACTAAATTTAATGTCAATTTTGAATAAAAAGATGCACTTGGAGGCATACTGACCACATCATGCATCGTATTGAGGTGAATATAATTCCTACACATCCCAAATGACATATGTATCATTTTTTGAAATTATAAAAACAATCTGAATGTGTTTCCTTAGTTTTGAGTACGCCACTTCTATTTTTTACTAAAATGTCATTTTAAACTTAAAACATGCACTTCGAGTCATTCAGGTCACATCGTGTGTGGGTTTGAAGTTAGACTGATTTCGACACATTGAAAATGAATTATTAATCATTATACTGAATTTTTAAGAAAATATGAGCATGTTTTCTCCATTTTCTGTGAGTGACACATTTTTGTATTAAAATGTCAATTTTAAACTAATAACGGACACTTTGAGTCATAATGGGCCCATAATGTATTATATTGAAGTAGGGATGAGTCATACACATCAAAAATGACTTATGGATCATTTTTTTAAATTAAAAAAACAATCCCATTGTGCTTTCTCAATTTTGAGTATGTTAGTTGTCTTTTTATGAAAATTAATGTTTATTTTGAATAAAAAGATGCACTTGGAGTCATAACAATCACACAGTGAATCAGATTGAGGTTAGGATAATTCTAACACATCCCAATGAAAAATGGATTATTTTACTAAAATATAAAAATAATCTGAATGTGTTTCATTAGTTTTTAGTATGCCACTAATGTTTTTTACTAAAATGTCATTTTAAACTGGAAACATGCACTTTGAGTCATACATGTCGCATCATGTGTGGGTTTTATGTGAGAGTAATTTTTACATGTCACAAATGAATTATGAATCATTTTCCAAAATTATTTAGACAATACAAGCATGTTTTATCCTTTTTTAGTAGGTGAAACTTTTTTGTATTAAAATGTCAATTTTAAACTAAAAACGGACACTTTGAGTTATATCGGGAACATCATCTATCAGATTGAGTTGAGGCTAATTCCTACACATCAAAAATGAATTATGTATCATTTTAATAAAGTACCAAAATAATATGAATGTGTATGATCAGTTTTGAGTATGTCAGTTGACTTTTTTACTAAAAATGATGTTAATTTTGAATAAAAATTCGCACTTGGAGTCATACCAGTCACACCGTTCATTGGATTGTGGTTAGGCTAATTTATACACATTCCAAGTGACATATGGATCATTTTTCTAAATAATCAAAAAATAATAATGTTTTTCCTTAATTATGATTATTCCACTTGTTTTTTTTACTAAAATTTCATTTTAAACTGAAAATAGGCACTTTGATTCATACAAGTCGCATTGTGTGTGGGTTTGACGTGATACTAATTCCAATACATAAAAAATAAATTATGAATAACTTTAATAAATTATCAAGAAAATCTAAGAAATTTTTATCTTTTTCAATTAGTGACACTTTCCCTTATTAAAATGTCAATTTTAAAGTGATAACAGGCACTTTGAGTCATACTGAGCACATATTGTATTGGATTGAGGTGCGACTGATTCCTACATGTCAAAAATGACTTATGGATCATTTTCCTAAAGTACCAAAACAATCCAAATGTATTTTCTCAGTTTTGAGTATTTAAATTGTCTTTTTTACTAAAATTAATGACAATTTGAATAAAAAGATACACTTTGAGTCATACCAGACACACTATTCATCGTATTGAGGTGAGGATAATTCCAACACATCCCAAATGACTTATGGATCATTTTACTAAAGTATAAAAACAATATTACTGATAGATATAATATTTTCAATAGTTTTTATATGTAATTAAATGTTTTAATCCCTAAAAATTGAACAAGTTGAGTTAATTAGATCAATTTTGGATTTATGGTGTGTTTTGGACTAAAATTGGAAAACTGCTAAATTTGGAAATATTGACATATTTTAATCACTTTGGTAATTCATGCATATATTTTCAAATATAAATTCAATTTATGTGATTATTTTTTTATTGGGTTAATAAATTTATTTTCTTCATCTTTTGTTTTTTAACCAGGATTTAATTTGGCCATCTATGGGTCATAAAAATTCAATCAAGTTGGAAAATTATTCTGGAAGATCGTGTGGAACCCACCTCAATAAATTGATCCTAAATAGGTCTACATATATCCAATTTATGTGATTCAAATTGGATTGGAACGAGAATTAAATAGGGCGTTCGGATGTTGAGGATTATGAAGATTTACCTTCATTAAGGCAGACCATGGATGCTGAAATTGTGAGGAAGGAAAAAAGGAAACATTCATCCAGAATAAATGATCCAATTAAATTGGACATATCTTATGATATACAGGGAGTATGAATATAGAATTTTGGGATGAAATGTAAAATATATTTTGGAATATATTTTAAGAATAAACTATTCTATAATTCAGCCATTTAATTGGCCTCCCATGGTCAATATTTCGGTGGACAGAATCTGCAGAAAATCTTAAAGAGGAATTATGAAGATCTTAAATTTGAAGACCGGAGGATGGAACCCCATTGGCCTATATAAATATATGTTCACCCATTCTGAGGGAGGAGGTTCGACAAAACAATAGGAGACTATAGGAATCCAAGGGGCACTTGGGTAAATTCTCCTTCAACGTCATTCGGTTTCTTTCTTTTATTTTCTTTACTTTAAAAATGTCTCGCCTCTCCTACATCATCTCACTTACCCCATCCATGGAGGGGTAGATTCATTTGAGTGATAGATAAGAGGGGAGGCTGGACCTATGTGTGTGCTTGAGTTCTTGTGCTTGAAATGAATCAAATTTCTTCTTCTTTCTTATTCTGGTTTCAATTCTTAATTCAGTTTCAAATTCCAAATGTAGTAGTGTTAGGTTTTGATTCTGAAATTATAAATTACTTTGGTCGATGATCACATCTCCATCCACCCAATTCTAATCTGTATATGGTGGAACAAGATTAGGGTTGGGTGTTGATTGCTCAGTGGTTTTGAAGCACGTGTTTAGGATTGTATTTCAGAATCTTGGTTTAATAGGGAACAACAATTTCAGGTCTGGGATTGCTCTAATTAATCAAGAAACCTTCTACAACCCTAAACACATTAGAAGGAGGATATACCAATCTAAGGTTTTAGAAAGGAAAATTCTCACCCCAAATCTATCTGACCAAGGGAGAGAGAGGACTTGGAAGATGAATCTCTCTCTTACCAGTTAAAGGAAGAAGAAGATACAAAATTTTGAAACCATGATGGCACAACACTAGGTCTAGTTGAACCCAATATGATCACCATCTTTATCATTTTTAAAAACAATCAATTAAAGCTGTTTGTTTCTCTCATAGTCATTCAATTTAATTAAAACCAATCTTTTTCAGAAAACCTACAAAAAGTGACAACCTTGTTTTTTGTGCACTCCTCTTCAGGAGACTACCTAGGATCAACTACTATACTATACTTAGGTAATTAAAATATTTTTTTTCCACACCCCGTGATAGGCGTGTGTCAAAATTAGCACCGTTGCTGGGGAGGCAGTGCCTCAAAACTTTTTTTTAAAATAAAAAACTATTTTGAATGACCGGTAGTTCAAATAGAAATTTATTGGAATTCGATTCATAAATTGAGCACACAATAACCAAATTGAGAAATCAAAATCTTCCCAAAGATTTCGAAAAAATCAATCTCACCGATTCAAGTGATACCTTGAGTGAAGACTTTGAACAAATGAACCCTGCGCGACATCTGTGCACCTCAATTTGTCAATCAGAAGTATCAACTTGCAATTCTTGCCTTAGAAAATGATTTTGAATTGCTAATTAACATGATCCAAGTGCTTCCTAAATTTCATGGTCTTGCAGGTGAATACTCAAATTGACATATTCAAGAATTCACCTATGTCTGCTCCAGATTCTAACCTCGAGCAGTCACAGAAGAGCATGTGAAGTAGAGGGCATTCCCCTTCTCACTATAGGGAGCAACGAAGGAATGGTTTTACAATCTGCAATCGGGGGAGATCAATGACTGGGAAGATATGAAAAAATGCTTCCTACAAAGATTCTTCCCAACTTCCAAGAGCACTGCAATAAAAAAGGAGATTTATGGCATAAATCAATCAATTCGAGAAACCCTCTATGAATACTGGGAATGTTTCCAGAAGCTTTGTGCAAGTTTCCCACACCAAGAAATATAAGAGACCAATTCCTTGTGTGCTTCTACCAAGGATTGCATGACAATGATAGGAATCTACTAGATGCCTCATTGGGGGGAGCCTTCATTGAAAAATCACCTGAAGATATACGAGTTCTGATTGAAAAGATTGCACAAAATTCACAACAGTTTGGCACTCAAGGTGTGATCACCAGAGGAATCCATGAGGTAAGAACATCTGATTCAGTAGATTTAATTAGACACAAAATGGGTGAACTCACCAGGTTAGTGCGACAAATAGCTGTGAACCATGTGAAGGAACAACAAGGCCCGAATCAGGTATGTGGTTTATGCTCTTATAATTCTCATTACACTGATCAATGTCCAGAAGTGCAGGGGACAGAAATTCGTGTTGTAGCCTATCAACAAAGGAAATATCAACCGCAAACCCAACCAGGGTATGGGTTTCAACAGAACCAAGCCAAAGAAACTTTTCAGCAACAATATCAGTACCCGATAGCATTCCAACAACCTTATCAGCAGCCCTTCCAACAACAACAAACTTTCCAACCACCACCTTTCCAGCGGAATAATTATAAGCAACTGTCTAAAAGTGCACCAACAACTGAATATCTATAGCTAAAGACAAGAGTTACGGGAATAGAAGATAAAATGGACAAGCTAGCTGATCAATTTGAAATCATTATGGATGCCCTCACCAAGAACCAAGGTAATCTTCCCGCACAAACAATTCCCAATCCAAAGGATAATGTTAGTACAATCACAACCTAGAGCGGGAAGGATCTCACACCACCAAAATAATGTGAAGAGAATGATTTCAGGGATCCTCCGGAAGCTCTTCCTATCCAACCAAAAGATAAAGGCAATAACAAAAAAGGAGAAAGAACAAGGTTCTAGAAGGAAAGAACGGAAACACCTTTGAAAAAACAACAAAGGGAGAAAAAATATATCCCAGCACCATTCCCATCTGCATTGGTTGAGTCAAATAAGGGAGAAGAAGAATTACTTCAATGGGAAATTCAAGAAACATTACGAAAAGTTGATATTAACATCCCACTACTGAATACAATCAGACAAATCCATAAATATGAAAAATTTCTGAAGGAGCTGTGTACAAAAAGGAGACTAGATGAAAATGAAAGAATCATCAACATGCATGAAGGAACACTCACCATGGAGCTCGAAGATATTATGGTACACTTCAATATTCTTGATACGATGAAACACTCGTCCAACAATCACTCACTTTATGCGATCTCCCATGATGAAGGTATGGAACCAATTGAAGACTCAAGTATGCTTCATGAATTTTTATCAGTAGGATAACACTTTTCATTTGAATTATATAATTCCCATGAACCTGATAATTCTGATATCTTGTTGGAGGATGAGGTAAAATCTGATTTTTTTGATGATTTGTTAAAAGAAAGTGAGATTATACCAAAGAATTCATCCTTAGAAGTAGGAAATCTAAATGCAATATCATCCCTTAAACAACCCCCATGTTTAGATTTAAAACATTTTTCATGTGATTTGAATTATGTTTACCTAATGGAAGGAGAGAAATTTCTAGTAATCATTGCGAATAACCTATCCCATTCACAAAAACAAACACTGATTGACCTTCTCAAAAGAAATGTCAAAGCTGTAGGATGGAGTTTATGTGATATTCCTAGAATCAACCCTAAGGTATGCTCTCACAGAATATTTTTAGAAAGTTATTCCTGACCAGTTAGACAACCTCAAAGAAGACTCAATCCCATAATCATGGAGGTCATTAAGAAAGAGATAGAGAAATTGTTACTAGCTGATATCATTTACCCAATCTCTGATTCTCAATGGGTCAGCCCAATTCATGTAGTCCCCAAGAAAACAGGCCTGACCACTTTTAAAAATGAAAGAAATGAACTGATCCCTATGAGATTAAAAAATATCTAGAGAGTGTGTATAGATTACAGAAATCTAAATCAAGTTACTAGAAAAGATCACTTTTCTATTCCATTCATTGATCAGATGCTTGAAAGGTTAGCTGGAAAACTCATTACTATTTTTTAGATGGATTCTCAGGATATTTTCAGGCACCAATCTCACCAGAAGACTAGGATAAGACGACCTTCACCTACCCTTTTGGAACATTTTCCTACAAAAGGATGCCTTTAGGACTATGAAATTCCCCATGTACATTTCAACAGTGTGTGGTGAGTATTTTTTCGGACCACATTGAGGACTTCTTGGATGTGTTTCTTGATGATTTCATACTTTTTGTAAATTCATTTGATCATTACTTGGGAAATTTGGAAAAAAAATGAAAAACATGCATTGAAAAGAACCTTGTCTTGAATTTTGAAAAATGTCATTTCATGGTTGAAAAAGGAATAGTGTTGGGGCACATAATTTCAAAAAATGGGATTGAGGTTGATAAATTCAAATTTGATGTAATAAATTCCTTGCCATATCCAACTTGTGTCAAACATGCTAGATTCTTTTTAGGGCATGCAGGATTTTACAGAAGATTCATCAAGGATTTCAGTAAGATTTCTCTCCCTCTCTCAAGATTACTTTTAAAGGATGATGCCTTTAATTTTGATTGTGCATGTAGGGAATCATTTGATGAATTAAAGGAAAGGATAATAACACCACCAATAATGCAGCCACCCAATTAGGATTACCCTTTCGAGCTACTTTGTGATGCATCCAATCAAGCGGTGGGAGCCGCTCTATCACATCGAATTGACAGAAAGCCTTAAGTCATATCATACACATCAAGGACCTTGGATGAAACACAAATAAATTACACAACTACTGAAAAGGAGTTCCTTGCATTAATTTTTTCACTAGATAAATTCCGATCATATCTTCTGGGCACTAAAGCTGTTGTTTTTTCTAATCATGCAGCACTTAGGTACTTAATGAAAACGGATGATGATAAACCACGGTTGGAAAGATGGATGATACTCTTACAAGAGTTCAATTTGGAAATCAAATATAATAAGGGGACTGAAAATAAAGTGACTGATCATCTGAGTCGAATACCCCGCACCGCTGAAGTAGAAATCCCAAAGCAGAACCCACTTAATGATGAGATTCTTGGAGAACAACTCTACATTGTCAACAGTGAATTACCATGGTATTCCAAAATTGTCAACTATTTGGTTACATCTCAGGTACCCCCTCATCTAAGATCTCATCAACAACATAAGCTTAAATCTGAATCAAGATTTTATATTTGGGAAGATCTGTTTCTGTTGAAAATTTGTAATGATCAAATCATAAGAAGATGCTTTCCAAGAAGTGAAATTGAATCAATATTTTAATTTTGTCATAAATTATATTGTGGAGGCCACTTTAGACCTCAGAGGACTGCCCGAAAAGTTTTAGAATATGGAATCTACTGGCCCACCTTATTCAAGGATGCATATGAATTTTGTAAAAGATGTGAAAAATGCCAGTTTTATGGTAACATATCCAAACGACATGAAATGCCTCAAAAACCAATAACCTTTTGTGAAATTTTTGATTTGTGGGGAATAGATTTCATGGGACCATTCCCAATTTCATTTGGAAATTCATATATTCTTCTGGCTGTAGACTATGTTTCAAAATGGGTGGAAGAAAAAGAAACCAGAACTAATGATGCTAAAGTTGTTTGTGATTTTTTCAGGGCGAACATTTTTTGTAGGTTTGGGGTGACACGAACAATCATCAGTGATCAGGGAACTCATTTCTACAATAAGAAAATGGAATCATTACTGAAGAAGTATGGGGTGCATCATAAACATCTACCCCATACCATACCCAAATAAATGGCCAAGCAGAAGTCTCCAATAGAGAAATAAAAGTTATTCTAGAAAAGACTGTTAAACCCAACTGGAAGGACTGGAGAAAAAATTTAGATGATACCTTATGGGCATACAAAACGGCCTACAAGATGCCAATAGGGATGAGTCTCTATAGATTGGTCTATGGAAAGAGTTTCCACCTTCCTGTGGAGTTGGAGAATATATCCTACTGGGTGGTCAGAGAGATGAATCTGGACCTTGAGAAAGCTGGGAAATAAAGAAGATTATAGTTGTAGGAGTTAGAGGAAATTAGAAGAGAATCTTTTGAAAACTCAATGATATATAAAGAGAGAACAAGGATGTCCCATGACAAGATAATTCAACCAAGAACCTTCAACCCTAGAGATCACGTGTTACTCTTCAAATACATACTTAATCTTATTCCAGGTAAACTTCATTCCAGATGGGAAGGACCCTTTACTGTTATTCATGTATACCCCTTTTGTGTTGTGCAGATTCAAAAGGAAGGAGGAGGAAACCCATTCACTGTAAATGGGCAGAGGCTAAAGAAGTTCCATGGGACCATACCTCAAGAACCAGTGGAGGATATCGCACTCCTTCACCCTGAATACAAATGAAGACCTACTTGGTTTCATCATTCCTTTACACTTTATTAAATTCAGTAACTCCATCTTTTTAAAACTTACATAAAAAATTCCATTTACATGCATTGAGGACACTGCATCAATTAAGTGTGGGGGAGGGAATCTTGTAGTCTAGGATTTTTCAAAAAAATTAAATTTTTTTTTAGTCAATCCAACGACATTAAACAAAGGTGCTACCGGGAGGTAACCCAAATTTTCCCCCATTGTCCACTTGTCCTCTTAGTCATATACCAGCATGATTGAACAGGTCTGAACTATCCATTGTTTTCATTCTTATATTTCAGGTCCATTAATGAAGAAGCAGTAGTGGGATTACACATCGTGGAGAAAAGCATCCATTTGAAAGGGGAGTAATAGTTTCAATTCTATATTATCCAACTTCGTTCCCTAAATTTTTATTCTTTTAAAGAGTTTATTAAAAAATGCATGCCCACGCTTGAATTCATGTTTTACTTGACTTATCTATGATACATAAGTTTCATAGGAATATGGTGATTCCATGTTTTAGATTTCAATGTTAATGATATTGAATGATTAAAATGGATAATTGGATGATTAAATTAAAGCATGGATATTGAAATAAGGACTCGGGATTTGAGGGAATTAGATGATTCATGTAAATAAAATTTCCCTTCTATTTTTCATTATTTGAATTTTTGAAATTCATGTGAATTAATTTGTTATTATAAATCATTCCATGATTGATTTTCCAATGTTATATTCCCATTCCCAAGAGGATTTCTAGATCAAATATTTCCTATTTTATCTTGAGCATATTTCTTGAGTGATCTTGGGACATGCCACCTACCAAAACTTGTATTGAAACTTTTCAAATCTATGACTGTACAAAAACACATTTAAAATGATTTAGGCACTAATTTGTCTAGCCACATATTTACCTGAGACCCACCCTTACATTTATCCTTCGTTAGCCCATAGAATCCATGAATTGCCTTATAGGTTTATGCCACATTATAAGCGAATATTTCCTTACCTACCCACACTTTTAGTATTTTTCCATGGTAATTCAAGTTTGAGTGTGGTGGAAGGTAATTTTGTGTGCGTTCTTTGGGATGAGTATATTTTGTGGGTAATCATTTTGGGCGGCAGTGTATTATTAGAAAATTGGTCATGAGTCATCATTTCATTATGCTTCTTTTATTTCATCCGGTTCTCCTTAAAAAAGGAGAAAATAAAGCTGTTCCTTTCTGGAGCTTTAAAAAAAATAGAAAAATAAAGTTGTGCCTTTCTAGAGATTTACAAAAAAAAGAGGAGAACTTGGATGATATCATTCTTTGTAATCATTTATTGACTCATGACCCATGTCATTAAAAGGCGGTGGTGTTGTGTTTAACATTATAAAAAGGGATTTGAGTGAGGTTCATCCTATGTTTTCACTTTATTAATCATGAATTGTACTTAAGAGTAAAACCTCCTACTTCTATCCTTAAATTATTTCAATCATTTACCCACCAACCCAAAGCCACAGAGTCATTTGAACCTTTATTTCAAGTCCTCATGATTTTATGTGTGTTTTGTCTTTATAAAGTGAAGAAAGTAGTTCCTTTACAAGCCTATGGATAAGGAGCATGTTATAATGATATGAGAATAACTTCACTATTAATTATATCATAAGGTATGAGAGAAAAGATTCATAAGATAGGTAGATCGTGATTTGGCATGTTTAATAATAATAAATTAAGAAGCTTGAATGAATGAAAGGAGAAGCTCCATCATTTCTCAAAGGAAAAAAGTAAAATGCATGAATTGTTTTTTTTTTGAAAAATAGAAAATTAAATTGATATTTTTTGTGGAACTTGAAATTTTGATTGGACATTTGATAATTTTTAGATTTTATTGCATTGAAATTTAAATATTGGTGACATCAGTGCCCTTTGAATTCCATGTCGAGATTTTATACTTGTGGACAAGCATAGTTTAAGTGTGGGGGAATTGATAGAGATAATATTTTAAATATTTTTTATATTTAATTCAATGTTTTAATCCCTAAAAATTGAACAAGTTGAGTTAATTACATCAATTTTGGATTTATGATGTGTTTTGGGCTAAAATTGGAAAACTTCTTAATTTGGAAATATTGACAGATTTTAATCACTTTGGTAATTCACATATATATTTTAAAATATAAATCCAATTGATGTGATTCCTTTTTTATTGGGTTTATAGATTTATTTTATTCATCTTTCGTTTTTGAACCAGGATTTAATTCCGCCATCCATGGGTCCAAAAAATTCAATCAAGTTTGAAAATTATTCTGGAAGACCACGTGGAGCCCACCTTAATAAATTGATCATAAATCGGTATAAATACATCCAATTTATGTTATTTAAATTTTATTGGAATGAGAATTGAATAGGGTGTTCGGATGTTTAGTATTATGAAGATTTACCTTCATTAAGGCAGACCATGGATGCTGAAATTTTGGGGAAGGAAAAAAGGAAACATTCATCGAGAATAAATACTCCAATTAAATTGGTCATATCTCATGATATACAGGGAGGATGAATATAAAATTTTGGGATGAAACGTAAAATATATTTTTAAAGATATTTCAAGAATAAACTATTCCATAATTCGGCCATTTAATTGGCCTCCCATGGTCAATCTTTCAGTGGACAGAATCTGCAGTAAATCTTAAAGAGGAATTATGAAGATCTTCAATTTGAAGACCGGAGGATGGCACCCCCTTGGCCTATATAAAGAGGAGTTCAACCATTAAAAGGTAAGAGTTTCGACACCACAATCAGATATGGGAGGAATCCAAGGGACACTAGGGGAAATTCTCCTTCAACATCATTCTGTTCCTTTCTTTTATTTTCTTTACTTTAAAAATGTCTCTCCTCTCCTGCATCATCTCGCTTACCCCATTCATGGAGGGGTAGATTCATTTGAGTGATCAGGAAGAGGGGAGTATGGAACTATGTGTGTTATTGAGTTCTTGTGCTTGAAATGAATCAAATTTCTTCTTCTTTCTTATTCTGGTTTCAATTCTTAATTTAGTTTCAAATTCCAAAAGCGGTAGTGTTAGGTTTTGATTCTGAAATTATAAATTGCTTTGGTCGATGATCACATCTCCCTCCACCCAATTATAATCTATATATAGTGGAACAAGATTAGGGTTGGTTGGTGATTGCTCGGCGGTTGTCAAGCACGTGTGTAGTATTGTATGTCGGAATCTTGGTTTAATAGGGAACAATAATTTCGGGTCTGGGATTACTCTAATTAATCAAGAAACCTTATACAACCCTAAACACATTGGAAAGAGGATAGACCAATCTAGGGTTTTATAAAGGAAAATCCACACCTCAAATCTATCTGACCAAGGGAGAGAGAGGACTTGGTAGATGAATCTCTCTCTTACCGGTTAATGGAATAAGAAGATATGAAATTTCGAAACCATGATGGCACAACACTAGGTCTAGCTTAACCCAATCCGATCACCATATTTATCATTTGTTAAAACCAATCAATTAAAGTTGTTTGTTTCTCTCATATTCATTAAATTTAATTAAAACCAATCTTTTTTAGAAAACCTACAAAAAGTGACAACCTTGTTTTGTGTGCACTCCTCTTTGGGAGACTACCTAGGATCAACTGCTATACTATACAAAGGTAATTAAAAAATTGTTTTTCCACGCCCCACGATAGGCATGCGTCAATGACTGAATTTCCTTAGTTTTGAGTACTCCAATTGTGTTTTTTACTAAAATTTAATTTTAAACTAGAAACACATAATTAGATTCATATAGGTCACATCATGTGTGGGTTTGATGTGATACAGATTCCTACTGGTCAAGAAATAATTATGAATCATTTTCTTAAATTTTAATATCCCTATTCTCGTGTATTTTTTATTGAGAATGATAATGAGTTTTTTATTATTGAGCTTGTGAACATAGAACATTTTACATAATTAATGTGCACATGTATAATTAATGTTACTTGTATAGATTACATAATCATTTTTGATCTTATATCATACATCTAATTGATGATCAAATAGACTAAATAATTTCACCACCCCCAAGGTGAAATCATAGCCTATGATAATTAGTTTGAAAAATAAGTGGTGTTTGTTTTGTTTCCAAAAAAAATTCATCCACTTAAATAAGTGGTGAAAATCATTTTTTCAATAATCCACCTAAAAAACTTTCACACTGTATCTTATCTTAATTAAAAATTGTTGTGCGCACTTTTTAACAATTTTTCTCAAACATAATCTTGGTATGATCCTTATTTTACTCCATTTCGGACAAATTTTATTATTTTCAAGACACTGCTTTATCTCCTCCTCCACCTCGGTCTCCGCCTCTGCCTCTTCCTCTACTTCCACTTCCACCTCCTCCTTTTCCCAATAATTTTATTGTTTGTAGGTCAGTGTTTCTAAAAAATTGATTTCATCCATTATACTTATCATTGAGAAATGGGTAAAAAATAATATATAATCATTCTAACAATAATGTTTCACACCCAAAATATATTTCTAAGGTCATAAATCATACTAGATCACAAAAATAGTAGGTAATCAGCTAAATTTGTTGTCAGCATACATTTTTACAACATGTACGCTGCCCACTCATCTCTAAACAAATTTATTTCTTATTTTGAGTATGAAGGTTGTTGTAAATCTTGATAGTAATGAAAAAATATAGACAAACCAAAGATTATGAAATATATTTAATAAAATTATAATTACATTTGGAAATTACCTATTGGGGGATGCTGGCCTTTTCATGACTTATGATCTCTCTCATAAATTTTCAAACATAATATCCACAACTGATGTCATTATCTTACCTTGGACATTGCAAAAACATTGAACAAAATAAGTAAATTTTTTTGAATGTTTTTATAGTTAAATATTTCTATATATACCCTAATTTTTTTCCATGTGTAGTAATTCATAGGCTTTATCTCTTCATACAATGACTTCATGCCATGATTTAGCCTATATTTAGCAATTGTCCTATAATAAAAAAATTCTTGTTAAAGCACAGACTCAAACATATAATTCGAATTTTATCTATAAAATATTAATTTTAGTGTATTATATATTCACAATACACATCATGTGTGCTCTTTTGGTTGGATATCCATGCATTGGATCCAAAAAAATAAATATTTTGGGTATCTAGATTGAATGCGATCAGTATCCAATACTACCTAAAAACAAAAACAAATAAGTAATGAAAAAATTAAAATTTTATTTTATGTTATTAGAGTATAGATTTTTACCTCAGCATTGTAGGAATCAAAAATATTATGTTGTCTAATGTTTTTTGATCAAATGCTTCGAGTAACTCATCACTTTTCTTCTCAATTTCTTTATTTTCCAAATTATGTTCTGGCGTAAAATGATATAGGGATTAATAAATCTAAATCATGATTCCCGTGATTTTACCTTTATATAGCAGTAATATAAATTTCTTTAGAAAGTATAAATAGTTATTAACTTTAATAAACATATTATATCACTATTTGGACAAATGTATTATGAAAATGTATCTTATGTATGTATTCACAACTAAGGTTCCCATTCATTCATGCTTGAGAATCTCATTTATTGTCTCAAGAACAATTACGTCTATCATGGAAGATCCATATATTTCTTTTTAATATGGAATGTAATAAATATTTTAATCTTTAAATGTTTTCTCTACATGAAGTTGTAATGATAATAAATATTTTTCTGGAAATGGTGAGGAGAAGATGCTCTCAGAATTTCATGTTGATTTCTTGGTCGATTCACTAGATTTTCTTGAGTTGACCTTCTGTTTCCCCACCACTTTACACATATGTAATATCATACCTCTCATAATACCTTTTATCATCAACAATTATAGGTTTTTCATATGAAAAAAATTGTTAAATACATACCTCGTATATCATTATAAGATTATACAACCATGCTATGAAATCTCCAATGGCATCATTGACCATTGTAATATCTAAATCATCAAGTGGAATAGGAAACTTAGTGTTCAGCTCATGTGATACCTCAATCTACAATATTATTTGATATTTTAGGATTCATTTATGGTGTAGTTTGTCTCCTGAGATATTATACATTTTACTCATCACAACAAGGCATTTCATGGGTGTTGACAGATACAAATCACATAAAACTATACCCTGTAGAATTTTAGTAATATAAAGTTATTAGAAGTTATTTGATTCATATTTTGGATAAATAGTAATGATAAAAATAATTAACAAGGTAATGTATGTGGTTGGGGGTAATGACTATCCTCAAAGCTAGTGGGATCATTTGGATCATGTGTGGATCATTATTCTACTGTCAGTTCGCTTTAATCCATTCTCATAACTTGGTCTGCCAAACCAAACTGAACAATAATATCTTTTAGTGAGTATATTTGTGTCTAAAATTATCTCACCATATTATATGATTCTTCATGTGGTTTTATCTTCTCAAAATATGTTCGATGAGATACTCCGAAACCTAATCCTCTAACGTGACCATATTATTTTTTCCGCTTCAAAGCTACTGAAAGTAGCTTTTCTTCCAGTACGGTCGCTGCCGATTCTTATGTCTAAACTGTATAAATAAAATATGAACATAAATTGATATTTTTATATAATATTATTATAAATAATAATGAGTTAAAATTATTTAATACTTAAACATGTTTCCCATACTGTTTTTTTGTTTTCATCAACTAGTTTACCGTCCTTATTTACACGAGCCTCCTTCCATATCACATGATGTGGGATGAAAGTGACTTTATATTTTGATTCATAAATTTTCATATAAACAAAATAACATATGTTATTTCATATCACATAATTAAATTTTTTTGTTAAGTTAAAATAAATATCAATTTATTCTCTAATGAAGTATACTCCATCTTTGCTTTGTGGTAGGGGTACATTGGTTTTGATTCACATTCTTTATTTTCATCACTCTTTTTCTATTTCATAAATTAAAATTATTGAATCAATTTGGATAAAATAAATAATATCAAATAATATATTATTGACTAAAATGCACATAAAATGATTTCTCATTGTGATTATTGATGAAAGAAGTCCATGTTTCCTACTTTATAATGTGTGCATAACTAATTGGTGGGTGGGTCTTTACTTTCCCCTTAGCATCCCTAATGTGTAACTTCATGAGAAGATTCTAAAAGCCTATATGGGATTTTATAGTATCCATTAAGAGAAATTTCTTATATAAATCTTCTAAAATAAATGAAATCTGAAATGAATAATGAAAATTAAATCAATGTTTCATTATATGATTTTTTTATAAAATAAAGTAAGTATATCGTAACATTACTATTATATCTTTCCAAAGGATTTACTTCATTAAAAGTTGGAAGTGGTTCCATGATTAAATGTCAATTGTAACATTTATCCTATTCGTGACCCTAAGACATCTAATGAATTTTGACTTGTTGGGGTCAATATGTTGGTCGTGTTGGTTCTAACCAACCTCAAATTTTATACCCTAACTTATTTCCTTAATAATCTTATTCAATATTGTAATTCTGCATCATTGTTTTTTTCATCAACATGTTGTTGATCCCCTAATAATTATGCAGTTTCATCACCAATAGTTTATTTTTCCTAGATATTAGTAACTTTATTATGTGCAGAATACATTTTCTGCATGAGTAATCAAACAATTAATTTTTCTTAAATAAGAACAGTGTAAACACGGAGAAAGGATTTTAGAAGGGTCGTATGAATGCTCTATTAAAACTTGATGAAATATTTAACTCCATATCCATACTCTTTTGTCAAATGATTAGTGTGCATACATTTTGATGGAAATGTGTAATTGAATTTCAGAAAATAATTACCCCGCTATGGTTGGTTTTATCCTCTAAATTCATCCAAACGTGAAAGTTATAGACAACTTTCATCCTCATCACCTTATATACAGAATAGTTATTATTATATTTTGTTGCTTAATACTCATCCCCCATCTCTTGTATACATCCACCTATATTGATTGAACTACTCTAACAAAAATTCATCCCATACTAGGTACTGGTGATCATTTTTGATGACTACTACTAAGAGTAGTTCGAATAATATATAAGAGATGAGGGGTGAGTCTCAAGAAACAAAATTCAATAATAACTATTTGGGAGAGGAAGCTAGTGAGGATGATATTTGAATCCTTAAAACTTTTTAAATTACCACATCTTAATTTAAAATTTAAAATCTCATATCAAAATGATAAAAGTTCCCTGACACTACCATGAGAACATCAACTCATCCCCACTGAGTTTCACCAACTCTAATCTATGTTACTAGTCCTTTTCACACAGTTGTATCTCAAATATAAGATCTCTATATCCATTGAGTTTCATGTATAGGGAGTGATTTAAAAATAAAAAATTAAATACTAACAAGGCCCATAAAATATACAACACATATATTTGAGTATATGTTCAAAGTTTTCTTACTCAAAATACACATGTAAGTCAAGTTATTGTGTACTAACAAGGACAAAATTATAATAAAATGTATTGACTTCATTTCATACCAGTGAATTATACTAATAATACTATAAGTTTATAACATAATTGTTCCCTAATATTCAAATCATTTCACTAATAAGAGTTTATACCATGGTTGATCTCTTAAATAAATTACGATTACCTTAATATATAAAATTGGTTATTCCATAATCCATTAATTTTTATAAATCACTATTTTTTCTCCCTAAACATAGCATAAATTATAGCTTCTATTATCCTTTATGGAAACCTTGTTCACTATAATTGGCTTCTTTAGAGAAAAATAAAGTTGAGGAAAATGTATCCATATTTATTTTTCTCTAAATATGACAATTATAGTGAACAATTTCTTAAAACATTCTTAAAAGGAAACATGATGAAGCAGAAATCTAGTCCGGAGAGATCTACTCATTGTGGGAGGAAGACCTTCCAGAGTCTGATTATAATCCTTTTAAATTTATCAAGGTTTAAGGGGAAAAGAATTGAAAGGTGTGTTTGGCATGTTATGTGCAACACAAATATTTTTAGGAGGTCACCAATCATAGTAGTACTCTCATCCAAGTATGACTAATTGTGAATTTCTAATAGGATCCAATGTGACTGAACCCAAATTAAAAGTAATTTTTGATGAATTTTTGTCAAAAGTAATTGAGTGAGTCACATGAGAAAATTTATATAAAGAAACAAAAAAAATTCAATCATTATTTTTTGATTAATTTTTAGGTGTCATTTTTTGTGTCCTTGGGAACTAGTAAATGAGGAGGCTGAAAGTATTAAAGAGTTGAAGAATGAGTTAGGAGATATTGTATTCAAAATCATGGTAGCAGCTTTGATGGAGATTAATGAATACAATCCGATCGGGAGGTATGTAATCAAGGAACTTTGGAAACACAATGATGGGAGGAAGGCTAGTTTGAAAGATTGAGTCCAATCCATCATCAAGATATGGAAGGAAATCAAGCGTCCGAGGATATATTAAATAAAGTTAGTGAAGGTTAGTTATACTAAAGTATTGAAGTATTATATCTTTGTTCAAGATAGTAAAAACTTGCATGAAAAATGTATTAAAGTGTAGACTTTTATGCATGAAGTGTATTATATTGTATATTTATCTTACCAAAATGAATCCTTATTTACACAACCATATTTTTAAAACCCATGGTCCTTTATATAATTAACAATGATTATGAATTCTTAATCCATAATCATAATTAAAGAACAATATCAAACAAAAAATAATTGTTACTCACATTGAAAAGGTTATATGACCTCCATAAAAAATATAATTCACTTTCCATAACAACATACCACCAACTACAATGGATTCCCAATAAACACTTTTCCATTTAACCGGCTTGAATTTATCAATTCATTTATGGTAAAAATTACCACAATCATAAATATAATATAATAGTTCTTGGAAACACCAAATTTTATAATATTCCGCAGAAGTTTAACTTAACACATTTAATAATTATTGCATGTGGTATATCATCATATCATTATTCAATAATATATCCAACATGTAAAATTATATTCAGATTTATATTCAAATTGTGTATGAACAACAACAAATCAAATGAAATAAAAAGATAAGTAACCACCATAAAATTCTATCATTTTATGAAATAGTAACAAACTTAATTTATTCATTATACTAAATCACCTATTCAACACTAATAATCCAATATTAATTAATAGAAAATATGAACCTATCATTCTATAAAATTTTATGATTACGATTTTCTCAATAGATACATATATATTTATAATTCATATTATTATCTTAAAAAAATTTAATCTTCATGTGCATGCCATACTATAGAAACAAGATCTAAACAATGATAATTCACACTATCTAAAAGGTATAAATAAATAATATAACTTAAACATCAAGAAAATCACCATCAATTGCAACAGAGGAAGGAGATGCAGTTCGCATTGGTCTCATATAAAGCTGGAATGAGTTTACAGAGTAGGTTTGGCATTGTGTAGGTATAGGTAAGTGAGAGAGAGTGAGAGATGAGATGTAGGGTTATTCGTGGTTAAAAATAGCTCAAAAACACAAACCGTGAAACCCAAAAAATCAAACAATGAGATGGTAAAAGTATAAAATAACTTACCTTTCATTATATCCTTGATTTGCCCAAGAGAATGGAGAGGAGTAGCACTGACAGCAGGGGAGTTCCATGAGAGCTTCATAATCACAAACAAATGAGTTGTGTTTAGGGTTATTTTAAATATATTGGGGATAATTTTATTAGTGATTTCGAAAAATCGCTGATAAAGATCCCTTTTATCATCACTAAATTGATATGCACTGATAAAAGGTATCTTTATCAGTGTTTTTTAGCAATGATAAATATTAGCCTTTATCAGTTCTAAAAAAGAAATGATAATATAAATCTTTATCAGTGCTAGGCATGAAATGGGATGGTGGGTTGGGGCGACCTTTCATTCTAGTGTCAAAGGATAGCAATGGAGTGTGCAACAGCAGTAGATGATGTGCAAGTCGGGGATGTTGTTGGCATAAATTTTCTAGGGTGGGTGGAAATAAAAAACTTTATGGAATTGGGCCTCAATTAATCAAGGCCTCATAGGACAACCTAGATGGTGTTTTAGAGTAGTATCAACCTCCTTTTCAAGGCATCTAGATTATAAGAATGAGAGGGTATGACTCAGTCATTGGTACCAGGCCCCGTGTCGATTTTCATAGGGAAGTACTAGCTGGACACCTTTGTTGCAAGTCAGGGTAAGCTTAGAATCTCTTATCAATTTTCTAGCGTGGGGAAGCTTCTTTGCAGTCAGGGTCTTTGGGGACTTTCATGTCATGTAATGTGTGGGCCTTCATGTTCATGTTTGGGCCTTACTACCTCTGGGATTTCGGGCCATGTAAGGTTACCCCTCAACCCAGTTAAAAAGGGGCATAATAAATAAAAATTAAAAGGACTTTGAGCTTGGAGGTAAATAATAATATAAAAAAATAATATTTATATATTTATATATGTATATATTTATATATTTATATATATATATCCCAGGGTTCATCTTAGTGGTAGCTTCCCCTATGGGTCTTAGCGAGGTCTCGATTTTGAGTCTTGCTGAGTACATCCTTACATTGTATGTTGTCTTCTTTTCTTTGTAATGTAGCCTTTTTCCCCAAATAAACTAGGGATTTGACCTCAAATTATATATATATATATATATATATATATTATAAATATAAATATAGTAAATTCATTATTTAAATAAATTTATTATAATTTTATAATTATTTAAATATATATAATTATTTATTTATAATTATATAAATAATTTTTTTAAAAATAATATTTATTTATTTATAAGAAATATAAAATTATAAATTTATAAATTTATAAATATAGTAAATATAAATTTATAAATATATTTATTTATAAATATTTATTTACAAAAATATTTTTATCATTATTAATGAATATATAATCTTAAATACATGCATTTTAAAAATGAGTGAAATTAAATAATTAAAAATCTATACACTTTAAAAATATTGAAAAATATATAAGTTTTATTAAATAAATATAAATTATTAAAAAAATATGGATATCTATATTGAAGTAAAGATAAATACATATTGAAAATACCAAAACATAGTCAGTGCTAGTTATACCTCACATGACTTACTATATAAACTAGAACATAATTAATATATGAAATGGTTACATGTTCAAACTCTAGCTGAGGCTGAAGCAGTTACTCAGGTATTTACATTATTGTACTTATTTACTTTTATATATGCATTCTTCCACATTATTTCAGTGTATATTAAAAAAACTAGATGTTATAAACATCGTTGGTTGTGGCCTACTGATATTTATCTCACACCCTATTTTGGCCACCATTGGGACCCTGGTAGATTACATGTATACAAGTGTTCATAAAGGGAAGAAACCCACCTTGGATACCTTATATTATTTTCTTTCTTTAGGATGGATCTTGGTAGAAGATGACTAGGACAAGTATTAGTATGATGGATAGATTTTTGTTTCTTTTTTATGCTTTTTTATAGCATGTATTGTACTACTTCTTTATCATTTGTATCAATGTTTTCATGCTTTATAGATACATGAAATATATCATCATCAGTTCTTGTATATGATTATTGGTTATTCTATTTCTTATTATTTAGTATGCTTTTGATATGCCATCTGTTTATATTTATTTCGATATTTACCTATTATCATATTTATCTATTGTGTTTCACTCTCGTAATGAGAGAATAGTCTCCCCATGGACACACCCTAGACCCTCGCTGCTAGTCAGTAGCATCTGGAATTCAGGGAGATGTGCTTGAGGCCTAGTGACCCACTGGGCTCAGGGCACTTCTGAGTGGAACCCAGGTTCGGGGAATCACAAAGTGGTATCAGATATTTCTTTTCTTATCTTAATATTTTGAGACAATAGACCAGATATTAGAAATGCTTTAGAACTTGGTTATAATTCGTGCTTGGGAATAGCTATCCCATGTTCAGGGTAAATTTTGAGTTTCCTGAAATAATAATTATTGTTTTTATTTCACTTATTACAGTTGATATCATTTCACCATAGGGTGATGCACATGATATTTGATGGTTATTATTATTGTTCGGATTGAGGTTTGGGTTTTATCCTTGGCCCGATGAGATGAAGGCAAGGAGAATCAAACATTCATCATTATAGGAACCTATAATGTATATGACATGCATATTACTATGTCATATAGGTGGATTTCATTACTTGCGTTGTTTGTTTTCCTATGATTGTTGAGTGATGCTATGGTAGTTATTTATATGCATGTGCTACTCTTTGGATGTGATTGAGTGATTTCTAGTTTCAATTCATGAGGTGTATGGGCCCTCGTGGGTTGGAATGGGTAGTTTACTGAGTCAAGCCGTCATATATAACACGTTAAATTTTGAAACCAGATATAGATGAGGTTAGATTGAGATTAAATGGGTGTTTCTTTCAGTGATACGGTGTATGGGCCCTGATTCACAGGGAATGATAATCTATGTTAATCATACTTTTATATAAGTTATAAGTAAATGAAATTTAAAAACTAAATATTGAATTATAAAATTAAATGGTTTTCAGTAGATGAAGAGGAAAATTATTATTGACCTTTCACCTACTAGAACCCCTATAACTTAAACAAGAACACTTACCAATACATGGCCTTATAAGCAGGTAGTTGGGGAATTATATCATGGGTAGTGATCCCTTTCTTCTGTTCATCTTCCGTTATTTCTATCTATCTACTTCAAATGTAGTTCTAAGTCATGTTCTTTGAATTTATAGGTTTATTCCACCATAAAGTCCTTGTGTCATGTGCCAGGAGGGTAGAGAAAAAAATGATCCAGACATGGTGGGCCCTAAGCTGTCAGTCATATCGCCAGGAGTACCACATGAGGCACTACCTATTGTACCTAATCTAGGAATTGACACTCAACTTAGTGAGGGTTTTCTACATCTAATTCAATCCATGAAACTTTCCCCAAGACCTGCACCTACAATGGCTAATCTGGCCTATGAGTTCCAACACTATCATTCTCCCACCTTCTCAAGGGATGGAAGTCCAAAGGCTGTTGAGTCCTAGATGGAGGCCACCCTATTTATTTTTTGATCATTTGGAGATGCCTCCAAATTTGAGGGTCATATTTTCTACCTACATGCTACGTTATTTGGACAAGCACTGGTGGGATTTGATTACCTAGGATGGTCGCCATCAAGGCATTGTATGAGCTAAATTCTAGACTACTTTCTATGATCACTTCTTTCCTTAGATGTTGGGGGATAACTAAGCCAGATATTTCAAGCATCTATAGTAGGGTGTTATGTCAGTCATGGATTATTCAGTGTTTTTCACTGAGTTGCAGTGCTTTGCTCCACTTCTAGATGATGACGAGCTATCACGTGCTAGTGGTTTCAAGGATGGGATCTAGTATGTCATTCGTACTCAAGTGAACTTATTTCACCTACTGAATTTCTATGATATAGTCAATTAGGTTCTTATCACTGAGCACAATATGAGGGAAGGTGATAGTACTAGGCATAGAGTATCAGTGTCATAACAAGCTAGTAGTTCTTCCAATGGTAGGTGCCCATAGGTGGACCAAACAGGGAGTGAGATATAACCCCAGTAGGAAACCACCCAAGTTCAGGTTCCAATAAGTCATTGAATATATATATATATAACAGATAGTGTGTAGGCAGTAAAGAAATAAGTAAAGGAAGTACTCAAATGTAAAAAACCTATAATCTAGGTTCTCATTTTATAAAAAATACATTTAATCAGTTTAATTTTAAAGGTAAGTTTCTAATTTAATAATCAGGCTTGTCTCATTCCTAACATGATCATTTAACTAACATTTCATTTATTTATCAATTCTTGGGACCTAGCATAAAGCCTAGAATCCCCCGTAAGAACATGTAACCAAGGATTCCTAAACAGGCCATCCATAAAGAGTAATTCAATACTAAATCCAATATTATTCTTTGGCTTGGAATATGTGTCATATAAATCATTTCATTCATGAACCTGATCTCATCCTTAGCATTCCTATGCTAGAATCAAAGTATTACTCCAGGTGAAATATAAACCAACACCCTACAAGATCATCCATGGCGAACCTCTCAGGAACCCAAGTGTCTCTCTAGGTGTGGTATAACATCCTTTTCATTCAAGTTTTTCCTTATCAGTCTACTCAGGGATCCCCAGGTATCACCCATGGAATATATAATCAATGTCCCTTTGAGTATGTCCTTTTCAATCCATTTGGATTCCAAGTGTCACTCGGCATATAATAGTCACGCATCAAATTCCTTCCTTGGAAATCCTCAAGGGAGTCCAAGTACCACTCATGAATAAGTAAAGTCCAAAATAATTGATTCCATCCTTGTAATTCATCATTTAATCCATGTTTCACCTAATGAATATAAGAATTTAACCCATTCAATACCATTTACTCAATTCTATTTAACTTTTCAAGGTCAACACCAAGAACAATTCCTTTATAACTCACCAAGAGTGGTGAAACTAAGCATTGTCTAAGCTTATAAGGATTTCCACTCAATTACTCACATGGGAAAAATCATTATAATAAAAACTATATGATTAAAATCTATTACAAGTCATTTACTTTATTTAACTCACACGGTCATATCAATAAAAGATAAATTCATGCTTACTCAAGTATTTACATATAATGGTCCAAGGTCAATGGTCATTTATCCCTTCCCGTTAAACAATTCATTAAAAAATTCACAATTTATATTGAAATTCAATTCAAAATTTGATTCATTGACCAATTCATCAATTTTATTTACAATTTCATTTACAAATCACATCCAAAAGAAAGGGGAAAAGGTCACACCCAAAGGTATATATTTCTAAGAACCCCACATGTTAGTCTATTAATATAAGCAAAATACCCAAAAGGGGTGGTTTCATTTAATTCATGGTTCTCAATCTATGGAAATTCTTTAACAATCCCCTTTAATTACATAGTCTGTGCCTAGAAACTCAAGGATTTAATTTCATTTCAAAGTGGTGCCCAAAAATTGGGCTCTCAGAACAATAGCATATATAAACACCTCAAACTTTAATTAAAGTCATGAGACCACCTACCGTAGGTCCATAGTTTATAGCTCATCCAGTATCAGCTCCTGATTCGGCTTAGATTAGGAGAAATTTGAAGAATTTATGAAGAAACTAATAATAGGGTATATTAGATTTCACCTAAATAGCACATTAGATATCTAGAAGAATGAATAATGGATAAAAAGGAATTTGTAACTCACCGATGTAGATCTAATGAGACAATAGGTGCTTGAATCGGAGCTGTATGGAGAATGTTCCTCAAATCCAAGCATAGACTTCAAATGAGCCCTCCAAAATGTGTTCTTGATTTTTAGGAGGAAGAAGATTTAATTTTAGGTTAAATAGAATTTAATTAGATTTAAAATTTAAAAAATTCACAAATTAAAGGGGTCGCACAATTTTAGCACATGGTTTGTCAATCTGTGCACCAACCGTGCATGGTTATCTATAGGAAGGGGCATGGAACATGGTTTACCCGCATAGTTTGAATAACTGTGTGCAAACCATGCAATTATCCACTGTCAAAATTTCATAGGTTCCCGCACGGCTGTTCAGCCCCATACACATGGTTTGTATTAACCATGTGGTCTCATCCTTCTCTCTACCCATGCCTTTCATGGTTTATTAGACTGTGTGGCCTTCCCCTAACGATTTTAACTAACCATGCACCATGAATCTTTCTTCCCAAAATTCAAGTTTCGAGCTTCATACCATCCCCCAACACCATCATTACCCCCATTATCTCAAAGAGAATTCTTAATAGGCCATATTTAAACATTTGAACTGAGAATTGAAAAAAAATTAAGGAATATTTACCTCAAAGAAAAATCGGTTTCTTACATGAGGTAGGTAGTTACCCTTTATTATGGACCTCTTTGTTCTCAAGATGAAAGACTTTGATGTCATTCTCAGGATGGATTGGTTGGTCCCATATCATGCCTTTATAGACTTCTATCACTGTAAGGTATCATTTAAATCCCCAGAGGGTAGAATTTATCTATACAAGGGTGAGTGGGATGTCCAGGATAGTAGAGCGGGACTAGAACATCATGGTCTAGGTGGATTGATCGCCCATATTGTTAGAATCCTCATATAGGAGTAGGGATTACACCTAGAATATTATCCTCTCATAGTGGATCTTTTAAGGGCCATTTTTCTTGGTGATTTTTCTAGAATTACCTCCTAAGAGAGAGGTATAATTTATTATTGATCTTGTTCTAGGAGAATCTCCAGTGTCCATTATTCTATACAGGATGCCCCTACTGAGCGTCGGGAGCTCAAGAGATAGTTAAAGTATTTAGAGGCCAAAGGTTTTATATGGCCTAGCACTTCTTCCTGGGGTTCACCCATGCTTTTCACTAAGA
The DNA here is from genome assembly GCA_963277665.1 of Viscum album. Taxonomy (NCBI): domain Eukaryota; kingdom Viridiplantae; phylum Streptophyta; class Magnoliopsida; order Santalales; family Viscaceae; genus Viscum; species Viscum album. Next base: position 1,934,470,586 of record OY728128.1, read on the forward strand.
AGGTGGATGAGACCCTTCATTTATGAGTGGATTACATATGGTTGAACCAGCTTACGGTCAGGAACTAGAATCCACTACCTCATATAGATGATTTATTTGACCAGCTCTGAGGAGATATGATATTCTCTATGATCGACCTGGGATCGGGGTATCATCAGGTGCAAGTTAGACCTTCAGACATACCTCATACAACTTTTCATAGCAAGTATGGTCTGTATGAGTATATTGTTATGTTGTTTATTATTACGAACATGCCTGTTGTTTTCATAGATTTTATGAATAGGGTGTTCCATCGCTATTTATATTCTTTTGTCATGGTTTTTTTGGACGGCATCTTGGTGTATTCTCACACTCGTAGTAACCATGATAAATACCTTGAGATCATTCTAAGTACACTAAGAGAGCATTGTCTTTATGTCAATATTGTTAAGTGCCACTTTTTGATTGACAAAGTTTACTTCTTAGGTCATATTATTTTGAAATCATGAGTATCTATTGACCTAGATAAGGTGAGTGTTATGGTTTCTTGGGAGCTACCCAAGAATGTGTTTGACATATAGAGTTTCTTGAGGATGGATGGATATTACATATGTTTCATACAAGACTTATGAAACCATTATTCACCTCTTACTGGTATTAAAAACAAGGGTTTCAAGTTCCTGTGGTCAAAAGAGTGTGAGAAGTCCATTTAGAAGCTGAAAGTAAGGCATATCTCAACACCTATTCTAATTCTTCCAGAGCTTGGAAAATCTATACAGTGTTCTGTGATGCATCAACCATTGGACTAGTAGTAACACTAATATAGGAGGATAGATTAATTCCATAAAGATCTTGTAATTTGAGGCCTCATGGGAGAAATTACTCGATGCATGCCCTTGATCTGGAGGCAGTTGTCCTTTCCTTACACTATTGGAGACACTATGTGATGGGTGAGAACTTTGTGGTGTAGATAGACCACAAGAGCCTCAAATATATCTTTTCATAGTGTTACTTGAATCCCTAATGGCGAATATATGTCAAATATATTCAATCCTTTAACTTTAATATTGCCTATAAGCCTGGAAAGGGCAATGTAGATATTGATGTGCTAAGCTAGAAAAATAAAGCACATGATGTACGACAAGCTATTGATGAATGGAAATTGTTGGAATCCTTTTCTGAGCTGCATTTGGAGTTTTATGATAGTCATGAGCATTCTTATCTCTCATCCTTGATAGTTACCTCTTCTATCCTTGAAAAGGTGAAGAGAAGGAAGTTTTTAGATCCTGAAGGCTTGGTTCTTTGGGAGAGTATTTTAGGAGATGAACTACTACCAAATTGGTATGTGGATAGAGATTACATTCTACATATACATGGGTGTGTCTGGATTTCTATAGATATGATAAAGTAGATCATGTGAGAATCATATGATTCTCAATGGGAATTTCATCTAGGAATCTCCAAGATGTATCGAGATATGTGAAGCCAGTATTGGTAGCCTAGGATGAAACATCAAATATCAGGTTTTATCACTTTGTTTTCCACCTTTCAGCAGGTGAAGGTGGAGCACCAGTGACCTGCAGGCTTGTTATGATTTCTTACAGTCCCAAAATGGAAATAAGAAGATGTTTCCAAAGAATTTCTTGTCAGAATATTGAGTTTTCCTTGAGGGAGTGATGTGGTATGGGTTTTCATTTACATACTGACGTATGTATCCCACTTCATTTATATTTGAGAGACATTCTTAGTTTATGAGATGGAAATATTGTATGTCTATGAGATCATATGACTACACAGGGTACCTATACTATTACTTCATATAGGGACACTCATTTTACATAATAGTTTTGGAAGGGGTTATAGAGATATATGGGTATATGGGTGCTTCTATGCACAGCCTTCCACCCTCAGACAGATGGACAGTCAGAATGGATGATATAGGTTTTAGAGGACATGATATGAGAATGCATCCTTGATTCCAAAGGTTCTTGGGAGAATCATATCCCTCTCATAAATTTCTCCTATAATAATAGATTTCAAGTTATAATTCAGATGTATCCTTTTGAGGGAATGTATGGTAGGTCATTTTGTTCACCCCTGTGCTGGTTAGAGGTAGGTGAGGTAGCCCTACTAGGTCCTTGTCTCATTTAGGAGACTTTTTAGAAAGTTCAGCTGTTCAGGAAGTGTATGTCTATTTCTTAGTCTATACAGAAATCTTATGTTGATTGTTATCAACGACCTATGAAGTTTAAGGTCAAGGATCATGTTTTCCTATGGTTATCACCCAGGCTTGTTCATAGATAGATATGGAAGAAATGGAATATGTCACCTCATTATGTAGGGAGGTTTGAGAATCTGGATAGGGTTGATCTAATAACTTATCGATTGTTATTACCTCATAGGTATTATTCCATGCACGATGTCTTCCACATTCATAGCTTCACTGTTATCATACTGACTCCTCTCGTACTTTGGATCCTGAGAAATTTTAGTTATATGTTGATGCTTCATTTGAGTATTATCTAATAAATATTTTTGATCAGAGCATGAAGGATCTCCAAGGATGATCTAACCTTTTAGTATGTATTTTATGGAAGTGCAACTATGTACAGGATGAGACTTAGAAGATGGAGGTTGACATATGTGCCTGGTGGCCAGATTTTTTCTCATGCAGTGTTTCACTGCCCTTGAAAGGTGAACTCGAGGATGAGTTACTTTAAGTGAGGAAGATTGTAAGAAACCAGTTTTTATCTCAGGTATGGATCCTTTTAAATTTGGTCCAATTCATTATTATGGACCTAATTTGGATTCCCTATGATACTATAAAGGTTTTGGGGTTTCTAGGGGCTTGTTCAGAGCTTGGAACCCCAACTAGTGGAGAAAAACATAGGATCACATAGTTATTAGAAACCATGTGACCCATCTTATACGGTATCTCCTAATCATGCGAGGTTGGATAGTGGGGTGAAGCATGGTGCATGGTTTTCCCTAACCGCGCTCCAGTGGCCACATGGCCATATGAAATTTCTGTAGTTTTTAGAAGAGTTTATTCACATGATTTGAACAGATTTCCCTACCCATGTGGCCTAATCGTGCAGGTGCCCCTTATCATAGTAGAAGGTTCATGGTTGGTGCACATGTTGGCCAGTTGTATGGCCAAACCATGCAACTCGGTAATTTTGGGAAAAATTACAAAATTTACCTTCATTAAATTTTTTAAACCTATCCTTCCTCATTTTATCTTCTATCAGACAGTAGATGGCTTCCTATCCCTCTTTGATCTCTCAAATCCATCCTTCATAGATTTTTATCCTGGCTCTCCATCCAATTTCCAATTGAATCCATGTTCATCACATTGGATGTGCATTAATAATATCTTGATTCCTTTTTAGCCATTGTTCATTATTATTTCTCTCGATAGAGTTATCAAGGTGCATGCTTATATGCCCTATTTTTAGGGAATTGGTCCATTCCTCATATCTCTTCGGATGCAGCTCAAACTAGAGACTGATATTATATGAGGATAGTCATATGAGTATGAGGTTGGTGGTCTATAACTCATCCCATAAGTTTTATCATTTTATAAATTTACATAGTTGTGTGTGCACCAATTTTATTGATAATGGCCTGTTAAATTCATATATATTGATTATAGTTTTTTTTATTATGTTATAGATATTGTTTAGTAAATTTTATTTATATCATTGGAGGTTAAAACCTCGACACTATCCATCCCATGTATGGTGTTTCCATTTTTATGCCTATAGTGGTTTGACATGTTTGTTTGTGCCACCATTTGGTGTGCTATGGTGTGACCCTATTAATGGTAATCCCTTCCTCAATAAAGTGATTATAGAATTTCTAATGGTTGTCCCTTGTATATGATAGTGCCAATTGACCCTTATAACTTAAGTGTTTTAAAATAATCAATGAATCTTTAAATGGTAATTGGAAAGTATATTATTGATATCACTTTGCCTAGTTTATTATAAATGAATTCCACATAATTTCTCATTCTTATCCCACATTGTCGTGTTTATGAAAGGTAAAGGAGGGAACCAAGTAATTGAATATGAAATTATAGAAATGGTTGCATGTCCTTTAACCTTGTCACACTAATAAAAGGTATAGAATGACCCCTTTGGCTTATTAAATGGAATGAATATTATATGTACTTAATTAATTATTTAATCAAGAATAAGGTGCCTATTGTATATGGACCTTGACATTATTATAAGAGTGGTCAGACTCAAGCTAGCCTTGGATTCTTGAGTTAATGCCTTGAGCACTCATGGATGACATTCTGATTCAAGGGTGTCAGTTGCCAAGGGTGAGACCCACCATGGAACCCAATATTTGTCTACTTATGGATGACCTATATGAAACCATAGGATCCATCCATTATCATTCAGATATTATGATTCCTTGGATACACTCCTTGGATCCATTGTGTCGTCTATGGACATGAGGTACCATGGTTACACCCCTTGGGCCCAGTCATTGCTAACCTATTTTACCTTGGATGAGATCCTTAGACTTAGATAGAATTATTATTGTAAAATGCCTTGGGAGATGAAACTTGTATTACACTCTTACCCCCTATAGCTATGATGCAGTTTGTTACCTAAGTTGGCTCGAACCTTGAGGTCTAGGATTCCTAGGTTATTACCTTGGATCCTCTTATTTATTACAATCATTACTAGATTCCTATATATGTCTTGGATGCTTTATTATCAATATCATGACATGATATTGGTACTATTTATACCTCAAGTGAATTATTTTATAAACTAGAACATAATTAATAAATGAAATTTTTACATGTTCAGACACCAGCTGAGGCTGAAGATGGTACTTGGGTATTTACATTACTATATAGCTATAATTTTATATATGCATGTTTTCTCACTATTTCAGTTTATATTACATAGAATGGATGTTATAGAAATTGTTGGTGGTGGCCTAATGAGATTTTTCTCACACCCTATCTGGGACGTCATTGGTACCTAGGAAGATTACATGTATGTAGGTGTTGACAAAGGGAAGTTCCCCACCTTGGACACCTTATATTTCCTTCTTTCTTTAGGATGGATCTTGGTAGCAGATGACCAAGCCAGGGCTCGAGTTGTTGAATATTTTTTGGTTTATTTTTTCAATTTTTTTATAGAATGTATCACACTAATTAATGCTTCTTTATATCCATGTTTTCATACTTTATATATACATAACATGTATCATCATAAGATCTTGTATATGATTATCGATTGTTCTGTTTCTTATTATTCAGTCTGCTTCTATTGTGCCATCTATTTATACTACTTCCACTATTTACCCATTATCATATTTATCTATTCTTCTACAGTCTAGTAATGAGGTCATATTCTCCCCATGGACACACCCTAGTTCCTCACTGCTAGTCAGCAACCTCTGACATTCGGGTAGATTCTCTTGAGGCCTAGTGATCCACTAATCTCAGGGTACTTCTGAGTGGAACCTGGGTTCAGGATGTCACAAATTTGAAATTATTAGATAATATAAATTATGATGATTTGAAATATTGAATTAATTTTAATAAATTCCAATCAGATAAGTGTAAAAATTTAATTTAAAATTAATCCCACTGATGCAAAGAGAATTTGGGTTTTTAAGAGAAAATTTTCAAAAGTTTAAAATGTTTTTATATCAAAATTAAATATAAAATTTATTAAAATGAAATAAATTGGATTTATATATTTATAATTCAACTAATGTTACTTTAAAACCAATTTAAAATATAATTTAAATTTTAAAATAATTTAAACGAAAAGGCATTTTTCAATTACAATTCAGTATTTTTCACTATTCATCAAAAATTAATCTTTTTAGAAAATTCTCAAATATTCACCCTATGATAATTTTGATATTATTATTTAAAAAATTAATTTTATTTTATCAAATTATTTTTCTAAAAGTGGTAAATTTTAATTCTAAAATAAGTGCGGAAAATGCAGCAAAACTGTTTTTTAGAAAAATACAGTTTTTAAGTGTAAATTTGAATGTATTATTATTTCATATATATAAAACATATAATATTAATGTTAAACATTTTATTGAATAAATAATATATAAATTTCATTAAAATAATTTACAAAAAGTGTTTTTTTTAATTTATTAAGGTAAAATGTGTTTCTGCACAGAAAAATAGTTTTTCAGGAAAAGAATTTCTTTACTTTAAAATGGTTCTTATTTTCATTTCTAATTAATCGGTCAAAAAATAATTAATCTTATATATATGTGAAAACAATATTTCCATAATTTATTTAATCTTATTCATACCCTCCATTTCAATTCTAGGTGATAACTATCATATTAAATAATAATATTTTAATAATATGTCTCATTTTGTTTAAACTCAGTGTTTCATGTAACGTAAAATAAACTAGGTATTGAATGTAATGAAATCCTTCCAAAAAGATTAATTAATTGAAAAAAAAAATTTCATAAAATATCAAGATGTTACACTCATTGTTGGATCACAGTGTGTTACAGCTTGGAAAGTGATGCCATGTCATAATCCCTAGACTTGTGGCATGGCCAGTGAGCCTTAAATGTGGTACCAAAACCATGAGTCCCATGTCATTCATGGGGGTGTTAGGTATGGAATATAAGTCCTATGAAGTCTCCCCTATCACAAGTACTTTTCATAGTGCAGTGGGAAATGAGCCCTGGTGAAAGAAAAACTGTGCAGGAGGAATCCTGAAGAAGAAAATATTGTGGTGGATGGGTGTTCCCAAAAGGGAACCTATAAGGGAAAATAGTAATGAGTTTACATGTAAATATTTCAAATTTATCTATAAAATCATGAAATATAACATCATTACAGTTCTCCCTACACCCCTTAGAAAAATGGAGGTTCATAAAGGAAAACATATGTGTTTAGTTTGAATGGTAAGGACCATGGTTTTAGAATATTATCACTATGAATTATTTTTGGGGGAAGCTATATGTATTGCAGTACATGTTTAGAATATATTTTTATTAAAACTGAAAGAAAATATTACCCCCTATAAAATGTGGTATAAGAAGAAACCAATGGTGAAATATTTTAAAGTGTATATAAGTCCTTGTTTAATAAAGATCAAAAATCCAAATTTAGGAATATGTGGGGATAATAATATTAGGATCACAATAGCTGAAACATGTTATCAGATCCTTTTTAATTACTTTTTTGGCATTGGTAATACACCTTGGATCATCTATTATTATTTTCTTAAATTGAGGATTCTCATTAATAACAAAATTAAACTTTCTAACACAATGCGGGAGGGGAATAAAGCTACAGACTATCTAGATTCCAAGGTACTGCAGGTTGGGTCAATCACTTTAAAATTTTGGGTTCCTTACCGCTCAAAGGAATAAATATTTTTATTGTGGATGTTTTGGGGATTCATTATTTTAGAACACCCTAGTTTTTGTTGTGTTTCCTTATTTTGGTTCTCAGTAAACCCTTGAAAGTGATTTTCTAAATAAATTATGTTGTTCTTGGAGGGGAAAAAATAAATTTGTTATAAATAATTGATTATACAAAATTGTGTAATTAGGAGATGTTAAAGTGGTTGAAAATAGGTTTAATCCAAAGGATGAATAAAAAAGGTAAATCTGATGAACCAGTGGAATATATCGTAGAATCTTATGGAATAAATTTTGAATATAAATAAAGTTATAAGTTTGATATTGAACAAAAAACATTCCAATGAATCCAATGATGAATAATGTTAAAAATGAAATAAAAAATCAAAGTTTCAAACATTAAAGAGGAAAGTCGAACAAAATAATATCATTATAAGATGTAAAGAACTAGTTTAGACAAGGAGAAAGATGATGATGGGGAATAAAACAGATCTTATATCTTAGTTTGGACCTCAGAATGTATTAAAAGTGATTTATTTCAAGGAATAGTTAAATTCCATGAATGTGGAGTTAGATTTAATTGATTAGAATGGTACTTGGGAAATTTTTCAGATACCTAAAGGAAGAAAATATTATCAAAACTAAATGGGTGTTCAGAAATAAGATCAGTGAAAAGGGATAAGTTTCATGAAAAAAATAAAGTTGTTTTAAAGGGATATTCATAGGTGGAGGGTGGTGATTTTGGAACAAACTTCGATTTTTTCAAGACTTGATACCATCTGAATGTTTTTTTTCATCAAAAATATAATATTTATCAAATAGACATAAAGTCATCATTCTTATATGGTGAAGTTGAAGAAAAAGTTTATATTAAAAAAAAAGGGATTCATACTTGATATGTATGAAAGTATGGTTTATAAACTCAAGAAATCTTTATATGGGTTGAAGAAAGCCCCTCATTCCTGGTACTCTAAATTTGATAGTTTCTTGAAGATATTGAACATTTATAAAGGAAAAGTTGATGATAACTTCTATGTCAAGGAGTAAATTTCTAAAACTATGATAGTCATGTCTATGTTGATGATATAGTCTTTACTAGTGACAAAGATCATGTATGTAAGGAGTTATTAGAGAAAATTAAAGAGTAATTTGAAATATAATTACTTAGTAATATGAATTTATTTCTCAGGATATAGTTTTTAAAAAATGGAATTTATATATTCCTTTCATCAGAAATGTATGGAAAGAGTAATTGAGGAATTTTGATATGGAATATTCAAATAAATTGTTTTTTTACCTCACTCTCTTATATGTTTTTTAATGATCACAAAAACCTTTAGGTTTTCTAACTATTTAATTTCATGTATTTTCATCTCTCTTATTTGGGAATATTTATATGATTTGAACCAACCAAAGGACAGATGAAAGAGGATATTAGTAGGCCATTTGTGTAGGTCGTATAGCCTGTTATTAGGGGATATCTATAGGAAGACCATCAGATAGACAGTGGTATTAGATATAAGCACCTTAGCAGTATGTGGTCCGCCAGCTACCCGGTGGAGTGTCACCAACCAGCTGCTGACATTGGACAGAAGCAACAAACTTCCAAGAAGCCCACTAGTCACCTGGTGGAGCTCCCGAACTACCCATTGATGTTTGTAACAACCTAAAATCTATTGGTATCCCATTCACTACTTGGTGGGATCCATCAACTTCCCATTGGTGTTGAGACAGCAGGTAAAATCTTGAATTGATATGGTCATGCTTGCCCTGAATCAACCTTCAATGGTTCTTATGACTCATTTACACCACAAGGACCATAAATAGACATATATAGGATATAAATAGACCCATTTTATGGATTGGAAACATATAGTAATTTGAAAATTCTTTATGAAATCAATTACAATCTAACTACAAGGTCAATTTTATCAATACTCCTTCAAAATCTAGATACATACCTTATTTCTAATTGTAAAACCTCAGTTTTCTCTCAATTATTCTAATCATTCTTTATCATTTATTATTTTATTCTTTTTTGAGAATTTATAGTGTGTAATTCAATGGATTTGTTCCTATAAAACCTTCTCTTCTTCTTTTTCTATTCCAGGTTTTGGTTAACCATTGAAACCAAGGGTCTTTCAGTTTCTTTCATTCTTATAGTCAAAATCAAGGGTCTTTTGGTTTATTTATTTATTCCATTCAAAAGAAAATGTCTGCTTTATTTTAAGGTTTATTTGATACCACTAAATTCAATGGTTTTAATTCATAAATCCTAAATCATTTGAACTATGAAATGTAGGGGCTCATAATTAAGATATTATCCAACTTCCTTAACAAATTTTGTTCCTTATATTTTATTTAATTTTCACATATTTTGTTTATTAATTTATTTCATTAAATTAACAAATTAATCTTTAATCATATAAATCACTTAATCCCTTAATTTATATAAATAAATCTCTCACTTAATTCATATTTTGTTTCTAGAACTCTTATACTTTGAATTTCAAAACACTTATCGATTCCATTATGCTTAATTTGATTATTTTAATTTATATCTCAATTTCATATTTTTATCACATTATTTCATTTAATTTTTTTAAAGTCAATTCACCCCCTTATTTATATCTTACTCCTACTAACAATTTCTATTATAGGAGAGCTTGTTTTCAAAAAAAAATTTAGACCTTCCTTTCAAAATTTTGTTTTAAAAATCTTAATTTATTTTAAGGAATGATTTTTAAAAAATGGATTTCATCACTCTTGGAGGACACTAAATGATTAAAACCCTTTTATTTTATATAAAGTACTATATTTATTAGAAAACTAATATTTCTAAAATTCATAGAATCATTGGTTATCCAATTTTAGAAAAAAAAATCATGGATATACAGCTATTAAAGAGTCAGGGAAAATGGAATCCTTATGATATTGTAACTTTTGAACCTGATGGAAAATCCATGAATTCTCTTCATTGTGGTTTAGATCGTAATTATTTTTTTAGAATTTTTACTTGTAAAATTTCCCATGAAATTTGTAAATTACTTCAAGTTAATCATAAAGGAACTAATAAAGTTAAAGATAATATATTTGATATGTATATACAATATTTTGAAATTTCTTGTATGAATCCTAATCAATATATTATATAAATGTTTACTAATTTTACTTAAATATTAAATGGAAGAAATATATTGGTGATAATATTATTATAGAAACTCTTGTGAAGAAAATAATTTGGTTCCTTCCAAGTACTTGTGCTCCCAAGGTAATGGAAATCCAAGAATCCAAAGATATAAAGAACATATCAGTTGAAGAACTTATTGGATATCTCATGACCTATGAGATTACCATGAAGAGAAAATCCAAAAAACAAGTCAAATAAGTCAAGTAAAATAATACTACTTCCTTTAAGTCAATAGATGATTATTATTATGGTTGTGATAAAAATATTGAAAGCATAACCAAGAAGATAAACAAATTCATGAAGAGGAAAAAATTATTCCAATATTCTAAAAATGATAATGAATGAAAGTAACCAAGGGTGACTTGTTATTATTACAAAAAAAAGGACACATCAAACCGGGTTACCCTTTATACAAAAAAATATGAAATAAAATAAACAATTTAATAAATATTTCAAAGTCTTTACTTAGAGTGTAAATAATGATTCCCTCTCCTCTTTTGATCGTATAATGAAAGTGTCAAATGTAACATGGTAGAAATTGGGGTATGTGATGAAGTTAGTTTTTCACTTCAAATTCTTCCACATATTATTGTTCTTATAGACATTTAAACTATGAAGATCTTAAATATTTATCAGATCAACTCTCAGATGCTCGGATAGCTTGAAGGCTCTCTTTTTTATTGGTTTTTGAAAACCCCCTTTCAAGGGATGAGGGGGAACCCTTACAATGCCCATAGGATTAGATAATACATGACTCATAGTCCTTAGAGGAATATCCAGACTATAACTACATGGAACTACTCCTCCCCAGCATCTTCATCATGATATCATCACTCCACCTTCACATTACTGTTCATCTAGGCTTCTCGTGCATGAACAGGTCGGTCCTGATGGCAACGCCATACCCTCACTTTCTTCCACACCTGTTAGCTTCTAATCTGGTGAATACGCCTACTCTAAATCCTTATATGAAGTCTTCTCCTTTTTTAGAGTCTGTCGGGTCCATTCAGCACAAGTTCATGTGACCCAAAATCCTTGAGGTGACCCGAAGGCCTTGAGGTGGCTCGAAGGTCTTGAGGTGGTCCGAAGGCCTTGAGGTGGCCCAAAATCCTAACCGTCCCATTAGATTATTCTCTAGTGAATATTCCTATAATTATTTTTGTTTTAAAAATAATCAACTTTCTAAAGAAAATGAATATTTGTCTTTGAAATTAAAATATTTAACTAGTGTTGGAATCAAAAATTAAGGATCTCTATAATTCTCTTGAAAATTTCATCTAAGGTGAAAAAAATTAAAATAAAATTTGATGGTTCTTAATGACTTGTAAAAAAATTAGTATTGGTTATAAAATTATGAAATCATCTCAAATAATACAACTAATTCTATAATAGGATGCTCTCAAGTTAAATTTTTCATTTTTTGTAGAAAAACTAGGCATTTTATTTATGAATTTGATTGTAAAAATTATCATTATAGTAGTCCTGAATCTATACACCAATATTTTAATTCATTTTTTATAAATTATTATATAAAATATTATGTTCAATAAGTATGGATTGTAAAATATTTTTTAGCTAACACATGTGGACTAAAATTTTGGGTACCAAAATCTTTAGTTTCTTGATCATTTTGTAGTAAAAGTGTCTCAAGAGAAAATGCCATAGAGATACTTTGTACTTGGATAGAAGGTTCTTGAAACACATGTATGGAAACCACTCTGAGTTTAAATCATGGTGTAAGATCATTTGAAATGGTAATATTGGTTTTTAAAATTATATCTTTATTAAAGATGATTTATTTATATTTTAAATGTGGTTGAACATCATACTTGTGTTTCTCTCCTAGAACCCCTTTCTTTATAAAATCTTTCTTTTATCAATGGGGATATAGGTGTGGTTATTTTATGTCTCCATTATTTTTATTAAGAAAATCATGATATTTAATCACTCCCTTTTTTTGGAAATATTTTCAAAATTAAAATTTATCTTTTCATGATTTATATCCTTTAAATTTAAATGGATTTAAAAATTCAATTTTATATTTTATTATGGATTGAGTATTTGAATTGTTTTAAATATTCTGAAAATAATTTTTAAGTTCAATTTGATTGTAAATTGAATTTTTATTTTTAATGATTTTTCTTTGAATTGAATATGATTTGAATAAGGTAATGTATTTTTATTTAATTTTATCATTTATTGAATTTTGTTTTTTTAATCATGTGTGTTTTATTAGATAAAAATTTTGATATTTATTGATTTAATTAATATTTTTATCACTTTTTTATATCTTTAATTCCAGTATTTATTTTGAAATTTTTTATTTGAGAAACCTAGGACCTCACTGTCCAACCAGTGGCTCTCACCGGCTAGCCAGTGGAGCTAGGATATCCTCTATTACTTCTTATGGGGAATGAGTAATTCTTTCCTTAAAAAATATTTTCCCCTACTCTATGTTTTCTACTAATATTTTTTACCATGATATTTTATGTCCTACCCTTACTCTCTTATTCTAGATCTAATTTCTTAATTTATTCCATTGAATGTAAACCTTTTTCCAAAAAATATTTATTTTTATCATTAAGATTTTATCCTCTTTATGAAATCATTGTTATGAAGTTTCTTGGATATAAATTACTATTTTATTCTTTATAAATGGATCTCTTTGTTAGATATGTTATATCCATTAATTAACTAATCCTTCTTATGAGTATGTTTATTTCTCAAATTCTTTTTAATGTATTTTATTTATCCATCTAACCCTATTTCATGACTTTTTTTTGATAAGGGGAGAATGTTTTAGTTACTCTAGAGAGGGAGAATGGAAGTTTGATTTCTATAAAGGTTTGATTTATCCTATTATTGAAACTCCTATCATGCTTACATTATTTTATAAAATTTCAATGTTGAAAACCCTTTTTTTGTCATTACTTAATCTCTTAAAAAAATTATCCTTACTTAATCTTTGAAATTTTTAAGTTATCTCAAAGTCATGTAAAATTTTCTTTTCTCAAAAAATTTGTTGATATATCTTATTTTGAATATATTTGTCTTTTAATGGGGAGATATTTTCTTTTTTATTTGATAAAATTGGTTTCGTATCTATTTTATATTATCCTCTTTATCTCACCTCCTTTATGAGTTTTTTATAATGGTAATATTTTCAAAATATATTATCGCTTAAGTATTGATTTTAGTGAAAAATATATTATCTAATATCTGTTTAATTTATTCCAAAGTATCTTATATCTTAATTTAATTTCAAAATTTATTAAATTAAGAAATTATTTTCAAAGAGAACTTGGATTTATCTTATTAATCATTTTATTTCTTTTTATCTGAACACTTTATTTTTTAAAGACTTTTTTATTTTATTTTTTATAAAAAACATGGAATTTTTTATTTAAAATCTTTATATATTATTCTTAAATATTATCAATCCCTTATTTTTTTCAAATTCGTTTTTGTTGTTAAAGTTTTTTATAAAAAAAATTCCAAACATTATGTTAAGTTTGGTAAAGTATAGTGGGTGTAATCTTTATGGAAAATAAATATATGGGCAGATACAAAAAAGTGGATGTGGTTCTAATATAGATTCACCTAGGGGTATTAACCTTGAGAATGAAGGGTTAAATACTTAATTTAATATTTACCCTATGAATTAGTAGTGGGCCTTTACCACACACATAGTTTGACACTCCTGATGAATATTCTCTGTATTATTCACATAATATTTCTTAGCCTTAATAATGGATAGTAATTTAAAATTTTTATTAAATTTATTGATTTTAAAAATGTTTTCATGTTTTAAAGTGTTTATTATTTAACTCAGGAGTTTCATTATTTCATGGATACTTATTTTTTTAATGCACTAATTGAGGGGGAGACAACTCTATTCTAAATTATGGTTTTTTCCTAGAGGAGACACTTGTTTTTATCAAAAATTATGTTTATTGAAAATCTATTTTATTCAAAAAAGTTCATGATTTCTTAAAAAATAATTTTTAATTCCTACTTTTGAAAATTTTAAATATTTTAAAATTAAAATTATATTTTCAATTTTCTAATTTTAAAATATTATTTTGTATCTCGTTTTCTATAAACCTATTTATGTTTCTTTTTTATAATCACAAAGGGAGAGAATTATGAGAAACTTTTAGTTTCAAAATAATCTGGATTAATTTCTATAAATTATTTGGGTTTTGAAAATCTTTTCAATCCTTTTTGAAATTCAATTTTATTGATCAATTTTAAGTATTGAAAAAAATTGATATCTCCTGTTTTGATTTCATTATGAAATATTGAAACTCTTCTTGAAAATACCTTGGATGTATTTATTTGAAATGAATTTTTTCATATGAAAATATATTCTTGTTTTTTATCTGAAGTGTTTGTGATCATAAAAAAATATATATTGTTACACCTCACTCTCTTAGATGTGTTTTAATGGTCACAAACACCTTTTGTGTTCTAAAAATTTTATTTCATGTATTTTAAGATCTCTTGTTCGATTATCTTTATAGGATTTCAACTGACCAAAGGAAGGGTGAAATATAATCTTGGATTGAAATTTTAGGTGGCTGCATATCCTGTTACTAGTGGCTATCCAAAGGAAGACCACCAGCCAGCTAGTTGAATTAGACAGAAGAACCTTTGCAGCATGTGGTCCATTGAATTCCCAATGGAGTGTTACCAGCTATCCAGAGGCACTAAATAAAAAAAACAGACTTCTACAAAGACCACTGACTACTCAAGGAGTTCTATATTTTCCTGTAAAGATACAGGTCTCCCGCCTACTACCCAGTGGGAGCCAATGGATACCCAGTGACATCAAGATAGCATGTCAAAGCTTACATTGATTATGGTCCTACTTAACTTGAATTGAACTCCAATGGATCCTATGACTCATTTATAGTCTGATAACAATTAAGGGATGTGTGTAGGCTATATATAGACGCTAAGGAGGCTTGGAAACATATGATGTTGTGAAAATTATTTAGAAAATAAACTATAATCAATATTCAGGATCAATTATTTCTATACTTCTTCTTTATCTAGAGACATCCCTTATTCTTAATTGTAAAAACTCATTTTTCACACATATATTCCTCTCATCCTCTATAATATATTATTTTCTTCTATTTTGAGAATTTAGAATGTGTACTTAAATGATTTTATTCCTAAAAAACATTCTCTTCTTCTTATTCTCTTTTGGGTTCATGGTTAATAGTTGAAACCAAGGGTCTTTCATCTTCTTGCTTTCTTCTAGTAAAAATATAGGGTATTTCTATTTATTTATTTCTTCTATTAAAAATAAATTGTCTAATTTATTTCCAGTTTTCTTTGATACCCCTAAATTCAATGAATTTAGTTCATAAATCCTCAAAAAATTGAGGTATGAGACATAGGGGTTCATAATTGAGTAATTATCTAACTTCTTTAACAAATTGTATGTCTTATATTTTATTTACTTTCCATATATTTTATTTATTAATTACTTTAATTTAATCAATCAATTCATCTTTAATCATATCAATATCTTAATATCATAACTTATATAAATTAATCTCTCCCTTAATTAATATTTTTTTTTCTCTAGGCTTATACATTTTAATATCAAAACGCTTATCAATTATATTATGCTTAATTTGATTATTTTAATTTATAAAAAAATTGTATATTTGAATCACTTTATTTTGCTTAATTTTTTTAAAGTTTATTCACCCCCACCCCCTCCTTTCATCTTAATCTGACCAAAAATTTCTATTCTTATCTCTGTTGGAGTAAATTTAAGCAAAGACAAATCCAATAAAAGTATTAATAAAAGAGACTTCTAGAAGTTGATCAAAATTTTACTTTATCTAAATACATCTTATCTAAACATTGTGTATGCAATCACTTTTTTGGATAGATATTAGAGTGATACCAAGGAGTTATACATGATGGATGCTAAAAGAATTTTTAGGTGTGTTAAACATCAACCTTTATCTTTATGTATCAATGAAGTAATGAGTTGAACTTACTTGGATTCATGAACATTGATTGGGTTAGTGATTTTGATGACCAAAAATCAACATCCAAAGGAACATTATTATTGGGGGAGAGTTGTATTTTTTATCGTAGTAAGAAACAAAAGTCAGTAACATTAATTATAGTAAAATTAGAATATGTTTTTTCACCCATGATTTCACTTAAATGTTATGGATGAAATTTCAGTTAGAAGGCATGAAAGTGAATGGTGAAAATCCATTGAAACTTGTCTATAATAATCAAGGTGCAATTTAACATTCAAAGAACATGGTACATCACTCCATATAAAAACATATTGACATCAAGTTTCATTCCATCAAGGATAAACGTGTTTCTAGAGAAATAAAACTATAGTATATTTAAAAACAAGATCAAATTATTAATATTTTCACAAAATCAATTCCAAGGGAAAGGTTTGAGGAATTGAGGCTGAAACATCATGTTCATCTTTCCGCTCTCACTTAATGGAAGTTATGTTAAGTTCTTCTATTATACCTTGGATTATATTTCCAATGGGATATAGTTGTGTAACTCTTTATTAAAAGGAGGCATAAAATTATTATATCATATATTAATTGATACTATAATTTTTATAAATAATGGGGTATTAAAGTGGATAAATTTAGGGGGAGTACATAAAAATCACTTGGCCAAAATTTCTTGTCATTAATATATGGAATTATCTCAAAAATATTGTTTTATCTAGTAATTTGGTGTCATGAATTTTATCCTTGAGATATGATTTGATCTAATGGAAAGTGAAAAGGTGTTGTGTGGTGAAAATAGTTTTGTTTCCAATAAATCCAAAGGGATATATTGAATTTCCCCTAGTATTATGAAGTTGTTGTATTTTTTCAACTCTGTTTGGAAGAATGTTTTTTAGTTGATAAATAAATGTTTATGAGTTTGTAGAACTATGATGTTTACATTTCATTCATATTTATTTAAATATAAAAATCATTTTTCTGTAATTTAATTTCTTAAAATTTCATGGATATTAATTTTATTTATTAATTTCATGTAATTTACATGTGAAGATATTATAAGGAATAAAACAAGTGAAATGTGGATGAAATTCATGATAAAAATGATGCTTCATGATGAGGTATAGGTCAAGAATGAAGTATAATGCTTTTAATTGAATAATAGAGTGAATACATAGGCAAAAATACTATAAAAACACAATTCACATTGTGAATAGGTAATTCATGATGTGAAGCTTCATAGGGGAACTCATGACATGAAACAAAGTGAAAAAAATAGCTTTCGGAGGCAAGACTCGAAGAGTCACAAAATGAAACTATGTGTCACACTATGACATATGCCCAGAATGCCCATTAATATATGAGGATGCATTAATTTTAATGGGGACCCACACCTTAATGTCTGGTAACTTCCATAGTTGAACTAGGTAGGTTCAAAGGACGTTTTCATAGCATCTATGCCACCAGAGGTTCCTTCACACCTATAAAAAGATGGCTTGGGTGATCCTCTAATTCATTACCCAATGAACAAAGGTTTTCCCTTGATGACACATTACACCAAATAATACCTCCACCACCATTTCTTTATTTCTTTCCTTCTTCCTCTCTAACCCTCTCATAACTACCATGAGAGGGTAATTCCATTTTTGTTTCAGGTGATTTAAAATAAAATGGGAGTGTGTGTGTGTGTGTGTTTTATTTTATTATTATTTGTTCATTTTTGGGTTGTCGTGTTCTTCTTCTAATTCTTTAATTATTTTTTTTATTTTGTTTAATGACCAATGAAAACAAAATTAAGAAGACAAAAATAAAATTCAACAACTAATCATTTTAAATATCACATGACCATTGTATAATTTAAAATGATTATATTTAAAGATGGTATCGAGGAAATTAATTTATTGAAAAACAAAAATAATTGACCATATGAAAAGGAATTTTTGGAATTAATGAAACATTACCCAGACCAATGATTATCCTCTATCTCAACTCTAATGAAAAAAATATCAAAATAATTTGATTTCTCAAAAAACTCACACGCGAATCGAGAATTTATAAAACCTATCACAATTTATCATTTTGTTTGAAAAAATTTATTTCTCCATTCAGTTTTTTAATCAATATTATCTAAATAATTTTTTAATTAATAATTTATAATTTTTAAAATCAATTTTTCACCATCTCATGGGTCTGACCTTGAACCCGCCACATTCTAAATAAAATTAGTTAGTTTCAAAAAATTTATTTTTTATAAATTTTTAAATTTGATTAAACCCATAGGAATTAATGACACCCGATGGGCTAAAAAATATTTTGTTTCATTAGCAGGGATGGTTGTAAATTAGTTTTTAGGTTTAAATTTTTTTTAATTATTTTCTCATTTTATGCTTGGTATTCTTATTTTAATTTCATATTAAAATTTTTATGCATGACCACTCAACAGATTCAAAGGGAAAGGGGGTCTTCTAATATGATCCCAAACTTGAAAGAAGCCTAAGGAGTAAGATTAAAGAAACTACAACCATGGATGGTTTAGAAAAAAATCAGGTTTCTGGGGTACCATAAAGAGATATAGGGATACGAATGCTCACTGAAAACGGGAGGCCATCCAACATAGGACTACAACTATGCATCCTAGTGCCACTCATTGTAGCCAATCATTTTGAAATCAAACCATCCATCATATAAATGATTTCCAATCGTGTTTAATTCTTCAAATTTACACATCAAGATCTGAACTCACGCTTAAGAAGTCTTCTCAAACATTGCAACACAATTGAATTCCAAAATGTATCATGTGACATGGTAAGGCTTTGACTCTTTATAATTTCATTAAGTGATTGTGCTCATGGATTAATTAAAAGCATTATATCTTATTCCATCACCATGTGGGATGAGTTAGTAAGGAAATTCTTACTAGGTTCCTTTCCTCCTTAAAAATCCATGGAAGTTTGTGTAAATACTTTAAATTTTAATCAGTTTTAAGATGAATCACTCTACAATTCATAGGATTGTTTCAAAGAAATGATTTAAAAATTTACTCATCACGATATTAAAATGTCATTATTAATCCAAAAAATTTATAAGGGTTTTTCACAAGGGAATAGTTCCATCATAGACATTGCAGAAAGAGGATCCCTGGTGAATAAATCACGATAAGAAAGTTATAATATACTTAATGAAATGGAAAGAAATAGTTTCTAGTGGAAAGTTGAAGGGATACAATGAATAGGTGTTCACATGGTAAACATCAATGAATGGATAGTGGAGAAAATGGAATCTCTCAAAAAAAATATAGACATTGTGATTGGTCAAAAACAATAACTTCAAGGTATGTATATTGAAGAATCTACTATTTGGATTATAATTGGGGTAATAATTTTCAAGGTTGGTGGGCACAACAACAAGGGTAGGTCTATCAAAAAAATGGGAATCGATTTTTTAAAAAAATTAAGGCTTATATCTCTAAATCCAAATCTACATCCTAGAGGATAATTTTTCCATTTTCATGAAGACCACAGGAGTAGTTATCAAAGAATTGGTGGCCTATTAAAAAGACTAGGGAGAATGAATAAAGTAGCTGAAAGATGAATCAAGAGAACATAAGGTCACACTTCGAAACCACTAGTGGAAAAATTACTTATACCAATGGTTTGGAACTATTGGTATAGGTCCCCAAACCATTGGTATAGCCTATAATAACGATTTGGGAAGCTGTTGGGTGATTTTTCGTGAGGATAGACCTATCCCAATGGTTTGGGGAAAACCGTTGGGAAGACCTATCCCATCGGTTTGAAAACCATTGGTATATATACAAATGGTTTTTAAACCGTTGGTATAAGTAAATTAAAAAAGAAGTTATAGTAGAGGTTTGAACCCACAACTTGGGGGTTATATATCAAAGACTTTACCACTATACAATAATTAACTTTGTAAATATATTTGTATATATATATATATATAATTTATATATTGATTTATTTGATGATATTCATCAAAAGAATTCATAAAAAACAATTGTACATATCCCAATGGTTCTGAAAACCATTAGGATAGGTACTAACCCATTCCCAATGGTTTTTCCACACTGTTGGGAAAAGTAGTATCAAAGTGGGCTTTTCCCAACGGTTTGGAAAAACTATTGGGAAAATTATACCCTTTCCCAATGGTTTTTCCAAACCGTTGGAAAAAGTGGTCTCAAAGTGGTATTTTCTAAATGGTTTGGAAAAATCATTGGGAAAGGTGGTCTCAAAGTGGGATTTTCCCAATAGTTTGGAATAACCATTGGGAAATCCATAACCTTTCCCAATGGTGTTGCCAAATCATTGGGAAAAGTGGTATCAAAGTGGGCTTTTCCCAACGGTTTCGAAAAACCATTGGGAAATCCATACCCTTTCCCAACAGTTTTTCCAAACCATTGGGAAAAGTGGTATTAAAGTGGGATTTTCCCAACGGTTTGGAAAAACCATTGGGAAAGCCATACCCTTTCTCAATGGTTTTGACAAACCGTTGTGAAAAGTGGTCTCAAAGTGGGATTTTCTCAATGGTTTGGAAAAACCATTGGGAAAGGGGACCTATACCAACGGTTTTTACAAATCATTGGTATAGATGTGTGGGTATAAGTAGGAAGTCTAGTAGTGAACTTTGAATTTCAGGTTAGTCAAATTTTGGAAAATCTATAAGAGAGACAAGAGGAGTATTGTCAAGACACCCAGAACTCAAACCCCGTGAATATTTTGAAATTCATTACCCTTATAAGTGAAAAAATGACATAAAATAATATTTAAACATGCAAGTTACAAGAAGAAAAATTTGGAAAAAATAAAGGAAAATGGAAATTTGAAGAATAAGTAAAAGAATAAACCCCTCTTTTCAATACAAGACTATTGTTTCTAGAAAAGATGAAGTAAGGGAAATTCGACTCATAATGAAGTAAGTTCATTAAAAATGTTAAAAAACTTCAAATTAATATCCCTTTTATAGAATCAATCACAAACATGCCAACATATATAAAGTTCATGAAGGAGTTGGTATTTAATAAGAAGAGGATAGAGGAAATTGGAATGATCCCACTCACAAGTGAGTTCTCAACTATGATGTCAAAGGTCCTTTCTAAGAAATAACCTAAAACGAGTATATTTTCTACTCCAATCAATATCATGTCTAATGAGTTTGGGAGGGATCTATATAATTTAGGATCTTGTGTGAACATAATTTCCTACAACACATTTAAGAGATTGGTACTTGAAGAAATAAAGACTATAAAGGTCACACTTTAACTAGAAGTCTCAATAATAAAGTACCCATGAGAGCTCATCAACTACAATCTGGTCAAATTAGAAAAGTTTTACTTCCTAGTGTACTTTCTCGTTCTTGACATGGGTTAGGAGAGGACACCCATTATCCCTGTGAGACCATTCTTGGTAACCAGACAAGCATTGATCGATGCCTAGAGTGGGAAATTATTCATGAGGATCATAAATAAATAGGTTATTTTTAACATACATCAAACCATGAAAAATTATCACATGTGAGATAATGACTTTAAAAAGAAAATCATGACTGTGTTATAAGATGGTGATATCACTACTACCAAGAATAAAGGTGTGAAAATTGATAAGAAAAAAATGAATCTTCAATACATGATTACTAATGATGGATCAATATCCAAAAAATATATTAAAAATGGTCAATATGTATGGATGGTCTATGATCTTGATATTTTTTTTCAGGTTTAACAAAACACTGGTGGATAGACCCTATGTTAGTACAGCAAGTATTACCCACAATAAGGGTAAAACTAACATCAAAAAAATTAAGGGGACCACATATATAGAGATGAAACATCTATAACCATTCAACAATATAGATAGGGTAACTTCTTTCTAACCCCCCTCACCTAATCTTAAGAGGTAAGTTCAATCCAGCGATGTAAAACAAAATCGCTTCTAGTAGGAAACCTGAGATTTTTATTTTTCTCTTTATGTTTTCAAAACATAATCTCCCCTAATCCTTTCATTTTTCATTGAAAAAGGGTATAAAATCCCAACTGTGCATTTTCATTTTTAAATCCAAAGTGAAGGCATAAGGTATGTATAAAAAATAAAACAAAAACAGAAACCATAAGTTAAAGCATCCATGAAACAAGGAAGTATGAGTTTGAATTTTAATATTCTCTTTCATGCCCCTCCGATTCTATTTAAAAAACATTAATAGAAAATTAATGCCCCATACTTAAAAACCTTTTACTTTAATCATTGATTGAGGAGATAAAAAATTCTTAAGGATAATCATCATATCATATTTGGAATATTTTTTTCAATTAATTTGAATGAGAAAAATGGGAGATCAAATTAAGTAATGATAAACATGGGAATTCAATTAGAAACATCATGATTTAGGATACTTGTTAAAGAAATTTTTCTAAGAATTTTATATTCCTTGAAAATATGATATTTGTGTTAATTAATTTTATTTTTTACATGCATCACCATGAGTAATTGTCTTAATCATTTATTCGTATTCCTAAGAATTTTTTTAAGCCTAATATTTTCCATTATTTCTTGATAAATTTTCTTGAGTAAAACTTAGGCATGTATTTATTATAGAACTTTATTTTAATCTTTTATAAGTTATAATTTTATAAAATCACACTTAAAATGAGTGAGGCATTTATTTTTTATTTTCCCTTACCCAGAGACTCACCTTTACATTAATCCCTCATAAACCCATAGAATCCATGAACAACCTTATTGGGAAAGTTCCACATTATAAGCCAATTTTATCCTTATCTACCTTATTCTATATATTTTTCATGATTTTTAAAAAATGAGTGTGGGGGAGATAGTGACATGGTGGAAAATTTACATGTATTATAATATATAAGTTTAGGGGTATTTTTCATGGGATATTGGGAATTTTCTTAATTTTTCATTTATTATAATTTATTGCACACCCTTTAAAAAAATATTTAAAAAAATGGGCTTTGTTTCAGAGGGTAAAAAATCACCATTTACTTGACCAATGATTTTTATCATTTTGGGTTGAGTGGTGGATGTGAGACTTGTCCAAACTCAACTTTCAAAAAAATATAAAAAATTAAAATTAAAATTAAAATTAAAATTAAAAAATAAAAAATTTAAACAGGGTTCATTATTATTTGATATTCATTGCTTCATGAGCCTACTTTGAGATTTTAGGAAATGTGTAGATGTAAATATTTAAAGGGATAATTTTTCATCAAGTTGATATTGATTATCATGAAAATTACTTTAGAGATTGACCTCCTTTTTAAGCCTAAAATTATTTTACTTCATTTACCTACCTACCCTAAGCATCAAATTCATTTAAACCTAATGATGAAGCCTTCATGATTAGATTGTGATTTTTTCTCTTTGATGTGAAGAAATTAGATGAATTGTAAGCCTATGGTAAAGTAAATAATTCTAGGTATGTGAAAAGATATATTTAATTTTGTTACCTTGATGATCAGTGAAAAAATAAAGTAAGGTAAATTGAAATTGTCATACATGTTGAAAATAAATTGAAATATATTAATGGAATAAATAACATTCTTGGTTAATTCAAAAGAGAAAAATTAAAATACATGGATAACTTGTTTCTTTGAAAAATGATGATTTGATGAAAATTTCTCATGTGATGCTTCAATTTATTAAATTCCCCATTTAATCAATTTATTTTATTTACATTAAAATTTAAATCATGGTAATATGGTCAGCCTTTGTAATTTTTTGAGGTTTTATTCTTGAGGAAAAGCATGAGTTTAAGTGTGATAGGGTTTTGATGTTTATATTTCATGCATATTTATCTAAATATAAAATTCATCATTTTTTTAATTTAATTGTTTAAAATTTCAGGGATATTAATTTTTTGTACTTATTTAATGGAAGGGTGCATATGAAAATATTCAAAGGAAGAAAACAAGTGAAATAGAGATGAAATTCATGATAAAAAACAATGCTTCGGGGTAAGGGATAGGTCAAAGATGAAGTACGAGACTCTGAATTTAATAATCAAGTGATGACGGAGCCACAATTAATTTCTTGAATAGGTAATTCATGATGTGAAACTTCAAAGGGGAACTTGTGATGTGAACTAAATCATGAAAAACATCTTTTGGAGGCAAGACCCGAAAATTCACAGTGTAACACTATGTTTCATGTTGTGACACATGCCTAGTAATTTCCAATGATGCATGAACTTCAATTGGGAACCACACCTTAATGCCAAATAACTATCAAATTTGACCCAATTAGGTTTAAATGATGTTTTTATGGAATTTATTCCACCCAGGGGTACTTTATGCCTATAAAAAGAGGGCTTGGGTTCTCCTCCAATTCATTCCAAAACAAACAAAGGTTTTCCCTGGATGAAATGATACACTAAATAATCCCACATCCACTATTTCTTTCTTTCTTTCCATATTCCCCTTTAACCCTCTCAAGACTACCATGAGGGGGTAATCCCATTTTTTGTGTCAAGTGATGTAAAAGAATGAGGGAGTGTGCATGTGTTATCTATTCTTTTTATTTTTTCATTTTTTTTGTCACATTATTCTTTTAATTCATTCATTATTTTCTTTATTTCATTTCGTAGCCCTTGAAAAAATTATTAAATAGATAAAAATAAAATGTGACAACTGGTCATTTTAAATATTGCATGACCATCATGTAATTTATAATGATTATGTTTAAAAATAGTATTGAGACAATTAATTCAATAAAAAAAAGTAATTGACCATATAAAAAGTAAATTTTGTGTTAAGTAAATGATACCAAGAATGAGGATTATCCTCCATCTTAACTCCAATGGAAAAAATGGAAAAATAATTTAATTTCTTAAAATCACTCAAACGTGAACCTGAAATTTATAGAACCTAACACGCTTTCTCTTTTTGATAAAAAAACAAATTATTTCTTCATTATATTTTGAATCAATCTCATATAAATAATTTTTTTAATTAATCATTTCAAATTCCTAAAATCAATTTTCACCATCTCATGGGTCTGACCTTGAACTCACCACTTTCTAAATAAAATTAGTTGGTATCAAAGGTTTAAATTTTTATAAATTTTTCAATTTAATTAAACCTTAAGGAATTAACGACGCCCTACGGGACATCAAACTGTGTCTGGTGGATTTTTTATTGGATGATAAGGGTTAAGGTGAACTTATCAGTTGAGAAGACGACCAGTGATGGACTTTGAAGTTTTCATAAGATGATCAAAAAATAAATCCAAGAGTCAAAATGACCAAAATATCATATAGTCATAGAGAATTGGAGTTTTTCTAGATGATACTCCAAAAGTTTAGTTGGGTGATGCATGAACTGCTCTTTAAATTTATAAACATCACTTTAGAAAAATACCAACAGTGATTCAAGTTGAGTTGATCAGAAGATATAATGATCAAAATTTGATCTGATCTGAAGTAAATGTTGAAAGTTGAAGTTTGAATACATTTTAGGTGTAATAGATTCAGACGATTGAAATAACAAGGTTCATGTTAAAGTTATTTAAAATATTAAAGGATGTAGAAGATTGAGTTGAGTTAAAGTAGAGGCAGAACCAAAAGAAGAAAATAGTAAAATATACCAATGTAGATTCACCAGAAGATACTAAATGACTTCACATAAACATTGTGAAGTCGCAATCATTGTGATGATGTCGAGATAGACATTCAAAGTTTGATATTCATAAAGGTAAGTTCCTGATTCAATCTAAGAATTACAAATGATTTGAAGATCATTGATTCTAAGATTTGTTTGAGTTTTGACTAAATCAAAACCCAATATCCTAAGAAGATATTTAAGGAGGTTAAATAATTAATTAAGTGATAATTAATCTCAAATTGAAGCTCATGCTCCCCATATTTATCAGAGTAAATCCAACTATATAAAGGGGAGGACCTCGTTCAATGAGAGGTTGTTGATCGTGTTGAGTTTCTAAGTAAATAAAATTATCAAGATCCCATCCTACATTCTTCATAGGATACACTGGGTCAAATAAGGATATCACTGAGTTGGGGATCCAGAAATTTGTAGAACCAACATATACAAGTTTCATATGTATAAGTTTAAGAGATTGAAGTTTTTGAGTATAAGAAACTTTTATATTCAAAAGGTTCAGAGGATAATCTATACTTTATAATTAGTGGGAACCAATACAATCATATTATCAGGATACATAAGTTTCATATTCACGTTTAAGTTAATTTTTATCCCTTACCAAACCACTATGATTGATAATTGATTATAGTGTAAAATATGTGAGTTAGACATCCTAAATATAGAAAGGATTAGGTTCCATCATTAAGGCCAAACCTTGTAAAAATCCATGTGCACTGCTTTCTTGTTTACTTCTCTGCATATGAGTGAGAGTAAGTTTTATTACATGAGTGAATTGAGACTTTAACAATTCAAATAGCTTAAAATTATGTTAAAGAAATTTTTAAAAAGGAATCATTGATTCAACCCCTCCCCTAGTGGTTCACCCATTCTTGAGTATCACACTCTATAAGATTACTTTCAATCCATGTATTAAAATCCTATGATTCTTATTCCCTTGGAAAGGGAATAAGGACGAGAATAACATACTAAATTTTGGAATCTAAATTCAATTTATAAACCATAAAATGTGAATAAAGAAATTAAAATCATAAATGGTGAGTTCGAATCTATGAATCGCACCCTTTTTTTACAATCTAGAAATATCCGGTAAAGCTCCTTTGATCTCTGGTGATCCCTATGGGTAGTTGCCTCCATGTTTTCTCCTCCCATGAGCTCTATATCTCCTCTAAAATATTAATATAAATGGTAAATATATAGTTAAATAATTTAGTTTAATTATTATTTATTTTTAATAACTAAAAATGCATCTCTGCCATTGTATACCCACTTAATGTCTCCCCAAAATTATAAAAAAAATATTACCCTGGGGTAAAAACCCTATTCCATACTCAACAAAAAAAGTCTATTTTCAAATAAAACACTCCATTTAGGAAGAATTTTATGTCTTTAAATTTTTAATCAAAAATTTATATTTTTCATAAAATCTCTATGTCGATCAATCAAAGACATTAAAGCATGTCATCTATTGCCAATAAGTGTTAATTAATCAAGAAACACTGAAACGAGTTTCAAATTACAAGAATAAAAAATCCACCCTTGGGAGAAAACTAATATTGTTACATGAGTGATTAAATAATATGGGTCTAAAGTTCTGAATTTTTTATTTTTGATGTTACAATTTTAAAATTGTAAGTTTTAAATTTTATGTTTCATGTTATATGATTATTAGTTTTAAAAGTTATCATTTATGGTTTATAGTTCAAGATTTAAAGATTTTAAATTTGTAATATCACATTATTAAGATTTAGAGGTTTGGGACAATGGTTTTTAAGATTTATAGGATTTACCCATAAGTATTTTTTTATTAGGTTTTCTAAAAAAAATTATAGGAATGGGTCTAGGTTAAAAATAATTTTGAATATAGGTCCTAAAGGCATTGAATATCACAATGAATTTTTCTTCGGTGAAATTAATTAAGGGATTTAATAGGTTTATTTATAATTCTTAAAGGAATGTGTTCAAATGCTTAACACATTTTACTACTATTATATCCGGTCTTACTTTAAATAAAGTATTATAAATAGGTGATCAACTACAACATTTTAAACACCCTTTTTATCCTTAATGGTTAAATCGAACTCTTGAAGAAGAAGGACTCACCTAATAAATCTAGCATTGGCATATTGTTTTTGGAAAATGAATTTCAGGTCTGAATGGTCGGTGAAGACAATGATGGGTGATTCTAATAGATAGGACCTGAATTTCTCTAAGGAAAAGACAATAGCAACGAACTATTTCTCAATGGTGTTGTAGTTGATTTGTGCATCATTTAAAGATTTTCTTTTATAAGAAAAGACACATAGAGTTTTCTCACACCATTTTCCTAAGACTGCTCCTATAGCGAAGTCACTCGCATCACACATGAGCTCAAAATTAAGTTTCCAATTTGGATATTTCATGATAGGTGGAGAGATAATATCTAACTTGACTGTAGAGAATGATTCCTCACATCTTTCCATCTATAAAAATGAATCATATTTCACCAATAGAGCACAAAGTGGTTGAGAAACAGAGCTAAAATTTCTAATGAACCTTCTATAGAAACCAGTATATCCTAAGAAGGACCTCACTTCCTTAACAGTTTTAGGATATGTAAGGTGATGAATGATGTCAAACTTAGCTTTATCAACTTCAATCCCTATACCAGAGACTAGATTTCATACAATAAGTCCTTACTTTAAAATGAAATGGAATTTTTTCTAATTTAGGATGAGATTCTTATCTTGAAATCTTGACAAAACCCTTTCAACATTCATAAGGAATCCCTCCAAAGTATCCCCAAAGATGGAGAAGTCATCCATGAAGACCTATAAAAAATCACCTACCATGTCCTAGAAGATTCCTATCATGCATCTCTGGAAGTTACTAGGGGAATTACATAACCCAAAGGGCATGTGCTTGAAGGAAAAAGTGTCGAATGGACAAGTGAAGGTTGTTTTTTCCTGATCCTCTAAGGAGACCTTGATTTGATTATACCCTGAGAATCCATCTAAGAAGCAATATAATTGATAATCTGTCACTCACTCGAGGACTTGATCAATAAAGGGCAAGGGGAAATGGTATTTCTTGGTATAAGATTTGAGCTTCCTATAGTCAATACATACTATCCATCCACTACTAACCCTTGTGGGGAGAATTTCACCATCCTCATTGGTGGTCATAGTGATTCTATCTTTCTTTGGGACAACATGAATTGGGCTTACCCACTCACTCTCAGTAATGGGGTAGATGATACCCGCTTTCAACAACTTAAGATGTTATTTCCTTACCACTTCCATAAGATTTGTATTGAGTCTCCACTGAGGTTTACGACATGGTTTAGATCCAGATTCAAGAACAATCCTATGAGTTCCAATAAGTGGGATAATTCCATGGATATGAAAAATGGTCCATCCAATTACTTTCTTATTCTTTCTTAGTACATCCAGTAGCATCATCTCTTGATTGGCTTCAAGAGAGGAAGAAATGACAACAGGAAAGGCTCGATTGTAACCTAAGAACTCATACTTGAGTGATGAAGGTAGGACCTTAAATTTGAGATCTGGTTGGTTATCACTTTCCAATAAAGGATGGGACTTTGTATTGAACTCAGTTTCTTTGTTCAGATTTATTGACAGAATTGGTTCCTTATAAATAGAATTTTAATCCACTAAATTGTCCATATCAGTGTCATGAATGGGTATAAACTCAATGTTATTGATTTCACCAATGGTATCATTGATTGGTGATTCGATAAAATCATCAATAGAGCTATTTGAAATAGATTCAAGCTAAGGAGACAAATTTCCCTCATGTGAAAAAAAATCAATCTCTTCTTGAATTAAATATCCTTTAGTAATACCTTGATGTTCCTCGAGTTCACTATCAACACTACCAATCCAATTAACCTCATGGATCTCTTCATCATCCCTAATTTGAGAGTTTTCATTATAGATGTTCAAGTCTAGACTCATGTTTCCAAAGGTGACGGTCATGTTCCCATTTTGTACTCAGATGACTAAGTTGATTGTTTCTAAGAAGGGATGACCAATGATGATGGGGGTTTTCTCCCTAGAACCTAAGATTGGGTGATTTTCAAGGACAATGAAGTCAGCTGGGTAAATGAAATTTTCAACTTTCACCAAAACATCCTTTAAGATCCCTTTAGGAACTCGAACACTACGATCAACAAGTTGAAGAGTGAAAGATGTGGGTTAGAGTTCTTTGAGACCTAATTGACAATACATGGCATAAGGAATGAGGTTCACACTAGCTCCCAGATCACAAAGGTCCTGGAAAACTGTGTTCTCTCCTAACTCAACATTGATGTATGGACATCCTGGGTATTTCAACTTTGGAGGAATGGCCCCTTGAATGGTGGTACTCACATTAGCATCCAAAAGAACTTGGTTTTAATGTGAAAATTTCTTTTTAAAAGTGCACAAGTCCTTAAGGTACTTTGAGTATGTAGGAATGGTTTGGATTGCATCTATAAGGGGAATGATCAACTTAACCTAAGAGAATATTTCCCTCAAAGTCTCATTCAGTTCTAGTTTAGTTTTTCCTCTAATGTGTTGAGGGAAGGGTGAATGTCATTTTATTGTTTGGTGTGGTTGTAGTTCCTTAACATTATCATTGGGGTTTTCAGAATCTGTGTGTGGTTATTCATAATTTTCATGCATTGTTGAATATTTTAATGGTTCTGGAATGGTTTGTTCAGGTTTCTCAATGGATTTCCCACTTCCTAAAATAGTCACTAATGTGATTTTTTCATGAGAGGTTTGTGTGTAACTGGATTCCCCCCTTAAGGTTGAGGATGGTACCTCCTGAGTAGGCTTGGGTTCCTTCCCAGTTTTTATGGTTTGTAGTTCATGTTTAAGGGATGAAACTTCTGAGTTCATTTTCTCTATTTTTTTACACAACTTCTCAAGGATTGGAAGAGGGACATATTGATTAGGGGCTTGTGCTGGTTGGTTTATCCTAGAAGGATACTTTGGTTATTGGATTGGTTGTTGCATGGGTTGCTGTATGGGTTGTTGGTATTGGATATGAGGGTGTTGGTATTGTACTGGTTTTGGTTGGAACTGGTTATGGTTTTGAAAATTTTTTGGAGGGTAGGGGTTTGGTCTTTGTGGCTGACTAGGTTGTTGGTTGGGTTGTTGGTTATCTTTCCAATGGAATCCTAGATGGTCATTGTACCTTGGATTGAAATTGTTTTGGTACTGTGGATTATGAAAGTTCATAGCATTGAACTTTGTTGGTGGTCCTCCTAGAATAACATCTTTAATGTAAGGGATGGTTGGGCATTTGTCAGTTTTGTGGTATTTTTTTTCACAAATTGTGAAAACATGGTCAACAGTTTGAATTTCATGGACCTTCCTAAGATTGATCTCATAGACCTTCCTAGTGAGTGCAGAAAGTTTCAACCTAAGTATTTCCTCCTCCCTAAGTGTGTGAGTTCCACCATATTTGGTTGGCTTCTCATAGTAAGGTTGTGTTACCCATGTTTGGTTTTGTTCAGCTAGTCTTTCAAGATACTCGTAAGCATTATTTGGGGCTTTGTTTTTTAAGGTTACATTACACATCATGTCAATGAATTGTTTGTTTCCCGGACCCAACCCTTCATAGAAAATTATAACTTTTTCTGGGATTGAAAATCCATGGTGAGGTACCATGTTGAGTGTATCTTTTAACCTTTCTCATGTTTCATAAAATGACTCCCCTTCTTTTTCAAAAAAGTTTTGGATGCTCTTTTTAAGTGAAATTGTTTTGTGATAGAGGAAGTATTTTTTGTAGAATCCTATTTACAATGGGTCCTAGAAGCAGATTGATGTAGGTATCATATTATTTAACCAATTATTTACTCGATCCTTAAGTGATAAGTGAAAGAGACTCATCTTAGCTAACTCAAGTTGATGTGGTGGGCACATGGTTTCAAAAATTTCGTTGAACTCTTTGACATGAAGGTATGTCATTTCTGACTCCATCCCGTGGAAGGTTGGATGGTGATTTAGTACATGAGGTTTAAAGACATAGTGGAATTATCCTAGGGTAGTATGCCTAATTAAAGAGGGTGAATTGGTCCAGGTATGTGTGAGGTAGTCATTCATGGTTTGATCGACTGCATTCCCCAAGTTTGGGGCTACCTCATTTTGGTTTCCATTTTGGTTCCCACCCGGGTTTATGAGTTGGTTTCTTTGAAGAACTTCCATTGAAATGGGATCAATTTTTTAATCTGGAGTATTAGGAAGATTATGATCTAATATAAAGAGTTCCCTTGGTGTACTTGACTCCACAACCTCAGGACTATCCACCCTAACTAGACGGTTTGATTGGTCACGGGTATAGGCGGACAAGCGCCAAGAAAAGTAAAAAACAAAATAAAGGGGAAAAGATAATAGAATTTGAGGTGAGAAAAGAGAAATGGGAGAGAATAGAATGGTTGTTGAGATGAATTACTTGGGTCCTCGAAAATGGTGCCAAAATTTGGTCTCACCCAAATTTACCTAAGATTTTAGGGTTAAGCGGTCTCTCATAGTTTAGCTTGGGTTGTCGAATCCTCAGAGACCTAAGAAGTAACATAAAGACACGTACATTATATGGATTTTTTTTATATAAATTTTCCTACTTTGGGTTTATTTTAGATAGTTTTAAAGGATAAATAACATATCTAAGTTAATTCAAATTAAGAGAATGAGTTGATCATAGGTTATCACTTGGGGTGGATTTGATGCATTCCTTTTTCAACTATTTCAATTTATTATATTTGAGATAGGTTCATTTAATGAGATCAAACAAAATCATCACTTACTGTTTTAATACCTACACACCCTAATACTAATAACCTATACACTTGGAGGATCAAAGTTTTGAGCAATCCATGGTAAAGGTTCGTATTATCACATTGAAGTGTGCGGCCTTAAAATTTAAAAAGGATGAAGAAGTTTTAAAATCTTCAAATGAAATTCTCAATTAAAAGAATTGATTAGAAATTAATGGAGTGAGAAATAACATCCAATACAGCCCCTTGATACTTCTTTGGATCAACCCATAATATTTTTATCTCTCCATTGATGTTATGGTTTCAATGGAAGCGGGAAGTAGACTCATGAGGGAGGAATTGAAGAAGTAAAAAAGACAATAAAAAGAAAACAATCACTCCACCATTGTGTGAATAATTTAACAAGGTTTGGTGTGAATAAATTCCCACCATGAAGCAATGGTATCAATGGTATAATAAGATGATAAACAATAAGTGAAGATGAATAATTTTTATTGAAAACTAAGGTGATTCGAACAACTTACAAATGAAGAAGAACAATACCACATCAAATGGGAAGCATAACATTTAAATGAAACAAAGCACTAAAGATTCCCAAATCCTTCAACAACACTACCTTAAATAGGGATTTTTTAAGCCTTGGGTCGAGCCTATAATATTCCAAGTCTCCTACATTAATTTTCGTAGTCCATAAGTGGGTGGAAAGTTGAGGGAGAGTTGATTTTTTTTCACCTTGACAAACAATCTAATCCAACTTGCATGATTCGACAGATGTGTTCAAACGAGCATCTAGATGGCA
Source organism: Viscum album (assembly GCA_963277665.1). NCBI lineage: Eukaryota > Viridiplantae > Streptophyta > Magnoliopsida > Santalales > Viscaceae > Viscum > Viscum album. The sequence goes on from OY728128.1 coordinate 1,934,504,366, forward strand.
GAATTTTTGGGGTATATATAAGACAAAAATTAATATATTGATGTCCCCTGATATTATGTAAAATTTCAGTCCAAAATAGTTTATGGTTTGCGAGATATGATTAAATTTGTGCGATGTTTTTTTTGGGCCACAGAATCTATCCCAATATTGCATCTTCAACTTGGGCTGCTTGGAACTCCATTAAAACATCTGAATTAGATTTTTAAATTTTTTAATGAAATGTTCCTATTGATGTCCTCTATCTTCAGTTAAATTTTTATAATCATTGATATTTTATATTGTCCGCTATAGTCTCTTTATTGGACTTCTGTTTTGTTTACATTACCCAGAATGTGTTGGCATGAAATCCCATTTTGGTGGTCTTCCGATGTAAATATTCAACTACTCAAAAATAATGAATTTGTGCTTATAGAATGAGAGACCTTAAAATAAAATATGAAAATAAAATCAAGACCATTTTGTATTTTAGGAGGTGTTCAAAAATGTACCATGTAATAGTGTATTTTAAGAGGGAATTACAATCATAGTGTGAATTAATGTTCAAAGTATGAAATGAACTAAAATGGTGTTTATGAATAATAAATCTCATGAATATAATATATATTAAAAATTAATATTAGCCTTATTTAGTGGCTAATCAATAACGTGTAGGCTCCTTTACCGTTCTTGGAAATTTATGCTGGTGAGAAGGTTGTCCTTCTCAAGTATGGACTGAAGTGATATATTTGATGTAATTTTATTGTTGTTTATATAAATAATATGAGAATAATTTTAGTACTTTATCTGATAAAATTTAGAAAAATAAATAAATATTAAATTTATTAATCTCCCACTATTTTATCTAAATCCAATATCCTTCACCATTGGATTTGGAATATCCTGTTTCTTGGATATTCTAGTGGTAAGGATCCATATTCCCCTTCTCATTACCCCAAATTTGGTTGTTCAAGCAACTAGAATGGTTTTAGATAGGAATTATAAACTCCAACTGCATTAACTCATAGTTCTTTGATCTATTGAGTGGACTCCCCAATCCTCAAATCCTTAAATTGGATTTCCTTAACCCTTGCCTCTCAGTTACACTAAGCCATGCTTTAACAATCAACCATTGAAGTGAACTAAGTTAAGTCACCCCAAAACTTCAAGTTATAATTCCCTAATAATTGAAAGCACCCCAAATTTGGTTGTTCAATCACTTTGAATTATGGTTCAATTTTAACTAAGGTAGTATAAGGCTATACAGACTTAATATATATTATCAAGGGATTTTATCCTTTTATGCATAAATTGCAAATTATTATCTTTATCACATTCTTGTTAATATTAATTGGATTTACTTAAATAATTAACCATGTCTTAGATAATATTTATGCATAATCCAATTTATTTTAGTTCTATATTTCATGCTTGTTAATTTCATTAGTTCATTTGATCAAAAAAACATCCATAATAATATAACCATGAAACTTGATGGAAATAAAATAAAAAAGTGGTATGATCATGAGATTTTACTAATAGTTAGTTTATATAGTGGTTGATAAACTAACCATTGACCTAGGGGAAAACAACTTGAACCAATTAAGGTTTATGTTACAACTTTCCACTTGTCCACCTATGTATCTCCCTTGGATTGGTTTCGCCTCGGCTCCAGACATGAATCGACACAACAAGCTTGGGTGCTCGATCCATTACATATTCTTTTACTCACATGCCGGTAAGGGTAAAAGGGTTTACAAAAAATAAACCATGGGCACGTAGGACCTTACATAATAAGAGTACAGAAGGCATGTAGGCCAACAATTTAATTTAATAATAAATTAAATGAAACCAATCACATACAAAGTTCTGGTCTATGATAATGATCATCTACATGTATGCAACGAATTAAGCATTTAATAATACTAGCATTTGATTCTTAATCATTCTTATTTAAGATAAATCGTTCTTGAATAAATTAATTATCTTATTTAATTAATCAAGTCTTTTATCTTAATTCTCATTCGAATTTCCTTGAGATTTTCATCCATTGTAAATTTAAAAAAAATTAAAATTAACTGTGTACATAAATGTGCATTGGAGGCAACATGGTGAATAATCATCTGAATCTACCTAACATGTATTATACTCATATACTATTTATGATTGTGACATATGGTATACATGACTTATCACATACTTTCATGATGTGTACTATCAACTTAATTATTACACAAATTATATGATTTTTCAGTCACGTGTTATGCTTCAATGCATGTAGAGTAACAATTGTAATACGAATCATACATTATATGAAGATATGAACATTATGCATATATTAATTAAAAATTTATATATATATATATATATATATTTAAACCCATCGCATGGAATGTCCTATCAACTTAATGACCACATTCAAGCATATGTCGATAATGTTTACTCATTATAATAAATTAATTTTAATTCGGCATAATTTTTTATAAGTACACGGTGTGTACATGAGAGCTACATGGCATGTATGTATCTCACTATCTATATGATACACATGTCTAGGGACTCGGTGTGTAAATCATGTCTCGAAAAAAATGGAGTACATGGTGTGTATAATGGGAAACACGGTGATTGTTCTCTGATTTACACGGTTACTAGTCAGGTAGGTCGTGTATGGAAATACATAGCATGTCTATGACTTAAAGGACTACATTCCATGTACATGGGATACACGAGATGTGATCTGGCTGACCGTGTGCCAGGATGTCTCATTCAACACATGATGTAAGAAATTAATGATTCGTGTGTAATCAATTCACACTATTTGAATTAATTCTGAATTAATTTCTGGTGCCTTGAACACAAGTACAGGGCGTGTACTCCTATGTTATCTTTCTAGAATCCTCATCACCTCTAGATGAGTTTTTCAATTTTAATTTCATTCATAAAATTAATCATTTTGATTAGATCTATTAGAAATGAAGGAGGAAAAAAAAATATGAAAATTTAGATTAAAAGCATGATTAAACTTGAATTGAAAACTAAAAGAAAAATGCATAAATCAATCAATGATCTTTAAGTAATTATAAATAATTACCTGACCTCTCTGATACCACTTATAGGTTTCGAGTGCATTGTAAGCATGCGATGGGTCGTTCCCGACTTTGATTTTTTTCATGATCGATGATCAATCCAAGATCTACATAAAGATAAACATCATGATCAATGGAATCAAATCAAAGAAAACAGACAGTGGATAATAATCCATAACTGAGGTAGAATCATCACATATTATTTATAATTAATTTAATCAATTAATGAAATCCCTTGTTTGAATTCTTTCTTTTTTGATGGATTTGAAAATAGATATGTGTTGTACCGTCGTTATGTTGTAGGAATCAAGAGTATATTACCTCTATAGGTGATCCACACATGTTCCAAAAATCTCTAAACGTCACCATAGGAATCTCTGGGTGCTAGCAGGGAATATCCTATTGCTTGCATCGTCTTCCTTTGATCTCCATGAGAACTACTTCCAAATCATTCTCCTTGATCTCTCTTGAATTGAGATTAGGAGTTGGAGGAAGATCATTCTCTATTCTTGGGATCTCTCTTGGAGAAGGGATCTATCTAGGGCTTGAGAGGATTCTCCAAATTTGTTGTGCACAACCGAACAAATGAATTGTCTCTCTAAGAAAATAATATAACTAGGTTTATATATCACTAGGGTTAGAAATAAATAATTTCACAAATGCCCCTTATTATTTATTTAATCCCTATAGGAACCCCATGTCTAAAATAATAATATTATTATTATTTCCTTGACATGAACTTAACTTGAAAATTAAATTAAATATTATTTAATCAAATAATATTCAATATATATTATTTCTAACCTAACCATTAAACTCATTCCGCCATTCCTCCACAATATTTATCAGACCTTGAATAATGACTATTTATTTATTAAATAAATATCACTACATTATTCACCAATAAATAAATAAATACTATATTCATCAAATAACAAATAAATATTTATTAAATATTCTGATCACATTATATTCTCTCAAATAACTGGTGATGAAATATATGTGATCAAGAAAACATGAATAATTATGAAACCATGTGATGGAATAATATTTATTCAGCTTCTTAAATAATAAACAATAATATATTATTTAACTGATATTCTGGATACACTTAGTGTGTGACCCTCTAGGTCTCTTTCTCAGTGGCATTAGGTGAAGTAGCCTAAAGTTCAAGGTTGGAATATAGAAACATGCCAAGGCACCCATAGAGAAATAAGTTAATGCCACAACAACATAATACCTCATATGGATTCTTACTGTGTAATATAATATCTTTATCACAATATCACTAATCAAGCAGGTTGCATACTGATTCCATCAACCTATGTGCTCGATGTCTCTTTCTTTGACTTCCTAGAAATTGAACTTACCTATAGAACACCATGTCCATGGATTTATTTTGGCTATATAATTTCCATCAAAGGGTCTAAGATATCAACTTCCATTAAACAACAGAAGGTACAAATACTTTTTCACGTTATTCATTAATGTAATATTACTCGGGACGTACCCAATATATACTCCCTCTCCGAAAACATCTATATTCATGGTTTTTTCCAATACATCAATGTGGCATCCCGCCTTTTTATTACATAAACTTTCATTACATTACACAAAACTGAGCATATTTAAGGTTTAGTGTCTTGGAAAACAAGAACATAATACATGAAAACAACATAAAACATTCTTCTTAAACACTTGAAAGGCTTATCCTTAAGTTCATCCTAGGTTCATTACTGCATCTCATAACCTGGGGACATACATCAAAAGAAGGGGTGAGGAGAAGGCCCATTAAGGGAAACAAGAGAAACATTTTACATGTGAACTTGAGATACTTCAATAAGGTCATGAAAAGAACATTAAGGCATGATAAAGAAATCATGAGACATATCATAATAAAAATAACATTTTTCATAACTTGAAGATGTGGCTACAACATTTGATATTGAAAATCATTTCTGTTTCACCAAGGTCCATCCCCAAGGTGTCATTAAAAATTACCAAGGTTATTCACCAAGGTGTCGTTAAAAACAGTCATCTCTAGAGATTAAGTCTTTACCCAATGCATTGGAGCGCTATCAGGGCGCACCCTTGAAATGTCTTTATTATCATGTGAACCACATATATCATCATCAATCATTTCATAAACAACCCATATAGCAAAAAAGGAATGGGTTTCATTTCATAATCATAACTTTTTAAAAACTGCTTTAAAAACATGATCTTTACGTCACTTTAAACCCATGGAAAGGGAGAGTGGGTCTCATGTATATAAATCCAAGAATATAAAATAGAAAAAATTGGTATATATGTGAATACCCCTATAGAAGAGAGATATTTGAGTATTCACTTAATAAAATAAAAGAACATTAGAAAAAGAGAGAGACATTTTGAGACGGAAATTCTGCAGCATAACGACTATGTTTTAGGGTTTTAGAAAACATTGAAAAGAGAGGGGACATGGGTCAAACAATCATAAATGACCCATAAAATAGTATAGGGACCGAATATGAAGAATATATGAACATGGTAATGAAATTTTAATGACATACCATTTGAAATGAAAAACATGGAAGGAAGATAAAAATTAGATTTCTCTTATGAAAATTCGGCAGCCTAATGGCGTCACTTAAACTTCAACCAAAATGAATTGACAAGATCAAATAGGGTATCTCATAATATGAACATAAGAGTTAAGTATTATAGATATAGATATCATACCCCAACATAATTAAAAAGGAACTTGAAAGACTTGACATGAAAGTAGAACTTTGAAAAAATGAGAAGGGTGAAAGAATCCCCTTAAAAATTCGGCAGCCTAACGGCGCCACTTAAACATTCTTAAAACTAATTGATGAGAGAAATAGGGGTTATCTCATCATATGAACATGAAAATGGAAGTAAGATGAATATAAAAGAATATCATCCAACACAATAACATGGAGCATAAAAGGAATGACATAAAAGAGATTACTTGAAAAGAAAGAGAGAGTTCGGATCCCTTACCTTAAACGTAACTCTTAAAACTCAAAGTTTGGGACCTTGAGGGCTTGGGGTCACCTTGAGGACTCCTTGGGAGGTAAGGAGACCATAACGTCGTTGAGGATGATTTTGGAGTCGAAAGTATGAGAGTATGGCTTGGTATTTATAGGGAAAGTGAGGGGACAAGGCATTAATGGCCAAAGGACACCTCATTGGTGGTATTGGAAAAACCATGGGCTTGACCATGGTATTTTCCAATGGTATTGGCCACTTGGGAAACCTCATACAATAATTCATCCCCTTTAGTCGACCATCCCTTAAAATATCTCATTACATCATCATGACATAGTTATGATGTCATTTAACATACTGAAACCCTAAAACTGCATTTTTACTATTCACTGAAAATTCATCTTTCTCAGAAAAATCCTAAAAACATTACCATAACATAATATTGATGCTCTGAGTTCAAAAATAAAATCCATTTTATAAAAATAATTTTCCAAATATTTTTAATTTAATTTTTAATTAAAAAACACTATTCACCTGAAAAAACTGATACTTGATTAATAATTTATGAAACCATTATTTACCCATTTTATTGAATCACATTACTTAATCAAGGTGTCTAAATTATATTAAAACTTTCTTTAAGTTAGATTACTAATCCATTTGGTCACATTACTAATCCTAAGCATAAAATCACTATTCATAATTTACTATTCATCAAAAATTAAGTTGATCTTATTAGACTCTAAATTTCGTACTGAACATAATTGTAGAAGAAAATTTTTTGAAAATCATTACACATAATTAATTATTTAAGTTTTACATAAATATATTAAAATATCCTTTTTTTCAAAATTCATCAATAAAATACATCCTAAAATTATCCGGACATTTGAAATTTCACAAACTTCACTAAAGGAGGAAATCTCAATTTATTCATTCCAAAGGATTACACAAAGAAGCTACGATCTCATCATAGAGCCCCTTATAACACCAGCATAAGACCTAAGTGTAAGGTGTGCTATGGTGAGAGAATCTGAGGGAGGCTCAGATAACATTTCCCTAGTAGTAATCTCTACTAACTTTAACTTCTCCCGCAGGCGTTTCCGTTCAAGCTTGACATGCTGGAGTTCGACTTCAGCTTGGTCCAAAGCGAAGCCCAAAGATGACACCTCCTTCCCAAGCTCTGATAAGTGGGCTTCATAAGGTTCGAGTCTACCAGATGAAGCCATCGACTCCTCTTTCTGCATTAACCATTAACATATCTATTAAATCGTTAAGAGTAAGTTAATATACTAATCAAAAAGTTTGGGTCGTTACATTCTTCCCCCCTTAAGAAATTTCGTCCCCAAAATTTTATACTTGAGGCCTAGTCGAAAAGGTGAGGGTACTTTTGCTTCATTGTTTCCTCAGGATCCCAAGTCGCTTCTTCATATTTATGATTCCTCCAAAACACTTTCACAAGGTGGGTAGTCTTGTTTCGTAGAACTTTGTCTCTACGGTCTAAGATCTCCACGGGCTGCTCCTCATAAGAGAGGTCATGTTCCAGTTGTACCACCTCTGGGTTCAGTACATGCGAAGGGTCGGATATGTACTTCCTCAAGAGAGATACATGGAAGACATCGTGAAATTGAGCTAGGTTCAGTGGAAGTGCTAGATGATAGGCCACTGCTCCTATGCAATCAAGGATTTCATAAGGGCCAATGTACCTAGGGTCGAGCTTCCCTTTCTTCCCAAACCGCATGACTCTCTTCCATGTAGAAATTCGAAGGAAGACTTTGTCGCCAACACCAGACTCCAAGTCCCTTCGACGTTTGTCAGCATTGCTCTTCTGCCGACTCTGAGCAGCCTTTATGTGTTGTTGGATGGAATGAACCTGTTCTGTCATCTATTGCACAAGATCTGGCCCAAGAAGCTTCATATCACCAGTTTCATCCCAACAAGTATGAGTTCTACATCGCTTTCCATACAGAGCTTCATAGGGTGTCATCTGAATACTCGAATGGAATCTGTTGTTATAGGAGAACTCAACTAATGGGAGGTGTTGATATTATCCACCTTTAAATTCCATTGAGCATAATCTCAGCATGTCTTCCAGTGTCTGGATAGTCCTTTCAGATTGGCCATCAGTTTGAGGATGATAGGTCGTACTAAAATTCAATTCAGTATTCAAAGCATGTTGAAGACTTCTCCAGAATTTTTATGTGAATCTTGGATCACGATCAGACATGATGGATAGTGGTACCCCATGCAGCCTTACCACTTCCTTTACATATATCTTCTCAAGTAGATCCAGATAGAAATCTTCCTGAATGGAGATAAAATGGGCGGTCTTGGTGAGACGTTCTACAATAACCCATATCGCATTGTTTCCTTTGGATGTTTTCGGGAGACCAGTTACAAAGTCCATAGTGATATTATCCCACTTCCATACTGGTATGGGTAGCGGTTGTAATACCCCCTTAGGAATTTGTCGTTCTGCCTTTTCTTGTTGACACACTAGGCACCTTGTAGTGTAATCAGAAATCTCCCTCTTCATGTTATCCCACCAATAATGATCACGAAGGTCTCTATACATTTTAGTGCTTCCCGGATGTATAGAGAAAGTAGAGCTATGAGATTCATCCATCAGTTCTTTCTTTATCTCCAGAATAGATGGAACGCATAGTCTTGTATGAAATTTCAATACACCTTCTTGATCAATATTGAAATCAGAGAACTTCCCATCCTTTACAGCCTCAAAATTCTCCTACAGCAAAGGATCTTCTTTTTGAGCCTTCTTGATCTTCTCTAGTAATGAAGGTTGAGGAATAATTTGGGATAAGGTTGATGATGTCCCTTCCCTTACAATTCCCATGTCCAGTTTTACTATATCTTTAATCAAGGGATCTCCTAGGATCCTTACTGTTTCCAGAACAACAATATCTTTCCTGCTTAACACATCTGTGACTTTGTTTGATCTTCCAAGGTGATAATGAATTGAACAATCATAGTCTTTAATAAGATTCAACCATCTCCTTTGTCTCATGTTCAATTCTTTCTGCGTGAAAATATACTTAAAACTTTGGTGGTCGGTGTATATATCACATTTCTACCCATAAAGATAGTGCCTCCATATCTTTAAAGCAAAAACAACTGCCTCTATCTCTAGATCATACGTAGGATAATTCTGCTCATGAATCTTCAACTTTCGAGATGCATAAGCAATTACCTTGTCATCTTGCATGAGGACACACCCAAGCCCTTTCAGAGATGCGTCGCTAAAAATAACGAATCCTTCTCCGATAGAGGGTAGTGTTAACACAGGTGCAGTAACCAATCTCTTCTTCATCTCTTGGAAACTTTCCTCGCATTCCTTTGTCTAGATGAACTTAAACCCTTTTAGAGTCAACTTGGTTAGTGGATTAGAAAGCTGTGAAAAGTTTTTCACAAACCTCCGATAATATCCCTCTAAACCAAGGAAACTACGAATCTCAGTTACTGTTGTGGGCTGAGGCCACTCCTCCACAACCATAGTCTTTTCAGGGTCAACAGAGATTCCTTCATTGGTTACGATGTGCCCCAAGAAAGCCACTTGTTGCAACCAAAACACACACTTTCTGAACTTTCCAAAGAGCCTCTCCTTCCGCAGAGTTTTCAAAATAACCCTCAGATGATCTTCATGCTCCTCACGACTTTTTGAATATATCAAAATATCATCAATAAAAACTACCAAAAAGTTATCAAGGTATTCCTTAAAGACTCTATTCATAAAATCCATTAAAATAGCAGGAGCATTAGTCAATCCGAAGTGCATAACAGTAAACTCATAATGCCCATATCTTGATCGGAATGCAGTCTTTGGAATATCTTCCTTCTTCACCCTCAGTTGATGATAACCAGATCGAAGGTCAATCTTGGATAATAATTGATCCCCATGAAGTTGGTCAAATAAATCATAAATTCTTGGAAGTGGGTATCTGTTCTTCACTGTGATCCCGTTCAGTTCTCTATAATCAATGCATAGCCGCATTGATCCATCCTTCTTCTTCACAAAGAGAACTGGTGCTCCCCAAGGAGACACACTCGGTCGGATAAACCCCTTCTCCAACAAGTCTTGGAGTTGTTTCTTTAACTCTTATAGCTCCACATTTTCCATTATATATGGGGTCTTTGATATCGGTTGAGACTCAGGTACGAGTTCAATGGAGAACTCTACCTTTCTTTATGGGGAAGGTCCAGGTAACTCCTCATAAAATACATCCATGTATTCCTGAACAATCGGAACATCTTCTATTTGTACACTCCCTTTTCCTTCTTCATCATCACCGATTAACTCCATAAAGAAAGCTATAGGAGGTGCTTCTAGATAGGGATCAGTTCGTGATATCTCTCCTTGGAAGATAATTGTAGGTCGTTCATTCAAGACTACTAAGATTTCCTTACTTCTGCATTTGATCTTCGCATTATACTTTGAGAGCCAGTCCATCCCTAGTATAACGTCAAATTCCAACATGGGAATGGCTAATATATTTGCGATAAGATTGTTCTCACTAAAGTAAACACTAGAGTCTCTAAACATTGTTTATGCATGGATAATCCCACTTGGAGTCTTGACTGACAACTCTACCTCAAGCAGTTCGGGGATTGATTCTATATTCTTTGCAAACTTAGAGGAAATAAAGGAATTCGTAGAACCAGATTCAAACAAAGTAGTTGCTAGTTTTGAGAGGACAACAAGAGTACCTGCTACCACGTCATTCGAAGCTTCAACTTCAGTTGTTGTGATAGCAAAAGCACGACCTTTCTCCCCTGGCCTTTGCTGAGGTTGATGGTGATTCCCCTCCACTGCCCTCGGATTTGGACAGTGATTAGAAAAGTGCCCAAGCTATCCACACTTGAATCATTTGACTTCGGGTAGGGCCCGAACCATCTTTCCTCTGTCGTTAGTGTTGGGGAGTTTAGGCTTCACCTCACTACAACAATTCCGAGAAACATGGCCTCCTCTTCCACACCTGTAGTACTTTCCACTTCTGATCAAGCAGTGACCCGGATGCTTCTTCCTACATTTATCGCATGTGGTAAGTTGCATTTGATTTCCACCTCTTCCCTGATCAAAAGTCTTCCTTAAACTGGGCTCCAACGATCTCTTCTTGTCATTTGATTTATGAGACCACTATGTCTCACCAAACTCTAGCTCGACTTTCATTGCACTCCGCGCGATCTCCTCGTAGCTATCATAGTCTCGGTTGGCTATATTCTTACACAGATGAGGTCTCAGTCCACTGGAAAATCTATCAACCTTCCCACTTGGATCCATGACAAAGCTAGAGGTATATCGTGAAAGTCCGGTGAAGTTCATCTCATAGCTTCTGACAGATTTGTTCTCCTTCTGCTTTAGCTCGAGAAAATCTTTCTCTATTCTCGTTCTCATGGAACGAGGGAAATATTTGTTAAAGAATATTCCCCAGAACTCTTCGCACTACATATCTTCCATCTCTCCTCATGGATTCGTGTTTTTGACCAGTGACCACCACTGATCAGCTTCTCCCTCAAGGCGGTAAACAGCAAGGGTGACTTTTTCTTTTTCCGAACAAAGGAGTACAGAAAAGATCTTTTCAATGGAGCTTATCCATTGTTCGGAAACCAATGGGTCAGTAGATCCACTGAATTTTGGTGGTTGTTGACGCATGAAGGACTCAAAAGAGTGTTGTTCCCTTCATGGTGAGGTCGTCCTCTCAGCTTGATTCAAGTTATTACTCATAACTTGAGTCAGTTGGTTCATCATTCACATGAATGTTTCCATTCCGACTTCCATCGGAGGGTTGTCAGCACATGGTGCATTGTGGTCACCATCTGCACGGTTCCTCCTATTTCCCGCCATTTTCTAAAATGATAAAACCTTAGTGAGAAACTTATTTTATTTATGAATCATTTAACTAAGACTCCATGTTTATACAATTACATTTTTCTATAATTCCTTCATAATGATTCATAAAAAGTTTTTGATTAACCAAAAATATCCCCCGGGAGTGTCGTAACCAAGAGTGCAGCAAGGCCCATTATCGTGCACCAGTTCCCATTTGAGTCTAGCTCAAAGCGGTGTTTTTAGGTTTTACCCCTATGTACATCTATTCCAGAGCCGCCTCTACCTGCTTGTATCCAGACAGGGATGTATTTGTTTGATAAACCACTTACTCAATACTTACCAAAATACCAGGAAGTTTTCCTATATTTAAACTTTTCTATAGGGTTCTTCCTAAAGTTTTTATATCCTAATTTCCACAAATAACTAAACCATCCTTTGATACCAGCTGTTGCATCCCGCCTTTTTATTACATAAACTTTCATTACATTACACAAAACTGAGGATCTTTAAGGTTTAGTGTCTTGGAAACCAGGAACATAATACATGAAAACAACATAAAACATTATTATTAAACACTTGAAAGGCTTCTCCTTAAGTTCATTCTAGGTTCATTACTGCATCTCATAACCTGGGGATATACATCAAAAGAAGGGGTGAGCAGAAGGCCCAGTAAGGGAAACAAGAGAAACATTTTACATGTGAACTTGAGATACTTCAATAAGGTCATGAAAAGAACATTAAGGCATGAGAAAGAAATCATGAGACATATAATAATAAAAATAACGTTTTTTATAACTTGAAGATTTGGCTACAACATTTAATATTGACAATCATTTCTGTTTCACCAAGGTCTATCCCCAAGGTGTCATTAAAAATTACCAAGGTTATTCACCAAGGTGTCGTTAAAAATAGTCATCTCTAGAGATTAAGTCTTTACCCAATGCATTGGAGCGCTATCAGGGTGCACCCTTGACATGTCTTTATTATCATTTGAGCCAAATATATCATCATCAATCATTTTATAAACAAACCATATAGCAAAAAAGGAATGGGTTTCATTTCATAATCATAACGTTTTAAAAACTGCTTTAAAGACATGATCTTTACGTCACTTTAAACCCATGGAAAGGGAGAGCGGGTCTCATGTATGTAAATTCAAGAATTTAAAATAGAACAACTTGGTATATAAGTGAATACACCTATAGAATAGAGAGATTTGAGTATTCACTTAATAAAATAAAATAACTTTAGAAAAAGAGAGAGACATTTTGAGACGGAAATTCTACAGCATAACGGCTATGTTTCGGGGTTTTAGAAAACATTGAAAAGAGAGGGGACATGGGTCAAACAATAATAAATGACCCATAAAACAGTAGAGGGACTGAATATGAAGAATATATGAACATGTTAATTAATTTTTAAGGACATACCATTTTAAATGAAAAACATGGAAGGAAGACAAAAATTGGATTTCTCTTATGAAAATTCGGCAGCCTAACAGCGTCACTTAAACTTCAACCAAAATGAATTGAAAAGATCAAATAGGGTCTCTCATAATATGAAAATAAGAGTTCATTATGATAGATATAGATATAATAACCCAACATAATTAAAAAATAACTTGAAATACTTTACATGAAATTAGAACTTTGAAAAAATGAGAAGGGTGAAAGAATCCCCTTAAAAATTCGGTAGCCTAACGGCGCCACTTAAACATTCTTAAAACGAATTGATCAGAGAAATAGGGGGTATCTCATAATATTGAAATGAAAAGGGCAGTAATATGAATATAAAATAACATCCTACAACATAAGAACATGGAGCATAAAAGGAATGACATAAAAGATATTACTTGAAAAGAAAGAGAGAGGTCGGATCCCTTACCTTAAATGTAACTCTTAAAACTCAAAGGTTGGGACCTTGAGGGCTTGGGGTCACCTTGGGAGGACTCCTTGGGGGGTAACGAGACCAGAACTTTGTTGAGGATGATTTTGGAGTTGAAAGGATGAGAAGATGGCTTGGTATTTATAGGGAAAGTGAGGGGACAAGGCATTAATGGCCAAGGGACACCTCATTGGTGGTATTGGAAAAACCATGGGCTTGCCCATGGTATTTGCCACTTTGGACACCTCATACAATAATTCATCCCCTTTAGTCTAACATCCCTTAAAATATCTCATGACATCATCATGACACAGTTATGATGTCATTTAACATTCTGAAACCCTAAAACTGCATTTTTACTATTCACTGAAAATTCATCTTTCTCAGAAAAATCCCAAAAAAATTACCATAACATAATATTGATGCTCTGAGTTAAAAAATAAAGTCCATTTTATATAAATATTTTTATAAATATTTTTAATTTAATTTTTAATTAAAAAATACTATTCACTCGAAAAAACTGATACTTGATTAATAATTTATGAAACCGTTATTTACCCATTTTATTGAATCACATTACTTAATCAAGGTGTCTAAATTATATTAAAACTTTATTTAAGTGAGATTACTAATCCATTTGTTCACATTACTAATCCTAAGCATAAAATCACTATTCATAATTTACTATTCATCAAAAATTAAGTTGATCTTATTAGACTCTAAATTTTATACTGAACATAATTGTAGAAGAACATTTTTTGAAAATCATTACACATAATTAATTATTTAAGGTTTACATAAATATTTTAAAATATCCTTTTTTTTCAAAATTCATCAATAAAATGCATCCTAAAATTATCCGGACATTTGAAATTTCACAAACTTCACTAAAGGATGAAATCTCAATTTATTCATTCCAAAGGATTACACAAAGAAGCTACGGTCTCATCACATAGCCCCTTATAACACCAGCATAAGACCTAAGTGTAAGGTGTGCTATGGTGAGAGAATATGAGGGAGGCTCAGATAACATTGCCCTAGTAGTAATCTCTACTAACTTGAACTTCTCCCTCAGGCGTTTCCGTTCAAGCTTGACACGCTGGAGCTCAGCTTGGGCTTGGTCCAAAGAAAATCCCAAAGATGCCACCTTTTTCCCAAGCTCTGATAAGTGGGCTTCATAAGGTTCGAGTCTACCGGATGAAGCCATCGACTCCTCTTTCTGCATTAACCATTAACATCTCTATTAAATTTTTAAGAGTGAGTTAATATACTAATCAAAAAGTTTGGTTCGTTACATTCTTCCCCCCTTAAGAAATTTCATCCCCAAAATTTTATACTTAAGGCCTAGTCGAAAAGCAGAGGGTACTTTTGCTTCATTGTTTCCTCAGGCTCCCAAGTCGCTTCTTCATATTTATGATTCCTCCACAACACTTTCACAAGGTGGGTAGTCTTGTTTCGTAGAACTTTGTCTCTACGGTCTATGATTTCCATTGGCTGCTCCTCATAAGAGAGGTTATGTTCCAGTTGTACCACCTCTGGGTTCAGTACATGCGAAGGGTCGGGTATGTACTTCCTCAAGAGAGATATATGGAAGACATCGTGAACTTGAGCTAGGTTCGGTGGAAGTACTAGACGATAGGCCACTGCTCCTATGCGATCAAGGATTTCATAAGGGCCAATGTACCTAGGGCCGAGCTTCCCTTCCCAAACCGCATGACTCTCTTCCATGGAGAAATTCGAAGGAAGACTTTGTCGCCAACACCAAACTCCAAGTCCCTTCGACGGTTGTCAGCATAGCTCTTCTGCCGACTCTAAGCAGCCTTTATGTGTTGTTGGATTGAATGAACCTGTTCTGTCATCTCTTGCACAAGATCAGGCCCAAGAAGCTTCCTATCACCAATTTCATCCCAACAAGTAGGAGTTCTACATCGCTTTCCATACAGAGCTTCATAGGGTGTCATCTAAATACTCGAATGGAAGCTGTTGTTATTGAAGAACTCAACTAATGGGAGGTGTTGATCCCATCCACCTTTAAATTCCATTGAGCATAATCTCAGCATGTCTTCGAGTGTCTGAATAGTCCTTTAAGATTGGCCATCAGTTTTAGGATGATAGGCCGTACTAAAACTCAATTCAGTATTCAAACCATGTTGAAGACTTCTCCAGAATTTTGATGTGAATCTTGGATCACGATCACACATGATGGATAGTGGTACCCCATGCAGCCTTACCACTTCCTTTATGTATATCTTGGCAAGTTGATCCAGAGAGAAATCTTCCCGAATAGAGATAAAATGGGCAGTCTTGGTGAGATTGTCCACAATAACCCATATCGCATTGTTTCCTTTGGATGTTTTCGGGAGACCAGTTACAAAGTCCATAGTGATATTATCCCACTTCCATACTGGTATGGGTATCGGTTGTAATACCCCCTTAGGAATTTTTCATTCTTCCTTTACTTGTTGACACACCAGGCACCTTGTAGTGTAATCAGAAATCTCCCTCTTCATGTTATCACACCAATAATGATCACGAAGGTCTCTATACATTTTAGTGCTTCCCGGATGTATAGAGAAAGTAGATCTATGAGCTTCATCCATCAGTTCTTTCTTTATCTCCATAATAGATGGAACACATAGTCTTGTACGAAATTTCAATACACCTTCTTGATCAATATTAAAATCAGGGAACTTCCCATCCTTTATAGCCTCAAACTTCTCCTATAGCAAAGGATCTTCTTTTTGAGCCTTCTTGATCTTCTCTAGTAATGAAGGTTGAGAAATCATTTGGGATAAGGTTGATGATGTCCCTTCCCTTACAATTCCCATGTCTAGTTTTACTATATATTTAATCAAGGGATCTCTTAGGATCTTCATTGTTTCCAGAACAACAGGATCTTTCCTGCTTAATGCATCTCTGACTTTGTTTTCTCTTCTAGGGTGATAATGAATTGAACAATCATAGTCTTTAATAAGCTCCAACCATCTCCTTTTTCTCATGGTCAATTCTTTCTGCATGAAAATATACTTTAAACTTTGGTGGTCGGTGTATATATCACATTTCTCCACATAAAGATAGTGCCTCCATATCTTTAGAGAAAAAACAACTACTGCTATCTCTAGATCATGCGTAGGATAATTCTTCTCATGAATCCTCAACTGTCGAGATGCATAAGCAATTACCTTGTCATCTTGCATGAGGACACACCCAAGCCCTTTCAGAGATGCATCGCTTAAAATAATGAATCCTTCTTTGATAGAGGGTAGTGTTAACACAGGTGCAGTAACCAATCTCTTCTTTAGCTCTTGGAAACTTTCCTCGCATTCCTTTGTCCAGATGAACTTAACCCCTTTTTGAGTCAACTTGGTTAGTGGATTAGAAAGCCGTGAAAAGTTTTTCACAAGCCTCTGATAATATCCCGCTAAACCAAGGAAACTACAAATCTCAGTTACCATTGTGGGTTGAGGCCACTCCTCCACAACCATAGTCTTTGCAGGGTCAACCGAGATTCATTCATTGTTTACGATGTGCCCCAATAAATCCACTTGTTTCAACAAAAACTCACACTTGCTGAACTTTCCAAAGATCCTCTCCTTCCGCAGAGTTTTCAAAATAACCCTCAGATGATCTTCATACTCCTCACGACTTTTTGAATATATCAAAATATCATCAATAAAAACTACCACAAAGTTATCAAGGTAGTCCTTAAAGACTCTATTCATCAAATCCATGAAAATGGCAGGAGAATTAGTCAAGACGAAGGGCATAACAGTAAACTCATAATGCCCATATCTTGATCAGAAGGCAGTCTTTGAAATATCTTCCTTCTTCACCCTCAATTGATGATAACCAGATCGAAGGTCAATCTTGGAGAAGAATTGAGCCCCACGAAGTTGGTCAAATAAATCATCAATTCTTGGAAGAGGGTATCTATTCTTCACTGTGATCCTGTTCAGTTCTCTATAATCAATGCATAGCCGCATTGATCCATCCTTTTTCTTCATAAAGAGAACTGGTGCTCCCCAAGGAGATACACTCGGTCGGATAAACCCCTTCTCCAACAAGTCTTGGAGTTGTTTCTTTAACTCTTCTAGCTCCACATTTTCCATTATATATGGGGTCTTTGATATCAGTTGAGACTCAGGTACGAGTTCAATGGATAACTCTACCTTTCTTTATGGGGGAGGTCTAGGTAACTCCTTAGGAAATACATCCATGTATTCCTGAACAATCGGAACATCTTTTATTTGTACACTCCCTTTTACTTATTCATCATCACTGATTAACTCCATAAAGAAAGTTATAGGAGGTGCTTCTAGATAGGGAACAGTTCGTGATATCTCTCCTTGGAAGATAATTGTAGGTCGTTCATTCAAGAATACTGAGATTTCCTTACTTCTGCATTTGATCTTCACATTATAATTTGAGAGCCAGTCCATCCCTAGTATAACGTCAAATTCCAACATGGGAATGACTACTAGATTTGCGATAAGATTGTGCTCACTAAAGTAAACACTAGAGTCTCTAAACACTGTTGATGCATGGATAATCCCACTTGGAGTCTTGACTGACAACTCTACCTCAAGCAGTTCGGGGATTGATTCTATATTCATTGCAAACTTGGGGGAAATAAAGGAATACGTAGAACCAGAGTCAAACAAAGTAGTTGCTAGTTTTGAGAGGACAACAAGAGTACCTTCTACCACGTCATTCAGAGCTTCAACTTCATTTTTTGTGATAGCAAAAGCACGACCTTTCTCCCCTGGCCTTTGCTGAGGTTGATGGTGATTCCCCTCCACTGCCCTCATATTTGGACAGTGATTTGCAAAGTGTCGAAGCTATCCACACTTTAAGCATTTGACTTTGGGTAGGTCCGGAACCATCTTTCCTATGTCGTTAGTGTTGGGGAGTTGAGGATTCACCTCACTACGACAATTCCGAGAAACATGGCCTCCTCTTCTACACCTGTAGCACATGCCACTTCTGATCAAGCAGTGACCCATATGCTTCTTCCCGCATTTATCGCATGTGGTAAGTTGCATTTTCTTTCCACCTCTTCCCTGATCAAAGGTCTTCCCAAAACTAGGCTCCAACGATCTCTTCTTGTCATTTGATTTATGAGACCACTGTGTCTCACCAAACTCTAGATCGACTTTCATTGCACTCCGCACGATCTCCTCATAGCTATCATAGTCTCAGTTGGCTAGATTCTTCCGCAGATGAGGTCTCAGTCCATCGAAAAATCTATTAACCTTACCACTTGGATCCATAAAAAATCTAGAGGTATATCATGAAATTCGGGTGAAGTTCATCTCATAGCTTCCGACAGATTCGTTCTCCTTCTTCTTTAGCTCGAGAAACTCTTTCTCTATTCTCGTTCTCATGGAACGAGGGAAATATTTGTTAAATAATATTCCCCAGAACTCTTCCCACTCCATATCTTCCATCTCTCCTCGTGTCTTCATGTTTCTTATCAGTGACCACCACTGATCAGCTTCTCCCTCTAGGTGGTAAACTGCAAGGGTGACTTTTTCTTGTTCCGAACAAAGGAGTACAGAAAAGATATTTTCAATGGATCTTATCCATTGTTCCGCAACCAATGGGTCAGTAGATACACTGAATGTTAGTGGATGTCGATGCATGAAGGATTCAATAGAGTGTTGTTCCCTTCGTGGTGAGGTCGGCCTCTCAGCTTGATTCAAGTTATTACTCATAACTTGAGTCAGTTCGTTCATCATTCGCATGAATGTTTCCATTCCGGCTTCCATCAGAGGGCCGTCAGCACATGGTGCATTGCGGTCACCATCCGCACGGTTCCTCCTATTTCACGCAATTTTGTAAAAGGATAAAACCTTAGTGAGAAACTTATTTTATTTATGAATCATTTAACTAAGACTTCATTCTTAGAGAATTACATTTTTCTATAATTCCTTCATAATGATTCATAAAAAGTTTGTGATTAACCAAACATATCTTCTGGTAGTGTCGTAACCAAGAGTGCAGCAAGGCCCGTTATCGTGCACCAGTTCCTGTTCGAGTCTAGCTCAAAGCGGTGTTTTCAGGTTTTACCCCTCTGTACATCTGTTCCAGAGCCACCTCTACCTACTCGTATACAGACAGGGATGTATTTGTTTGATAAACCACTTAATCAATACTTACCAAAATACCAGGAAGTTGTCCTATATTTAAACTTTTCTATAGGGTTCTTCCTAAAGTTTTTATATCCTAATTTTCACAAATAACTAAACCATCCTTTGATACCAACTGTGGCATCCCGCCTTTTTATTACATAAACTTTCATTACATTACACAAAACTGAGGATCTTTAAGGTTTAGTGTCTTGGAAACCAGGAACATAATACATGAAAACAACATAAAACATTCTTCTTAAACACTTGAAATGATTCTCTTAAGTTAATCCTAGGTTCATTACTGCATCTCATAACCTGGGGACATACATCAAAAGAAGGGGTGAGCAGAAGGCCCAGTAAGGGAAACAAGAGAAACATTTTACATGTGAACTTGAGATACTTCAATAAGGTCATGAAAAGAACATTAAGGAATGAGAAATAAATAATGAGAAATATCATAATAAAAATAACGTTTTTCATAACTTGAAGATGTGGCTACAACATTTAATATTGACAATCATTTCTGTTTCACCAGGGTCCATCCCCAAGGTGTCATTAAAAATTACCAAGGTTATTCACCAAGGTGTCGTTAAAAATAGTCATCTCTAGAGATTAAGTATTTACCCAATGCATTGGAGCGCTATCAGGGTGCACCCTTGACATGTCTTTATTATCATGTGAGCCACATATATCATCAGAAATAATTTCATAAACAACCCATATAGAAAAAAAGTAATGGGTTTCATTTCATAATCATAACATTTTAAAAACTGCTTTAAAGACAAGATCTTTACGTCACTTTAAACCCATGGAAAGGGAGATCAGGTATCATGTATGTAAATAACAGAATTTAAAATAGAAAAACTTGGTATATATGTGAATACCCCTATAGAAGATAGAGCTTTGAGTATTAACTTAATAAAATAAAATAACTTTAGAAAAAGAGAAAGACATTTTGAGACTGAAATTCTGCAGCATAACGACTATGTTTCGGGGTTTTAGAAAACATTGAAAAGAGAGGGGACATGGGTCAAACAATAATAAATGACCCATAAAACAGTATAGGGACCGAATATTATGAACATGGTAATGAAATTTGAAGTACATACCATTTGAAATGAAAAACATGGAAGGAAGACAAAAATTAGATTTCTCTTATGAAAATTCGGCAGCCTAACGGCGTCACTTAAACTTCAACCAAAATGAATTGACAAGATCAAATAGGGTCTCTCATAATATGAACATAAGAGTTCAGTATGATAGATATATAGATCATACCCCGACATAATTAAAAAGGAACCTGAAATACTTGACATGAAAGTAGAACTTTGAAAAAATGAGAAGGGTGAAAGAATCCCCTTAAAAATTCGGCAGCCTAACCGCGCCACTTAAACATTATTAAAACGAATTGATGAGAGAAAGAGGGGGTATATCATCATATGAACATGAAAAGGGCAGTAAGATGAATATAAAAGAACATCCTCCAACATAATAACATGAAGCATAAAAGGAATGACATAAAAGAGATTACTTGAAAAGAAAGAGAGAGGTCGGATCCCTTACCTTAAACGTAACTCTTAAAACTCAAAGGTTGGGACCTTAAGGGCTTGGGGGAACCTTGGGAGGACTCCTTGGGAGGTAATGAGACCAGAAATTCATTGAATATGATTTTGGAGTCGAAAGTATGAGAGGATTTCTTGGTATTTATAGGAAAAGTGAGGGGACAAGGCATTAATGGCCAAGGGACACCTCATTGGTGGTATTGGCAAAACCATGAGCTTGCCCATGGTATTTTCCCATGGTATTAGACACTTGGGACACCTCATACAATAATTCATCTCCTTTAGTCGAACATCCCTTAAAATATCTCATGACATCATCATGACACGGTTATGATGTCATTTAACATACCGAAACCATAAAACTGCATTTTTACTATTCACTGAAAATTCATCCTTCTCAGAAAAATCCCAAAAAAATTACCATAACATAATATCAGTTCTCTGAGTTCAAAAATAAATTCCATTTTATAAAAATAATTTTCTAAATATTTGTAATTTAATTTTTAATTAAAAACACTATTCACCCGAAAAAAATGATACTTGATTAATAATTTATGAAACCGTTATTTACCCATTTTATTGAATCACATTACTTAATCAAGGTGTCTAAATTATATTAAAACTTTATTTAAGTGATATTACTAATCTATTTGGTCACATTACTAATCCTAAGCATAAAATCACTATTCATAATTTACTATTCATCAAAAATTAAGTTGATCTTATTAGACTCTAAATTTCGTACTGAACATAATTATAGAAGACCATTTTTTGAAAATCATTACACATAATTAATTATTTAAGGTTTATATAAATATTTTAAAATATCCTTTTTTTTCAAAATTCATCAATAAAATACATCCTAAAATTATCCGAACATTTGAAATTTCACAAACTTCACTAAAGGAGGAAATCTCAATTTATTCATTCCAAAGGATTACACAAATAAGCTACGGTCTCTTCACATAGCCCCTTATAACACTAGCATAAGACCTAAGTGTAAGGCGTGCTATGGTGAGAGAATCTGAGGGAGGCTCAGATAACATTGCCCTAGTAGTAATCTCTACTAACTTGAACTTATCCCGCAGGCATTTCCGTTCAAGCTTGACACGTTGGAGTTCGTCTTGGGCTTGGTCCAAAGAGAAGCCCAAAGATGCCACCTCCTTCCCAAGCTCTGATAAGTGGGCTTCATAAGGTTTGAGTCTACCGGATGAAGCCATCAACTCCTCTTTCTGCATTAACCATTAACATCTCTATTAAATCATTAAGAGTAAGTTAATATACTAATCAAAAAGTTTGGGTCATTACAATAAAATTATGTGACTCATAATACTCATTAATAATAATATTAAAGTATGAGGATAAATACACACATTCACAAATAGGAACATCCAATGACATGTATAAATGTGGATTTCCTACTAGTGGGTCTCATTATCATAATATCCTAGACTGGATATTACCAAGGGTGTACACCATGAGAAGGTGCCTCAAAGTCCTATGAGTCTACACACATTATAGCATGTATCATTTGTGTCTCTAAAATGATATCATTTGGCTATAGAACATATATTTAATAATATTTTCATATCAATTCTGGGTTCTCATCATAGCGGGGAACTACTATGACCTTTTAGCATGAAAGCTACTATTAAAACATTATCACATACTATGTTACATAGAAAAAGAATCATGATGTGATAAGAATTTTATTAATATTAAAAACTATGAATATGGGTTATCATAAATTACATGGAATTTGGTTCTAGGGAACCAACTCTAACACTTCTATCCACCATGAACATGGTGGTAGGCTTCTCATCACTTTTCTTTAACCATACTTGTACATATATTTTTTCAAACCTACATTATCCATGAAAATAGATTTAGATACATTATTATAAGAATATATGGATAGTACCTATTTCTTCACAACTACTAGAGATAGATCATTAAATGTTTTCATGATCTTCTTGTTATATGTTAGAGGTATTTTATTATTAGAATCTTCTATTGATCATTGTGTAGTAGCAGTAACTTTCTTCTTCTTTTGTGAAGTCTCAATATGTTTCTTCTCAGGATTTACCAAATTAAATTCAAATTATAAACACCTCATATTTAGGGTGCTCTTCTAATATTTAATCAAAACAACAATATCTTCGCAATGCTTCTTCATTCTGTCAATCTCTTCATCATGCATCTTAACTTTTTTTGTAACAATGAGTCAAGTTCCTCAATATTCTTATATTTCACTTCTAATTGTAAATCCTTGAAATCAATGCTATTTTTTAACTTTTCTTTAAGTGAATGGATCTTATCTTCAAGAGTCTTATTGACTCCGTCTTACTCTTCAAATTCTTTGAGCCATTTATTTCAAATTTTGAGAAACTTATTTCATGATAAACCTTTATGGTCTTAAAGGTTCCAACCTACTTAGATATCATTATACATTCTATAACATTTTATTTCAAAAACTTCTCCATGTTATTAGTTTCTTCTTAAATGTAATTTTATAGAGGTGATTTTCAATGTCATGGGACATGTCATTCGTCAGCTCTAGGCACCTAGTACAAGACCCACCCCCAGGGGGTTCACAGACCCCTCCCCCCTATTATTTTATTCTTCACACTGGGTGATTTCTTCCTGAATAGTTTCAGAGAATCCAAAAACAAGAGATATTTTTTCTCTAGGAATGTAATAAAAAATATCATTAAATATACTAACTGATATGTCTTGAGAAGTTGTAGATAGATCACCATCACTACTTAGGCTAGGTTCTTCTTCTTGAGGATAGTTTGTATAAGAATTTTCACATACCTCATGATCACTTAACCTTTATCCTCTTGATATAGGAATGTTTTCCTTTTCCTTGGTGGTAATTTGGACCACCTATTCTTCACTTTCCAATTCAAAACTATCTTATTTGTTACCATGGCATAGAGGAACTTAACTTACTTCCTATTGGATAAATAGGAACATATTATTCAACTATATTTTCTCTTTCTTTCTCATGTTCATCATGGTATTATTAGAAATATAATTCTTCTCATTGATGAATGAGTCTTCACCAAAACTGTACTTCACTATGAATACTTGAAAGAAACTCATATCTTCAAAAGAGAACAATTTTCAATATAGATTGCTGGGAAAAAAATCCCTCAAGGTAACATTAAATATTTTTTTGGGTTGGTTGTGTTTGTTGACAATGAAGGTTTCCATGGTGAATTGTAGAGTACCAAAGATTTTTTTGACAATCCATGTTGACAAAGAACCTCGATAAAGGAATGGAAGATCTGGAGGTGGTACAAAAAAGAGCAGATACAAGGTGGCACCGTTTTCCAGTGTTTGTCAAATTCTTGGGATACAAAATTTGGGATTTGGTGAGCATCGTGAAATTTGGATTTCCTTGAAGATTACATCAAAATATGTAAAAGGCATGAGTTTTGAGAATATGGGCTTATTGATGTGGATTTGTCGAAGACATGAAGAAAGTTCATGGTGTTCTTTGTGATTATGACAAGCTTCACGAACAGTAGTGTTGAAGAGCATTGTGGCAGCGAAGGGAATTGTGAGTGGAGATTTTTAGAGAAGGAAAAAAGGAATTGACGAAACACTCCGTGATTTCAAGGAGATTCGTGATCCGAAAATTGTCATGGTGCTTCATGATATAGAGAGAATTTCAGCAGAAATTTTGGAGCTTTACGATTTGAGATGACGTGGTGCTGACTTCGTGCAGAAGGTTCTCGAGTCAGTGGAATCATTTGTAAATAGGCCTTGACCCCCTCGGGAGAACTAGATGTTTTTTCAAGAAAATTTTGTTTCTCTTAAATCACAAAGGAGATTTGTGGAGGTAGTTTTCTTTATGAAAGAAGGATCTTTGTGGTGGCTAATCTAGCTCCGCAAAAGAGGTGTGTTCTGCATTGGTTTAGTGATCTTCATGAAGGAAGTTTCTTTGAGAAGGCTTGAGCTTCTCAAAGGCATGTGATCTGCGAAGCAGTGAGCTCTATGAAGGTGTGTTCTTTGCAAAGAGGTAGGGACTTTGTGAAGGCTTGTTTGAGCTTTGTGAAATTGGGAGCTTTACGAAGTATAGTGCTTTGTGAAGGTATTTCCCAAAGTTTGTTGCCCAGTGGTTAGGGGAAAAGGGGTATTCATCAGTGGATGAAATTTTGACTTCAATATAGCATCTACATATAGTGTAGGATGCATTAATTATTGATAATAAATAGACCTACATGTCTATAAAATCAGTTGAGAGAATAGTGAGATCTCAAATTGTGAGTGGTTGTAACCCAGGAGGGACAATGAGTCCACTTAGAAATTTTAAAAAGAAGTGCGCTTGTAGTGGATTTGGTACATCGAAACATTGTCGGTGTATGCTCCTTGGATGTAGCCTAGTGAGGGTGACCAAGTAAAATTGTTGTTTCATGTGCATGATTTAAGATTCATTCATACTTTGAAATGGGAGGGAGAGAGAGAAAAGGGTTTTGTCTAACAACAAAACAATATCAAAAGGGGAGGTTGTTTTAATTTTTCATACCCTGATTCACCCCCCCCCCCCCCTCTTTGGGTATCTAGCCTAGTGGACCTAACAATTGGTATCAGAGCGAAAGGTTGATATTAGTGTTTCTCTCTCAAATGGATGTCACCAATCACAAAGGGATTCCGATTTTTGATGGGAACAATTTTCAGCTATGGAAGAATTAGATGAAACACTACTTATTATATTTGGGAATGGATGTGTTCACAGTAGCAATGCATGGCATAATAGCTGATATTAATAGTGTTTCATTATCGAAGCTGAGCGAAGATAATTATATGTTGACGCCAAGGGGATCAATGCTTTAGGTGGATCCCTATCCAATACTATCTATACGAATGTGATGTCATGAAAAACATCACATGCTATGTGGTAAAAGCGATTGAACATATATGAAGGATATTCAAAGGCCAGAGAGACAAATCTAAAAGTGTTGTGGAACAAGTATGAAGATCTAAGAATGAACCTGAATGAGTCTATTGATGCATTCTTTGACAGGGTAAATGTTTTAGTGGAAGACATGTGAGATCTTGGAGAAGTTATTGAAGACATAAAGATTGTGAAGCACATCTTGAGCAAACTTCCACCTCAGTTCAATCTGAAAGTTTCAGTTTTGGAAGATAAAGACCTGAAAGAGCTGACATTGGATAACCTGCACAGCACCCTTATTGCATATGAAATGAGAAATGAAGATAATGATGTTGTAGAAATGGATAAGTCTAAAGATGTTGCATTCAAGGACATGAAGAAGCTCACCATTGAAGATTCTCAAGAATAAGAAGAGACAGATGAGTTGATTTCATTCCTTTCCTCAAATATTCAAATAGGAAAAGGAAAGTTTAAATGGAAACTTCCACTTGCTTTCTTTAGATGTGGAAAAGTTAGTCACCTTGCCGCAAGGTGTCCCAATAAGTTTCAAGAAGATGAGTAGGATGAGATCAAAATTCCCAAGAAGAAGACTTCAGTCTATGTTAAAGGCAAGAAACAATTCAAGAGAAATTTCTTTAAGAAAAATAATCTTCTCTCAAAAGAATGTGCCAGTTCAGATGAGTCTGAGGTTGAAAAGGATGAAGAGATAGAGAACTTCACATATTGGGGAGAGAATTCTATGGTGGAAGTTGTCGGTAGTTCTCAAAAAAAGGAAGAAACTGATGCTGATGAATAAGAAGAAGAAATTGAAGGAAGAGTCGACATGGAATCTGAATTAGAATCATCTCTTGAAGAGATGGATGTTTTGAGAGAGAAAAAAATGAAATCCAACAAGGTGGTACATGATGCCAAAATCTACTTGCAACAGCAAGAAGAAGAGAAGTCTGAGCTGGTTAAAGAAATTGAAAACCTTAATTATTCTAGGCCAGAGAGCTCAGAAAAGGTTGATGAATATAAACTGAAGGTTGAAAAACAGAAAAGGGAGATCAATGGATTGAATAACACAAGTAAAGATCAAATCAATCGTATTGAATAACTTTAAGGTGAAGTTTTTGGTTTGTGGAAAAAGGTTAAGGATCAAGAAAAACTATTGACTCCTATTGGTACATTAGGAAAGCATGTCACTCAAAAAACTGAGAAGCTAAAAGTGGAGCATAGTGGTTCCATAGAAAGGAAGCATTAGTTATGTTCAGATGCTAAGGCCGGTGAGGGGCTTGATCGGAAAAAAAATCTGTGAAAATTAAAGTTAGATCACAAGCACTCATTCAGATATTGAAGGTTGATTTGAGCACAAAGAAGAATAAGAATATTCAGAGATTACAAGGGGAAACTAGTAGTGTAGAAGTGACACAAAAGAATGTACCTTATATTAGGTGTTATTTTTGTGGAAAGATGGGACATTCATTGTATGTGTGTTCCATAGCCAAGAGATATCGAAAGGAAAAAGAACAACAGTGGCATCCAAATAGAGCTCAATATTATATATCATTCTTTGAGGGACATTATTTTTTGTTTGGAGAATTTGGACACATGGTCAGATATTGTACATCAACTATGCAAAGGAATGTTCCAAGGAAGAATCAAAGTTTTTGCAAGCAGAAAATCAACAAACCAACAGGTGAGTTGAAAATAAAAAATCAATTTGCAGCTCTACAAGATGAAGATGGCCCATCGCACTCTAAGTAAGATCAATAATTTCAAACTCCACTAAGTTTGAGGTCAAAGAAATGGATCAAAAAGAAAAAGTATGAGAAGACATTAGTGGTAGAGATTTCCCTTAAAGCATCAGACGGTTCTGGTGTATGGATCCTTGATAGTGGTTGCACATATCACATGACAGGTAATAAGGATCTTGTCACAGGCATAAAATATAACAAAGAAAAAGTTTTAAAGTTTAGAAATGATGAATTTCTAAAGATAATTGGCTCGGGAAAGGCTAGGTTTGGGGGAAAAGAGATGAGATGTGTTGATGTCCTTATAGTAGAAGGCCTCAGTCACAGTTTTCATAGTGTCAGCCAATTATGTGACTCAGGAAATTCTATAAGGTTTACTAAGAATACGTGTATTGTCAAAGGAATAGATGGTGCAGTGGTTCTACAGGGAAAAATAACAAATGTAAATCTCTACCTGGTAAGTGGAGAAGAATATATGTGCTTTTTTTCTAGAGAGGAAGAAAACAAGTTATGTCATAAATGACTTGGTCATCTATGCCAACCATCCCTAGAAGATCTAGTGAAGTGTGATGCAGCTAAATACTTCCCTAAGCTATCATGTGATCGTACTCATACATGTGATGCATGCCAACAAGGGAATCTCATCAGAAATACGTATAAGGCAAAGGAAAAAAAGTCAACAAGAGTGCTCTAATTGGTGCATGTTGATGTTTGTGGGCCTATCACACCAAGTTTAATTGACGAAAAGAGGTACTATGTTCTTTTCATTGATGACTATAGAAAAATGGCATAGGTATTTGTTATTTCCCATAAGTCTGATATGTTCAGATGCTTAAAACAGTACCGAAGGGAGTGCGAAAGGATGCTTGGATAGAAAATTCTGAAGTTTCATACCGACAATGGTACGAAAATCACAAATAGTCAGGTGGAAGAATATATGGAGAAACACGAGATAAGGCATAATGTTTTCTCAGTGAGAACTCCCCAAAAGAATGGAGTTGTTGAAAGGAGAAGTAGGATCATCAACAACATGGCCATAATGATTCTTATAGAAAAAGTCCTACCAGAAATATTTTGGAAGGAAGCAGTGCTGACATCAGTCTACATTTCTAATAGAGCTATGTTGTGTCTGAAGGAAGGAAAGACTCCATATGAGATTTTTTATGGAAGGAAACCAATAGTGAAATACTTTAGAATATTTGGGAGTAAGTGATTAATTATCAATAAGTAAAACATAGAAAATTTGAGTCACATGTAGATGAGGGGATATTCCTTGGCTACTCAGGAAAAAGAAAAGCATACAAATTCTTCAACAAAAGGTTGGGAAAAGTAGTTGAGAGCAACGATGTCACTATAGTGGAGAATAAAGAGAGCATTCAACATCACAGTGAACACTTTCCTGATGAAAGTGATGAGGAGGAAAGCAACTTAAGGGGAGAAGAAGTGGTTGATTCTGATTCAGAAGAAGACACTAATGATGAACATGAGGATATAAAATCTGTTTCTACATAGAAGCCAAGGAGTTGAGCTGAAATTGACAGGAAGAATATCATTGGTGATCAATTAGATCCAGTTCAGATAAGAATAATGAAATCACTATAGAATACATCTTTCCTATCTCAGGTAGAGCCTAAATTCTTTGTTGATGCAGCTGAAGATGAAAATTGGATTCAGGATATGGATGAAGAGCTAGATCAGATTGAGAAGAATCAAACGTGGGAGATTGTTTTGAGGCCAACAGATAAGAATTTCATCAGGACTAAATCGGTCTATCACAACAAGATAAATGAAGATGGTATATTGATTCAAAAAGAAGAACGATTATTGTGAAAAGGATACTCCCAAATAGAGGTAATAGATGTTGATGATACATTTTCACCAGTTGCAAGGTTGGAAACAAGAAGATTATTCTTGGCCATTGTAGTGTAACAGAAGTTTAAGGTTTTCCAGATGGACATAAAATATGAATTTTTGAATAGGGTTCTAGAATAAGAAGTGTATATAAAGTAGTCATATGTTTTTCTCATTCATGAGGATAAGAAAAAGGTTTTTCGGCTAAATAAGGCATTATATGGGATGAAACAAGCACCAAGAGCATGGTACTCGAGGCTTGATCAGCATTTGAAGAAGCTCGATTTCTAGTGTGGTGGAGTTGATTACAATATCTATTTCAACAACGATAGTAATCAAAGGATGATGTTGATGGTTTATGTCAATGACATAATTTTTGTTAGATCAGATGAAGCGTAGTGAAAACAGTTTTCTGAATTCAGGAAAAGTGAGTTTGAAATGTCAATGATTGGAGAGCTAACATTTTTTATTAGTTTACAGGTGTCACAAGGAAGGAATGGAAATTTCATTTCTCAATACAAATATGACAAGGAGGTTCTGAGAATATTTGGAATAGAAAATTATAATGAGATGAAGACTATGGTTGCTACTCGGATGAAATTATCAAAAGATGATAATGGAAAGGCAGTTAATATCATAGAATATAGGCAGATTATTGGGAGTTTACTGTACTTGATAGCGACGAGATCTAATATTGTTTTTTCCACATGCCATGTAGCGCGATATCAAATCAATCCTAAGGAAATACACATGATTTCAGTCAAAAGAATACTTTGGTATATCAAAGGAACTGGGGATTTCAGCTTGATGTATAATGAAAAATCTCAGTAAGAGATTTTGGGATATACATATGCAGATTGGGCCGGTTCAGTGGATGATAGGAAATCAACATCAGGAGGTGCTTTATATCTTGGTGGATTGTGTATTTCTTGGCTAAGTAAGAATCAATATTTCATTTCATTGAGCACTATAGAATCTGAGTATATTGTGGCCACTCAAGCATGCACACAATTATTGTGGATGAAGCAGCAGCTTGATGATATGGGCATTGAAGTGAAGTCTCTGATCGAAATCCAGTGCGATAAATCAAGTGCTATAAATCTTATAAAAAATCATGTCCATCACTTAAGGACAAAGCACATTGAGATAAAGTATCATTTTATCAAGGAGAAGGTTGAGTAGGGAATCGTGAAGTTGGAGTATGTGTCTATAAAACTACAAGCTGCAAACATTATGACAAAGTCCTTACCCAAGGAAGATTTTGAGAGGCATAGACTAGCTCTGGGAGTTCAGTCGACTCCCCGCACTTGAAAAATTGTGGTTGTGGAACCCCCCTCTCCCTGAGGTATGGTGTGTTTTTCTATAATGTTCTAATCTGTGTTCTTTCCAATGTTTCAGACCACAAAAGAGTGACCTTTGGGTTCATTGAAAAAGGGGGAGAAATAGTGACTCCTAATTGATGGTAGATTTTGTGGCTAAGTAAGTGAGAAAATATCTTAGTCAAAGACATGGGGAGAAGATGACAGGTGGAGCAGCGAGATAGGGAGAGAGCAATGAGATAGGGGGAGAGTTTTAAATCTGACGATGCTAGAAGTGATAGATCAATGAATAGATATCATGATAGTTAAGGATCGTGATAAAAGCAAAAGAGTGGCATTGGAATGGTGTTAGAAGGTTTCCAGCAATCATAAATTGGTATCAGTATGGTATCAATGATTTTTGTTAGTAATGAAGTGATTCATTGATGAAATTTTCATACTACTCTTATTTCTCATGCCGAGCATTACTCATGTGGGCTTAGATTATGTAGTGAGTGAATCTTTGGTCACTATCTGAATCACAACAGGAAAAGAATGGTATATGATATAAGGAGACTCAATGAGGTATCAAAGTGCATAAAATCATTATGAGAATAGTTTTCAACAAACCTAAAGGGGAAGATTATTGGTAAAAAAATCCCTCAAGGTAACATTGAATATTTTTTTGGGTTGGTTGTGTTTGTTGACAATGAAGGTTTCCATGGTGAATTGTCAAGTACCAAAGATTTTGTTGACAATACATGTTGAAAAAGAACCTCGATAAAGGAATGGAAGATCTGGAGGCGGTAAAAAAAGAGAAGATACAAGGTGGTGTCATTTTCCAGTGTTTGCCAAATTTTTGGGGTCCAAAATTTGGGATTTAGTGAGCATCGTGAAATGTGGATTTCCTTGAAGATCTCATCAAAATATGGAAAAGGCATGAGTTTCACAAAGATGGGCTTCTCAATACAGATTTTGCAAAGATATGAATAAATTTGATGGTGTTCTTCGCGATTACGACAAGCTTCATGAATAGCAACGTTGAAGAGAATTACAGTGGTGAAGGGAATTGTGAGTGGAGCCTCGTAGAAAAGGCAAAAAGGAATTGATGGAATGTTCTGCAATTATGACAAGATTTGTGATATGAAAATTTCAGTGGTGCTTCGCGATATAGAGATAATTTCGGTGGAAATTTTGGGGATTCACAATTAAAGATAATGTGGCGCTGACTTCACGTGGAAGGTTCTCGAGTCAGTGGAATCACCTATAAATATTCCTTGGCCCTTTCGGGATAAGTAGAGAGTTTTTTAAGAAAATTTTGTTGCTCTCAAATCACGAAGGAGGTTCGCGGAGACAGTTTTCTTCACGGAAGAATGAGCTTCATGGCGACTAATCTAGCTCCACGAAAGAGGTGTGTTCTGCGTTGGATCAGTGATCTTCATGAAGGAAGTTGCTTTGTGAAGGCTTGAGCTTCGCAAAGGCATGTTCTCTGTGAAGTAGTGAGCTCTAAAAAGGCGTGTGCTTTGCGAAGAAGTAGGGACTTTGCGAAGGCTTGTTTGAGCTTCACGAAATTGGGAGCTTCGTGAAGTAGGGTGCTTTGTGAAGGTATTTCACAAAGTTTGTTGCCCAGTGGTCAGGGGAAAAGGGGTATTCATCAGTGGATGAAATTTGGACTTCAATAGAGTATCTACATACAGTGAAGGATGCATTCATTAGTGAGACCTACAGGTCTATAAACTATGAGTGAATCTTCTGAAGAAGCGGTGAGCTCACTTAAGTTGAGAGAGCAGTGAGTTCTCAAATTGTGAGTGGTTGTAAACTAGAAGGGACAGTGATTCCACTTCAAACTTGTAAACAGAAGTGCACTTATAGTGTATTTGGTACATCGTCACATCGCTGGTGTATTATCCTTGGACGTAGCCCGGTGAGGGTTAACCAAGTAAAAGTGTTGTGTCATATGCATTCTTTAAGATTCATTCATACTTTACAATGGGAGGGAGAGAGAGAAGAGGGTTTTTTCTAACAAAAAACAATATCAAAAGGGGTAGTTTTTTTAATTTTTCATACCCTGATTCACCCCCCTCTCAGGGTATCTATCCTAGTGGACCTAACATAGATATCCCAAAAGAGATGAACCTTCACTATGACACTAATTGTAAGGACCACTTTAGGATATGCTCAACATTGAGAGGGGTGAATCAATGTTGAGGAATTTTTCAACCAACTAATATTTTTTATCTCTTTACCTCTTAGACCTGTTATGATCATGGTTCTTTATATATATATTTATTTTCATATACAAGTATATGAAAAAGGTAAAGGATATAACATGATGTTTTTACAAGGTTCACTTCTCAATAAGAGTAGCTAGTCCTTTCTGTGTATGGTGGTGACAAATACAAAGATTATCCAATGTAATGAAATACCAAATATAGTGGTTTGGTAGAGAAATAATCCAATTCCAAAGTGTGGTAATTATGATCCCTTAATTTGTTAAATCCTGAACCCTACGAAAATTAAATTTACCATAAAGATGAAGTGAATTTAACCCTAGGCTAACTTCGGAACATGCAATCGCAGCACCCTGTTTTGATTGATGTTCTAATGTTAGATTATGGTCAGTCATAAATTAAGGAACATATCCTCTCTGGAAATTAGAATTAATTGAATTTAGGGATTATATTTGAACACTTCAAATTTATCCCGTGTGTTTTTGAATTACCAATTAAGTTCGTGCTCTCACAATTCACACAATTCTTGACCTCGCGTGATTTGTGTTTATTATTAAATTTATTACTTAGTTTCATTTAAATTAAAAACTCAATTAATATATCATATTATGTGAATTATAGTATCTCTTTGATTCAAAATAATTTAATGAAGAAAGATAGAGTTAGATCGATTACTAAAAATAACTACTCTTCCATGGGTGGTGTAGTCATTGTAGAAACATTTTTCATTTGAAAAGGTTAAGAGAGGGTAGAAACCAATCTCATTTCTACACTTGATTCCAGAATAATTAGGAAGATTAAGAGAAGAAGAAATTTGATCAAAACAAAAGAAAATATAATAAATAAAAAACAGAGAAGTTAATTACACAAATGCAAACATTACAACATGAAGAAGAGAAGAAAGCTTTGATGAGGGGATCCTTACTTCAAGAGATACCCCTGTTACAATGGTTGGATAATTTGAGTGAAACCAATTCTCCTCTGAATTAAATCTCCTAATTCACATCGAAACCCCTCCAAATGAGAAAAAACACTAATTTATAGAGTAGAGGGGAGGCTAGGTTTAAAGAGGTTTCAAGTGTGAGTGGGGAATCTCGGCCAAATATTTTAATCCAACTTGCACTACCCATTTGACCTCCAAAACGTGTGAACCAGTTGTTATTCCAGAATAATTATTTCTGTACAATTGAGTTGGATAGGTCCTCTAAAAATTTGGGCCCAATCCAATCTCGGATGAAGAATTTATGGCCCAAATACAGAACCAATATCCAACCTAGCGGGTCCAGCCCACCTTTGACTTAATGGTCCATTTATTCCAACCAAATGCACTATTTAGATCTAATATCCTGAATAAAGGTTGTATACCATTAAGTCAAGAACACATTTACAAAGTTTTAAGTTCAAATAATGAATATAAAAATATTTATTTTTGAAATACTACAGTGCACTATGAAGGGTAAAACTAGAATTTCCATCAAATTTTCAAATGAATGATCTAATCTCAAATATTTTATAAATATACATATTTAAAATAATGTGAGGAAATTTTATCATTTATTATCAATAAAATATTCAATAAAAATCTATTTTATCAATTCCCCCACACTTACCCTTTTTCACTCCTGGGAAAAACCTCATATCATGAATTCGAAAAAATTGTGACAAGATATGCATATTCAAATTTCTCAATCCACAGTGAAAATAAAGACAAAGTAAGAATCCCATAAAGAGTCAATATCAATAAATTTTAAATAAATTTTCTAATAAATTGTGTCAAAACAAAATCCAGTGAGATTCATAACACTAATCATAGCGAAACAAGTCATAGGTCTACCATGCCACTAATTCTCCATGTGTGTGTGTGCCAACCATTTCAAGATTGTCTCTCTACCCTTTATCTAGTATATTTAGGTCAATAAAAACTTTTCTTCTTACCTAATTTTATTCCACCAAACCTGTTCAACATCCTTTGCAATCAAATTCCAAAACCCACTCTTTTAAGCATTCCCATAAGTCAAACTATGAGCTCCCGGCCTAAATATCCCCACATGTTGTACATTTCTTCACTCCCCTCTTTATTGATTGTTTTTTTTTTGGATTTTTTTTAATTTTTTTTAGAGGGCATACAATAGTCAGATTTTAGGTGCACACACATAGGTCAATATAGTACAGTGATGGAAACAATCATAAGAGAAACGAACATATGGAAAGACAATGTTATAAGATAAAAATAATTACTTACCCTGAATATACATTCAATTGGGAAAGAGAAACTCACAAGTCATGATTGTGTGAAAAATTGTGTGAAGAAATCAATGACACAATTTACCATGAACAAATATCACAAATAATGATGTCAAAATCTAAAATTTTTTATAATGACACAACCATTCATATCATCAATGACTTCAATTTTTATGAAAGCCAGCCCTTGATGATAAAATCTTACTCATGATTATATTTCTACCAATGAATTTTGAAAACATGCATTTTACATATGTTCCACATGAGAATGTTACATGATATATTTGTTTCTTTTTTATTGATTTTTTTGTTTTTGTTTTTTTGAAAATTTTAACAAAAAACTTAATAGAAAATACACATAAAACACACAAATGAAAATCCTAAATATCTACCCCAAAATGTTGTCCCCTCCCCCACACTTAAAATATTTCATTACCCTCAATGTGAACCTATGAGATGATATATGCACATGAAATTTATAATTTTAATTAGGAAAAAGAATATAAAAGTGAAAGGGTTATGAATAGCCTGATATGCTCAAGTGATGATGGGGGCATGTAGTGTGATGAAATCCACTGCATTAGTTAGAAGTCCCTCAATGTATTTCATCAAACGTTGCTTGTTGGCATTAAAGCTCCTTCCAGTGTCCTCTTGTGTGATCTCCACTGCACCAGAAGGAAAAACATTAGATACAATATAAGGACCCAACCATCTAGAATGCAACTTACCAGGCATCAACTTCAGTCATGAACTGTAGATAAGTACTTTCTCTCCAACAAGAAATTCCCTTTTATGGATCATTTTATCATGAGATTATTTGGATCTTTCCTTATAGATCCTTGAGTTCTCATATGAATATAATTGAATCTCCTAAAACTCTTGAATTTACAGCTTCTTTGGATTCCAACTTGGGACAAATCCATGTTATATTTCTTTATATCCCAATAATCTTGATGCTCAACTTCCACGGGGAGATGACATGCTTTCCCAAAAACAATCCGAAATAGGGACATACCAATGGGTGTCTTGTATGTTATCCTATAAGCCCACAATTCATCATCCAAGAACTTTATCCAATCCTTCCTATTTGGCTGCATGGTTTTCTCCAAAATTTGTTTCAACTCCCTATTTGAAACCTCAGCTTGGCCATTTGTTTGGGGGTGGTATGGTGTTGATGTTTCGTGTGTCACCCCATACTTATGAATGAGGGAATCCAAATTCTGATTGCAAAAGTGTGCCCCTTGGTCACTGATGATGGCCTTCGATACTCCAAACCTACAAAAAAAATTGCTTTGACAAAGTCCACAACAACATGAGAATCATAAGTCCTGGGGGCCTTAGCCTCCACCCATTTGTTCACATAATCAACAGAAACCAAAATATACAAAAAACCAACAGAACTAGGAAAAGGGACCATAAAATTGATTCCCCATACATAAAAAATCTCACAGAATAATATGGGTTGTTGGGGCATCTCGTGTCTCCTAGAAATATTACCAGTGTGTTAGCAACGTGAGCAAGACTTACAAAACACATGAGCATCATGGAATAAACTAGGCCAATACAATCCAGAGTCCAAAACTTTCTTAGCTATCCACTCGGGTCCAAAGTTTCCACCACAAGCAAGTGTATGACAGAATTTCATAATAGAATCAAACTCATGATCAGGAACACACCTCATAATAACTTGGTCACTACACATGCTCCATAAGTAGGGATTATCCCACACATAAAACCTAGACTCTCTCTTTAATTTTTGGACTTGATGTTTCTTTAAATTTATAGGGATTTCAAAGGCAACAAGGTAGTTAACTAAATCAGAATATCAAGGATGAATACCTGAGATGGAATAAAGATGATCATCGGGGAAAGTGTCCTGAAGTGGTACTTGATCCAAGGTGTCATCCTCTAGTGTGTGAGTAAGCCTACTCATGTGGTCCACTGCTAAGTTTTCTAACCCCTTCTTGTCCTTTATCTTGATATCAAATTCTTGAAGAAGGATAATCCATCGTATTAGCCTGGTCTTTGAATCCGGATTCTTCAAGAGGTACCTCAGAGCTTCATGGTCAGAAAAAACAACTATTTTAGAGCCCAATAAATATGAACTGAATTTATCTAAATCAAATATGACGGAAAGAAACTCCTTTTTGTGGTTTTCTAGTTTGATTGGGCTGAATCCAATGTCCTCGATGCATAGGCAATCACATGTGAGTTTCCCTCCACCCTTTGAGATAAGACAGATCTGACCACAAAGTTGGAGGCATCATACATAAACTCAAAAGGAAGCTCCCACCATGGAGGCTTTATGATAGGTGGAGTGGTCAGATGCTATTTTATCTCATCAAAGGAATTCCTGCAAGAAACATAAAACACAAAATCAGAATCCTTTTGAATTAATCGTGACATAGGAAGAGCAATCTTACTAAAATTATTGATAAAGTGCTGATAAAATCATGTATTCCCTAGAAAAGATCTAACATCACGCACACATTAAGGATAGGGTTAGGATGAAATAATATCTACCTTAGATCTATCAACCTCTATCCCATGTTTTGACACTACATTCCCTAAGACAATGTCATGCTCTACCATAAAATGACACTTTTCAAAGTTCAAGACCAGATTTTTTTTCAATACAACAATTCAAAACCTTTCCCAAACGAGATATACAATCATCAAATGAAGACCCATACACTTTAAAATCATCTATAAATACCTTCATGCAGGTCTCAATAAAATCAGAAAAAATACTCACCATGCATCTCTGGAAGGTACCTGGGGCATTTCAAAGTCCAAATGGTATCCTCCAGTAGGCAAACGTACCGAATGGAAGAGTGAATGTTGTATTCTCTTTATCCTCTGGAGAAATAGGAACCTGAAAATATACAGAAAATCCATTCAAGAAACAATGGTGTGCTTTCCCAGCTAGTATCTCAAGAATCTAATCAATAAATGGGAGGGGGAAATGGTCTTTACGAGTAGATTGATTTAGTTTCCTATAATCAATACACACACGCCAACTATTTTGCACCCTCATTGGAACTAACTCATATTTAAAATTTTTAACAATAGTAACACCACTTTTCTTAGGTACAACCTGAATAGGACTCACCCACTTGGAATATAAAATGGGATAGATTATACCTCCCTCGAGCAATTTTTTAGCCTCTTTTTTAACAACCTCCAAAATTTTTGTATTGAGTCTCCTTTGTGGTTGTCTAACTGGTTTAGACTCATCCTCCAAAAGAATCCTATGCATGAAAATGGAGGGTCTAATACCTGATATGTTAACCAATGTCCACCTAATTTCCTTAATGTTCTCCCTCAAAAGATTCAAAAGTTTTTCTTCATGTTCAAAAGGGATATTGTTAGAAATGATAACAAGTAATTTCTCACCACTCAACAAGTATGAGTATTTGAGATTTGGTGGCAATGACTTGAGTTCTAGTATAGGGGGTGGTTTATGGATGGAGACATCGAAGGAACTGAAATATGTGTACAAAGAGCATCAGTATCAGAATAGAAATCATCATAATCAGAGAATAAAACATCAAATCCATCAGCATACTCAATAGCCAAGTCATAATCAGAGTTCTCATGATCAAAATCAGAATATGAATCCATTCTAAAATCAAATATAAGAGAGTTTTTTGCATTCTAAATAGGTGTGGAAGTACTCTTAGACATCAAACTAGAACCAATGCTCATAAACTCCCTAAGCATAGGACAATAAAATTCCATGGGGTTTTTACTTGGTGGTTCAAAATGAGAGATAACAAAAGCAGAATGGTCCTCTGAGGGGTACTTCATGGAGTCCATAACATTAAATATCACAACTTGATCTCCAAAATCCATGGAAAGTGTAACCTCGTTGACATTTATGATAGTTTTTTTAGTTTTGAGGAAGGGTCTACCTAAGATAATGGGAGCATGAGAACTTACCTAATCTTCTTCCATGTTAAGCATGTAGAAATCTGCTGGGAAGATTATTTCTCTTACCCAAAAAAGTACATCCTCAAGGACTCCTGCTGGATATGATATAGCTCTATTCACCAACTGTACCACTAATCTCATCAGTTTCAACTCACCAACCTGTAAAGAATAGAATACAGAGTGAGGAATTACATTTATGGAAGCTCTTAAATCACAAAGAGCATCAGAAAAGTGCAAATCCCCTATGGTGCATGGGATAGTGAATGTCCCTAGATTCTTGCACTTTGTTAGAATTACTAGATTTGGTGTAATGAGTACTAAAACATTTCTTCAAAGATTGATCCTCTCGTTTCCCTTGAGTTCTCTTTGATTGGTACAAAGTTCTTTTAAGAATTTGGCATACCTTGGGATTTTCTTAATGGCCTCGATTAAGGGAATGTTTAGCTCCAAATTCTTGAATGTGTCCAAAACCTCCTTTTTCATTGCCTCTTCAGCCATCTTCTTGGTTTGAAAAACTCTATTTGTAAAAGGAAGGGGTTTAGGATGAATATCATCAATCTTCTTCTTACCTTTATCTTTCTCCTTGGGTTTCTCAACAATTGGTGTGGAATGGGTCTTTTCTAGAGTTGAGGTGAATCCCGGTGAAATGGTAGGTACAAATGTATCATTAATTTTCTTCCCACTTCTCAATGTGATGGCACTGACATTACCATTGGGATTTTGAGTATGTTGGGAAGTTATATTTCTATAATTCTTACTTACTAATTCATGGGGGTAGTGGTAATCTGGCTCATTTGAGTCTTCAACTCCCTCATCTCTGAACCTTGACTCTTCAACTCATTCTGTTGATTAAAAACAATTTTCTTCAAAAGTTCATCGGTATTATAATATACCTTGGGTGGTGGATTCCCTTGTTGTTGGACTGTTTATTCTTGAGCTTCAAATCGCCTTTGTGGTTGTTGGAAACCCTATTAGTAAGGTGGAGGCTGCTGAAAGTTTTGTTGAAAGGGGGCCTTTGTTGTTGTCTAGAGGCATACCTCATGTCTGATTGATCCTTCCACCCTTGGTTGTATATTGGAGAAAATGAATCAATATTATTTTGGGGATATGGTTTTTGTTATTGCTGATATGGTCTCCTAGGAAACACTACTGCACAATCTTCTATTTCTTGTATTTGGGGGGCAACAGTCAGTTGGGTGGCTTGTCTCAGTGAAAATTCCACAAGGCCTTGAAGGAGGGAGTTGGGATGTATTTTGAGCCAATGAAATCTACCTCACTATAGTGGTCAATTATTCCAACTTGGTATCAATTAAATGACTCTCAAGAGAAGAAGGACTTACCTGGTGTACTCCTCTGACATGCGGTGTACCTTGATCGCCAAACTGTTGGGATTTTTGGGCCATTTTTTCAATCAATGATGTGCATTTACTGGTGTCTTTTCCACTAATTCTCCTCTAGCCGCATCATCCACCATGCTCTTATCCATAGGTGCGAGCCCTTTATAGAAGTATTGGATGAGGAGTTTCTCACTAATTTGGTGATGTGGGTAGCTTGCGCACAACTTCTTGAATCACTCCCAGTACTCATACATTGACTCCCCTTGGGCTTGCTTGATCCCATAGATCTTCTTATGAATATAATTGGTACTTGATTTTAGAAAAAAGTATTTTCAAGAAAATACGTTTCAAATCGTTCCAACAAGTTACATCATCAGGTTGTAAATAATACATATAGTCTTTTGCAGCTCCATCAAGTGAAAATGGGAATGCCCTTAGTTTGATTTGATCTTTAGATAAATTTCTTGGTTTAAGAGTTGAGAAAAACACATTAAATTATTTAAGGTTTTTTTGGGATCCTCACCAGAGAGGCCATGAAATTTTGGAAGCAAGTGAATTAACTCGGATTTCAGTTCAAAGTCTATTTTGAGATTTTGGTATGCAATGAATTTTGGTTGATAATTAATATCAGGTGAAGCCAATTATTGAATTTTTATATTAAGTTAATTTAAATTATTTCCATCCATTGGTTCTTGTTTTATGTTTGAAATTGAATTGCTTCCAATTTCAATGTTTTGGGAGTGGAGGAATTCTCCAACTGGTTGAATGTTGAAACTTCCCATAGAATGAGAATGTCTGATTCGAGCTCAAAGGCTACATTCAATCTCAGGGTTAAGATCCAAAATATCCTTGGGATTATTTCATGTCATAAATAAAATTAAAATTAAAATAAGGAGAGTGGACCATAGTAAAATAAAAATGATAAGTTTGAGTTGATGTTCCAAAAAGAAGAAGAAAATAAAAGAAGAAGAAAAATCAGATTGGGTAAAGAAGGAAGAAAGAAGAGAAGAAGAGAATAAAATGTAAAATAAAATAAATACCTCTAATTGGTTGAAATAATTACTTACCTCCCCAAAAATGGAACCAATTTGAAAGGCGCTGTCGTGGGATCTTTCAAATGATATGTGATTGTTGGGTACTTAGGTGCAGTAGAGTGGCTGAACAAGGTCGTCTCTCAAAGGAGGAAGTAAATTTAACAACATATTAAAGGTATTTTAAAAATGAAATAAAAGTAAATAAGAATATTAATTAAAATTATGGGGTTTTTTATCATTTATAAATCTAGAAGAAGTTTTCTGGAATAATATTGTAATTTTTTTTTGAAATGAAGTTCGATTAAAATGACACAACAAGAAGATGTTTTTTTAGAAAATATTTAAAAGGCGTAATCGATATAACTCTACCTATTCAATAATTTATTAATCATTATCATTTAAATTAATATACACTTAATTATGATCCCTTAATTTGTTAAATCCCAAACCCTATAAGAATTAACTTTACCA
The DNA here is from genome assembly GCA_963277665.1 of Viscum album. NCBI lineage: Eukaryota > Viridiplantae > Streptophyta > Magnoliopsida > Santalales > Viscaceae > Viscum > Viscum album. The sequence continues at coordinate 1,934,546,882 of OY728128.1, forward strand.
TAAAGATAAAGTGAATTTAACCCTAGGTTAACTTTGAAACATGCAATCGCAGCACCCTGCTTTGATTGATGTTCTAAAGTAGCTTATGTTAAGTGGTAAATTAAGGCACATATCTTCTCTATAAATTATGATTAATTGAGTTTAGGTATTATATTTGAACACTAAAAATTTATCTCGTGTGGTTTTGAATTACCAATTAAGTTTGCGCTCTCACAATTCACACAATTCTCGACCTCGTGTGATTTTGTGTTTATTATTCAATTGATTTCTTAATTTAATTTAAATTAAAAATTAAATTCATATATTATATTATTTGAATTAAAATTTCTCTTTGATTAAAAATAAATTAATTAAGGAGGATAGAGGTAGAACAATTACTAAAAAGAACTAATCTTCCATGGGCAGTGTAGTCATTGTAGAAACATTTTGCATTTGCAAAGGTTTAGAGAGGATAGAACCCAATATCATTTATACTATTGATTCTATCCCAATTATGAAGATTAATATAAGAATAAATTTGACAAAAATAGAAGAAAATATAATAAATAAAATAAGAACAAATAATTTTATTACACAAATGCAAACATTACAACATGAAGAAGAGAAGAAGGATTTGATGAGGGGATCCTTGCTTCAAGAGATACCCCTCTTACAATGGTTGGATAATTTGAGTGAAACCAATTATCCTTTGCCTTAAATCTCATAATTCACATCCCAACCCATCCAAATTATAAAAATGCTGATTTATAGAGTGGAGGGGAGGCTAGGTTTAAAGAGGTTTCAAGTGTGAATGGGGAATCTCGTCCAAATATTTTAATCCAACTTTCACCACCCATTTGACCTCCAAAATGCGTGAACCATATGTTCTTCTAGAAGAATTATTTTTTCAAAATTGCATTGGAGAGCTCATATCAAAATTTAGACCTAATCTAATCTAGGATGAAGAAGTTATGGCCTAAATACATAACCAATATCCAATATGGAGGGTCCATCCCACCTTTGACTTCATGGTCCATTTAGTCCAACCAAATGCACGATTTAGCTTCAATGTCCTAAACAAAATTTTTATACCATTAAATCAATAACACATTTATAAAATTTCAAGTTCAAATAATGAATATAAAAATATTTATTTTCGAAATACTACAGTGCACTATAAAGGGTAAAATTGGAATTTCCATCAAATTTTCAAATGAATGATCTAATCCCAAATATTTTATAAATAAACATATTTAAAAAAATGTGAGGAAATTTTATCATTTATTATCAATAAAATATTCAATAAAAATGTGTTTTATCATGTTGTTCCCTATACTTTAGGAGGGGGGACAGAAAACAATCACGATTCCCTGGACTAGTGAAAACCTAGTCCAACTATAGTGCCTTGATGGATATTTATACTATATGTGTTGAAATCCTTAAAATTATTTAGTACTTTTCAACACTAATAAATTATTCCACCATTTAAGACTTCTATTAAACTTCGTAGTGCTTATTTTTATTTCTCTTCCTGCTTCTTATACTATTGTTACTCACACAATAGTGGGAAAGTAACTTTACTTCTTCTTCTTTTGTATGAAAATTTGTGCACACAACCTTTTTACTCTTCATAACAACAAATTTCACTCTTATTTTATTGAAAATATTTCAATAATTCTTCTTCGCATATTCTTTTTCTTCACAGCAGTAAGTAGAAATCCATTTTTTCCTTCTCTTCTTCCTCCATCTGAAACATGTTCATTCGATTCTCTGCTTTTCTTTCTAATACTTTTTGGTCTAAACCTTATCCATATAATATTATCCATATGATATTGTTTGTATAATACCAATTCATCTGATACTAGTTCATTTTATCCCTTATTCTTTACCTAGTACCTTTTCTTCTTCAATTGGTGCTTTACTTATTATTCGGGTATTTCTGCTTTGTCTGGTTTCTCTCTATTTGATACCTCACCATCTAACACCTCTTTATCTGATACTTTGACCCAAAAGAGAATTACTCTAAATATTTGTGGTATACACTTCACTACGACACTTAACTTATTCAAAAATAAGCACAACTTCAACCCCTCAATCAATATGTCCATAATTCACCTTCTCTCCTTTATATAGGTAGCATTTCTCAAAAAATAAAGGGGGAGCAAGAACTTAAAATTCAAAGTTCTCACTTGAACATTGAATATCCCGCTCAAATCTTTCATTGTTTGACTGCCTTAAAAATTCCACACAAGTAGGAGTCAACAATATTTTTAGTTACTTCTTTATACCATGATGTCAATGATTTCTTCAAACTTCCTAAAACCTTGACTATAATCATGAACTTTCCTTCATGATTATTGGGTCATTGAACATCCATATTAGCATCATCACATTGAATAACTTTACAAAAACTTTTTAATTATTTTTGAACATTCATATGACACTTATTCATAGGAACTTATTTGTTTAGTATCCTCTTAAGGTTCTTCTTTGTCTGGTATCCCTCCATCTGATAATATTCATAATTGTTCATCTAATAAGCTTTGTATGTTCCCTCTGTTCGGATCCCAAAAAGGTCTACTCTACTTCTTATATTCTATGACTTCTTCAAATTCCATCTGAAGGACTTCATAATACTCTAACTAATGTCTTTGTAACACTATGTCTGATGCATTTTCTTGAAAAATTATTTCTGATGTCTTTACTTGAAAACATTTATCTGATGCCTTTACTTGGAAACTTCTGTCTTGTGAATTTTCACATAAACTTATGTCTGATGCCTTTGTTTTGAAACTTCTATTTGATACCTTTTGTGAGAAACTTCTATCTGATGGAATTTGTAAAACTCTATCTAATGGACTTCATAATACTTTTTTTGATGGATCTGTTTGAAAACCTCTATATGATGCTTCTTTAAACTTCTTTTTCATCTAAATATTCTATAAAAACTTCTATGTCTTATGATATTTATGTGTTTCCTCTATCTAGTGACTTTTTTAGGAAACCTCTATCCAATAATTCAGAAACATCTACTGACTAACTTCATATAATCTCCTATGTCAAGTGGATTTTATCTAGGAAACTTTGTCTGGTGGATTTGTACAAGTCCATCTGATAGACTTCATACTCATTCACAACTTTTATACCACATGCCTTTATCTAGGAACCATAGTTTCACCATGTTTCACCAACTTATTCCTTTGACCAACTTTAGCTAGAATCATAAATATCTTTGTATAAACATGTTGTTTTGAACTTTGAAGAGCAGGAAATCATTGCATGATTTTCCTCCATTTCTCATAGGCTTTTCTTCTCCCTAACTTCTTCTTGAATCACAACCACAAGGCATTGTGATAATTAATCAATGAGGAATACAACACATGATATTGTCTATCCGACCATTCTTTTTTCGATGTAACTGTGAATACAATCGGTCAAACATTTGGTTCCACTATTAGTTCGATCAACTCAGTCCATTATCATCGGTCTGATATCCCTATGATCTTGTTGACTTCATCTGATCATCTCAACCTTCTTTTTCTATTCAAATCTATCCAAAACATTCCATCCAAAAAATTCATAAGGAAACTGTGGGTTCTGGGTGCAGTGGAAGCATGCGATGGGTGGTGCCCAACATTGCTTTTTTTTCATGATTGATGATCAATCCAAGATCTACACGATGATAAAAATCATGATCTAAAATTAGACAAGAGTAACAATGCCGAAACCCGAGAGATGATCATCACATATTATTTATAATTAATTTAAGTAATTAAAGAATTGCTTTTTTTTGTATTCTTTCTTCGTTGGTGAATCTGGTGATAGATTTTCACTGCATCATCGTTACGTTGTATGAATCAAGTGCAGATTCCCTCTAGCAGTGATCCACATGTGCTACACAAATCTTCAGATGTCATCAAAAGAATCTCCAGGTGCAAGTACGACTAATCCTTTCACTTGCATCATCCTCCTTTAATAACTTCAAGAACCTCTTCCAAAGTGTTCTACTTGATCTGGTGGTGGAAGATTGATCTCATTTCTTGGGAGCATTCTTGGAGAAGGGATCTCTCTAGGTCTTGAGAGAATTCTCCAAATCCTTTGTACACAACCAAAACAAATGAATTGGCTCTATTGATAAAATAACATAACTGGGTTTATATATCGCTAGGGTTAAAATAAAATAATTTCACAAGTACCCATAATTATTTATTTAATCCTAGAGAAACCCCGTGTCAAATAATAATATTATTATTATTATTTCTTAACATGCGCTTAACTTTCAAATTAAACTAAATATTATTTAATCAAATAATATTTATTATTTATTATTTCTCACCAGACCATTTAAACCTTGTCCTCCATTCCTACATAATATTTATCAGACCTTGAATAATTACTATTTATTTATTAAATAAATATCACTTCATTATTCGCCAATAAATAAATAAATATTACATTCACTAAATAGAAAATAAATATTTATTAAATATTCCACTCACATTATATTCTTTTGAATGACTGGTGATGGAATATATGTGATCAAGCATACATGAATAATTATTAAACCACATCTGGGTATAATATTTATTCAAATTGTTAAATAATAAATAATAATATATATTATTTAACTGGGATTATTGATACACTTAGTGTGTGACCCTCTAGGCCTCTTTCTAACTAGCATTAGGAAAAGCAGCCTAAAGTCCAATGTTAGCATCTAGAAACATGACAAGGGACCCATAGATAAAGAAGATAATGCTGCAATGACATGATACTTCATATGAATGATTATTATTTAATATAATATCTTTATCATGATATCTCAAATCAATAAGGTTGCATGATGGTACTATAAACCTATGTTCTTGATGTCTCTTTCATTCATTTCCCAGAAATTGAACTTTCCTATAAAACACCATGGTCATAGATTTATTTAGGATATATAATTTCCATCAAAGACTATGAGATATCAACTTCCATTAAAATAGAAGTGACAAATCCTTTCTTTCATTATTCATTAATGAAATATTACTCATGACGCACCCAACATATCTGTCCTCAACACAAATATATGTCATCATGGTTTTTATCAATACATCAAAGTATGTGACTCATAATATTCATTAATAATAATCTTAAATTCTAAGTATCAATACACACATCAGTAGATAGGAATATCAAATGACACATAGAAATGTGGATTTTCTACTGGCGGGTCTCATTCTCATAATATCCTATTGGATATTACCAAGGGCGTACACCATGAGAAGGTGCCTCAAAGTCCTATGAGTCTCTAACCATGATATAATGTATCATTTTTTCACTCTAATGATATCATCTAGATATAGAACATATATTAAAGAATAGTGTCATGGTACTTCTAGGTTTTCATCATAGCAGGGAACTACTATGACCTTTTAGTGAGATAACTACTCTTATGTGATTATCGCATACTATGTCATGCAAAATAATAATCATGATGTGATAAGTAGTTTATTAATATTCAAAACCATGAATACAAGTTATCATAATGTACATAGAAGTTGGTTCTTGGGCACCAACTCCAACAGACTCCCACTTTCACTAAAACCAACTGCTAAGAAACTTCAGTCTACTAGCACTCACATGATATTCATGCTTCTGATCAGATAGGCCTTTAGTCAATGGGTCTACCAAATTCTCTTCTATGGGTACTCTTCTTACTAAAACTTCACCCATCTAATAGAAATCCCTCAAGAGGTGATACTCCTGGAGTTTGTGCTTTGTCTGTTGGTGTGAAATTGGTGATTTTTCAAGAGTCATTACTACAGTATTATCATATTACAATGTGATAGGGTATTTACTGTTAGGTACTACATCAAGCTCCTAGAAAAATTTTAGAAGCCAAAAATCTTCCTTGGCTACATCAAAATCCGATATATACTCAAACTCTAATGCAGAATCAGTGACAACTAGCTATTTTGAACTCTTCTAGCTCACAGCTCCTCCGTTGATAGAGAAAACATATCCTAATTATGATTTTAAATCATTCTGATCTATCTAAAAACTAGAATCAGTATAACCCATGATGACCAGCTCCTCGTCTCCTCCATACACCAGTAACATATCCTTAGTTATTCTCAAATACTTAAGGATAACCTTAATAGCAGTCCAATGATGTTCTCCTAGATCTTCTTGATATCTATTTACCATGATCAAGGAATAGGCAACATCAATTCTAGTACATAACATGGCATACATGATTGATCGTATCACTGAATCATATGGGATCTTACTCATTCTCTCTTTATCCTGTTGTGTTTGAGGACACACTTTCTTAGAAAGATTTAAACCATGTGACACTCTGACCAATCCCCTCTTAGATTGTTCCATACTAAATCTATTTAGTATCTGGTCAATATATGTACTTTGAATTAGTCTAATCAGTCTCTTGGATCTATCACGAATGATCTTGATCCTTAGAATGTATGCTGATTTTCCTAAGCCCTTCATGGAGAAAAATTTGTTTAACCGGTCCTTAACAAACTGTAAGACCAGTATGTCATTACTAATAAGTAATATGTCATCAACATATAATACTAGGATAATAACCACATTCCCACTAAACATCTTATATACACATATCTCATATTCATTCTTAATGAAACCAAATTATTTTATGGATTCATCGAATTTAATGTTACATGAACTGGATGCTTGCTTCAATCCATAAATGGATCTTTGCAATTGTGTCATATAAAAATCTTCCTGAAGGTTCCCATTAAGGAATGTAGTTTTGAAATCCATCTTCCAAATCTCATAGTCATGGTAAGCTGTTATAGCAAAAATAATTTTGATGGATTTAAACATGGACATGGGTGAAAAGGTTTCATCATAGTCAATTCCTTAAAACTATTTAAAACCTTTATCCACTTGCCTTGCTTTATAGGTATTTAATTTACCTTACATATCTAGTTTTCTCTTGAATACCCATTTACACCCAATGGGATTTACATCAATCAACACATAAACCAGAACCCAAACTTGGTTTTGATATATGGAATCCATTTCAGAATTCAAGACTTCTTTCCATCTTGCAGCTTCTGAGCTTTATACTTCCTCCTTGTAGGATATAGGTTCATCTTTTCAATCAATAATTAGTCACCATATTCAGTGACTAGAAAAATATATCTCTCTAGTTTACTTACCTCTCTTATGATCCGATGCAGTACTTGTGTTTCAGGAACTACTTCATCCACATTGACCTGTGGAATTTGTCCCTACTCCAACTCTTGTTTATCTTGAGTATCAAATTCATCGAAGTCAATCTTTCTACCACTATCCTTTTTAAATATGTGCTCCCTATTAAGAAATATGTCTTTTCTGGAAAAAATCACTTTCTTGTATGAGGGGTTGTATAGCTAGTATCCCTTTGTTTCCTTAGGATTCCTTATAAACATACACTTTGTGCCTCGGGGTTCTAGTTTGTTACCTGAGAAGGCCTTAAAAAATTCATCGCAACCCCATACACATGTATAAGACAAAAGGGGTTTCTTTCCACTCCATAAATCAAAGGGATTTCCATTTTTCGCTTTTGTTGGAACTCGTTTTAATGTGTATTCCGCAGTTTGTAATGCATATCCCCAAAAGGATAGTAGAAGATCTTCATAACTCATCATCGACCTTACCATGTCTAACAATGTATAGTTCCTCCTTTCACTAACACCATTCCACTGTGGTGTATACTGTGGAGTGAGTTGAGATAGAATCCCAAACTCCCATAGCAATTCAATAAACTCTTGGTTAAGATATTAACCACCTTGATCTTATTGAATCTTCTTTATCTTCTTACCGAGTTGATTCTCTACTTCATTCTTGAATTCCTTGAATTTCTCAAAGGAATCGGAATTATACCTCATCAAGTAGACATATTCATATTGTAACACCCCGAGACTTTATAATATTTTTAAATAAATTTAATTTTTTTCCTGAATTTTTTAGGCAACACCATGTTAAGCTTACTCTATACACTACAATGAGTCGTATTGCATTACATGCAAGGCTCGGTTTTAACGAACAACAATATATTAGTAAAATATTATTATAATATATAACCTAGTTGTTAAATCAGCAATTATGAATAGTATTAACCAAATTTTAAGTTTTTATATTCCATATAATTTTAACATTCATCTTATGTAATTTATAGACATAATATAGGAACAAATTAAATTTTTTGGATAAAATAAGTATTTTCAGAAAATGTAGTTTCGCCACCTTTTGATGGGGAACCCAGTTTGAATTCAATATTTGACACTTTTATATATTAAAATTGACAAAATAAACTTTATTTTTATAATCTGGACATGAAAATTTAGTTTGGACAAATTCTGGTAAATTTCTAAAAAGTTTCACATTTTAATGAATAGTGAAAAATACTGTATTTTAATTCAAAACTGCCTTTTCATCTAAATTATTTATATTGTTATATTATAATTTTAATTGGTCTTAAAGTATAATTATATTATTTTTTATCATTTAATATAATTTAATTCATTGTAATTATTTTCACATTAAAATTGGATATAAACACATGTCAATCTTTTGATGATTTTTACTTTTAAAAAACCCGTTTTCTTGTTTTTTCAATGGGAATTAATTTTAAATTAATTACTGAAACTTCTGTGTTTTGAATTTGGAAAAATGTATTCTATATTTGGAATCATAATATGAAAATTATGTAAATAGTTCCCTTTTATTTTTTGACATTATGAATAGTAACTTTAGTAATTATTTTTATTTACCATGGTTAAAGGGTAAATCGGGTAAAAAAGTGTAAAAATAATATTATAATAATCAAAAACTATCCTAAAACACATCCTAATCCTATTGGATGAGTTATGGTAGACCAAGAAAACCCTTGGGATGCAAATTTGGCATTTTGAAGCCACTTGGGTGTGATTATGACACTTAGACTTTTAATTTAAAGTAAAGGAAAATATTTTATAAACATGTATCTTCTTACTAAAAAAATTTTTATATGGGTTATATAAGTTATATCTTTGATTATAAATAGTCATTAGAAATCTAAAAATATTACCTACATCATGGTTATTTATTTATTATTTTTAGTAATTTAATAGTTAAACTTATTTATGACATAATGATGATGTAATAATAGATTTATTAATGAAAGAATCAAATAAATGATATTATAAATATTAAAATAAATATTGTTTGAAATATTTGATGTCATCCACAAATATTTTGGATGACTATGACATGTTAGGATTTATTTAATGTATTTTTTTGAAGGAATAAAATTGTGAATTTTTAAAAAAAAATCAAGTATGAATAGTGTCAAAATTGACATAATTCATAACTTAAAATATAAAATTGTTTATTAAATTATATAAAATTCATAAAAATATAAACATTAGTCAAATAATTAATATGAAGTTAAATATGTCACCAATGGTCTATTTATGGATCCTTTGAAATTTTAGAGTGAATATATTAACCCTTAGTAATAAAAATACATGTTTCCATGGTAAGAATCAAAGGAATTAATTAAGGGTAAATCAAAATTATAAGGTTTAAAATAAAACCAAAACATGTACAAAAAAATTATTAGATGAATAAGATTAAATCCTTATCACATTATGATCTATTTTTAGATATTTAATGGAAACTTTTATATGAAAATAAATTATATATTATTTAAATAAAAGATAGTTACAAAATATCACTATCTTGTATTTTAATAACTTTTATGTGTCCACATAGGGCCAAAATCAAGCTATGAATGAATATAAATGTCTATTTTGATATAAATAAAATTAGTTTAATTTTATAAATTTATTTTTAATTTTATAAGTTATATAATTACCTTAAAAGTCTATTCAATTCTAAAACAATATTTATTAAATTAACATAAAAATAGAATAAATGATTTTAATAATACTAATTTTCTTATATTTTGGATTAGTTAATGTTTATAACAAATTTCCTAGATCTATATGATATATTATAGATGTTTGAAATAATTATATTCGAATTACCACTTTGGGTTATTGTATTTTAAGTCAAACTAGATGAATAGTATTAAATTTGGAAATAATAATATCTTATTAAATTATTTAAAAATCAAAAAAAAATATTAAATAATAACAAGGGGATAGGATATGGTATAAAATGTACTATAATTTTCATTTATGGTCCATTTTTAATTATTTAGATCTAGAATAGTCTTATTAAATTTTAATATTTTGAGAGTTTCCTAAAGTGGACATCCCCTCTCTTATAAAAAGAAATCTCCTCCCATACTTCCTCACACCTCCTTGAGAATTATAGATCAAAAAACCCCTACCAAATTCTCCTATAAACATTATTAGTTAACTTATGGAGGTCTTGGTTTTCTAAAAAGACCATCCCTAGGGTCCCTAAGAGGAGATCCCATGGAATTCTGATGAAGAGGTAATTGCTTTACCAATTCAATTCCATTTCTTTTCTCCTTCTACTTCCTATTTCTATGTTGTTTCCACATCAAAATAATAAATCTAGAATCATATGTATATTGAGATGTTATTGTAATCATGGGAAAACCATATTCCTCATTTTATCCATCATAAGAATAACAATTTCACCATGCGTGCATACGTATGGCTTACTGTCTCCATGTCGTAGTGTAATTTTTATTCAACATTAATTTATTTAGATGGGTATAATGATGAGTATAATGGATATAAATAATTAATATAACATGTTAATTATTTTTTATAATTAATATACCATCCAATTCCATACCATTTAACCCTCAAGGGAATGATATTGTCGCTCGTGCGTACGTACGGCATACCATATCCACAACGTGGTGAGATTCATTCCCCACATTAACCATTCAAAAATGATTATAAAATTTATATGATGATTAAAAATAATAATTATTAACATATTTTAATTATTTATATGAATATAATACATTTTATGCATAAAAAATATGACTTACACAACAAAACATGCTTAGAAAAAATAAAGTAATTAGCACCCAAAACAAAGATAATACTGAAATATTATTAAAAAATGATAAAAGATGGTCATATTTGATAAAATAAATATGGATATGGTTTTAGTATAATTTAATAACATTATTTAACCATTATATAGGATTTTAAAACACTCTCTACTAAAGGAAAGTACAAGGTAAGGGTTAATTTCAAAATCTCATTATTATTCGAGGTTGTTTATATATTAGTATCTACTAGGACATCTTTATCATCCATGTCCATGTTTCTTAAAATGTATTTCAAAATATTATCAACATTTTTTTAAATAAATTTTTACCCTTTTTTGACTTTTTATATAAAACTTTTTGAAAGGAATCTTTCCGTCATTTTCCAAATGAGGTACTCTATGACCTTTTCAACAAATTAAGGAAAGAATGTTTTTTTAACTTACACAGCACGAGCATCTATTTTCTGCCATTATGAAGCCTTAATATTTTTAAGCTTCCCTTACAATATTACAAGGTTATTTTCATAAGAAATGTTTCCTTTTATTATTTTTCATCTTTTAAATAATTTTAAAGTAAAAAGTGATATTTCTCTCAAAGAGTTTTAATGAATTTATTAGATTATTTTCATCTATGTCAACATCCTTTATTGAATTTTATGATTGATTGAGGTTGATTTATTATGATACAATATTATATATTATATTGAATGTTTTATGATATGTTTGACTATGGATGTTCTATTTTTATACCATTTATGGTTTATGGTTAAAGTATTAACATTTCGTATGCTAGTTTCAATACGAATATTTATGTTGTGTTTCACCCTTTTCATATGAGGAATGCATTAGACTTAGTAAGTAATGGGTGGGGACCACTATATCCCTTATATGCACCGTTAGGTCTCATAATACAAAATAGTTTCTTGGCACGAGGCCTTGACGGTATGGTAATGGTCTTGGAACAAGGCCTTGACGGTATGGTTATGATGTCTGGCATTATGCATTTCCTCATTATGAGATTAGTTATTGATATTTCATGTGATTATTTTAAAAGTAGAATATCCATGTGAAAGTTTAAATGGAATTATTTGATTTATTATTTCCATATTATGCTAAATATTATGTTTAAAAGGCTTGTTTTTTAGTTTTATACCTTGCCTTAAAAGTTTACGTTTATTTATGATAGATTCCGCTGTATTTTTTATCCTTACTAAGCATCTGAGATCACCCATTTCTTATGTTTAATTTTTACCTAGGATGTGAAGAAGTATATTATGAATGACCTACAGGGATAGTCTAAGGGATATGTGTGTGTTTTCAAATGAGACATTATAGTTTTTTATTTCAATGTGTAATGTAAAGTTCATGTTTTTAATCTATTTTCCAAGACTGCTAAATTGGTAGGTTCTTTAGGATTTTATTTTCTCATGATCATGCTAATTTAATAAAATAATGCACCAAATCTGGACAACTGAGGTTGGGGTGTTACATTTTGTATCAAAGGAAGTTTAGAAACAACCTTGTAAATTATATTTAGAAAACATATATTATAAAACATAACCCTATGAATGACTTTGAGGATAAGTCTAAGTATTGGATATCATCCTTTAGATTTGGTAATGGATAACCTAGGTTAATCCTATGGACTTATGTATTGAGAAGAATATGTCATCATTTATAGATCCTATAATTGATTCTTCATGACTATATCACTATGATTAGTGTTTCTCATTTTTTGCTTTGAGTTTTGATCAATGGTTAGAATCAGCAAGGTTATACATGCAATGGTTATACTTCTAGTGATGAAGAGATTATAAAAGAAAAATGAGATGAAGGAGGTATTAAGGAATAAGATGTTGAAGCGTAGCTAATGGTTTAAGAGTGAAGTGGAATGATTAAGGTTATTGTGTACTTGGATTCAAGAATTATTACATCAATGGTTCTATGGTTATAAGATTTATGAGATATATAAGGATTGTATTGCAGTACTTCTTTTTTAAGGATTTTAACCATAAGAGTTTTCATTAAGGATTTAAAGGTGATCAAATATTTGGCGAGTGACAATAAGAGATACATTACATTGTTTGGGGAACCTAATGTTAAGATTGATTTTTGAATTTTAGAGACTTTTTAGATAGTGAATTTGGATGGAAGTATTTTGGTTGAGTCTTAAGGTTGGAATAGAGTAAGTTGAAGACTGGATATTATTGTTTGTGGTTAAAGTATGATTTATTGGATACTTTGGGATAACCTTTTTTATTTCAGTAAATATTTAGAGGATTAAGGAAATACTTGTGGGCCTTATGATTTATCAAAAGTGCTTTAGGCGTGAAAAATACATTTTGAACATTCATTTCCATGTGTAAGGGATGAAGTGAAAATAGATTGAAGCACAACCAAAGAATGAGATTAAGCTTATGACATGGAAAGAAATCAACTAGGTGTTTTTCTAACTAGTAAAATAATTATTCAACTCTAGGGAAAGGATATTAAAACCAAAAATATTATCCTAGTCCTTTTTTTAATTAATCAAATGGTCCCTTAGATTTTTCCAAATTTATAGCTTTTTGATTGTTATTTTTCTCCTCATCATGTTCTCTATTACTCTCTATAAGAACATGATGATTAGATTTTTCTTTCATATCCATGTTTTCCTACATGGAACCCTAGTATGTGTTATCTATGGTGACCTTCATACTTATTTTTCTTTATTTTAAAATGGAGGTCTCGTTAATCCATTTTCCGATGTGGGATTTCAGCAAAGATATTTTGAAATGTCAAACCCCTAGTTTTCAATCTCGAGTTTAAATTGCGAGAATGCAATTTATTGAAGGAGGGGAGAATGTAACACCCTGAGACTTTATAATATTTCTAAATAAATTTAATTTTATTACTTTATTTCTTTTTAGGAAACACCATGTTAATATTATTCTATACACTACAATGATTCGGCTTGCATTACACGCAAGACTTAGTTTTTACGAACAAAGATATATTAGTAAAATATTATTATAATATATAACCAAACTGTTAAATTAACGGTTATAAATAGTATTAACCAAATTTTGAATTTTTATATTCCATATAATATTATCATTCATCTTATGTAATTTATAGACATGATATAGGAACAAATTCAATTTTTTTGGATAAAAGAAGTATTTTTCAGAAAATGCAGTTTTATCGCCTTTTGATGGCGCACCCAATTTAAATTCAATATTTGACAATTTTATATATTAAATTTGACAAAATAAACTTCCTATTTAGAATTAGGACATAAAAATTTAGTTTTCAAAAATTTTGGTAATTTTCTGAAAAGTTTCACATTTTAATGAATAGTGAAAAATATTGCATTTTAATTCGAAGCTGCTTTTTCATCTAAATTATTTATATTGTTATATTATCATTTTAATCATTTTTAAAGTATAATTATATTATTTTTTTATCATTTAATATAATTCAGGTAATTGGAATTATTTTCACATTAAAATTGGATATAAACACATATCAATCTTTTGATTATTTTTACTTTTAAAAAACTCGTTTTCTCATTTTGTCAACGAGGATTAATTTTAAATTAATTACTGTAACTTCTGTGTTTTGAATTTAGAAAAATGAATTCCATATTTGGAATCATAAGGTAAAAATTATGTAAATAGTTCCCTTTTATTTTAGGACATTATGAATAGTAATTTTAGTAGTTATTTTTATTTACTACAGTTAAAGGGTAAATCTGGTAAAAAAGTGTAAATATAATATTATAATAATTAAAAACTACCCTAAAACTTGTCCTAATCCTATTTTATGAGTTATGGGAAACCAATACAACCCTTAGGACAAAAATTTAGCCTTTTAAAGCCACTTGAGTGTGATTATGACACTTATAACTTTTAATTTAAAGTAAAGGCAAATATTTTATAAACATGTATCTTCTTACTAAAACAATTTTTATATAGGGTTATATAAGTGATATCTTCGACTATAAATAGTCATTAAAATTTTAAAATTATTACCTACATCATGGTTATTTATTTATAATTTTTAGGAATTTAATAATTAAATTTATTTATGACATAATGATAATGCAATAATAGATTTATTAATGAAAGAATCAAATAAATGATATTATAAATGTTAAAATAAATATTGTTTGAAATATTTGATGCCATCCACAAATTTTTTGGATGACTATGACATTTTAGGATTGAGTTAATGTATTTTTTTCGAAGGAATGAAGTTATAGTTTTAAAAAAAAAGTCAAGTATGAATAGTGTCAAAATTGACATAATTCGTAACTTAAAATATAAAATTGTTTATTAAATTATATAAAATTCATAAAAATATAAACTTCAGAAATATAATTGGGATGAAGTTAAATATGTCACCAATGGTCCATTTATGGCTCCTTTGACATTTTATAGTGAATATATTAACCCTTGGTAATAAAAATGCATGTTGTCATGGTAAGAATTAAAAAAATTAATTAAGGGTAAATCAAAATTATAAGGTTTAAAATAAAAGAAAAACATGTCCAAAAAAAATATTGCATGAATAAGATTCAATCCTTATCACATTATGATAGATTTTGAGTTTTTTAATGGAAAAATGTATATGAAAATAAATTATATATTATTTAAATGAAAGATAGTTACAAAATATCACTATCTTGTATTTTAATATCTTTTATGTGTCCACATAGGGCCAAAATCAAGATATGAACGAATATAAATTTCTATTTTAATATAAATGAAATTAGTTTCATTATATAAATTTATTTTAAATTTTTAAAAGTTATATAATTACCTTAAAAGTCTCTTCAATTCTAAAACAATATTTATTAAATTAGCATAAAAATAGAATAAATGATTTTAATAATATTAATTTTCTTATATTTTGGATTATTTAACGTGTCTAACAAATTTCCTAGATATATATTATATATTATAGATATGTGAAAGTAATATATTCGAATTATCACTTTGGATTATTGTATTTTAATTAAAACTAGATGAATAATATTAAATTTGGCAATAATAATATCTTATTGAATTAATTTATTATTAAATTATTTAAAAAACAAAAATTGTTAAATATTCACATGGGGATAGTATATGGTTGAACATGTACTCTAATTTTCATTTATGGTCCATTTTTAATTATTTAGATCTAGAATAGTCTTATTATTTTTTAATATTTTGAGAGCTTCCTAAAGTGCCCCTCCCCTCTCTTATAAAAAGGCATTTCCTCCCACACTTCCCCGCACCTTCTTGAGACTTCTAGCTCGACAACACCCCCCCCCCCCAGTTCTCCTATAAACATTCTTAGTTAACTTCTAGAGGTCTTGGTTTTCCAAAAATACCATCCCTAGTGTCCCTAAGAGGAGATCCAAAGGAAGTCCAATGAAAAAGAGGTAATTGCTTTACCAATTCAATTCAATTTATTTTCTTCTTCTACTTACTATTTCTATGTTGTCTCAACATTAAAATAATAAATCTAGTATCATCCATATATTGAGATGTTATTTTAATCATGGGAAAACCATATTCTTTATTTTATTCATCATATGAATAGAAATATCACCATGTGTGCGTACATATGGCTTACCGTCTCCATACTGTGGTGTAATTTGTTATTCAATAGTACTTTATTTGTATGGGTATAATGATGAGTATAATGGATATAAATAATGAATATAATATGATAATTATTCTGTATAATTAATATATCATTCAATCCCATACCATTTAACCCTCAAGGGAATAATATTGTCGCTCGTGCGTACGTACGGCTTATCATCTCCACGACGCGGTGAGATTTATTCCCCACGTTAACCATTCAAAAATGATTATAAAATTTATATGATGATTAAAAATAATAATTATGAACTTAATTTCATTCTGGATAAGAATAATATACATCCTATGCATAAAAAACATGACTTACAGAACAAAACATGCATAGGAAAAACAAAGCAGTTAACACACTAAACAATGGTAATATTGAAATATTATTAACAAAATGATAAAATAGTGTCATATATAGTGTCATATTTGATAACATAAATATGTATATGGTCCTGGTATAATTTAATAACATTCTTTAACCATTATATAGGAGGTTAGTGCACTCTCAACTAAAGGAAAGTACAAGGAAATGGTTAATTTCAAATTCTCATTATTATTCGAGGTTGTTTATACGTAAGTATCTACTAGGACATCTTTATCATCCATGTCCATGTTTCTTAAAATGTATTTAAAAATATTATTGAAATTTTTTTAAAGACATTTTTACCTATTTTTTACTTTCATATAAAATGTTTTAAAAGGAATCTTTTTGTCGTTTTCCAAACAATGTACTCTACGACCTTTTCGACAAATTAAGGAAAATATGTTTTTCTAACTTATACGGCACGAGCATCTATTTTCCACCATTATGACACCTTAATATTTTGAAGCTTCCCATGAAATATTACAAGGTTATTTTCATAATAAATTTTTTCTTTTATTATTTTTTTTGTTTTTAAATAATTTCAAAGTAAAAAATGGATATTTCTCTTAAAGAGTTTTAATGAATTTATTAGATTATTTTCATCTATGTCAACATTATTTTTTGAATTTTATACTTGATTGATGTTGATTTATTATGATATAATCTTCTATATTTTACTGAAGGTTTTATGATATGTTTGACTATGGATGTGCTATTTTTATAGCATTCATGGTTTATGGTTAAAGTATTAACATTTCGTATGATAGTTTCAGTATGAATGTTTATGTTATATTTCACCCTTTTCATATGAGGAATTCATTGAACTTAGTAGGTGATGGGTGGGGCCCACTATAGACCCTAGATGCATCGGTAGGTCTCATGAGAAAAAATAGTGTCTTGGCACAATGCCTTGATGGTATGATAATGGTCTTGGCATGAGGCCTTGATGGTATGGTTATGATGTCCGGCATTATGCATTTCCTCGTTATGAGATTAGTTATTGATATTTCATGAGATTATTCAACTAGTAGAATATCCATGTGAAATTTTAAATGATATTATTTGATTTATTCTTTACATATTATGTTGAAGATTATGTTTAAAATTATTTTGTTTCAATTTTATACCTTTCCTTAAAAGTTTTTTCTTATTTATGATAGCTTCTGCTATATTGTTTATCCTTACTGAGCATCTGGGATCACCCCTTTCTTATGCTTCATTTTTTCTCAGGATGCAAAGAAGTATATTATGAATGACCTGCATGGATAGTCTAAGGGATGTGTGTGTGTTCAAATGAGAAACTGTGTAGTTTTTCATTTCAAGATGTAATGTAAAGTTCATGTATGTAATCTATTTTCCAAGACTGCTAAATTGGTCAGTCCTTCGGGATTTGATTTTCTTGTGATCATACCAATGTAATAAAATAACGCACTGACTCTGGACAATTGGGTTCAAGGCATTACACATATCTACTCAATTCATCAGTAAAAGTTATTAAGTATGAATATTCACCTCTAGCTTTTACTAGAAATGGTCCACACACATCAGTGTGTACCAATCCTAGAAGCTTTGGTTCCATTTCACCATGTCAACCAAATGGTCATTTGGTCATTTTTCCTTGTAAACAAGTATGACATCTATCAAGTGTTTTTAGCCTAGAAGTGTCACACCCGCTTTTTTTAGTCATTTTATTTATTTTATTTCTCTTGGAGTCGGGTGATTTTGCTTAAGTGTGGGTGAGTCCCGGTTTAAATTTTTAATGTTGGGATGAGTTTATGGTTTGGGATAGTGCGCGAACACCGACGTTTAAGACGCTTTGTCCGCTCGGGTACCGTACGGTGTTCAAATACCGCACGGTCATCCAGTTTTAACGTTATGTGTGTAGATATATGTATATGTATGTTTATATGTTTATATGTGTGTATATATATGTGTATCTACGTTTGTATATGTTTATGTTCTAACGTTATGTGTATATATATATGTATGTGTATATATGTTTATAGGTGTATATATATATACACATATGTTTATAAATAAATATGTTTTAACGTTATATTCTTATGTGTATATATGTTTATATATATGTTCATATATGTTTATATATGTTATATATATGTTTATATATATATATGTATATATGTATCTAGGTTTATATAAGTAGGTTTATATATGTTTACATATATTAATATATGTATATATGTTTATAATAACTATTATTATTATTATTATTATTATTAGAATAAAAAAAAGAGGAACGGGTTAGGGTTGCGTGCAGCCCCCCCCCCCCTTTCTCCCCCCTTCTTCCCCGCGCGAGCCCCCTCCCCGTCCGGCCTCCTGGTCGCCTCCCCGATGCGCGCCGTCGTCGGCCTCCCGGTTTCCCAAGATGCGTGACCCCTCTTCCAGCGGCCTACCACGCTGCACCCCCCCCCCCTCGGCACTGCCCCCGGACACCGCGCCGGCCCGCCTCCGGTTCCCCGGCTCTGGCTCCCCGTTCGGCTCCATTTCCCGCTGCCCGGAAACCGCCACCACCGGCCGCGCTCCGGCGCCCCTCCGCCGCTCCCCGCCTTCCTCAACGGCCTACCTCTTTTTCCCATCGTCGGCCCTTGTCCCTGCGCCGCCCCGCTGCCCTACACCCGCCGGATCTCCCTTCCCCCGCACCTCCTCTGGCAGTCCTCTCCCACTCCGTTCAGCCGCATTTGTCTCCGGCGGACCCGACTTCGGTGACTCGCTGCCTCGAACCCCCTTGTGCACCCTTTTTCCAGTGGCCCGAGCCCCATCCTCCTTGTTCCAGCGAACCCGACCCCTGCCGCCTGACTACCTTCCAACACAAAACCCGAATTCCCTTGTACAGCACCTCCGCTCTACTCGGGCGTGGTCTCGTTTCCCCTCGTCGTCAAACCATGGTTTGCATCTCATTCCAATTTTGGTGTTTTCTTCAATTTAACCAACTTTGATGTCTCGGTTTGTGATTCATGCTATTTTCACGGTGTTTAGAGTGGGCAATTTATGTTTTGGGACCCCTTTAGTCTAGGTTCTGGCATCCACCGCCAAGGGCGAGGCGATGAACTCGTTTTTCTATGTCTTTGTTGTTTCGGGTAAGAGTTTATACCAGTTGATTGGTTTTGCACTGATTGATTTAGTGTCTTATGTTGTATTTGAGTCCCAAATTTTTATTTGGTTGTGTGCTAGTCCACACCGCACTAACTTTGGCTGTCGACTGTGTTGTTAAGGTGTGGCGATAATTTTTCTAGTGTGTGCGCTTTTGGTGTGTTTGTTTGAAAAATGATGAACCAATAGGTTGTTTTAGAAAAGTTTTGGAAATGGTGGTTGGTTTGAAAGATGCAATTTTCTTTTATAAAGTGTTGTGAAAGAATTGGGTTTGTTTTCAATGCTAAGTGTTTTATGAAAATGGTTTCTAAGGCGATTCTTCTAAAAACTAGATGTGCTGTTGGATGTGCCTCCAAATGAAAATGACACATAAAAACTATATTTTCTTAAAGATAGGTTTTTGATGGAATGTTTTGGTATTTCAAAGAGGGATGAAAAGAAGTTGGCCTGGTTGGCCTTTGGTGTGAGTTGAATGGTTGTTCGGTTTGAAGGCCCGTTTGGTATTGGGTTTTGAATGGGGTGTTTTTACTAACTTTTGGGAAAGGTGTGTGTGCCCGATTGGAAACTTAACTCATTTACGAAATGTTTTGAAACTGTACATGCTGTGAAGGCCCAGTTGGCACCTTGTTGAATGTGAAAGAATTTCATATATACATATTTGGGGGAATCTCTACAGGGGGACTTCCCTTCGAGGGTTGTCATGTAGTGGTGTCCGTGTAAGGGGTTGGCAAGTGCGGTGAGATGAGTCACACATGCGAGGGCCTCATACTTACACAGTATTATCGAAATCACCAAGGGTTCCTGGGCGTCTTATAGATTATCGAGTGATGGTTGCTTGCTAGCCCTGATTAGACGGGTTAGTACCCCCTGGAGTCGTGGACAGGCCAGGAGGGATGTTCCACTAGTTGTCTATTAGGGCGGCCAGTTGGTTATTGACTATGGAGTACCACGCCGGCAGGTAGTCTGAAACCGAGTGCGTCCAGGGGTTTTCTAGGGATGTTTAGGATCACCCATGGTTATTGCTTATATCTGCTTGTTTTCTTTTACTTTCACTTGGTTTCTAGCATTTACTTATTACCTGTTCTTCTTTTGCACAAATGTGATAAACATGGATTTGAAATTCAGTTTTCAAGAAATGCATTGTTTGGGGAAAACGGGTTGTGGCGTGTGTTGGTTTTTGAAATGGTAAATCAGGATCCTTTTTCCTTTAAAATATGAAACCCCTATTTTCTATCTTTGTATGTTCAAACTAGTGTTTTTGGGATTGTTTTTGGAAAGTGGTCTTGGTTGGATTCTGTGGTTTACTTTGGCATCCCTACTGAGCATTTTTAATGCTCACGCCTATTTTTATCATTTCAGTCGTAGGTTTCCCTTGTTCATGTTTTCTTGGATGAGTTTCTCATTTTGGGAGCAATGTTGGCCTTGGTTGGGAGGTGACCGAAGGGTCACATGGAGGTACGTCTGCTATTTGGTTTTATTTCTTTCCACTGCTAGAGTTTAGTGTTTTTGTTCTATTTATTCTTATTTACCTTTTTATCTTTTATGGGCCAAATCGTTCCCAGTGTTTTAACTTTGATGTCCGGCACTATTTGCCATCCCGGGGGGATCGGGAACGCCCCTCGGGACTTTCCGCGAGCCGGCTTGGGTGACCGGTTCAGGTTCGCCCCAGGCTGGTTCGTGACAAAATGGTATCAGAGGAGGTTCTTGATATTTGGGATGTCTGGTAGAATGAGATTAGGATTTTTCGGTACTCAGGAGGTAGGCTATGGGTTGGTGCTTGATCACCACCGCCCGTGATGAGACCTGAGTTACCAGGGGTAGTCTGGGTTTTGAGTCTTTTGCCTTTGGTTGTTCTTGTTTGAGGGATGATAATGAAGGTGAACTGGTTCAGGTTGTGGCCTCACATGGAGTAGTGACCCATGTGGAGTCCAAGTGTCCAGTTCAAGGTCCTTTTAGTGATATACCTTACTTGGGATATGGCTCACCACCATGTCGCCGAGTTAGGCATATGCACCAGTTCCTCGTTCCGGTGGTTTGTTGCTGATTGTGTTTCATTTTGATCTCAGTCAATGTGAGTGTGTGTTAAAAATGGAGGTGGTTTTAAAATGGAAAATTGTTTCCTTTAAAATTGTTTTGAAATTGGTGAATTGTGTTTTTAGAGTGGGAGTGTTTCAATTTGGAATGTTTTATTGCTTGTTTGGATTTGATGAGGGAAAGAAGTGTTCGAACCTTGTTATTTCTTATGGAGGATCACATGTGCATCGATATGCGCAGAGTGCGTGGAAGCACTTGTACGCGAGTGATGTAGCCGGGATTGGGTGAACACACTTGTGATTGTCCATAAGGGGCGATAGGCGAGTTTTAAAATTTAAAATAAATGACAGGTTTTGGAAAATTAATTTTTTTTACTTGTGTTTGTATATGTTAGGTTTATGTACCTGTTGCCTTTGACTTGGGCTGTTTCTTTGATTGAGGTTTGGCTTGATGCTGACCGCAATTGTGTTTTTCATGATCTTCTAAGTATGTCGTCCATAAAGGTCGCTAAGGTTACTAATGAGTCATACCCGATTTTCAGTTATTTTCGTGTGTTGTATCTATTATGGTAATCAAAGTCCGTTAGAGGCATTTTTGTGGTTGTGGAATTAGTGTGGGCCTTCGGGTTGGGAACTCCCAAGGTTGTTAGGGTTCGTACCGTCTCAGGTATATTTGAGGGTCCAGTTTTGGACTATTAAAGATGGATGTCTCACTAGCCTTGTGTTTAATGGTAATTGGCTCTGGTGCTGGTTCCCCATCTGGCAAGGAGTGTATGCTGGAGGAACCTATCGCCAAGACACCATCTTCATCGGTACTGACTTCCTATTGTCTAACCGTTCTCTTGTGTGCCACCAGTATGGCCAGTTTGGGTATTATAAGCCACCATCTTGCACCCCCTTTGAAAACGTGCCACCATTGTGTTCGTTTGAATCGTCGAGAAGAGGAAGAAGTTGGGGACTGGAGAATGCAAATGCCTGACTATGAGGTAGGGGATGCTTCAGCCATCAGAGCCCCAACCACAGGTCTCAGGGTGAAGCTCGCGCACAGTCAGGAGTTGCTGAGGGTGCGTAGAACCTCGCTTCGGATTATGTTTTCAGCTTTCTGAAGGGAAATATCCAAAGTTTTTTTCTTGTCCTATTCTTGTCGTCGTTGTAAGCTCATCCTTGTTGTGGTCGCGCGATGAGCTTGTTCTGCCGCAATCCAAGTCGCCTCATTTGCTTTTGGTATAGTTTCTAAATCGTTCATATTCTTTGAAAGGCGTCGGGTCCGTGACTAAACGAACCCGTTTTGATCTTGAGGATGGTCTCATCTGCGTACATTAGGGGGATGTTTGGTTCTGTGAAATTAATGGGTGTCGTTTCTGGGATTTTTATTAGACTGGACGCCTCTCCGTGAGTTTTCATTTAGTGTGTTTGAGTTTTGTAGGGGATTCCTCCTTCCCAATGTCTCGGTGTGCCGGTTTCTTCACAAAATAGTTTTAATCCTAGTGGTGGAGTTGTTCCGTTAGCTTTGAGAAGGTAGGATGAGTTCAGTTGGGGAGTTCCCGCGTTGCCCCCCCCTGGGGTGGTGTGTTTGAGTTTCAAGGTTTTCATGTTAGTAAATTTCTGTGGTGGTGAGAACCCTCCCATGTTCTCCCCTCAACCTCAGACAATGATTGTACTCGAGTTGTTCGGGTGTGACTTGTGTTGGTAGTGGTCACCCCGAGCCTCTCAGTTTCTTCTGGTTTTGCCTGGGCACAGACTCCAGTTATGCTAACTGTTGGCTTGGTGACTTTCTGGGGGCAGAAAGTGCTTGTGGTGGGGAGAATTGTCACACCCACTTTTTTTTAGTCATTTTATTTATTTTATTTCTCTTGGCGTCGGGTGATTTTGCATAAGTGCGGGTGAGTCCCGGTTTAAATTTTTAATGTTGGGATGAGTTTATGGTTTGGGATAGTGTGCGAACACCGACGTTTAAGACGCGTTGTCCGCTTGGGTACCGTACGGTGCGTAAATACCACACGGTCATCCAGTTTTAACGTTATGTGTGTAGATATATGTATATGTATGTTTATATGTTTATATATGTGTATATATATGTGTATCTACATTTGTATATGTTTATGTTCTAACGTTATGTGTATATATATATGTATGTGTATATATGTTTATAGGTGTATATATATATACACATAAGTTTATAAATAAATATGTTTTAACGTTATATGCTTATGTGTATATATGTTTATATATGTTATATATATGTTTATATATATATATGTATATATGTATCTAGGTTTATATAAGTAGGTTTATATATGTTTACATATATTGATATATGTATATACGTTTATAATAACTATTATTATTATTATTATTATTATTATTATTATTATTATTATTAGAATAAAAAAAGAGGAACGGGTTAGGGTTGCGTGCAGCCCCCCCCCCCCCTTTCTCCCCCCTTCTTCCCCGCGCGAGCCCCCTCCCCGTCCGGCCTCCTGGTCGCCTCCCTGACGCGCGCCTCCGTCGACATCCCGATCGCCCAGGCTGTGCGACCCCTCTTCCGCCGGCCTATGCGACCCCTCTTCCGCTGGCCTATCATGCCCCATGATTGTACCACGATTCACTGTTTTATTCCACCCTTACACCGCAGTTTTAAACTAGTTTTGTAATGAATATTTCAAATATAATAATAAATTTCACTTCATGTTTTAATAAATCAATTAATTTTAATCAATATTATAATGGGCAATGTTAATTGTTTTTATTGTTTCAATGTAGGTGGAGGTGATTTGGAGGGCCTTTGATGAAGTGGAAGAAAAATGGGCCAAAATTGCATGGATCCATGGATATCTGTCCACTGTTTTGCATATTACACAAAATCCGTGCATCCAAATGGGCTGAAATTTTGTGGTCCTGTCCAAAATTTAATAGGATACATTTCATATTAAGGAACCCAATGCTGATTCGGCTTCTATGGGGCCCATCCGAACTGATCTGTCCAAGCCACCGAATTTGGACCAAGTCAAATGCGGTGTTCTGTATTTTATCAATATCTTGAGCTATAGTTGTCTAAACGGTTCCAAACTTTCGGTGGAGACATTAAAGAGGCAGGGATACAACTTTTCTATTTTCTCCAAAGCGAGATAAGACTGTCTGAAGGCCGAAACGCGTCGTGAAAGTGGATTGATGAAATCTGTGTGCCTAAAACCACCTTCCAATTTTCCTATAAAATGGCACCTTGGGCTCCCCATTTGTAAGTTCGGCCAAGAGGAAAGGTGCTGCCATTTTGGAGTCTCCAAGGAGTCTTCTCAACATCCCTAGAGGTTTTGGAGGCTATGGGAAGTTCTACCCCAACATCTTCTTCTTCTTCCTCTCCCATGGGTTTCTAAACCCCTTGTGATCACCCGGGGAGGAATGTGATGTACATCTCGAGCTTCATGTTTGTAATATTTGAATGATCTATTAAATTCTAGATTGTTGTGTTGTTTTTCATCATCCTCTATTCTTATTTTATTTAGTTATGTACTGGTATGTCATGCTCAACTCATATGATCATGTTTGGGGGTACCCATTCATGTGATGTTTCACACACCGTTCACCACTTTCTTTCCCCCTTTCAATTGCAGTGTTTGTGTGGTTTATATTGGTAAATTGAACTCACACAAGTACTGTCAAGGCCATGTACATTTATTTCATGGTATCACAAAGAAATAACATACAAATATGGACAGCGCATCAAGTTTTTCGTGTGTTTCCTTGGTGAGTTTTGGTTATGAAGTCAAACACAATTCATTCAATCATCGGCGGTGTCCGGTGAATCATTGTGTGTTTTTGACTGAACCCTAGGAGGTATCCTAGTATAAACTCAGTAACATTCTAGTTCTAGGTGTTACAAACTAGGGATTAAAAGATCATAACCTTATATCATGAAGCGATGAAGGATAAACATCATACGAGTACCCCGGGTTGATCGCGCTTAATTAATTCCGTTAATCTCTACTTTGTTTTATAGCCTCTATTTTCTATTGTCATCTTTAATCATCAAACCCAAGTATTATAAAACCCCATTTTCATTTTTAATTTCATAATCAGAACCACATTTTATATTTAATGATCTAAGGCTCCGTCGAGAGACGACATAGGGTTGCTGCTATACTGAAGAAATTCTAGTCAAAATTAAACAACTAATTTGACGCGTTCGACAACGCGGTCACCGCACCCCCCGGCACTTCCCCCGAACACCGCACCGGCCCACCTCCGGCTCCCCGTCCGGCTCCCTTTCCCGCTGCCCAGAAACCGCCGCCGCCGGCCACGCCCCGGCTCCCCTCCGCCGCTCCCCGCCTTCCTCGCCGGCCCGCCTCTTTTTCCCATCGTCGGCCCTTGTCCTTGCGCCGCCCCACTGCCCTACACCCATCGGATCTCCCTTCCCCCGCACCTCCTCCGGCAGTCCTCTCCCACTCCGGTCGACCGCATCCGTCTACGGTGGACCCGACTCCGGTGACCCGCTGCCTCGAACCCCCTTGTGCGCCCTTTTTCCAGTGGCTCGAGCCCCCTCCGCCTTGTTCCAGCGAACCTGACCCCTGCCGCCCGACTACCTTCCGGCGCAAAACCTGAATTCCCTTGAGCAGCACCTCTGCTCTTCTCGGGCGTGGTCTCGTTTCCCCTCTCCGTCAAACCATGGTTTTCATCTCATTCCAATTTTGGTGTTTTCTTCAATTTAACCAACTTGGATGTCTCGGTTTGTGATTCACGCTGTTTTCACGGTGTTTAGAGTGGGCAATTGATGTTTTTGGACCCATTTGGTCTAGGTTCTAGCATCTGCCTCCAAGGCGAGGCGATGAACTCGTTTCGTTATGCCGCTGTTGTTTCGGGTAAGAGTTTATACCAGTTGATTGGTTTTGCACTGCTTGATTTAGTGTCTTATGTTGTATTTGAGTCCCAGATTTTTATTTGGTTGTGTGCTAGTTCGCGCCGCACTAACTTTGGGTGTCTACTGTGTTGTTAAGGTGTGGTGATAATTTTTCTAGTGCGTGCGCTTTTGTGGGAGTGCGTGTATGTGAGCAGGTGACGGTGTGATCTCGAAAACTTTTGCTCAGCTAATTCTTTGAGGTAGGTGTTTCCAACCATTTCCCCTTTTTGATTCAAACCTTGAGCACTAGAATGTTTTCAATTAATTCTTTTATATCGTTGCATTTATGTTGTGTTTATGAAAAGCATCTGACGTAGTTGTATTGTTGTTTTAAATTTCTGAAAGTGGCTTTTAATGTTGGTTTATATGAAATGCATAGGTTCTTGGTAAAGTTAAATTGAGTTCCTTGTGATGTGTTTGGTTGTAATTGATAGTGATTGTGTTTTGGAAATATAATATTTGGTTTGGTGTGTTTTTTTGACAAAATGATGAACCAATAGGTTGTTTTGGAAAAGTTTTGGAATGGTGGTTGGTTTGAAAGATGCAATTTGCTTTTATAAAGTGTTGTGAAATAATTGGGTTTGTTTTCAATGCTAAGTGTTTTATGAAAATGGTTTCTAAGGTGGTTCTTCTAAAAACTAGATGTGTCGTTGGATGTGCCTCTAAATGAAAATGACACATAAAAACTATATTTTCTTAAAGATAGGTTTTTGATGGAATGGTTTGGTATTTCAAAGAGGGGTGAAAAGAAGTTGGCCCAGTTGGACTTTGGTGTGAATTGAATGGTTGTTCGGTTTGAAGGCTCGTTTGGTATTGGGTTTTGAATGGGGTGTTTGTACTGACTTTTGGGAAAGGTGTGTGTGCCCGATTGGAAACTTAACTCATTTACGAAATGTTTTGAAACTGCACATGTTGTGAAGGCCCAGTTGGCACCTTGTTGAATGTGAAAGAATTTCATATATACATATTTGGGGGCATCTCTACAGGGGGACTTCCCTTCGAGGGTTGTCATGTAGTGGTGTCCGTGTAAGGGGTTGGCAAGTGTGGTGAGATGAGTCACGCGTGCGAGGGCCTCCTACTTACACAGTATTATCGAAATCACCATGGGTTCCGGGGCGTCTTATAGATTATCGAGTGACGGTTGCTTGCTAGCCCTGATTAGACGGGTTAGTACCCCCTGGAGTCATGGACAGGCCAGGAGGGATGTGCCACTGGTTGGCTATTAGGGCGGCCAGTTGGTTATTGACTATGGAGTACCACGCCGGTAGGTAGTCTGAAACCGAGTGCATCCAGGGGTTTTCTAGGGATGTTTAGGATCACCCATGGTTATTGCTTATATCTGCTTGTTTACTTTTACTTGCACTTGGTTTCCAGCATTTACTTATTACCTGTTCTTCTTTTGCACAAATGTGATAAACATGGATTTGAAATTCAGTTTTCAAGAAATGCATTGTTTGGGGAAAACAGGTTGTGGCGTGTGTTGGTTTTTGAAATGGTAAATCAGGATCCTTTTTCCTTTAAAATATGAAAACCATATTTTCTATCTTTGTATGTGCAAACTAGTGTTTTTGGGATTGTTTCTGGAAAGTGGTCTTGGTTGGATTCTGTGGTTTACTTTGGCATCCCTACTGAGCATTTTTAATGCTCACGCCTATTTTTATCATTTCAGTCATAGGTTTCCCTTGTTCAAGTTTTCTTGGATGAGTTGCTCATTTTGGGAGCAATGTTGGCCTTGGTTGGGAGGTGACCGAAG
Source organism: Viscum album (assembly GCA_963277665.1). NCBI lineage: Eukaryota > Viridiplantae > Streptophyta > Magnoliopsida > Santalales > Viscaceae > Viscum > Viscum album. The sequence goes on from OY728128.1 coordinate 1,934,575,632, forward strand.
GGTCACATGGAGGTATGTCTGCTGTTTGGTTTTATTTCTTTCCGCTGCTAGAGTTTAGTGTTTTTGTTTTGTTTATTCTTATTTACCTTTTTTATCTTTTATGGTCCAAATCATTCCCATTGTTTTAACTTTGATGCCCGGCACTAGTTTCCATCCCGGGGGGATTGGGAATGCCCCTCGGGACTTTCCGCGAGCCGGCTTGGGTGACCGGTTCAGGTTCGCCCCGCGCTGGTTCATGACAAGAAGAGTCTAAATAACCATCTTGATAGAGCTTTGTCAAACACTTCTCATTTACATGACCAAGACAGTGATGCGAAATCTTGGTGTTATATCAGTCGTGTGAACATGATTCATTATCAATTTTCAACACTTGGTTTTCATAATTTAATACATAAAGACCATTATTTAAATGTGTCATTCCCTAACATATGTTTTCCTTATAAAAGAAACAACTTTTATTTCCAAACTTGAAAATAAACCCATATGTATCTAGGCATGATAGAGAAATTATATTTTTGGTAACTATAGGTACATAATAACAATATTTCAAAACCAAAATCATTCCCATTGGCAATGAGAGGTGGTAGTCACCAATGGACAGAGCATCCAATCTCACACCATTAGCAGCTCTTAGATCCACCTCTCTTATGGTAATCTTTCATAATCTACTTGGTTCCTGCATTTGGATAAAAATGTGAGACCCACAAGCTATATCTAATACACAATGTGTAGATATTGAAATATTACACTCGATAATGAATGCGCATTTAGCTTCCCCTTTCTTTTTGGTATAGTTCCTCTTCCAGTGGCTTGACTTGCCACATGCAAAACATACTGCCTTTTTTCCTTTCCATGCCTCTGGATCTTCTTCTTCTTGGAAGGACAGTGCTCGGGAGCTTTAGACTATTTATAAGTCTTGGGCCTCTTTTCCTTGTTCTTTATTTTCTTATTCACCGTAAGGACTACGAGTTTATCACGCCCCATGTCCTAATCCACTTGGAGAATTAAAGTAAGAAGTTCTGAAAGACTCTTCTCATTATTTCTCGTATTGTAATTAACAAAAAAGCTGGATAAGGTCTTAGGAAGTGATGAAAGTAAGAGATCTGTACACAGCTCATTCGGAAATTTAATCTCTAAGATGTTCAGGTGTTTAATGTAGCCAATAAGCTTGACTATATGAGGCTCAGCTGGCGCAGACTCTCCAAGATTAGTTGTAAACAAAGAATTGTAGATCTTGTATCTCTCTTGCCTGGCCTTCTCTTGATAGGGATCCTGAAGGTGAGACATCATGTTATACACATTCATGCCCTCATGTTGCTTCAAAAGATCATTGGACATGGATGATAACATGAAATATTGAACATATGTAGCATCTTTTAAATGTTTTTCATAGAGAGACAACTCTTCATCACTTGCCTCATTACCAAGCGCAACTGGAAAAGGTTCTTCCAGCACATACAATTTCTTTTCATGGAGAAGGATGACTCGTATGCGTCTTTTCCACTCTTGGAAATTTGTGCCAATGAGAAGGTTTTCCTTGTCAAGTATGGATCACAATGATATGTTTGATGTCATTTTATTGTTGTTTCTACAATAAAAGATGATCATAATTTTAGTACTTTATCTGATAAAATTTAGAAAAATAAATAAATATTATATTTATTAGTCTCCCACAATTTTATCAAAACCCAATAGCCCTCACCATTGGCTTCAAAATATCATGTTGCTTGGATATTCAAGTGGCAAGGATCCATATTCCCCTTCTCATTACCCCAACTTTAGTTGGTCAAGCAACTTGAAATATTTTAGGTAGGCATTCCAAATACCAACTGCATTAACTCACAGTTCATTGATCCGCTGAGTGGACTCCCCAATCCTAAAATCCTTAATTATTATCTTTAATTAATAAATTATTTTATCTTAATTATTATATGAATTTCCTTTAGATTCTCATCCATTATAATTTTAAACAAATTAAATAAATTTATTTAAAATTAACTGTGTGCATAAATTTACCTTGGAGGCAACACGGTGAATACTCGTCTGAATCCACCCTACATGTATTATACCCGTATATAGTTTTACCTTTTGTGACATATAGCACACACAACTTATCATGTACTTTCATAAAGTGTATTGTCAACTTAATGATTACACGAATTATGTGATTTTTCGGTCACGTGTTATGCTTCAATGCACGTAGAGTAACAACTGTAATATGAATCATGCGTAATTTGGTATAAGCACACAGCATGTACAGGAAAGCAACATGGCATGTACATCTCTCACTGTCTATCCGAGGTACACACCTAGGGACTCAGTGTGTAAATCGTACCTTGGAATATTGGAGTACATGGCGTGCATCATGGACTACACGGCGTGTTAACTTTGAATTACACGGTCACCAGTCAGGTATGCCATGTATGGAATACACGGCCCTTTTGTGACTCAAAGGGTTTACACGTTGTGTACGTGGGCTACACGGTAATCTGGTTGATCGTGCGCCAGGCTAGCCCGGTCACCACACGATGTAAGAATTAACTACATCGTGTGTCATCAATGCACACAGACTGAGTAATTACCGAATTAACTCCTTGTACATTGAACACAAGTACACGACATGTAAATCTGATTACAGGGTGTGTGCTCTTATGTTGTCTGGCCATAATCCTTGGAACCTTCGGATGAGTTACTCAATTTTATTTTAATCATAAAATTAATTGTTTCGATTAGATCTATGAGAAATGAAGGAGGAGGAAGCAGATCTCATGATTCGGATTCAAAGAACGATTAAACTTGAATTGAAAAACTAAATTAAAATGAATAAATCACCAACGATCTTTAAATAATTATAAATAATTATGTGACTGCTCTGATACCACTTTTGGGTTTCGAGCGCAGCAGAAGCGTGCGATGGGCGATGCCCAACATTGCTTTTTGTCATGATCGATGATCAATCTGAGATCTACACGACGATAAACATCATGATCTACATAATTGGATCAACAAAATAAAACAAGAGTAATAATGTTGGAACCAGAGGAAGGATCATCACATATTATTTATAATTTATTTAATTAATTAAATAATTACCTTTGTTGGAATTCTTTCTTCATTGATGGATCTGGTGATAGATCTGTGTTGTATCGTCGTCGCGTTGTAGGAATCAAGTGCAGATTCCCTCTAGTGGTGATCCACATGTGTTCCACGAATCTCCAGACATCGCCGAAGGAATCTTCGAGTGTTAGCATGGAAAATCCTTGCACTTGCATCATCCACCTTTGATCGCTTTAAGAATTGCTTCCAAAACGTTCTCCTTGATATGGTGGAGGAAGATTGTCCTCTGTTCTTGGGAGCGCTCTTAGATAAGGGAGCTCTCTAGGGCTTGAGAGAATCCTCCAAATCCATTATGCATAACCAAAACAAATGAATAGGATCTATTGAGAAAATAACATAACTGAGTTTATATATCGCTAGGGTTAAAATAAAATAATTTCACAAGTGCCCTTAATTATTTATTTAATCCTATCGAAACCCTGTAAGAACCCGGGTTTTTGTACAAGGTATTGTTCTTTTTCCTTTCGGTTTAAATGCCTTGTTATAACCTTATGTGAATGCCTAACTTTATCACATGTGTTTTGGAGGTGTCTGGGACTTGTTCAAAGGCCAGAACCAAGTTTTGGGCTGAAAATGACCTGGTGCACGGTTTGCGCACGGCTTGCACACAGTTTAGGTAAACCGTGCGAGACGTCTGAAAAACTGCAAGTTTTGGACAGAGAGGTTCTACATGGTTACCGCACAGTTAGTCAAACCATGCGGGGTAACCATGTGAAGCACCCCTCTTAGGCAGAGAGGTGTGCACGGTTTCCGCACAGTTTGGGAAACCGTGCGGGTAAACCGTGTGACCCTTGCTGTGTGTTTTTTTAATTTTAAATTAAAAATAAAATTCTCTTTTTAAACCCATTTCGGGTTTTCTTCTCCCACGCATAAAGGACCGCCGTGGAGCTCCCCTTTTGCCTCTTAAGTTAGGATTTGAGCCTGATCTTCCGTCCGACTTCTGTTTTGATCATTGATCGTCTCTACAGATCTGCAACGGTAAGGCCTACATTCCTTTTTAGTCGTTCTCGATTCTTTGGAACAATGACTATGCTATTTGGATTTAGACTTATATGCCCTAATATTCTGTTCTTCGTCTGTTCTTCAGATTTCTTCCAAATCGGGACGAATCAGGACACGATACTGGACGAGTTGTCTACTACCGAGACATGGTAGGTGGTATATACTTTCTTTCGACTTTTCTTGGTGTTTTTTGGGCGTTCGGCTGATATGCCTTTTGTTGAACTTTCTGACGAGGTCGCATTTTTGAGCGAGTAGCTGTAGTTGGACCTAGTGAGGTTGACCATGGGTTCCGTTTCGGTGCGTTGGCACCCGTTGCTGGTTTTGAGGTCCCCCGAGGGGTGCGCCTTAAAGGAATAGCTTGTTTGTGCCTATTTAAACCACCCAAGAGGTGTGTACTTGTGCTTTCCTAGTTAGAGGAATCCATTGGATGACTTGACAGCTTGAGTAGCTAGTTTAGGATATGTACTGCCTCCTTGATTTTTGAGTATCATGTTATGCCTCGTCTATTTTGATAACTTGTCTTAAATGAAATGTGTTTATATGGGTGGGTATACCTATATATAAATGATTAATGTCATGTTAAATGGATTATATGGGAGGGTAGACCCATATGCTTGGTAAATGAAGAATGGTTTGCATGAGTGGGTATACTCATGCCTTGTGCTTGTTGACGTGAGTGGTTATACTCACCTGTTTATGAATGCTGAATTTGAATGCTTGAATGCTTGATTGAATGGTTTGATAGATGTCATGGAATTCTCTCCATGGATCTGGAACACGGTAGTAGATGCCTTGGGTTGACTCCACTCCTTGAGTCTTGATTTCGTGGGATGACTCGGGCCTTGCTACCCCTTGGATCCAGCTTGCTTGGGCTCGCGTGGGACTTGCTATTGTCATGCTCCTAGGACCCCAACCAATGCCTAACCGAGTTTCCACTAGGGATGCCCATGGGACTCGATGGGATGCCTTGGACATGCTCTTTGGATCCGGGCCTCTGTGGTCTAGAATTAATTACTTGGATGTCTTGGTCTGATGACACCTTGGATCTAGCCCTTGAGGCCAACACTTCACTATACGGCATGGTCGTGGGATACTTGACTTCTCTATAAAACAAGGTTGTGGATTGCTTGATACAAATGGATGTATGGCGTGGTCATGTGACTTGTTTGTTTACTTGGTTATAGCTGCCTTGTTAGGAGCTGACTCTCTTTTGCAGGTAGCCTTGAGGGCTATTCAGTTTTACTTTATAGTAGACATATGCCATGGGCATATGCACTTACTTACCAGTTGTTTACACTTGCTAGCATCTTTGTAGAATTGTTGTTAGAATTGTATAGACCTGAGTGGTTGCCTACTGGGATGTTTATCTCACACCCTGTTTGGGCCTCCTTGGGGACCCAAACAGATTATATGGTTACAGGTGATGATAGGGGCAAGCACCCTAGTATAGGTTGTTGACTGTGGCTTTGGAGCAGGGGAGCATAGGATTAAGCTAAGACTTGCGATGCAGGGATACATTTTTGGTCTTTTGTTCTTTTGGGGATACTTGTATTGTACTGTATTGTCATGTACTATTCTAGATGTTTTCTAGATACTTGTACCATTTGCATCATTTTGTATATGAGATACTTCTGGCTATTGATATGTATTCATGTTTTGTCTTACTTCAGTTGTCTGCTATTTATTTCGCTCCCGCTATTGTATTTATTTGACTTCCGCTGTGATACTCTGGTAATGAAGGCATAGTCTCCTCACTGACTCACCTACGCCCTCGCTGCTAGTCGGCAGCCCCTGGCGTTTGGGGAGATGCGCTTGAGGCCTTGTGACCAACCGGGCTCGGGGCACCGTTTCGGGCGGTATCTGGGTTTGGGATGTTACAAACCCCATGTCAAATAATAATAATATTATTATTTCTCAACATGCACTTAACTTGCGAATTAAATTAAATATTATTCAATATTTATTATTTCTCACCAAATCATTTAAACTTGGTCTGTTATTCCTCCACAATATTTATCGGGTCTTGAAAAATGACTATTTATTTATTAAATAAATATCATTGCATTATTCGCCAATAAATAAATAAATATTATATTCACTAACTAGCAAATAAATATTTATTAAATATTCCACTCATAATATATTCTCTCGAATAACTGGTGACAGAATATATGTGATCAAGCATACATGAATAATTATTAAACCACATCCAAGAATAATATTTATTCAAATTGTTAAATAATAAATAATAATATATATTATTTAACTGAGATTCTGGATACACTTAGTGTGTGATCCTCTAGACCTCTTTCTCAGTGGCATTAGGCGAAGCAGAAGTCCAAGGTTAGCATCCAACAACACGTCAAGGCACCCATAGAGAAAGAAATTAATGTCACAATGACATGATACCTCATACGAACACTTACTGTGTAATATAATCTATTTATCACGATATCTCAAATCAAACAGGTTGCATGTTGGTATCATCAACTTATGTGTTTGATGTCACTTTCTTTGACTTCTCGGAAATTGAACTTGTCTATCAAACATCATGGTCATGGATTTATTTAGACTATATCATTTCCATCAAAAGGCTTGAGATATCAACTTCCGTTAAAACAGAAGGGACAAATCGTTTATCGCATTATTCATTACTACAATATTACTCGTTGCACACCCAACGTATCCTACCTCGCCACGAACATATATCGTCATGGTTTTCATCAATACATCAAAGTACGCGACTCATAATATTCATTAATAATATTATTAAAGTCTAAGGATCAATACACACCTCTGCATGTAGGAATATCCAATGACACATAGAAATGTGGATTAACTACTGGCGGATCTCGTTCTCATAATATCCCACTGGATATTACCAAGGGCGTACATCATGAGAAGGTGCCTCAAAGTCATATGAGTTTCCACCCCTAATAGCCTATATCATTTGTGTCCCTTGAATGATATCATCCGGCTATAGAATAGATATTCAAGAATAGTGTCATGGCACTTTCATGTTCTCATCATAGCGAGGAACTGCTATGACATTTTAGTGTGACGGCTACTCTTAGAACATTATCACGTACTATGTCACAACAAAAGAACAATCGTGATGTGATAAGTGGTTTATTAATATTCAAAACCATGAATACAAGTTATCATAAAGTACATAGAAGTCAGTTCTAGGGCACCAACTCCAACAGAAACTTCATACTGTTGTTAACAAATGTGTTTCTCCAACTATCAAGACACATTTTTTAGACATTAAGACCGGCTCACCAATCGTCATAAGTAAATCCAAATCTTCAAACAATCTTTTGCGTTCAAGTAATGAATATATTCCAAAGCTTCCAAAGGCAAGAACACCATTTATCTTATTCCAAGATACTGAGATTTGAGAACTTATTTTCTTCCTTCTTCTTTTCTTCAACAAGCTTGGATTCCAACTTATCATCTTTTTTCAATCATCCAACATCCAAACTACATCTTCTTCATCACCAAGCTTGGATACTTCAACCAAACTTCCAAGCAATGTCTTCTTTACAATCTCTTCAGCATATTGGCATCAATGAAATCCCTTTAATTCATTAACAATCATTTACAACAAATACAACGCACACAGAGTTGGGTCTTCAGTGTGGGTGTGTTGTTTCCTTGTATTTATATCCCCAATGATAATGCATAATTATTACTAATTATCATATTAATTATCTCTCTTAATTAATAATTATTATTAATTAATTACTATTTATTAATAATTACAATATTAATTAGTAATGACTATTATTAACATAATAGTTAATAATTACATTATTAATTATTATTAATTGTTAGTAATGTATTACTATAAATCATATATTACTAATAATGTGTTCTTATTAATAATATGTTATTATTGCGGTGTTGGAAAGGGAAAGATAAATCCTGCATTGGAAATTTAAGGTCTTATTTGGTATGTGGAATTGAATACAATGGAAATGATAAGGGAGAGGGAAATGGGATTTGACTTCCATAATGATTTTTTGTATGCAAGAAATTTTTATGATGCAACAACTCTAAAAAAATTTGGATGGACCAAATTACCTCCCTAACCCCCATTGAAAACTGCAATCTCATCGCAACCCTGTCGCCTATCGATGCACAACAAAGCTCCAATCGCAACCATTATTGTGATGAGCTGTTGATTGCACCCATTATCATGACTTTGATGGGGGCACAACATCAAAGGTGGTGTGGCGACGACATGGGGGGCACAACATCAAAGGGGGCGCGACGACAACTTAGGCAATAACAACAATGGTGGTGTGGAGGCATGATGACGAAGAGGGCGTGGCAGTGCCAAAGGCAATGGTGATTGGGAGCGCAACGACAATAACGGTGGCAAGGTGTGGCCATGGGGGCAACAACAACGATGGGAGGCATGACAACAATGGGGCATGAAGACAATGACGATGGAAAAGTGCAGCAATAGGTGCAATGGATAGATCGGGAGCACGACGACAAGGGAGACGATGACCATGGTCGTGGGGCAAGGAGTGGTGGTGGGAGTCGCAATACATGAAAATAAGTTTTTTTTCAAAACACAATGATAATAAGTTATGTTTCAGTTGATAAAAATTACATCCATTTTTATTTTTTACCTTATTTTTATTTTTCAAAAACAAACATGGTTTCCATTATATTTGATGTTTTGGTAAAAATTTTGCTTCATCTTCTATCAAGAAAAGCATCATCCAACCAGCATCACTTTCCTATAAACACCAAATTATCAGACACCCATCCCTTCTAAATTTAAAGTAGAGCAACTGAGCAACCAAAACAAGACTACAAGAGCAGACAGCAGTCAAGAAACTAGGCTGCAAATGCCAGCCAATCCGCTGCCCCTGTGTGAGGATGACGCCAGAACCAAAACCATCACCAAATGCTCCTCAAATTCAGATCTTAATGCCGGCAAAATGACACAATCGGCGGGGTTACTCCATGAAAAGATGATCACTTGACTTCAATGATCTTTAGTAAAGTCTTTGCCTCAATCGGGTCCAGAACTTTCCATCACTGTACCGACATTTCTTCAATGTGTTCATGAAGCCCTCCACTAGTAGGTCTGATTTATAAAGCAAAGAGCAACACAAACATGCATAAGTTTTACCAAACTTACCAGACCACCACTGCAATAAGGCCCTGTTTGATGGAAGGGATGGAATAAAAACCACTTATTTTTTCAAATTGTTTACAAATAATCAGCGTTATAAGGGTCCGTTTGACAGCATTTTTCTAACACTGCTTACAACACTTGTCATTTATGATAATCAAATTCAAAAAATAAATGAAATTTGTATTGTTTTTTATAAAATACTTACACTTAAATTCCAGAAGAAAACTACTTAAATAAGTAGCAGAAAAGCACTTTTCAATAAACAATCTGAAAACACTTGGGCTATGTTCGACAGCACTAAGTGAAAACTGCTTCCAGAACATACCACTCGCGATAATCAGTTAAAAAACAAGAAGCGTTTGCTCAGTTTCAAAAAAAATACTTACAGGCACACTTAGGAAATTTTCAACAAGTGCTGTCAAACAAGGCCTTACACATACACATTTATCGCAAGTGAAACATCTCATAATGATGTCTTCAAACAGACCCTTCAATGAGTAATGAAAAACACAATTTTATATCGTTTTCTTTTTTTTTCCCTTTCACTTCTGATTTCTACTTTGACTCCATTCCTGTACATCTAAGAACACTTTTCATTCTTTTTACCAATTCATTCCAATAAAAAAACAGTAAATGTGAGGGAGAGGGAATCAGGCAGAGTACTCACAAGCCACTTAGCATTTTGATAGTATCATAGAACAGCCATTGAAGGGTAACGACAGGCCCCACGAGCATGATCCGAACCGGAAGGCTTCTGGTAAACAGCTTGCAGAGACCAATGTTCCTCACAGCCTGGCCCGAAATAAAGTAACTAAATTAATTGCACTTTCTTTTGTTTTGTCTAAATGAATACGACCAGAAAAGAGCAATCCAAGACAAATACCTGGAGGACATTGGCAGCTTTCTTGTTATAAAGACTGGACACAACATTGTCTGCCGGATTAGAGACAAAGGTCCCAACAGCACCAGCAGTGTATCCGGCTAAGCATGTCGCACCAAGCTGTAGGGGCTTCGAACACTCTTCCTTTTTTCTTTGGATGACCCTCCGATACATCAAGTCCACCGAATGCTCGAATGTTGTAAACATTACCATGGAGACTGTTGAACAAAGAAACTGGAGTAATGTTAGTAACAACTCTACTTCAATTAACACACCAAAAACAGCAAGATTCAAACTATCAATCCCAAAGAAAACCATGGAACAATTTTGTTTTAAATTGGAAGCTATGAAAATGCTTCACATATGCAAGGAAAACGAAATTACATAACAAATAATGTTTAATAAGCACCACAAGGGATATTGCAAATGGAAATATGAAGTTTAATGTCTTCAACAAAGCAAATTTCAGACGAAGTAATCCAGATCACAAGGGCAGGGGAACTGCACCATCATCAAGTAAGCACAACATAGCTTGGCATGGAAATGTTACAATGAAACAAAATTTTCAAACAATAGGATGACTGTTAAACAAGGCATTTTCCAATGAATAAAAAGCAACTTAACAATATTTGATATACAGCTGCTTATTCAACAAATTTGTAAAATGCTGCCTTTATGGATTTTAATGGGAAAACTCATACAAAGGAATGCATGAAGTGAGATGAAATTACATGGGAGATTGCGGCCCCAAAGTGGAAAAAGACCCTTGTAAAAGCTGCAGTCAAAGATCAACTAATTGTCACTTACATTTCAATAAGATTAACCATGGTCAGTTATGGGAGAAAAGAGAAGACTTTTTCAATTTTTGCAAAACTTTACCCAGTGAGTCCTTCAGTAACATATAATTTTGGAAACCCGTCGATCAAACCCCTTGCAAAACTGGGTTGTGTTTGAACACGGACTTTGATGGCTTCAAAGGGACAGAGAGCAACATCCGCAAACACTTGAGCAGATGCACTACTCACGAAAAAGGTGAAACTCTTGTTTTGATTTTCTAGGACATCAGAATAGAACTTCTTAAAGTATTCATATAGACCAAATTTGAAGCCACCTTGAACACCATATCCAAATAACTTGCCAGACCAACCTCTCCAAAGAGAGGAAGCTCCTTCTTCGTTCCAGAGGGTGATCAAACCTGATGGAATGGTGGGATATTTGATTGGGTGTACCTAGATAGGATCAACAGAATAATTAGAAGGATGGACCAGGGGACTAATGGATTGAGCTCACTTCATATAATACAATCACTCACAAACAACAGTTAGATCATTAGTCAGGTAAAGGAAATGTCAAGCTTAAACAATCTTAGTTTTGTAGAACTTATAGCTCGCCAGAAACACGTCGAAACAACAAACAAGATTAAAAGCAAAAGATAAAAGCATGGCAGAATAATGAGATATGAACATTTTTTAATCAAAAGAACTGACGGACTCCTGCAGATCCATGGTTAAGGGCTTCTGGTCAACTCTATTCCACCCCATGCCCTGGTCGGATTGCCATCAAAGCACAAAAGACCTACACATGGTTGCGCTTCTTTCAGAATTCACTGCATTGGCGTCGCGCATGTTTAAAATGCCGTACATATTCTTTTCAACAAAAACCCAGTGGCGCCAACCCAAGAACCCAATATCATTAATGAAGAAGCATTTGGCACAGCAATCATGCCGCGAAGTAGCGTGAAATGATACGGAGACTTGGGGCAGAGAGTTTATGAGAACAATCGTACCTGCATATTAACTTTGAGGACATCCAGGGGTGTTGTGGCGAGGTGGGTAGCTCCTGCACTAAGCATGCCACCAGCGGCGCAAATCCCGTAATAGCCGAGCGAAAATTCTTCGAAACGCCGTCCCTCATCACCCCTCATGTCCTCTCCGCACCCTGCCGAACAAGTATGGTGATGGGCGGCGGACACGCGGAAGAGACGCTCTTCAAGCGGGGGCTAGGTTTAGGCATTGAGGTGTATATGGAGGAAGCCGTGAGTCTAGCAGATGCCCACCTTTCTCGCTGCGCTCGGCTGCGATCCCTCCACGATTGCAAGGCACGGCACGAGGACGGAATCAGATGCAAATGCGCTTTTCGTAACCTGATTCTTAATGACGAAACGACCAGTTCTTCGCTTCATTCAATCCATTTTTCAAAACATTTCATTAACACATTAAAAAAAAAAAAAACCAAAAATGCTTTCATTAATGATTTTATAACATGTCATTGAATATATTATTAGAAGATACAAATAACTATATAAATTGAGAATCAATTAAAAGTAGATTAGTAGTAAATGTATAGGGTACATTTTCACATTTATCAATAGTGAATATAGGATTTACTTGCATCTTTGAAATCATGTAATGATGGTTCTCAAACTCAGCCTAGTAACATCAATCTCATAGTTGTGTGATATTAATAAGATTGTGTTTCAAATCATCGATGTATCAGTAAGTACATGTTTATATTTTGTTTTGACTTCCCCGATTCTAACCATCTTATCTTATGAATTGTTACCCAATGTGACTCGCTCACAATTTCTTCACATTAAAATATGAAAACAACAATAATTTGTGGTCATTTGTTGAGAACAATCACAGTCAAGATGCCAAAATTTGGTTATGGTTTTGGTCATTGTTCCCTATTCCTAGAAATATAGACAAGTGATTTTGGCACATGTATCATTTTGCCCCCATGAGTTTAACAAGCACGACATTCAAATATCAAAGTTGTTTTATTTTTTTCTTGTAGTGTTTTTATAAGTCCGTTGGATGAAAAGGTTTTAGTTATTTTCAATGATTGTTTGTAAGTCATGATGCATGATGTTTCAAATGGTCAGTGCTAAAGCAACACATACATCTTTCATTATGGGATGGTTTTTCACCCAATACAAAGCTGTTATGGCAAAATTTTCTTTTGGTTAAGTAATTGTAACCAGATTCATTAATGGATTTGGAAAGTATTTGGAAAAGTAATTTTTCTATATCTTCATGACAGTTGGCATCGAAAAAAACACATCCAAGAAGGGGCCAAATGTTGAGTAACTTGATCTAGGAGCATAGCTCATTTCGTAGGCTTCAATTTGATTGGTCATAGAGTCCGAACGAAGTTGCGAATCAGAAATTATGGTCATTTGAAGTCAGGTTGCCAAAATGGTTTGCAGAGGTCATGTTCATGAAGGTTCGTTCGCAGAGGTCTGGTTCGCAGAGCTCCCTTCGCGAACGTGCAAAGCCTTGACAGTAACCTCCACGCAACGTCATTCAAATTCACCGAGTCCCATCCATTCGCGAAGCTCGTATAACTTCGCGAAGACCCCCATTCTTCGCGAAGCTCACACCCTCTAAATACCCCCCTCATGCCTTCATTACGAGGAGTCGACCTGTGACATCACGCTCTCAATTCGCGAAGCTCCTGGGCTTCGCAAGACCCTTCTCCGTGAAGCCCCTAGGCATTGCGAAACCTCCTCTCTTGTGTTCTTGAGAGCCAACACCCAATGTGGAGATGCCTTTCACAAAGACCCATGCCCTTCGTGGAAGAAGAAGGCCCTCTGAGGCACTTGAGGCTTTGCGAAACATTCACCCTTCGTGAAGCACCCCCCCTGGGAATCAGGATCTCCTTCACGGGACCCTTAGCTCTACGAAGCCCCATCCTTCGTGAGACATTGAGCTCCGCGAAGCCCCATCCTTCACGAGACCCATATCCTTCACGCAGCTCCTACCTTCATGCTCGCTAGTCCATACCATAGGGGATGCGCTCCCGCACTCCTGCTAGGGATCAGTGTCGAATTGCTATCTAGGGCCTTCATCCTGGTCCCTTCGCTACTGTCATTGAACTCCATGAAAATTGAGAGCCGCATCGCGGATTTTTCGGACCGGGTTGAGAGCATTTTGGGTTGCGCCCTTATACGACCCCAACATTCAGCCTTGGAATACCATGGTTCGAGATACTCCTCTACACTCCTTGAAATGCCTTGAGTCAACCTACTTCTCTTGGTCCCTTTCCCATGTCACGAGTTGAGATTCTCATCTTGGATTCCCTGAGTACCTTGAGTTGGTACACTCCTCAAGCAACTCTCGAAACCTCATCATCTGACTCCCATGCCAAGTTGAAACAGAAAGGGTCACTCTTGCGTAAGTCCCACACAAGCCATTGATAAGCACCTTCTGCTTAGTAGTTCTCGCTACACAACTATAAACTGTAGTATACCATATCATTCATGTATAGGATGCCTTATGCGTCAAGCATAAGATGCCTCATGTCATGATCATGATAAGACATTCCATAATCCTCACTACATGACTTTAAACTACAGCGTACCCTATATGAAAAGTGTAGAATGCCTCCTATGATAAACATGAGATGCCTTATACATCAAGCGTAAGATGCCTTATCATGAGATGACCCCCCTTAGTCCTTACTACATGACCTTAAACTGTAACATACCCTATATGACAAGAATAAGATGCCTCCTCTAAAAAACATGAGACGCCTTATGTGTCGAACGTAAGATGCCTCATGTCATGATCATGAGACGACCACCAAAAAACCACCATGGGCCTCCTCATCTGGTGTAAGCCCCAATCATATACCTCGACCCACCAACGATTTGAGATACCCTCATGACCCGACATGAGGAAGGTGAACGGGCTACCCTAGAGTGCAAGCCCCACATGTATCCTTGCGGCTCCCAAGAAGCCCCAATGGGCCTCCTCCTAAGGTGTAAGCCCCAAATCATATCCCTAGGTCCATTAACATGCTGAGATACCCTCACGGTCTAACATAAGGATGATGGATGAACAACTTTCATGCATAATCCCCACACGCTCTGTCCTTATCGCATGACATTAAATTGCATGGATTGGTCATGTCACATGACCTTAAACTGCGACATCGAACTATATGGGTTTTGATCCCTATCTTCTTAACAGGGTACGTAGGACACCTCCCTGAGGTTCAATCCTGACCATGGTAAACTCATGGTGTTCCCTCTTAGGGGCACACCTCTTGGATCCACCTTAAGGGGCGTTCTAATCTATCCCTCTCATATCCACCTCCATGGGGAATTTTGATCCATCGGTAAACTTTCAGGTGTGAAATTTTCCCTCCCAGGGACACACCACTCAGATCCGCCTCAATGGGAATTCTAATCCAACCCTTCATGTGTGACATCTTCCCTCCTAGGGACACACCTCTTGGATTCGCCTCAAGGGGTGTTCTAGTCCACCCACTTGGATCCGCCTCAAGGGGCATTCTAATCCAACCCTTCAGGTGTGGCATCTTCCCTCCTAGGGACACACCTATCAGATTCACCTCAAGGGGCATTCTAATCCATCCCTCCTGGATCCACCTTCATAGGATATTCCGATCCATTGGTAAACTTTCAGGTGTGATATCTTTCCTCCTAGGGACAAACCACCTGAATACGCCTCAAGGGGCATTCTGATCAAACCCTTCAGACGCGACATCTTCTCTCCTAGGGACACACCTCATGGATCCACCTCAAGGGTCATTCTGATCCATCCACCTAGATTCGCCTCAAGGGGTGTTTTGATCCAACCCTTCAAGTGCGACATCTTCCCTCATAGGGGCACACCTTCTGGATCCACCTCAAGGGGTGTTAAGATCCATCCACCTGGATCCACCTCAAGGGGCATTATGATCCAAGCCCTTAGGTGTGACGTCTTCCCTCCCAGGGACACACCTCCTAGATTCGCCTCAAGGGGTGTTCTGATCGATCTATCCCAAATCTTCCTCAAGGGGCATTCTGATCTAACATTCTAGGTGTGACATCTTCCCTCCTAGGGACACACCTCCTAGATCCACCTCAAGGGGCATTCCGATCCATCCATCCTGAATCCGTATCCATAGGGTGTTTAAATCCATTGGTAAAACTTTTAGGTGTTCCATATTCCCTCCTAGGGACTCACCTCTTGATCTAACTCCATGGGGCATGTAGCAACTTTGGTATTTTCCTTGTAAGACTTTAAAATATTTCTACATATATTTATAGAGTTAGGCGCTATGATGAGATGCGATTTTGTGGCCCAGTGTGCCTGGAATGAATTTTATAAAAATATTAAGTATTTTTATACTATGCATGTGGAGGAAATGAGTTATTGCTTAAACAGTAGCTTGAATCAGAAAACTGATGCCACGATTGAGTCTAAAGTGTGCCGTTTACCATAGATGGGGTATATCTTTTGGGGCACAAGCCTCCTATATAAACAGTTATCGAGGAAGTAACCATAAATAAAATAATTAAATAAAATTATTTTATTCTAATATCATATTGAATAACTCCTGAACGGAGTCTCATATCGAATTTATGAGATCACAGTTCAGTTCAGAATGTCGTGTTTACCCTAGGTGCAACATAAACTTTGTCGGCGCTGGGTGTTGGGTCAGAGGCGTGTTGGCATGGAGTAAAATGAGAGAATTGATTTAATAAAAATTAAATAAATCCCCTCTACCACCCCTTTTCTACACATGATAGAGGAACCGAAGCCCCTCCTCTCCCTCTTTGATGACGGACGACCCAAAGGCCGAATCGAGCAAACGAGGTGCTTTCAGACTCAGATTTTGATGGTGATCATTCCTGGATCGTTAAATAACAGCTTTAGAGCACAGATATGACCTTGAATATTTGGATTTCCCCCTGAGGTAGGAAGATTTCAGTTTTAATCTTGATCCCCTTGTTTAAGCTTCATTTTTGTTCGAATTGTCAACGAATCCTCGAGTGGAGCCCGTGTTTTTTTAGATCGGGTCCTGAGGTTTATGGATATAGTCTCAAAATAATTTTTCCGAGCACCGGGGTGTTCCCGATGGTCCGTGGAAGGACCATCGGTGCACAATGGTCCGTCTGTAAGGAGGCGGAAGCGCCGTAGGTGAGGGCAGCGTGGAGCGCTGGAGGCGACGAAGGCTGTTGGGTGTGCAGCAGCACAGAGCGCCAGAGGGAAGAGGCCAGTGGGTGTGTTGGGTGCGCGGGCCACGGAGAAGTGTGACAGATGTGGCTAGGACATGGGACAAATGTGGTTGGGCTACGATTCAGTGGGTTGGGCCACGCTTCTGATCCGTGGGATGACGAGACGGGTCAGGCCGAGGGGATTTCAAACCCCTGTAACTCTCAAACCGGGCATATGATTGACGAGCCATCTATGGAAATACGTTCCTCTCATCGAGAAGGATCATTATAGCCCAATTTGGGAATTTTAAGTCTTGTTTTCATGGATCGGTAGCATGAAATTCCTAATAATAATAATAATAATAATAATAATATAAATTATTATTATTTAGAGATTCTTGTATCAAACGTATCTCCTGCATCCGATGTTCGATTGACGTGCCGTCAGTGGTGTTGCGACCCTGAATTTAATGTGGATGTTTCAATATAGATTTCAAGTGCTTAAACTAAAATTTATATGCATTCCCCATGAGTCCTGGTTTAGGCGTTTGTGGTGAAATGTGAATTTCTCACCAGGATCCTGTTTTGGACGAATGAATAGTTCATCCCATGTATTTTTTCCCTGAGGATCACAATGGTGGTCATGGTTTGGGCCTAGTAGGTGTGAAGTGCAGGTGATGTTGTGTGGGTCACTTGGGTTAGTGACACCTTGACCGAAAGGGTTGAGTGAGTCCCCCTGGTCCTTACGCTATGAGGATTTTCCATATTACATCATCAGTACAGGATTGAGATCCCCTCACTAGGATAAGCTCAGATAGAGCTGTAGAATCCATAATGTGAGGTTGGGGGGGTATCCTCTAGCTTATCGTTTCCCTATATAGGGTTCTTGTTATCACTGTGACCAACTCTACACGGGCGACGATCCCCTATATAGAAGGACAACCCTGTAGGGTTTTGTGGAATATTTGGGTATATGATCCCCTATACAGTGGGCAATGATAGTAGGGTTATAGTATCATCGGTTATATGATACCCTACCCAGCGTGTGGTTTTGGTAGGGTTTGTGGTATTTTCGATACAATCCCCCACTTCACGAGTTATACTAGATGGGTTTTTTTGGCATCGTTGTGACCACCTATACATGGGTGATGATCCTATATCTGAGTGATGTGATCTGTAGAATGTCAAATAGGGTTTTAGTATCCCCCAGTGGATCCCGAGAGTAATCCCCTATCTGAGAGATCATCAAGTTACTGGATCGAGTTCTAGTACCCGCTAGTGATCCCTAGGAGTGATCCCTTATCCGTGGAGTTTCGTGCTTCCACTGAGTTTCAACGTGATGTTATTAATAGCAATATCTGACAAGAATGTTCTCTCAGATAGTCCATCTAGGATGCTGGTGTGAAACCCAATGGAGTGTACCTCTTGGATGAGTGCCATCTAGGATGACAGAGCTCATGGAGCATGTTCTCCTGGTTATGTGTTTCCTTAGAGCCATGAGTAGACTTTGTTGCTGGTGATGAGGTCGGAACCTCCTGAGGATTGGTGTCTGATACGAGTATATATGGTGTTATTTCTGTGTTTTCCTTGTGGTGTTGTCACATCTTGGATGAAACACCCTATGGTTTGAGCTGACTAGTCATGTTTAGTTGAGGATGGTCTCAAGATGGAGTTTCTCTCTCGTTTGGTTCCCTCTAGCTGGGATAAGAAGACTGGTGTCATTCAATTTCTCCTTTTTTTGGGATTTTTGGGGTGCCTACTGAGTATCTTTATACTCACCCCTATACGAGCTTTTCCCTCACATGTTTTGTGTCTTGTGCAAACCACAAGACTTTTGATAGAGTCCCATGAGGACTCAGAGCAGGTGGAGCTTAGTGAGCCAGATCGACCAGGGTGTTTATCGAAGCTTAGCTGAGGAGATTTCCAGTAGGTGCATTTTACAGTGATCCCCTCCTTCTGAGCATGTTGTAATCTTTTTCAGTTTTAGTTTGGTGGGCTCTGTATTTTCCCTTTTTGTACTTCTGTTTTACTCTAGTTTGGGATAGTTGTATGCATTCATTTCTTTTTAGTTTTTTATATATCTCTGCATTTTTTCATGGAGGTGTATGTGGGTGAATACATACAGGTTCCTTAGGCTAAGTCCTCCTTGTGTGTGATAGCCTACTCGGTGCTGGTCTCTAGCCCCTAGACTACAGATTCGGGCTTGGGGAGTCGCAGATCAAGCTCCATTGGGCCGTGTCATAACATAATGGTATCAAAGCTGTCTGGTTCCACTTAGGGACCACAATTTCATGAGCTTGGTTTGGGTTTCATAGTGACAGTGTTAGGATGTTTTGAGTTCGACATTCAGGCTAGGGACTCCAGTGTTGGTGCAGGCGACCAACATATCCGTTCACCAGGACTTTGATAACATGACTTTTGACTCGGTACATTAGGACTTTGTTCGTAGGAGAAATAAATGGTACATGCATCATATAGGACTGGGTTTTGGGTTTTTCCTGTACTTCTTGGTTCATCTTCCCAGATATACTCTTTGATCATGGTGTGTCTTGATTGTATTTTATGATACCTCAATGACGACATCCATCTAGGGTTCTATGACGAGATTGTGGTGATGATATGCCCCGAGTAGTGGCTTTTGAGTATGGAATTGGTTCTAAGGTGGGACCTCTAGGTGGTCCTCTATTTGATCCACCATTTTTTGTGTAACAGGTTGTACCGGTAGTTCAAGATGAGGATGCACATAGGCTAAATGCACTGCATGTGTTCCAGAGGCAGTGACCTCTGAGGTTCTAGGGTGACCCATACCCCTAGGCAGCTGATGAATGGCTTGTGGTAGTCATGCATGTTTTTTGACTTGTGAGGACTCCTCTCGATCAAATGGTGGTTCTAGCGGTGATCCTTTTTCAGGGTTTTTCCGGGCACTGGTGGAGTATTGTGACATAGAACCATGATGAGGATACGCTCTCTTGGGAAGAGTTTGAGCATTTCTTGAGGGAGGAGTTTTATCTAGAAACGCTGAGGTTAGTGTATATCTAGGATCTTCTTCAACTTTGGTAGGAGAGTAGGACTGTGGCGGAGTACTCTACATGTTTTAAAGACCCGTCGCGTTACTCCCTGGATATGGTTCGAGATCCATTCTTCCGAGCACATACCTTCGAGCAAGGATTGTCCTGGGATATTAGGGAATCCGTGGTGTCTCTTTGCATTACAACCTATGCTGAAGTGTTGGAGTGAGCCTTGGTGGTGGAGATATTTTTGGCTGAGCAGATTCTGACCGTTAGTGCTGGGGACGCGGGAGTTGAGACCTTGATAGTTGGTTCAGTAGCTAGTAGCTGATGGTAGGATTAGGGGTCCAGGTGTGCACAAAATTTTAGGAGGTGACCCCATGAAAGAAGATCTGAGGCTTAAGGATCTCAAGACAGTTTTGTTCAGCCACAGAAGAGGTGGTGTTATGCTTGTGATGGCTAGGGACATCTTGCAAGAGATTGTCCAACCCATCGTGCTATTGAGAGGGAGACGACCGATGAAACACCTTGGTAGAGGCAGTGTTTCAAGCATAGAGGTCTATAGGGAAACGAACATGGAAGAGGAGTAGGTGTAGCGGTGAGAGGTGGAAGATGGTATGAGTTTCCACCACCACCCCCAGGTGGTCCACACCAGGCTCAAAGAGCCGGAGGACAGGGGAAAAGACAACTATAGGCCGTAGAGGCCATTGAACCTGAGGCTTCATGGATGGATAGAGGTATAATCTATTTTATTTCTATTTTTTCAGTAGTTTGGAGGTATTCTTTTCTTTCTACTATTTTCTCAAGGTTTTTTTGGAGTGACACGAGCATCGGTAAGACCCTATGTCAGTGTTGTTCATCGTATCTTCAAATGCATGAGGAAGAGAGATCCTTACCCCACTAAGATGCATTTTTGTGATGTGACTAAAACTGTATGATCAAGTTATTTCCACCCAAATCATAAAGTGTCAGGGTGTAGTGGATGATTCCCTCTAACTTTTTCATTCAGATAGGGGTTTTGTATTGGGAAGTTTGTGCGAAGGGCCTGGTAAGACCCAGTGTGTGTGCTTAGGAGGATCTGTTTTTTTTGTTTATACCCTCAAATGTTTGGTGTCATCTTGGTACATGATTCTCTTGAGGCGGTCATGATACAGTTGATGTGGCTTCAGAATCACAAGAATGATGGACACTTTCCCCACCAAGACGCGTTCTTGAGACTTGATGCAAAACCGTGCGGGCGAGTCAGTGTCGCCCAAAGCAGAAAGTATTGAGGTGTGGTGGATGAGTCACTTTTACTTGTGTGTTTGGAGTAGGTTTGTTGGTATCTGTGTCAGGTTAGTGAGGTGGCGTACCACTAGACCCTATGAAAGCAGGAGACTAGGCGCTTAGTGTTTCCCACATGTCGCATCTGAGGAGACATGTGCCCAGTTGCACGATGCTGACTTGGGATGAGTTGGAATTGGGGGTGGTATCCCTTTTGGTTCCACTGAGTGTGTTCTTATCAGTAGCATGATAAACCTTGGTGTCTTTTGGTGATTTTTGATGAACTCTCTAGTGAGGGAGACCCAGTTGAGAGTCCAGTTTCTTTCCCTCGTGCCTAGCCTTTTTCTTTTTGGGGATGAAAAGATTTAGGGTAGGGAGGGTTTAGTGACTTGGGTTTTTCCTTATAAGAATTTGGAATATTTTTTCATATATTTATAGAGTTAGGTGCTGATACAATGTGTGATTTTGTGTCCCAGTGTGCTTGGAATAAATTTTATAAAAATATTAAGTATTTTTATACTATGCATGTAGAGGAAACCAATTATCGCTTAAACAGAAGCTCGACTTAGAAAACTGAGGCCACGGTTGAGTCCGGAGTGTGTCGTTTACCCTATGTGGGGTATATCTTTTGTGGGAGCATGCCTTATATGGAAATAGTTATATAGGACATAATCATAAATAAAATTATTAAATAAAATTATTTTATTTTGATGAATTTCTGAGATCGCTGTTGAGTTCAGAATGTCGTGTTTACTCTAGGCGCGATATTTACTTTGTTGGCGCCGAGTGTTGGGTCAGAGGCGTGTTGGTGGGGAGTTAAATGAGTGGATTTATTTAATAAAAATTAAATCAATCCCCTACCCCACCCCTTTGCTTCACACGACAGAGGATCTGAATCCCCTCCTCTCCCTCTTTGGAGATGGACGACCCGAAGGCCGAATCGAGCAAACGAGGTGTCATCAGACTCGAATTTTGATGGAGATCACTCCTAGATTGTGCAGCAGCAGCTTCGGAGAATGTATCTACCCTAAATCTTTGGCGTTTCACCCTTAGGAGGATTTGAGTTTTAATCCTCATCCCCTTGTTTAAGATTTGTTTTTGTTCGAATCATCAATGAATCCTCGAGCGGAGCCCGTGTCTGTGTAGATCGGGTCCCAAGGTTTCTGGATCTGGTCTCATAATAATTTTCTAAGAACTGGGTTGTTACCAATGGTCCACATAAGGACCACTAGTGATTGACAGTCCGACTGCGAGGAGATAGTAGCGCTGTAGGTGAGGGCGGCAGAGGCTGTTGGGCGTGCGGCGGCGCGGAGCACCGGAGGGCGGAGGCCGACAGGTGCGTTGGGTGCGTGGGCCATGGAGAAGTGGTATGGGTGTGGTTGGGCCATGATCCGAACATAGTTGGGCCACAATTCAATGGGCCGGGCCGCACGGCTGAGCTACGGGATGACGAGATGGGTCGGGCTGAGGGGATTTTAAACCCCCGTAACTTTCAAACCAGACGTCCAATTGACACACTGTCTATGGCCACACATTCCTCTCATCGAGAAAGATCTTTCTAGACTAGTTTGGGAATTTTAAGTCTTGGTTTCTTGGCTTGGTTTCATTAAAATCCTAATATTAATAGTAATAATATAAATTAATATTATTTGGATATTCTTGTATCAAACGTATCTCATGTAGCCGATGTCCGATTGACGTGTCGTCAGAGATGTTGAGGCCATGAATTTAATATAGACATTTAAAGATCAATTTTGGGTGATTATACCAAAATCGAGGCATGGGAACCATGAAGCCCGGTTTAGGCATTTGCGGCGAAATGTGACTTTTTTACCGGGTGTCCGTTTTGGATGAATGAATAGTCGATCCCGTGTGTTTTTCCATGAGGATCACAATAGTGGCCATGGTTTGGGCCTAAGAGTTGTGAAGTATGGGTGATGTTGTTTGGGTTTATTGGGTCAGTAATTCCTTGACCGACAGGGTTGAGTGATCCCCCCTGGTCCTTATGCTATGAGGGTTTTCCATATTACACCCTCAGTATAGGATTGAGATCCCCTCATTAGGATAAGTTCAGATAGAGATGCAGTATCCATCCAGTGTGGCCAGTGTGGGATCTTCTAGCTTATTATTTCCCTAGATCGGGTTCTTGGTATCGCTATGAATAAATCTACACAGGCGACGATCCCCTATCTAGTAGGACAACCCTGTAGGGTTTTGTGGAATCTTTGGGTATATAATCCCATATACAATGGGTGATGATAGTAGGGTTGTAGTATCGTCAGTTATAAAATCCCCTAATTAGTGTGTGGTCTAAGTAGGGTTTTTGTTATCATCGGTATGATCCTCTATTTCACGAGTTATACTAGATGGGGTTTTCGGCATTGCCGTGACCACCTATACACGGACAACGATTCTCTATCTGAGTGATGTGATCTGTAGAATGTCAGATCGGGTTGTAGTATCCCCCATTGGATCCTGGGAGTGATCCCCTATCTGAGAGATCTTCGAGTTACTAGATTAGATTCTAGTATCCCCTAGCGATCCCTACTAGTGATCCCTTATCAGTAGAGTTTTGTGTTTCCATTGAGTTTTAGCGTGACATTATTAGTGGAGATATCCGACGAGCACATTCTATTGGATGGTCTATCTAGGATATTGGTTTGAAACCCAATGGAGTGTACCTCTTGAACGAGTGTAATATAGGATTAAAGAGCTTGTGGAGTGTGTTCTCCTAGTTATGTGTTTCCTTAGAGCCTCAAGTAGAATTTGTCGTTGGCGATGAGGTCAGAACCTCCTGAGGCTTAGTGCCTGAGATGAGTATATCTAGTGTTCTTTCTAGGTCTTCCTTGTGGTATTGTCACATCTTGGATGAAACACCCTATGGTTTGAGCTGACTAGTCGTGTTTAGCTGAGGATGGTATCGATATAGAGTTTCTCTCTTGTTTGGATTCCCTCTAGATGGGATGAGTGGAATTTTTCCTTTTAGTTACTCCTTTTCTTTTGGAATTTTGGGGTGCCTACTGAGTATCTTTATAATCACCCCTATACGAGCTTTTCCTAAACATGTTTTGTGTCTTGTGTAGACTACAATACTTTTGATGGAGTCCCAGGAGGACCCGAAGAAGGTGGATCTTAGTGAGCCGGACCAACCGACATGTTTACCAGAGTTTAGCTGAGGAGATTTCTGGCGGGTGAATTTGAAAGTGATACCCTCCTTCTGAGAATTTTGTATTCTTTTATATTTTTAGTTTGGTGGACCCTATATTTTCCCTTTTTGTACTTATGTTGTTTTCTGATTTGGTATAGTTGTATACATGCATTTCTTTTCAGTTTTTTATATATCTCTGCACTATTGCATGGAGGTGTATGTGGGTGTGTGCGTACAAGTACCTTAGGCTAAGGCCTCCTTATGTGTGATAGCCTACTCGGTGCTGGTATCCATCCCCTAGCCTATGGAGGCAGGCTTGGGGAGTCACAGCTTGAGCCCTGTTGGGTCAGGTCGTGATAGGGCATTCCAATCCATCAATCCCATCTCTACAAGATGTTAAACTCATGCCCCAATCCGTCTCCACCAGACGTCTTGATCCATCTCCCAAGGATATAGAACTTGTGACCTGAACCAAAATACCTTCCTTATGCATAATTATGGGATTCCTAAGGTGAAAATCCTTGTAATATTTACTCCCCTGGCATTAAGTACCTCATGATTGACACGGGATGACTTGGGTTCCATGCCTAAGATGTCTCATATGAGATTCTCTCCCATGAAGAAGATTCATAGGTTCCCAACACACCTAGTGTCCTGAGATTCCCATACATGATTACCATATACTCCAATGAAAGGTTTCTTCCCTATCAAGAAAAATAGTTTAATTAATTGTGTACACAAAGAGATGGCACTGGGAATGAGTTCCACAAACATGAATTAGATCCATGAGGGAGACTTGAACTAGAAAAAAAGCTCCAAGGGGGAATCCATGGAAGGAGTAACCTACATTCCATCATCCCATTTCGATTAAGGAGCATAAATAATCATTGAATGCAATGAATTCTATCTACCTTTGGAAAGCATGAATATAGGGAAAAATATTTCCAATGTTCACATGCATCATATCAACACGTAGGCAGTCCCCTGATAAAAGCGTCATAAACAACGACATTTCTTAAATTGTTGCGATTTATGATTTGGATTTTTATTTATAGTATAAAAAAATGACATCATTAGATAAAGATCCAAAAGTAGATACTCAAGAAGAATAAATGTTTTAAGATCTTAGTTTATCCAATGAGTCAAATTTATCTTTGAGAACATTTATTTGTTAATGCATTGAACTTAACTAAAAAATTATTTTTTACCTTAAAGAAGTTATATTTGAATTTTAATGTCATTAAAATATTAATTAAACTCATCTAAAGTGAGTTTAAATTTTATTTCAATTGCAAATCATAATCTCATATCCAATACCAATGAGTCCTCCTCCTACTCATTGCTCAAGTACTCACTCACATCCCAAGGCTCATAATATTTGAGAACTTTCTTCCTTAGGAATCTTATTTTTTTTTATGATTCATAACTTTAAGGTAGCATGGTTTCATGCCAATTACACATTTAATTTCATAATAGATAATTTTTTTGATGTGTTACCCTTTCCCTCTTTATGTGTTGGCCCATCATAGCTTAGTTTATAGAAGTTAGCTAGGTAAAAACTTATCACATCCTAACATACTGGTAAGTGAACTCCCCAATCCCATCTACAATAGGATAGGGGATAGTGACTAGTACCGAGTTATAAAATCAAATTATGGGAGTCGTTAACTATATATATGACCCACTAGATAAAACCAACACATGTTGAAAAAATGTAATCCCAATAAGTGACAACATGAGGGTAGCTGTCATAATGAAAATTCCACACCATTACCTACTTTATCAACTATCTATCTTTGACCTCTAAGTTCATAAACTATTTTCATCTATTGATCCTCATAGACACAAGTGTAAACTACACACGAGTGTATGGTCATACCAAATAGTGATTTGATCCCAAGAATATCTATTTTCTATGTGCATCAATTAAAAATAATGTGCAGACTAACCAAAATCACAATCCATTATCATAAGTTATAATTATATTCAAGATAAATCATTATCAATCTACCCATAACTCACATTCATCACTCTCAACAAATAATAATATCTTCATATATATAATATATCCATGATTTTATAAGAATAAGAAGAAGTCCCCCATGGACTACGTATTTCTAGAGTGTCTCTAGGTTTTCATAACTCAATCAGGTATCCCTCTCATTAGAGAGGAGTACCTAGATATAACCCTAGCCATCCATTCTAACCACACATTGGATGTTGGATCTAATCTACCACATATGTGGATGGTAGTCATGAAATAGAAACAACATCTTATAAAATAATATTATTTCACATCCCTTCATATTTTTTTCACTCGATAATTCACCATAAATGCACCATCTTGAGATGTTGTAGGAATACACATATCCACCAATCTTATATCGAAGATATTGGAGGAATACACATATCCACCAATCACCCATTGAATATCAAGTATACCTTAACCCATTTTTGAGGGTTAAAGGGAGTAAATACTCAGTACATCATCATCCACATTGATCCCAAAGTTATGGAAGAGAAAGAGCATAAACACTCACGTGAAATCATCATCTATAAAAATCTTGTGCAACATCAATATACTCTAACCCAGATCTATGGATGAGTAGGAATAGAAAAACATATAGTTCATTGATAGTCTCTACCCAAGTTAGTGGGTGAGAAGGTAAAGGTTATCATCATCTAAATCTAATCCTAAATGGCGGGTGAGTGAAAGGGAAACCACAGCAGCCCATCATCACCATTAATATCCACCAATTACTATACTACATATTCATATAGAATATGAGTAGGAAAGATAATCACATCTCTCAATTAAATAATATTTGTAATAATACCTGATGTTGTGACATCATTCTACATGAATCTCCATACTCTTAGTCCAATATTGGAATCTAAATACTAATAAAAATATATTTATTTGATTATTTAGCTTATCATAACATTCACCTTATTAGGAGAGTTCCAAAGTAACACTACAATATTCTAGATATTACCACTTTTAGTATAAACCTATATCAAAAAGGGTTTCACTACCTCAATTTAATAGACTCTCATCATCTTTATTATTTATCTTTCAAAATGATATAATTCAAACCCTTAAAATATTATTAACCTAATCTATTATTTCTTAATTTTTCATTTGTCATTGAAAACCCAATTATTCCTTGATCATTTACAATTCCTGTTTTTTGTATTCAATCTCATATTTTTATCTCCATTCATCACATTAATTCACTTTAAAAATTAAAATAAATGCATGTTTTCCAATTAATTTAATTCCACTATATTTCATCATTAATAACACAATTAAATACTTTTCAGGTTCTTCTTTAACAATTATTTTCCATTTAAGTATCTTACTATAATAAATCCTACATTATTTATCATTATCATAAATCATATCATAATACCATTTTATCTCTAACATGATAAACACAATCTTTTTTTATTTTAGTTTATTATTCACACCATTTACAATTACATAAAATCATATCCTAAAATTCATTTAATCTTAATGAATTTTATATAAAATTTCTTGTTGTAAAATATCACTAGGATAAGTTATTATCAATTTTTAATGATTAATTTCCTTTTTCATTAATAAAATTTACTTACCTCATCATAATTTTTAAAATATCAATAGAGATTAATTCACTCTTCCTTGAGTAAATAATTCATCATCATATCTAGATCAAGCTCCTTATTTACTTCCTAATTAATCACATTATGTAATATTATTATAACATATTATAATATTTACACAATTCAAATATGTAGTTATACACCCACTTTAAGTGATTCATGTTATCAATTTGAGTTTTAGTATTTATTAGGTTGATTCTTGATCACTAAGTGCAATTTACTCATTTCAAAAATTAGTTATACCATATCCAAATTATTATTATTTTAATAATATATTTTTTCATAATTATTTAACATTCATGGATTAATTCATTGAATAAACATATCTAAACTAAACCAAACATGGTTCCATTAGGTTCAGGGTATTGGTACACATCCAACACACTTTCGGTGTCCAAATTGCCTTTGTCACATGCCCTCACATGTCTTGTAAAGAATAAAACAATAAAGGGTGATATGTGGCACCCCCACATTCATCCCTTGACTATAATCTCCCCCAAGATATTCCACCTACATGGGGCTGTGTTGGTTATCCGATCATTTGATTAGATGACTTGGATACTTCAAATAGACTATAGCCGAGCCAATCCCACGTGGGTGATGTGTCCACATGGGATGTCATATGATTAATATGATTTTATGACCCTGATTATGGGATGAAACTTCACCAAAACTTATAAAATGGATATATGGGATACTATTTGATTAGCTCTATCATGGTCGATCCGCGTAACATTTGTGTCTCCCCCGATTAGGGCTGATGTATTGGAACCCATGCCATTTAATCATTTTGATTAAATGGTTGGGTGTGTTATAATACACATTTTTTCCATTCCAACAACTAGGTCTATGTGGAAATTTTATTAATTTTTATCAAGAATCTGATAACCCATGTCACTTTTCCATTGCTCACTTGATCGCACTACGATTCACTGTTTCATTTACACCCTTACACCACTGTGCTAAACTAGTTTTGTATTGAAAATTATAAAAATAATAAAGAATTTAATTTAAATTTTGAATCATTTATTTTGTGTTTATCACTTTTAAAAATGGAAATGATACTTTTTTTTTGATAATATCATTGAAGGTGGAGGTGATTTGAAGGGACCATGATAATGTCCAAGAAAAATTGGCCAAACTGCGTAGGATCCATGCACACTAGTGGACTCATCTTCTCACTTCTACTGAAACGTGCATCAAAATGGGATGAAATTTTGTGGGCTGGTCCAAAATGTATTCAGATACATTTCTTATGAATAAACCCAAGACATATTCATCCATCTGGTGTCCCAACCGACCTGATCTGTCCATCACACTGAATCTGCACAAAGTCAAAAGTGATGTGCTATGATCTATCCATATATTGGGATCTAGTTGTCCAATTTGTGCCAAACTTTCTGTGGATACATAAAAGAGGTGGGGATAATTTTTTTTTAATTTTATCCAAAGATATATAAGGTATTATGGAGGTTTAAACCCATGTAACAAGTGGTTTTAATAAATATGTGTACTCAAAACCACCTTCCCATTTTCCTATAAAATGGAACCTTGGGCTCCCCATTTGTAAGTTCGACTAGGAGGCAAAGATCTGGTATTTTGGAGACCCATATGATTCCTCTCATCATCCAAGGAGTTATGGAGTCCCCTATCCTCATAGTGGGATTAAGGATGAAGGTGAGGTTCCACCCGAGCTTCCTCCTCCTCCCAATGTCAAGCTAAACAGTAGACAATTATTTCGAGGGAGCTACACACACTTGGGAGGGAGTTACAACACCTTTTCTTCTACTAGTTTTGTTTAATTTGTGTTCTAAATATTTCACTTATTTATTATCTTTACATGATTATCCTCTGATTGCATTTCTATTGTTAAAATTAAGTGAAACACTTTTTATTTCAACACCGATTGGGTTGAGATTTCAAGTGGGAAACTTGGGTTGTTAAGATTAGACAAGACAAGAGTCCTATTTATCTCAAACATACATAATATTTTAGTATTCTTTGGTATCATTTCTTCTCTATTATTGACACCCAAACCTTGACACCATGATTTTTGGGTCAAGGGGTGGTTCTTTGAGCATCGTTTAAGAGGCTAGAGGGAAGTTGAGATATTGACAACCCTCAACCAAAGGATTCCATTAAACAATGTGTATTTTTCATAATGATGAACTCACCAATATGTGAAGTGAACTTGAAATGATATAATTATCTCATAATTCTAAAACACCACTTTTATTTATCAACTATTAAACTCTTTAAATCAAGTTATTTTCTTTAAACTGTTTTAAAACCACCACTCTTTTAGTACTTATTAAAAATGCACACTCTAAACCCACCAACGCTCCTTGAGAGATGACCTAGGGTATTACCTAGACTATAAATAAAATTTATAAATATAATAAATTTGGAATGTCATGACAGCGCGGTCAAATTTTGGCACCGTTTCTGGGGAGCGCTTTGGTTTTAGTGCATGTTTTTTATAAGATTTTTGTAATTTTTGTGAATATTTATTTATTTTATCTTATACCATTTCATATAAGTTTGTGCTTTGATTTATTTATTCTATAGGTTTCATTCATGATGCGTTCTACTCCAGGAGACTTACCACCTTTCAAACCTGAACCGAAGAGGATCTTACGTCAGTGACCCCGAGATGCACAAGACAACCCTTTGAAGGAGGACACGCCACAACTCGAGACTTTTCTAAACCCATATTCTTCTAGAACCAAATTAGAACCTGAAATTAACGTGTTTAAAATGGATGAAAACAATAGAACACTAAAATAATTAACCTCTCTATATGTTGATATCTAACCCACTTACATTCAAATTCAAGTTGAGGCACCCAATTTTGAACTTAAATCTGGTTTAATTCATTTATTACCAAGATTCCATAGACTTGATTGAGAAGATCTACACAAGAATCTTAAATAATTTCATACTGTGTGTTCCACTTTAAAACCTACAAATGTTGATGAAGAATAAGTAAATCTTAGGGAATTTCCATTTTCATTAGAAGACACTGCAAAAGACTGGCTTTATTATGTTAATTCACCAATAAGAGGCTGGGTGGACATGAAATGCCTTTTTCTTAAAAAATATTTCCCAGCCTCTCACACTAAAACTATAAGAAAATAAATATGTGGTATAAGATAATCAAAAGGGGAAACACTACATGAATATTAGGAATTCTTTAAAAGGCTTTGTTCAAGTTGTCCACACTACCAAATAAGTGATCAAATTTTAATTCAATATTTTTATGAAGGTTTAATTTCTATTGAACGAAATATAATTAATGTTGTTATAGGTGGTGGGCTAGTTGATAAAACCCCAATAGCTGTAAGGACCATAATTGAGAACATGGAACAAAACACTCAACAATTTGGTTCAAGGTCCAATGTACCCATTCGAGGTTTCCATGAGGTGTAAAGTACTGAATTCAAGAGGAAGGTGGACACGAAGTTCGAAGAGGTAAGTACCCTACTTCGACAACTTGCTCTTTCCCAAGGGAAATATCAATCTCCTCATACCATCCATTGTGGTATATGTTCTTCTAACACCCACTACTCTGATCAATGTCCCCAAATAATAGAAACTTCTGAGAGTTGTGAGGTAATCTTTCCAGGCCGCCCCTATAACCAACCCTTTAGGAAAGAACCATACTATCCATAAAATCCTGGGTGGAAAGACAACCAATCCTATAGGTAAGGGGGGTATTCAAACCAACCTCAACAACCATGGAACCAACTAGGGCAGAGTAGTCAACCACCACCACCCAGAAATACTCAATCACAACAAAGGTATTTCCAACAAACCCCTCCAAAACCCAAGCCTAGCTTAGAAGACATGATAAAAAAATGGATTCCAATAATATCCAATTCCAAAAAACCACCCAAGCTACCATACAAGACCTAAAAACCCAATTAGGCCAACTTTCCAACTCGGTGGGGGAAATCTAGAGCTATGGGTTGGGTAAACTACCTTCTCAACCAGTTGTTAACCCCAGAGATAAAGGAAATGTCAGTTCCATCACCCTTCGGAGTGGAACAAAACTAAAAAGCCAAATAACCCCTCCACTAGAGTCATCCCCTACTAAGGAAACCACCATCCCAACTACTGGAAATGCTCCAAATGAGGTATAACCTTGTCCTAAGAGAATCCCCTCCAAAGGAAAGAGTGTGTATATTGATGAGTCACCTAGACCAATAATCCCTCTTCCATTTCCACAAAGGGCCACCCAACCTAGAAAACAAAAGGAAACTGAACTCGATAAGGAAATTTTGGATACTTTCAAAAAAGTGCAGGTAAACATTCCCTTGATTGATGTTGTGAAACAAATTCCAAGATATGCCAAGTTTATAAAGTATATGTGTACACACTGAAGGCGAATTCAAGGTGATGAGAAGGTGAGATTGGGGAGGAATGATTCATCATTGATAGAGCCATCACTTCCTACCAAGTGCAATGATCCTGGAACATTCTCAATTCCGTGCACCATAGGGGAGTATTCTTTTTATAATGCTATTCTTGATTTAGGTGCTTCTATAAATGTGATGCCTCACTCTATTTACACTAAATTGCAGGTTGGGGAACTGAAGCCCACTAGAATTATTGTTCAACTAGCTAACCAGAGTATCGCACACCCCTTTGGTGTATTAGAGGATGTTCTTGTGAGGGTTAAAAATTTAATTTTTCCTGTTGACTTTTATGTGCTTAAAATGGAGGATGATAAGATGAATGGACATGCCCCAATTATATTGGGGAGACCCTTCTTGAAAACTGCCAAAACAATAATTAATGTCTATAATGGTACATTATCTATAGAGTTTGGTGGTGACATTGTCCACTTCAATATCCTTGATTCCATGAAGCACCCCTTAGAAGAACATTCCTCTCTCTCTGTTAATTCTATATATGTACCCCCTTACCTTGAAAAAACTTCATTTCATTCCCCTGATCCCCTTTCTGAGTTTTCTCCATTGATTGAAATTCTAGGAAATGATTCATGAAATGATTTTTGTGGTGGATTAGAAAATTTTCATGCATGTTTATTAATTGATAATTTCTTGAACACTAAGGATCCAATGACCATAGATGATACCACTAATCTTTTAAAAGATCATTCTTCATATAAGGATGATACCATTGAGCAGTTAGATAAGACCAGTGACCTCTCACTTTCACACACACTCCCATCAATCCAAAATCCACCTAAATTGGAACTAAAAAAACTGCCTCAAGATTTAAAATATTCATATCTTGAGAATGGAAACAAGTTTCCCATCATCATTGCTACTTCACTCCCTCCTGAGCATGAATTGCGACTGCTTTAAATTTTGAGGGAGTATAAACAAGATTTGTGATAGACACTTGCTGACATTCCTGGTATTAGATCATTAATTTGTACACATCATATTTTTTTAAATGATGAGGCTAAACCAGTGAGGAAGTTACAAAGTCGACTGAACCCAAACCTCCTAGAAGTTGTGAAATATGAGGTAACAAAATTATTGGCTTCTGGAATCATTTACCCCATCTCTGACATCCAATGGGTTAGTCCCATTCAAGTAATTCCTAAAAAACTGGCCTTACATTAATCAAAAATGAAAATAATGAATTGGTTTCAACTCATGTGTAGAATAGTTGGCGTGTCTGCATAGACTATTGCCGACTAAACCAACACACTAAGAAGAACCATTTCCCTTTTCCATTCATTGAAAAAAATGATAGAGAGGCTAGAAGGTAAGTCCCACTACTGTTTCCTTGATGAGTATTATGAATACTTTCAGATCCATATTACCCTCGAGTATCAGGAAAAGACAACCTTCACTTGCCCCTTTAGCACATTTTCATATAGGAGGATTCCATTTGGTCTGTGAAATGCTCCGAGTACTTTCCAGTGATGTATGGTTAGTATTTTTTCAGATTACCTAGATAATTGCATGGAAGTTTTCATGGATTATTTTACTATTTATGGATCCTATTTTGATGAATGTTTGAGTAGTCTTGGTTTAGTCTTATGTCGCAGTATTGAAAAGAGTCTTGTATTAAATTATGAGAAATGCCATTTCATGGTGAGAAAAGGTATAGTTTTGGGGCATGTCATTTCTGGGGATGGTATCTAAGTAGAAAAATCAAAAGTGGATGTCATTTATTCCCTACCATTCCCCAAAAATGTATGAGATGTGCGGTCTTTCCTAGGTCATGTTGAACTTTACCATCGTTTCATTCGTGACTTTAGTAAGATTGCACTCCCACTCTCCCGATTACTCCAAAAAGAAAAAGAACTTGTTTTTGATAAAGAACGTGAGGGAGCTTTTAATAAGTTGAAATGGAGTATCGCATCAACCCTGATAATCCAACCAACTTGGTGGGATTTACCATTTGAGATCATGTGTGATGCCTCTAATTATGCAGTTGAGGCAGTCTTTTCACAAAGGGTCGATCGAGCTCCACATGTCATTTCCTATGCCTCACGTACTTTGGACCCTGACCAAGAAAACTACACTACAGCTGAAAAAGAAATCCTTTCCCTAGTGTTTTCCTTTTATAAATTTAGGTCATATCTTTTAGGGTCCAAAGTTATTGTATTCACTGACCATGTAGCCCTCTGATATCTCCTTAAGAAACTGGAATCCAAACCACACCTCATTCGCTGGATGATCCTCCTTTAGAAATTCAATCTAGAAATTAGAGATAAAAAAGGAGTAGAGAATGTGGTGGCTGACCATATCAGTAGGATCCTCCCATCCTCATACATTAACTCATCTCCCTATATTCCTATAAATGAAATATTTCCTGAAGAGCAACTATACTGAGTGCAAGATGCAATTCCTTGGTATGCTGAAATTGTAAATTATTTGGTAGCATCTTGCATTCCTATTGATTTCAACAAAAACCAGGCCGACTGTCTAAAAAATGAGTCTTGTTGGTACATTTGGGATGACCCATACCTCTGGAACACATGTAGTGATCAAGTCCTTAGGCGTTGTATTTCTGATAGAGAGTTTCAGTCTATTCTTAGGTTATTTCACACTCTTACTTGTGGGGGACACTTTGGTCCCCAATGGACTGCTCACAAAATCCTTGATTCTGGTCTCTTTTGGCCAACACTTTTTTGGAAAACCCATGATTTTTGTAAATCTTGTCCTCGTTGTCAAAGAATGGGTAATGTCTCTAAAATAAATGAAATGCCACCAAAACCATTTCTCTTTCATGATAT
Organism: Viscum album; assembly: GCA_963277665.1. NCBI lineage: Eukaryota > Viridiplantae > Streptophyta > Magnoliopsida > Santalales > Viscaceae > Viscum > Viscum album. The sequence continues at coordinate 1,934,611,021 of OY728128.1, forward strand.
TTTTGATGTTTGGGGTATTGAATTAATGGGGCCCTTTCTCAATTCCTTTGGAAACTTGTACATTCTTCTGTCAGTTGATTACGTGTCAAAATGGGTAGAGTCACTAGCCACAAGGACTGATTATTATAAGGTAGTTGTATAATTTTTGAGAACCCAAATCTTTTATAGGTTTGGCTTACCTAGGTTCATCATCAGTGACCAGAGTTATCATTTCTACAACCGAAAAATGAAATCACTTTTTCATTGGTATAGGGTCAGGCATCGAGTGTTTACTGCATATCACCCACAAACCAATGGTCAAGCTGGGGTGTCAAATAGAGAAGTAAAATAGATTCTGAAAAAAAAAAACGGTTCAACCCAATAGAAAAGATTGGAGTATTCGACTCGATGATTCATTATGGGCCTACCGTACTTATTTCAAAACTCCCATTGGAATGTCACCCTATCGGCTTGTGTTTAGAAAGAGTTGTCACTTCCCTATTGAGATTGAGCACCAAGCCTACTGAGCCATCAAACAATGAAATTCTAATCTTTTTGGTGCAGGTGCTCAAAGAAAGTTGCAGATTCATGAGCTAGAAGAAATGAGAAGAGATGCATATGAGAACTCCAGGATTTATAAGGAGCGTACCAAGGCTTCCCACGACCATCTCATATCGTCAGTTCTGCATTGGGAAGAAGGTCATCCTCTACAATGCAAAGCTGAAGTTTCATCCAGGTAAGCTTTGTTCTCGCTGGTTTGGACCATACACTATTACTAACGTCTCTCCATTTGGTGCTGTCCAGGTTCAAAATAAAGAAACCAAGCAAACCTTCACTGTTAATGGGAAGCGGCTAAAGCACTTCCATGAATCCATTCTGGAGTCCCTGATGGAGGAACGCTATGTTCAAGAAGCAATCTATGAATTAAACTCACCAGGTTTTATCCTTCCTTTCCACATTCTATTTTCTTATTGCAAGGACACTGCACACTTTAGGTGTGTGTGTGGGGGGGGGGGTATATTCCTGGGTTAGTTATGAATTTTTATCATATTTCTTATTTTTCTATTTTTTAGATTTCTGAATTGTATTATTACTTTCCCCCTTCCCTCCCCTCAATTTTTTGCTGAAATATTACTTTTTTTATTCCCACGTTATTATGGAAAATGATTCCCATTTAATCATGGAAGTTATTAAAAATGCATGTGGAATGTCTGTATTTCATGTTGTTCTAACATTCAAAAAAAAATTCTGATGAAATGTGCATTTTATCAAGAATTTAATATTGTGGTGTGGATTTATTTTGAAATATTGTTCTTTGTTGATGATATAAATGGTTTCATCATTTTGAAACCTTTGAGAAAAATGGTGCCCTTTTTTTGTGAATAGTTTAAGGGAAAATTGTGTTACTTAATCTCTCCACATATTTTTGCACCCAACCATGAAATGTGAAAATTTCTTACTTAATGGAAGGTAAATATAAGTTTGGTTCATTTTTATCTACTTCCCAAAAATCATTTTTCCATACGTTCGTTCCTTATCTGATCTATTTCATTACTATACCATATTGACCTATGCGTGTGTACTTGTTATCCGACTGTTGTATGCCCTCAAAAAAAAAATTAAAAAAATTAAAAAAAGGGTTGTATATTGGGTAGGTCAAAAACCACCCTTCCTCAACCTTCGATCTTGTTATAACTATTACAATTAGTGTCATGAGGAGATTAAATATGGGTTGGGAGAAGATTGTGAGATTTGTTCCAAGTGCAACTTTTGAAATATTAATAAATGGGGGGAGTGAAGAAATGTACAACATATGAGGATATCTAGGTCAGGAGATTATGGTTTTACTTCTGGGAATGATTAAGTGAGTGGGTCTTGAAATTTGGTTTCAAAGGATGTGGGGAAAGTTTGGTGGAAAGGATCTTATAAGTAGACAATTATTAAAATAAATTATATTTACTTGATAAAAAGTGGAAAGAATAGAATGAAATAGTTGTCACTCACACACATAGAGAATTAGTGAAATGATTAACTTTTGAATTATTTTCTTTGATTGATATCATGAATCTCTGGGAATTTCATTTGGATACAATTTTTGAGACGTCCTTTTCAATGATCATTGAGAATAACTCCTCGTTGTGATTTTTACTTTGATCACATTTTTATCAGGAATTAAATTTTCATTGAATTTTAAATATTTATGAAGTTGGAAATATCTACATGAATATTTTTTGGAATGATGACTTTTCCCAGGAGTGAAAATGTTTAGGTGTGGGGGTGCGATCGCACTACAATTCACTGTTTCATTTTCACTCTTACACCACTGTGCTAAACTAGTTTTGTATTGAAAATTATAAAAATAATAAAGAATTTAATTTCATGTTTGAATCATTTATTTTGTGTTGATAACTGTTAAAAAGAGAAATGATACTTGTTTTGATAATCTCATTGAATGTGGAGGTGATTTGGAGGGCCCATGATGACGTCCAATAAAAATGGGCCAAACTGCGCAGGATCCATGCACACTAGTGGAATAATCTGCACACTGCTACTGAACCATGAATCCAAATGGGATGAAATTTTGTGGGATGGTCCAAATTTATTGGGCTACATTTTTTCTGAAGAAACCCGAGACTAATTCATTCATCTGGTGTCCCAACCGACCTGATCTGTCCAACACACCGAATCAGCACGAAGTCAAACGTGGTTTGCTGTAATCTGTCCATATCTCGGGATCCAGTTGTCCAATTTGTATAAAAATTTAGGTGGAGACATCCAAGAGGTGGGAATAAAACTTTTTTATTTTTTACAAAGATAGATAAGGCAATATGGAGGTAGAAACCCATGTGACAAGTGGTTTTAATAAATATGTGTGCTCAAAACCACCCTCCCATTTTCCTATAAAATGGTACCTTGGGATCCCCATTTGTAAGTTCGACCAAGAGGAAAATATCTGGTATTTTGGAGACCCAAATGAGTCCTATCATCATAAAAGGAGTTCTAGAGGCCCCATCCTCATAGGGGGATCAAAGATGAAGGCGAAGTTCCACCCGAGCTTCCTCTTCCTCCAAATGTCAAGCTAAACGACGGATGATCATTTCGAGGGAGCTACACACACTTAGGAGGGAGTTCAAAGACTTCTTCTTATACTGGTTTTGTGTAATTTTTGTTATAAATATTTCACTTATTTCTTATCTTGACATGATTCTCCTATGATTTTATTTCTATTGTTAAAATTAAGTGAAACACTTTTTATCTCAACACCGATTGGGTTGAGATTTCAAGTGGGAATCTTGGGTTGTTCCGATTGGACAAGACAAGAGTCCTATTTATCTCAAACATACATAAGATTTAAGTGTGTTTTGGTATCCTTTATTATCCATTATTTACACCCAAACCTTGACAACATGATTTTTGTGTCAAGGAGTGGTTCTTTGAGCATCGTTTAAGAGGCCAGAGGGAAGTTGAGATTTTGACAACCCTCAACCAAATGATTACATTAAACCATGTGTATTTTTCAGAATGATGAACTAACCAAGATTTATAGTGAACTTGAAATGATATCCTTATCTCATAATTCTAAAATACAACTTTTATTTATCAACTATTAAACTCTTTAAATAAAGTCATTTTCTTTAAATTGTTTTAAAACCACCCCTCTTTTAGTACTTCTTATTAAAAATGAACACCCTAAACCCACCAATGCTCCTTGAAATATGACCTAGGGTATTCCATAGAATATAAACCAACTTTATAAATATAATCAATTTGATGTGTCATGACAGCGCGGTCATCACTACACCATCACCGATCATCGTTATCCACAATGGCAGTTTAGAGAGAGAAAGTGTCTAATGGACATCATACTTTACTAGAAGTATATTCTTGGTCTAAGGATCTTAAATATGATCTATTTTTATTGAAATCCATCCATTTGGTTGGTCAAATAGATGATATAATGTTTAATTTAAAAAAAATATCTCTAGATTTTCTCTTAATCTATAAATCCAATTTATGTGATTCCAACTTCATTAGATTTTTCTCTTCAAGGGATTCCTAGGGATGTATGGTTCATACCATGATTCAATTTTATGAATAATTTATTATAATTTTATCAAAAAAAAAATAAATAAATTCTATCCAATTTTTTTTAAAATTCATGCATTTGATTTTAAAAAATACCATGGTATTAGATTCATCTCAAAATTAAGAACATGTTCCTAAAGTTATTCAGTTTAATTTTAATAGTAAGGCCATAAAATTAAATATATTTTTTATTATCCAAACTTCTATTTATGTTTTTTTTAATTCATTTGATGAATTTGTGATATTTTTACGCTATTAGGACAATATTAAAATAGTGATTGACATATATTATGTTTTCTTCATGAATATAAGTTCTTGGACTTTAAAAATTAGAGATAAATTTTGATAAGTCAAAATTATCTCTAGGTTTAATCAAAATCCATTTATCATATTTTGACTAACCAAATTCTATTAACTCATAAATCAATCTCATACCAAGAACTCATTAATAAGTGATAGAACGTGAAGAGATATTTGACTTCACAAAATCATCAAAATGGGATAATTGGAATCAAAGGACCATGCCTTTACTCAATAGATTTCTTATTCTCCAGTGAGATCTCTATCTATAGTGGCGGCATCCATGTTGAGGGCTTTATTTAAACCATATTATCACTCTGAAATCCACTATAATAGGAATATATAAAGTATTTTAGGTGAAAATAATATTTTTATCAAATATTGGTTATTTTTAAGAACCTACCACCGACATCAAAAATTATAAACATCCACTGAAAATTACCATAATATCATTCCAAAGTAAACAACTCATTTTAGACCCAATGATAAAGTTTTTTTTCAAATATAAATTTCATTTACGAAAAAATTACCATCTTACCATTTTTAACTAAAAATTAACATTTCATTTTGACCCCCTACAGGGATCAAATAACCTACTCTAAAAACCAAATTTAATTAAAATGAGTACCAGAAATCCTATGAAACTAAAATGGGTGCCAAATTCTAAGTATAATAAAATTTAATCTTATATTAAAACCTATACTATAATAAAATCAATTTTTTAGTTTTTTATCTCTTAAAATTTTAAGGAAAAATGGAAAAATAAACCCTAAAGTTTGATTCGAATTCAAATTTCCACTATGAAATTATTCTTAAAATAGAGGGTTTACTTTTAGGGTTCATTTTTGAGGTTTAAGGATATGATTTATTTTTGATCCACATAAGTAGGCCAAATAAAGAGCTATCTTAAAGCCGATTTAAGTGAACTTAATGCTCAATCCTTTGATTATAAAACCATAACTCTATCAGAAACCCTATGATGTCAAAAATGATAATAAAAAGATGTATATTAGAGTTATAATTATTTGTACTTACTCTCATTCTCAATAATTATTATCATATTATGCGATCTTTATTGAGTTTCATCTATATCTCCTGAAATTAATTTTTAAATTCATATGATTTAAATATAAAAAATCATGAATTTTGGATTCATAAACTTTCCCTATTTTTTTTGGATATGGTCACTTTAGGAATTCATAGTTGTAATTTTAGGAATTTATTTTTATAAAATTGATGGATAAATCCATAACTTTGTATCTATTAATAAAAAAATCCCCCAAAATGGTTATTATAAATCCATTATTTCATAAAATGGAATATCTAATTCTTGTGGTGATTAAATGAGTAATGAATGAAGGATCGTGTTTTAAAGAATTCTAAGCAATTTTTTCTCTTTGATACCTTTGTTTCAATGCATATTTAGAGGTTGTGTTAGAAGATAATGTTACATCTATATATATATATATATCATTGAAAAGAATTTATCCCTAAAGTAGAATGACCAAAATCTTTTTCATTAAGAATTTATGGTTATTAGTGGTTAATGGGATGTTTCTTATAATGTTACACTATTATAATGTTAGGAGAGCACAACGTGCTATTGATTTACTTGTAATGATCTATATATGTTCCTTTCATTAGAATTTATTAAAAGACTAGACTTCGTTGAAAATGGATCCATAGGATTTTAGAATTTTGAGATTTGGATTGAAAAAAGGGTATTTTTTTCTTGTTTGGGGTGATGAAGGGGTGGTTTTAGAGGTTTAAGAGTGGGCAGGAAAGACTCAGGAGGAATTATTGGGATTGAAAAAATTAAAAACTCATAAATTAGGGGTAGCATTCACCACCACATTGTGGTATTCCACTAAAATATTAATTTTTTTTGTAATGGAATTGAATCCACTTTCAGTTCACCAAGAGTCTAGTGACTATAAGACTTTCTATGGAGGGATGTCAGTAATATAGTGGCCCTTTTCCAATTTCATTTTTTTAAATTTAATTACCATTTGTTTTAAAAATACCATTATCATCGCCACTCTCATTTCACTTGGACGAAACCCAGAGAGATGAGACTACCTCCCTTCATCTACTATTCTTCTTCTTTTAAATTTCACTATATCTTTTCCAACAATTATATGTTAGAGACATTTTCCTTCTAGAAGTAATTATTACCTCAAACACCCCTATTTTTCAATTTATTTTACTATTCCTAATTGTTCTATCTCAAATCCATATTTTTGGGGTTTTCACCTATTTCTATGATTTTAAATGATCAAGAGCAGATTAAATTTTGATAATGGATGAGATTGATCTTGATAATATAGGGTGGGTGGCCCCTTGTATTTTACCTTAGGTTATATACATTTTCATGTATGGTATGATGGTGATCTTGGTTAATTGGGTGTGTGTGATTTGTATTTGGGTCGACGGGGCTTGGGATGTACATGTGAGATTGAGTAAGGCCTATTAGGATTGTAAAGGACATACCACATGTGATACACCATGTTTTCAGTGTTTCCCATTAGTTATTTCAAATTAAGGGGGATGTTTATTAATAGTTTTAGAACCCATGGAGGTTGTTGATGAGATCCAACAATTTCAAAATTCTATTATATTTTTCATTGATAATTAACCCCACAATTGATTTAAAACATGAGAAATCATCAATTTTTTTAGACTTTAGTGAGTCAGGGATTATTTTCTAATTGGATTCAATCATGATTTTTTAATTGGATAATTAAATTTGAAATTAATAAGAAATATATATATTTATTTTGTGAATTATACTGATAAGAGGTTCTTAATTCTAAATTTCCATTATTTTTATCAATTTTAAATTATATGGAAAAATATTACATTAATTATTTTATTTTTCATAAGTGATAGGTCAGAGGTTAAAAAAGAAAAAGGGGATAATATTTTATAAGACTTCATTGGTCTATGTTAGACTTTGGATGATTGGAATAAGACTTACGAGTCAGTGTGTATGGATTTTCTCTAGAATTTCTTATGTATTTTACTGAAAATATGTATGACTTGCTATGCTTATGACTTAAAACCACTAGCACCAGAAGTCTTCAGATCTATCCAATAAGACTCTTGCAACCACATATACTAATTTTATGAAAATTTCCTATGACTTCACGAAGTACATATAAGACTTCATCCTCACATATGACTTCATCTTGAACTGCCTAACAAATCATAATTTCCTATATAGTTTGTAAGACTTGTTTTATGTGTAATACTTGTGTTTAAAACTTTATGGTAGCATATAAATATATTCCCCCATGTTATACATCCTAAAAAACTTGTTATACTTTAAATTTATACAAAATTAGATACCTGTTGTGTGTATGAATTTAGGACTTTGCTAATTTTTGAACCCTGAGAAGTAAAATATAAAATTTATAAAATTAGTAGAGCATAAACTAAAACCAATTTTCATTTACCTAGTCAACCAAAATCGCGGAAGAATGATCCTGAGCATCCACATAGCCATCATCCATCAAGTTGAAGAAGGATAAGATTATAGGATGGATCTTTGAGGATGAGAATGTTTTAGAGGATATTTTTGGAGGAATTCAGACCCTTAGCCTGTATATGTGGTATCCAATGAAGAAATAAGAGTTGATAAATAAGTTGTTTGAGGATTATGACATTATTGGAATAAATGAAATAGTAAGGAGAAAAAGTCTATGCTGCTCACATGGGATATGAAGCTACTAAAACATGCATAAAGGCCTCGATCACTCAACCTATGATAATTATATAATGAGGATGATTGATCACCAAGAAAAGGGGATATTATGGGATAAAACTATAATGATTCAAGCTAGGATATACTACTAGATAATTTTATTTTATTTTCTTTTATTGTAATTTCTCTCTAGTAATGAATCACTAGACCCTTGTTAGTAAATCCAAAGAGAATCTCCCCATTACTCTATTAATGAATTTAGTTCTTTATTGTCAATTATCTTACAATAAATTTCTTTAGAATTTTTTAAACACATAGTCAATAGAAGGTTTCCATTATCCTCTGTATATAAAATATTCTTCTATTCTTATCAGTTTTCACACAAGACACTTGAACTTTCTCATTATCCCATGTGGTGGAGGGTCATTGGTTGGTTTAGGAGTGATCAAAAGTATTTAAATCACTAGGAAAGGATACAATTACTAATGTATTGATTATTTAATTTAATTTTTAACACAAAAATAATACCAAGTGAGGGTGTTCATTTGATGTTTTAGATAATTATAGAGATTGAGAAAGATATTTAATTTGAATTATAATTTAACAGCTGGGTGAGGGGATCATCTGAGGTTATACCACTAATTTTAAAACTGAATTCAAACTCCAAATTAACTATTTTCTCAAACCTTATTGATTATTTTTTTAAATACACATCAAGCACACTCAACATAAGGAAAACATACTAAAAACTTAATCCTCTCTAGAGACAACCCAAGTCCCACTATTCACTACATTTAACTCGGGTCCCAAAATTTGTTTTCTATGAGGACCATGACAACCACTACATCAATTTGAAACCATTATAGTGGAGTAGGGATAATGTTGTGTTTTTCTTTTCTTTTCTATATTTTTGACATAATAGATCAAGCACTAATCCCCTCTTTAGTTTTGATCCAAAGGTTGAGAGGACCTTGATGGATAGAGTTTAAAATTTTAGAATCATAATACCAATGAAAAAATTTACACCCTCATATTATTATTCTACTTGAGTTATCTTATGAAGTGTAAACATGGATGATAATTTGGATCAAGTGAATATAATTTTTAGAGAATTATATGCACTTAATTTCAATAATAATAACCGAATTCAATAACCAAATAACCAATATGACTTTAAACTAAAAACTGGAATGACTCAACTACTATCCAATTTTCATGGATTGGAAGGAGAGGATCCTAACTGAAATTTGAGAGAGTGTGGGAATGTATATAGTAACTTTAATCCTAAAGGAGTTCCAGAATATCAGATCAGCTGGAATGTTTTTCCATTCTCTCTTGAGGGATAAACTATAGAGTGGATGTACAATTTATATCCCAGAGAAGTAACTACCTAGGAGGAACTCTTAATGTAATTCCTCCTGAAGTTCTTCCCCACTTCAATAAGTACCCAACTAAGAAATAATATTTATGGGATCAAGAAAAAAAATGGAGAAATCATATATTAATTTTTGGATTGATTCAAGAGTCTCACAACATCATTTCCTCATCAAATCTCTGAAGACCACTATTTCTTGGTTTTTTATCAAAAACTACAAGATAAGAATAGAAACCTATTATATGCTTCTTATAGAGGATCACTTATAGAAAATTACCATCTAAAGTTAGAGAATTGATAAAGAGGATCTCACAAAACTCAAAAATTCAGCATAAGGTCCAATACTAGAGGATTACATAAGGTAACAAGTTCTAAATCTCCATTAATTGAAACTAAAATTGAATAACCAACATCTCTTGTGAGATAATTAGTATTTAAAAATTTTTAGGAGGCATAACCATCTATACCACCTAGAGTATTCTAGCTTTTCTACTCTTTGGAGAATTTTAAAGATGGTTGTCTACAAGTAAAAGAGGACATGAGATGTGATGTTATGTAATAGAGACAATGACAATAATAACCAACCAACAATCAATGGTTATCAAACATTCAATATAGATCTAGAAACTAGTATCCAATAAGGAAATCATTCCAACATGCTTGCTAATAGTCTTACTAGCCACCACTATTCCATAAAACAAATCCTAACCCTATAAAAGCTACCAATAAGGAAAAAACCAATAAAAATAAATTAAAGATATATTGAGAATACTTATAGAGTCCTATGTTAACCAAAAATCCACTCTCCTGACTCATTTATTAGATATGAAAGAGGTAAAAGGCCAATTTTGAAAAAATATTTTCCAGTTTGAATAACTTAGTAAATCAAGGCTTATGTTATCAACCTACCAAGTCAATTCCTGATCAAAAGGGAAATATAATATATATTTCCTTAAGAAGTGGAATGCAAAAGAAAATTAGTGAAAACCACCAATGGAAGTTCAATCTAGAAGTGGGCATCCCAAAAAAGAACCTAATAGGAAACAATAGGTAGAGGTTATTGTGGAAATTCAACCAGTAAAAAAAGGTAAGGGAAAATCCAAGATGGAAGATGTATCTAAACCTCAACCTCACTTCCCCTCAAGAATTATCCCACCCAAAAATACCAGTGAATAATCCCCACAATAAGTAATTCTGAAAAAAATTCAATAAAGTAGAAGTCAATATCCCTTTGTTAAATGTCATCCATGAAATCCCCAAGCATGAAAAGTTTTCCAAGGATATGTGTGCTAAGAAAATAAAATTTAAAGGAGATGAAAAGGTAAACCTATAAAGAAATGTTTCTACTCTAATATCCTCATAACTATTTAGGAAATATTAATACCTAGGTACTTTTACTATTCCATACACCATAAGAGAACTTACTTTCACTAATTCACTATGTGATTTGAGAGATTCAATTAATGATATGTATTACTTCATATACTTTTCCTTATAGATAGGAGAATACAATCCAAACATATTTTTTGTACAATGATCCAACTAAACCACTTTATAACCTATAGGATTCTTGGAAGATGCACTGGTAAGAGTGAAAGGACTATTGTTTCTAGACATTTTTTAAATCTTAAAAATGAAGGAAGAAGGAGGTACAATCCATTCCCCAATCATCTTAGGTAATAATTTTTTAAAAATTTCTAAAAATATAATTAATAGTAATGAAAGAACACTTTAAATATATTTTTGAGAATAAAATATAAATTTTAGTATTTTAGATTTAGTGAAATATTATCATGAAGAACAACCTATTTTTACACTATCTCATTATGAAATTCCTTATTATTCTGAGGAATGAATTGAAATGTTGGATGTGTTATTAAAATTAAGAAAATCCTTCAAATCACATAATATTTGTGAATATTTGTTTGAAAAGAAATTAAATATAGAATTAGATATGTGTCCTGAATAGTTTGAACAACTGGATGGAGAATATTTTAATGATTTACTTAAATATTTTACTGAAACTTATAATTTTCATATGTAGTTTAAAATCATGAGAACCACTGAGTTGAAAACATAATTAGAACACCCACTTGAATCAGAACTTAAACTACTACCATCAAATATAAAATGTGTTTTTTGAAAGAAAATGAAAAACTACATGTGATGATATCAAGAAAATTATTACCTAATCAAGAAAACAAATTGCTGAAAATTCTAAAATAAAATACTAGGGTCATAGTCTAGTAATTAATATATATCCCTAAGATTATTACCACTATTTTTGTGCATTGTATTCTACTGGAAAAAATAATAAAAATCCATAAGACAACCCCAAAGAAGGATCAACCTCACCCTAATGGAAATTAATAAATAAATAAATAAATTGAATGATTATTAGGATCTAGAATCATATACCCCATCTTAGACTCACAATGGATGAGTCCCATTAATATTATTCCCAAAAAGACTGGATTCACCATTTTTCAATATGAAAATTATTTGTTAGCTCCCATTAGGATTCAAAACATCTAGATGATCTAAAATGATTATAGGAAATTGAACTATGTAACTCAAAAAGTCCACTTAATTATCCCTTTAATAGATCAAATGTTATAAATACTAGTAGTGAAGATAAATTATTATTTCCTCGATTATTTTTTGGTTATTTTTAGGAACCCATTTCACCAAAAGTCCATGAAAAACTTTATTCACCAGCCCCATTGGCATGATTGCATACCAAAGGATGGATTTTGGGCTATTCAATTACCCATGTACCTTTCAATAGTAATCATATTTTTAAATATAATTGAAATCTTCTTAGATTTTTTAGGAATTTAATATTTATATATCATTATTTGAGATCTTTCTTGAAAATTTAGAATTTTTTTTAATAAAATTAATCGAAATAAACTTGATTTTAAACTTTAAAAAATGTAATTTCATTGTGGAAAACAAGTAATGTTTTGGGACACATCATTTCAAATGAATAGAAGTAAAAATTTCCATGGTTAAAATCATTTATGTACTATCTTACCCCACTTCTATGAAATATATTATATCATTTCTAGTAAATGTTATATTTTATTAAAGTTTTATTAGAAAATTTATAAAAATTTCCTTCCCATTGACCAACTCACTCAAGAAGTACACTTAATTTTTGTTTGATGAATCATACAGAAAAACATTTTATAAAATAAAAGAAATTTTGACCACAAATCCTATTGTTAGTCCATCATGTTGGGAATGACACTTTGAATTACTATGTGATGCATCCAAATAAGAAATGGGGAAAATTATCTCCCAAATATTAAAGGGCTTTCACATGTCATAACATATGCTTCAGAAACTCAAAAAATAACCCAAATTAATTACACAACAACAAGGAAGATGTTTTTGTATATTATAGTTAATTTAGATAAATTTAATTAATATTTGTTAGGATTATAGGTGACCATTTATTCTGATCATGTAGTACTTAGATATTTGATTAAAAAAATTTATGAAAATCTAAGATTGGTGAGATGAGTTCCACTATTATAAAAATTAAACTTGGAGATCAATGAAAAATATGGTTGTGAGAATTTATTTATAGACCACATGAACAGATTTCTTCACACTATTGACGTAGAAATACCCACATACTCAACCCTGAATGACTCTCTCCCTGGCGAGAAGCTGTATGAACTCACAAAAGTTCCTTGGTATGCTGACATGGTGAATTATTTATTCATATCAATGGTATACTCCCTATTTTCTAATCATAAAAACCTCATTATAAAACATGAAACAAAATATTATGTTTTTAGGATCCTTATTTTCAGAAAATTTGTAGCGATCAAGTGATTAAGAGGTGCATACTTGGGAAAAAGTTAAATTATATGCTTACATTTTTCCATACTCTTACATGAGGAGGCCACTATAAACCTCATAACACTGGTATAAAAATGTTTGAAGATAGTTTTTTTGGATTATAATCTTTAAAAATTCGCATAATTTTTTAAATCATATAAACACTTTCAATTCACTAGAGGAATTTATAAATGATAGGAAATTCTACAATATATTGATTTTATGTGAAGTATTTGATGTATGGGGATTATATTTTATGGGTATATTTCTTATTTATCTTGGATTTTCCTATATTTTATTAGTAGTAAATTATGTTTCCAAGTGGACTGAATCCTAAAAACTATAATTAATGATTCCAAAGTTGTTATTAAATTTCTAAGATCACATATTTTTTAATGTTTGGAATACTTCATACAATAATCAGTGATCAGGGAACACATTTTTGTTACAATAGTATGAAACCCTCATTAAAAAATTTGGATTACACCATAATACCTATACTTCATACCACCCCTAAATTAATGAGAAATCCTGGGCATCTAATAGAGGGATAAAAAAATTATGAAAATGATAGTGAAACCTTACCGAAAAGACTAGAGAAATAAGCTTGAGGATACACCGTGTGCCTACATAATTTCCTATAATACCCTTTATGCATGTCCCTTTACTGAATGGTTTATGCTAAATGTTGTCACTTACCTATTGAGATGAAACTCAAAGCCCACTGTTTTATGAATAAGGTAAACCAGGAATTCAGTAAGGGTAGAGAACAAAGAATACTCCAAATGATAGAGCTAGAGGAGAGGATAAAGGAAACTTATGAGAATTACCTGCTATACAAAGAGAAATAAAAATCTATCCATAATAGATTAATTTAGAAAAGAGGCTTTCAAATTGGAGATAAAGTACTATTTTGCTCCTCTAGGATAAAACTCATGCATGGTAATCTTCATTCCAAATGGATTGGGCCACTTATAGTGGGTAATAAATTTACATTTGTTCAAGTTTATAACATAATGAAAAAATTATTGCAACCATTTATAGTGAATAAATAACAGCTAAAGAATATTAATGAAGAATTTTTAAAGAAACCCATAGAGGAATCCAAACTCCTCCCTACTAAACATTAATAAATACTACAAAGTTGTCTCTTTCCTACACACTAGTATAGACACCCACACTTTTATCCTAACATTACTCAACATTTAAATACTGACATTAATTAAAAGTAGTTTCCAAGATGAGTGTGGGGGAGAAGAAAAAATATCATAGTATGTAAATATATTTGACCATTTTCTTGGTTTCTATGTTTTTATAATCTAGAATAAAATAAAAAGAGATAAAATGACGACACGTATGTTTTTAGAATCAGTTTTGAATTTCCACAAGATATTTTTTCTGTTTTTTATTTTTGGAGTGTTTTAAGGTTAGAAAAATTGAATGTTAAAACTGAACCTACCTAGTAAAAAAATACTAGTCCAATTTTAATGGGTTAAATGATTCTAAAATTTTCAAATTCAAATGATTTACAAGTTATTTTTCCACTATTTTCATGAAATTGAATTTATATTAGTAAGCTATAAATGGTTTCCTTAGCCCTTAAATGACTGTCCAAATTTTTAAATCCCTTACCTAAGAGACATTCTAAACCTTTACGAATATATTCTTTGTAATAATAAATTTTTTGAGTGTCTTGGGTCATTTAGAGAAACTATAACATGCCTTCATTCTATTTGAAACCATAATATTCAAGTGTGCTAAATTTATGATAGAGGCTAATGTTTAATTGAAAATCCATTTTTATAATTAACCTTTATTTTGGGATACATTGAAATTTTAACTCACTTAAGATTTTGAAACCACAAACTACCCATTAATAAATCCATATTACAAACTATAATAATCCTTTCCCATCTATCACTTGTATATATTCATTTTTATATTTTCAACAAGGGTGGGGGAGAGGGTGTTTCTATATGAATTATAGGAAGAAAATTCACTATTATGGGTTGGGTAAAAAAGACATTTGTTATAGGAAATTAGGTTCAAAAGACATAAATTCATTATTGTAACACATGTCACCCTATTTATCTCCAAAAAAGTATATAATAAACAAAAAAATGAAGAATTTTATAGAAAAAGTTGAAAAATAAAATGGAGAAAAGAGGAAGTTTCATTCATTGTTTCCACAGTCTTGGATATGAACTACACAAGGAACAAAGGTGAACGTTAGTTGGGAGTGATAATATTACGAGGGATTTAGTGATCTTTATTCAATATTTAAACTTGCTAATATTGGCATAATTTTTACTTAAGAGATCAAAATTTTTTTTTCTACCTTATAATTTTAATTATAAAATCCTACCAACCCTTGGAATTCCTCTTGAGTAGCACCCTAGTTTCTACTAGTAGAAAACATTGAGCCTTGTAAAGTATATGGTAGATCACATAAACTATGGTAATGATAAAAAATCTATATTCAAATGTAACTAGAGTGAAGATGGGAAATTCCTAAGTGAATTAAGTCATATAGTGACTTGGGTAGAATTTAAAGGATGAAAACCAGATTGAAATGAATTGTAAGAGAGCTAAACTCATAAAGAAGATGTGATATCTTCAACGACAGATGAATATTTGTTTTTTTTCTCCTTTTTTATTCGTGTTTGTAATTATACGAGACAATGTTTTTTATTTTTTTGTATTATTTGTGTTTACTAAAAGTGAAATAATTTGATTGTGGTGGAATGATGAGTGCTAATAATTTCAAAATTTTATGATATTTTTCACTGATAATTAACCCCACAATTGATTTAAAACTTGAGAAATTATCTCAATTTTTAGACTTTAGTGATTCAGGGTTTATTTTATAAATATATTAAATCATTATTTTTTTCTTAGTTAATTCAAATTGCGATTAATCAGAAATTCAAACATTTATTTTGTGAATTATATTGTTAACAACTTCTTAATTTTGAATTTACATTATTCTTATCAATTTTGAATTATCTGGAAAAATTATTCAATAATTATGTTGTTTTTCATAAGTGGTAGGTTATAGGTCAAAAATGAAAAAGGGAGGAATATTTTTTAAGACTTCCCTAGGATGTGTCAGACTTTGTATGGTCAAATATAAGACTTATGTGTCACCACATCAAAATTTCCTCCAAAATTTCATATGGTTTTTCCTTGAAATGCATAAGACTTTATAAACATATTACTTCAAACCACAAACACTGGAATACTTTAGATCCATATCTTAAGGAAAATGTGACCACATGTATGACTTTGATGAGGATTTAATATGACTTCACTGAGGTTTCATATGACGTTTTCCTCATGTATGAATTCATCCAAAGTGGCCTGACGTATCATAATTTTATATAGAGTTTGTAATATTTTTTGGACATGTAAAAATTTTCCCATAGGAATTCAAGGTGGAATTTGTATTTAGTTCTCCACATTATACTTACTAATAACCTCATAAGAATTCAAAGTCATATGGAATGAGCTAACTACTACATGCATGAATTCGGGAATTTGATAATTTTTGAACCTTGGGAAGTAAACTATGGAGTTTCAAAAATAATTAGTGTACAATCTAAAATCAATTTTTATTTCCCTGTTTTTCCTAAATTGAGGAAGTACAACTAGAAAACTATCTTTCTACCACAATCCATAATTGTGGAAGTAGGTACCAAAATCATGGTCATACACTAAAAACACATTTTTTTCCACTGTGGTCATCAAGTCTATTGGAATAGGGACCAAAATAAGGCCATGGTTTTCAATCATGCCTTTAGGATACCTACCTATGGGAAGAGTTTTAAAACCATGATGGTAGGTCAAAATCTATGGCCATAGTTTCAAATCATGGCCATATCTTTCAAAAAATAAAAATCCCTAGAGTTTTTTAATCCTAGGACCTATGCCTAATTTCATATAACACCTTACCACTAACCTGATACTATAAATATTTATATAGGAATATATATATGTGTGTATATATATAAATAATACCATTAAATATTATTATTAAATATTAAAAAAGTGAAAAAAGGCATCATGGACTAGGAACTATAGTGTAAAAATCCGGCCCACTGAGGTACACCTGGACGGTGGAAGGTCGGGCCGCCAAAAACCCAATCCCACCTCTAATAGGTTAGGGGATGGTGAAAAGTGTCGAGAATACATAAATAAAATGGTAGGAATTTACCTAATGTACATATACACACACACCCAATCATATCCATGAAATAGTAAAGAGGAATACAAAGTAAATGCTGTAACATCTAGTGATAAACCATGCATGAAATAAACTCTACGGAACACATCATAGTACAATGGAATATAACCAAAGTGTAAAGGGAACAAATACACTCCCAACTAGAAATGGAGTCCCAACCTAACAACAATTGTAAATAATGAGAGTTGAGATATCCCTGCTTCTGATATCTAAGCCCATGCATGGTCAATTCATCCATGTATCATTATGCCCCGCCATAATCACTGCCAATCTATCTGTCTTATATATAAGACATGAAAGACGTGGGAATATCCCATGCAGGGGTGAGTATATACATACCCAATATGACATCCCAAAACTGAAAGGGAGAAATAGAGAGATACAACAATAGTCATCTCAAACCAAAGTAAGAGGGAAATGAAACCCAATAGATATACAGATATATGATCATAAAGAAACCCAAACAAGAGAGAAAGGGTATCTCCATCTCACATTCTATCCAAAGTCAATGAGTAAGCATACAACTTCAAAATTCCAACACTGATGCCCAACGCCAAACACAACCTCACCATAATATGAGTGGAGGGGCTCACACCTTGCAACTACACTCCACAGTCGATGGATCACACATCTCATGTGGAGGACCTTCACCCCATTAGAGAAAAAATATGAGATAGTAATGATCCATAGGTAGAGAACTCACACCCTATAGTAAGGGGAGTACTGACCCTACCTATATAAAGAAATGGGGAATTCATGCCTTAGTGTGATAGGGGAGTATTGACCTTGACATTCCTCTGATAGAATGGGGAATCTGTGACCTAGTGTGATAGGGGAGTACTAACCCCAGTGTCTCACTAATAGAGTAGAAAACTTGTTCCCTGATGTGATAGGGGAGTACTAACCCTAACATCTATCTGATGATCTCTTCTGATCACTACCATCACCAAACATCTCCTAAATAAGAATCATGCTCATAACATCTCGCATTGTATCTCAAAAGTCACTATGAATGAAACCATAACATTCTATATGGAAACACTTATGATTGAATACTCGCAGGATAAAATCTAATTCAAAATGAAAGAGATATGATATGTAAAAGATTCATATAATAGTACAAAACATGTATGGGGGTCAATATGGTGTGTGGAATTTCTCCTATACCTGGATGTGTTCTCCCTCAAGAAGCTATGTCTTGGTACATGGTGTGTCCTCTTGGATACACGACATGTATGAACACTCGGGTTCCTAGCTGTGCATCTCAACCCATGTCATGTGTTCTTGACTGTACCCATGTAATCTAATACATGACATGTATTTCCACATGGGGCCCTGGGTGTGTGCCAACTAGCACATGACTTGGACACCCAAGGAGGATCACATGGTGTGTGGTACCAACCACATGGTGTGTGATCATTAATTTAATCTGAAACCCTTTCTGTTATGGAATATAAAGAACATGATGTGTGTTCTTCTACACTATGTAGTAACATTTTTTTTGAATAAATTCTATATTCTTCACACATTCACTAGATCTATCCTATTCTCTATGAATAACGCCTAAAGAACACCTAAAATTAGAGGTAACCACCTATGACCATCATTTTCCCCCTCAGGTGGTTGGAAATTAGAACCCAGTGATCCATACAAAACCCGCAATGCCGCTCGTGTGCCACCAGCTCAATCCCATTACCCCTCCGGATCCTGAATCCATAGATTATCACCCAAATATCATGTTTTTACTTTATCCATCCAAAAATATTCTATACATGTGTCATTTTTTCTACCATAATGAATCTGGGGGTTCAATCACGCTCAAACCGTACCTAACAATGTCAAACCATGACTTTATAGGCTAATAGTGAAGAACATGAATAATAGATAGGGGAGAACACAAGAAAAATGGTGAAATCATCATTGGATAATAATTCTTGGATAAATATCGTAGATCAGGTATATATGAGGTGATAACATGGTATAAAAATATTTAAATTGAATAAAATAATTTAATTCTCCAATGGGATCATGCGAAGGGCGTGCAATCACCAAAAAGAAATAAATAAGATCAAATACACACTTTAAAAATTTCATAAAGAAGGAGTAAACCAAAATTTTTGAGACCTACATCGATTTGGATAAATTATTTGTGAAGAACACATTCTCTAGTAAAGGAGAAGACTCGCTGCATCCGCTGCCTCTCGATCCATCATGATCTGTTCATCGTTCATTGTCTGATTCTGATTCTCCAATGATGAAATCTCTAAACCTCCTCTTAGATATCACAAGGGTTATGCAGTTAAACCTTGGAAAATTTTCATAAGAGGGTATTTATAGAGGATTTTAATTAGTTTATTTAATAAAACAAATTATTTATTTATTTTAATTAAACACACCTGCCAACGACTGCCTAAACTGGACGTCTGGCACCAACCATCCTTAGGTTACACCTAGGGTAAACCCCATGTTTTGGACTCAACCATGGTCTTGGATTTCTGATCCGAGTCTAATTTTAGAATTTATTCCAATAATCCTAGAAAATTACATGCATGTGATATTAATATTTTTTTATAATATCAATTCCAAGATCACTGGGCCTTGGAATATCACATCGTTTCAATGCCTAGATTTGAAAATATTCCTTAAAATATTTCAAAGTATTATAAGAAAAAAACTAGGTCACTAAACTATTACCCCTTTAAGGATTTTCATCCTAAAAATCATAAAATAAATTAAAGGTGGGGATATCGTTTCCCGTATCTGGATCCCCCTCTCCCAGAAGATATCTTGCATGCTCTCATGATATAAAAACATATGAACTAAGGGAATGGTCTTTCCTCACAGTGTCCTATCCTACCTATCCTCAATCACCACTGGGTACTCCATGAAGGTAGATCTATCCTCAATGTATAGGTCTCCCCAGTCAATGATGTGTGTAGGATCATGCATGTATCTCATCATATGTGACACATGGAAGATGTCATGCACTCGTTCCAACTATGGGGGTAAGGATAGGTGGTAAGAAACCTCACCAACCCTCTGTAGGATCTTGAACTGACTAATGAACCTTGGGGATATATTCATCCCAGGCCAAATCTCCCCAATCCTTATCATGGAGAGACTCTCTGGAAAACATGGTCTCCTTATTCGAACTCCAAGGGCCTACAATATTGATTTTCATAAGATTTATCTCAACTCTGGGATGTCCTCATATGATCATGGATCACCCAAACTTTCTCTAGCATTGCCTTCACCATCTATGGCTTAACTAGAGATGTCTAACAAATCTTAGTCCAACACAAGGGTGACCTACAAGTTATCCCATACTAGGCCTCAAAAGGTTCCATGCTGATCATAGAGTGATAATTGTTATTATAAGAAAAATATAAAAACAAAAAAGTGATCCTCCTAGATCTAGTCAAAGTCCAAAACAAAATCTAACAACATATCCTCCAACACTTTAATAGTGCACTCAATCTACCCATCCTTCTAGGGGTAAAACACTGTAATCATTCACAACTAGGTCCTGAATGCATCCTATATGCCTCTCCACAACCATGACTTAGACCATGCATCTCATTTTGAGACAATTGTCAAGGGTACCCCATAGATCTAGATGATCTCCTGCATATACAACTATCCTAGACTCTCCACCAAACACTACTCTCTAATGGAAAAGAAGTGTGACAAATTTGTAAGTCAATAAAATATCACCTAGATGGCATCATAGACTCTTGATATTTGCAAAATACCTATCATAAATTCCATATATATTTTATCCTATTTCCACTTTGGGATCTCAAGAGGCTATTTCAAACATTCTAGAACTTGGTGATCATCCTTCACCTGTTGACATGTGAGGCACTAAGAGACGAACTGAGAAACACTCTTCCTTATTCTAGCCCACCAAAACTACCACTAAAGGTCTCTGTATATTTTTACTACACCAGGATGTAAAACTAAATGATAAGTGTGAAACTCTATCATCACCTCCACTCACATCATGACTAGAACCACCATCCATCCCTAAAAAAGGATTACATATTCCCATCCTTCAGAAAATCCATCCAACAAATCTCTTAATGATGTCTTGTCATAGAGAACCTCATAGTTGATGTCTCACAACTAATCCTCCCTCAAATATTAGAGAAGAAGAAGAGTCAACACTATCAACTAAAGATAAGATGCATCCATCTCCTCTACTAGGGTCAACTTCAAAGATTACAACTGCATAGATTACACCTCCACCAAATGAGAATGATAATTTTTCTAAGGAAATATGCCACCATGTTTCCCTTCCCAAGAGTATAGACAATATCAAAGTTATATTCCTGTAGGAATTCCAACCAGAACCTCTGTATCATGTTTAGATCTCCCTATATGAATATTTACCTAAGACTTTGATGGTCTAAGTAAATAACAAAGCACTCTACTAAAAGATAGTTCCTCCACATATTTAGAGTAAATAATATCACTTCCAACTCCAGGTCATGATTCGTGTAGTTCTACTCATGGGGTCTAAACTATCTCAACCGATATGGGATCACTTCCCACGTCTTCATCTAAAAAAAACCGATCCTAGATTTATAGGAACCACAATACACTAAATACTCTATAACCTAATTTGATAGTGTCAAAATAGAAGCACTAGTCATCCTAACCCTCAACTCCTCAAAGTATCTATGACACTACTCAGTCCAGGTAAACAACTTCCCTTTCCACATTAGAGTAGTAAAACAAAATGCAATCCTAGAGAAGTCTTCCATGATCCTCCTATAGTACCTCGCTAATCCAAGAAAACACCACACCTATGATATTATCTTGGGTGGATCCCAAGAAAGCATTGCATCAACCTCCGATGGGTCTACAGTTAATCCATGATAAAAAATGACATGCCCAAAAAAGTGAACCCCATAGATCTATAATTGGAACTTTGAGATCTTACCATAAAGATGGTGCTCGCAAAGGAAGTATAGGACTATCCCCAAGTGCTCTATATTATCCTCCTCTAACAAAGAGTATATGAGCATATCATCAATGAAGGAAACCACAAATTGGTACAAGTATGACCGGAAGAAATAGTTCATCAAAGGCATAAAAAAGTGTGGGAATTTTTCACACCAAAAGG
This sequence comes from Viscum album, assembly GCA_963277665.1. NCBI lineage: Eukaryota > Viridiplantae > Streptophyta > Magnoliopsida > Santalales > Viscaceae > Viscum > Viscum album. Next base: position 1,934,633,687 of record OY728128.1, read on the forward strand.
CACCACTAGGAACTCATAGTTTCTATAGCAATATCAAAATTCCATATTCAAAATATCAACCACATGAACCCTCAACTAGTGGTATCCATACATGAGATCGATATTTAAGAACCAAATCATGCCTCACAACCGATTAAATAGGTCTTAAATCCATGAAATGAGGTAATTATTATTTATCATGTCCTAATTTAGGTGACGATAATATATAAAAATCCACAATATCCCATCCACCTTTTCACAAAAAAACTGGAGTTTCCTAGGGGGAAACACTGGACCTAATAAAACCCGTCTCTAAAAGGTCTTTCAACTACACCCTCAGATCCCATATCTCGGTAGGGTCCATCTGATATACTACATAATATATGGGCATGGTCCCAGGGTAAAAGTCAATATATAATTCCATCTACCACCTTGGAGGTAGTCCTGAAACATCCTTGGGGAATAAATCCATAAATCCATCCACTATTGAAAGAATCCAAATACCTGAATAGGCCACTGCTCTAAGGTATAAACTCACTAACTGATGGGTGATGGGTTGCATCACATGTAAGTACAACTTAGTCTGCTATGATATTTATCTCACCCACAAAGGAGAATATAATCCCATTCGTCTAAAGAAAAATGACCCATCTACGAGTAAAATCAATTCGGGATCGAATCGTGGACAACTAATACATATGAAATATGATGTAATAAGGTTTTATTGTGATGACCAAGAGGTACCATGTGGAACTCTATCCACCAAGTGATAACTTTCACTACCGACAAACGAGTGATGTCAAATAATATCTCCCTATAGAAACCTCTATCCATAACTATTGGGATAAGGTCTCAACTGAAACCTCCATCTATCACACTAGAAATAAGAAGATGAAGGAATGATCCACACTTGTGTCTACTAGTACTGAGACATGATTAGAATAAACACACATTATACCTCAGATCATTTAATATATAGCATGGTCATAGATCTCTATGGTTTGAAACTACCCATGACCTGACCACCAACTCCCAAATCCTGACATGGGCCACCTAGTGGTGGTGATGGTGGTAGGATCTCATAAAATCGTCTTGTACCAACTGATCATCCCTCTAGAGTCACCCCTACTCCTCTTCCAGCACCACCTCCCTGAGGGCCACCGTAGCCACATCTGGGAGATCCCTGATCATAGAACTTCCTATTTCATGGGGGTCCATCCATTGTTTACCAGTCTTTATTAGCATGGTGGGTTAGTAAATCACAAGCTAAGTGACCATGCCCATCACCATCACAACATCACCCCTCTCTAGGATAAATGGATCCTTTGTGGGATCCTTAATCCACATACCCATTCGTTAGAGTCTAAGAATTCCTCCTCTGATGAGATATCGAAATATGATACCTTCTACATACTATAGACGATTCAACCACATGCTTCCCACTTCCAGATCCAACCACCCAACATTCCTCTACTAATAAGCACCCAGTCATTAGAGCCTTCTCTAGTACTCTAGTATATGTGGGTAGATATAAGGAGACCACAATGGTTTGAATGTCTCTCCAGATACCCTACTAAAACTTAATTTCATGGAAGAATCCATCTAGGACCATGTTGAGGGAGTATCACATAAGGTCAGTGAACCTCACGACATACTCATCTACTATCATGCTACCCTACTGCAACTTAGGAATCTCTTGGATCTGACTGATCACAAGTATGATGGGTAATACTCCTCATGAAATAGTTTTTTGGAATTTGGAATATGATAACATCATCTCATTATGGGTCTTCATAACCAAAATACACCAGTGACCAGATACTCAATGGAAAAGACTAGATTCCAGTGCAACCATCTGATTTTTCAAGGTTTTAACCAACCTGAAGACTCATACCACTGACTCAAGACAATCCTCCGATTCCTAAGGATCCAAATCACCACAGAACCTTAGTGGTCTCTAGCACTGAAACTCATGTAGTGCACTAAGAATGTGCACATCCTCAGTCTAAAATACTAGTTTCAATAGCTGATCGATAGGCGTGGGTGTTGTTGCCTACCTACCTGGAGGAAACACATCATGGGATAACTAGTGAACTGAGGCCTCATCAATCATTGGATTATCATCACAATCCTAAATTAGAAACCTATCTATCTATCTCCATATAGAAAACCTGAAAGTAATCATGATGTACCAAAGTTATATGAGCATATATATATATGGGGAGATGACTCAATACGAATAGTAAAAATACTCAATCCTATATAATGCATGTACTGATGTTATCTATAACCAATATCTTGGTGTTCCAAGTTAATTAGTAGGTATTCAGAGTCTTGGTGTGTGGATACGTCAACCACCACACCAACATTGGGTTACTTAGCATGAAATCCACACTTGAGACACTCCAACACTATTTCCCTTAGTTCACAACCAATCCTCATAAGGGTAAAAAACTATAAACACCATATAAAGGTCAAACCATCTCTGATACTACTCTATAATGACCTGAACCACTGAGGCTCATATAGCCAGTAGAATTATGATCCACCACAACCCCAAGTTCGCCTCCAATAGGCCCGGGGTTGGTGATAAGTGTTGAGAAGACATAAACAAAATGAGAGGACTTTTCCTAATGTACTTTTACTCATTAAACCAATCATCTCCATGAATTATTATAGAGTAATATCAAGTAAAGACTGTAACATCTAGAGATACACAATGCATGCAATAAGCTTAAGGGAATACATCAAAGTATAATGGAATACAACTAAATTGTAAAGGAGAAAAATAAGAAACCAACCATAAATGAAGTACCAAAATAACAACTAGAAATAATGAAAGTTGAGAGATCCCTTCTCCTGATATCCAAGACCAACCACCGTATGCGGTCAATACACCCAAGTATCAATATGAACCACTATAATCACTACAAATATATCCATCATCTTCATAAGACACGACACATGTGAGCAAATCCCATGTAGGTGTGAGTATATACATACCCATTAGGATTCTCTGAAATTGAAAGGGAGTAATATAGATATACAATAATATTCATCTCAACCCAAAGAAAGAGGGAAATGAAACCCAATAGATACACATATATATTCTCATAAAGAAACCCAGACAAGAGAGAAATGGGATCTCTATATCACATCCCAAACAAAGTTGACGAGTAAGCCCACAACTCTATAAGTCCAACACTAATGTCCAACATCAAACACAACCTAACCAAAATATGTGTAGAGGGGACCACATATCACAATTATTCTCCATAGATGAGGGCACAAACATATCCTGTGGAGGACCCACACCACACTAGAGCTTGAAGATAAGGGTGTACCACTCTATAAGTAGAGAACTCGTATCCTGTAGTAAGTGGAGTACTAACTGTACCTATATAAAGAAATAGGGGACTTACTCCTTAGTGTGACAGGGGAGTACTAACCTAGATATCTCACTGATATCCATGAAAATTGTGCCCTGGTGTGATAGGGGAGTACTGAACCTTTAATTCCTCTGATAGCATGGGGAACCCATTCCCTGGTTCAACAAGGGAGTATTGAACATAACATCTCACTATCAGAGTAGAGAAGCCATGCCCCGGTGTGATAGAGCAGTACTTACCCCAACATCTATATGATGATCCTGCCTGATCACTCACATCATTAAGTGTATCCTAAATAAGATTCATGCTCATAAAATCTCACATCATATCTCAAAATACACTAAAAATGCACCTGTCACATTCTATGTGAAAAAATACTCAGGATTGGATACTCACTGGCCAAAATATGAGTAAAGAAAAAGAAGATAGGAGAGATAAAAGATTCATATAGGAGTGCATGGTGTGTATGGGGTCCACATGGTGTGTTTTCCTAATCCTATTCCTGTACGTGTTATTCCTAAACATATCTTTGGAATCCATGTCTTGGTATATGATGTGTCCTTTGGGATACATGACATGTATGACCACTTGGGGTCATGTCCTTGTATCTCAACCTGTGCTATGTATTCCTACCTATGCCCGTGTACTTCAGTACATGATGTGTTCTTCCACACGGGGCCTTGAGAATGTGCTAGTTGGAAGACATCTTGTACACCCAGGTAGGGCCACATAATTTTTGGGACCAACCACATGGTGTACAATCCTTAACATTGGATGAAACCCTAGTCACCGTGGAATCCGAAGAATAAGTTGTGTGTCCTTCCGCACTACATGAAATGCAGTCATGTTTTCCATAAAAATTTTAGATTATTCACATGTTCTCTATATCTAGCCTCTTTTCCATGAATCATGCCTAAAGACCACCCAAAATCAGTGGGAATTGCCTCTAACCTTCGTTTTTGGCCCTCCATTGGTTGGAAATTAGAAAAAAATGATCCATAAGAAGCTCGCAACACCACCCGTGCACCTATCGCTTGATCTCGTAGCCCCTATAGATCATAGATCCATAGATTATAATCCACATCCCACATCATCCCTTGATCCATCCATAAACCATCTATCCTCATGTCATTTGTGCCACCATAACGAATCTAGGGGTTCGATCGCGCTCGAACCCACCCCGACAATGTCGAACTGTGACCCCATAGGCCAATAGTGAAGAATATGAAGAAAAGAGAGAGGAAAAGACTAAAAACAAGGGTGAAATAATCATTGGATAACATTTAATCTAAAATGATCATAGATCAGGGTTATTTGGGGTGAGAACATGCCATAAAAATATTTAAATTGAATAAAAAAAATTAATTCACCAACGGGCTCATGCGAAGTGTGTGAAATCACCAAAAAGAAATAAAGCATATCAAATCCATGCTTTAACAATTTAATAAAGAGGGAAGAAACCACAATTTATGAGTCCTACCTTGATTTGGATCAATTTTTGGTGAAGAATTTTTTCTCCAGTGAAGGATAAGACCTGTTGCATTCAATGTCTCTTGATCCACCTCAATCCATTCATTATTAGTCATCTGATCTCAATTCGCTAATGAGGAACACTCTAAACCTACTCTAATATCTCAAAAGGGTTATGTGTATAAACTTTGGAAAATCATCATAAGAGTGTATTTATAGAGAATTTTAATTATTTAATTTAATAAAACAAGAAAACAAATTATTTATTTCTTTTAATTATATGCACTCTCCAATGAATGTCTCAACCAGAAGTCCGACGTCGACTAACCATAGGTCACACCTAGGGCACACCCCACATTCTGAACACAATTGTGTTCTAAAATTTCTGATCCATGTCTCCATTTAGAAGTTATTCTATTAATATAAAAAATACACACATGCGTGATATTAATATATTTAATATTTTCTTATAATATAAATTATGGGTTCACTGGGCCTTGAAATATTAAGTTGTCTCAAAACCTAGCTTCAAAAACATTAATTAAAATATTTCAAAGTCTTAAAAGAAAAAAATAGGGTTACTAAACATAGCCACTATTTTTTAAAACCATGGCCATAACTTTTTAGAAAAATCCCTACAACTATGTTTCAAGTTAACCATGGACATAGTTGTTAGGATAAATCTCCATGGCTATGGTTTTGAAAAACTATGGATGTAGGTTTTTTGTAACACTATAGTTTACATGGAATATGGATACAATATAGTATAAAACCATGACTGATGTGGATCATGGTGGAAACCCTTTCCAAAACTTTTACCTCTTATTTACCATAAATCTTTTGTGTTTCTTGCATCATCTTATTGCTATGGTTTTAGATATCTGTGTTTGTTGGATGACCTAGATCCATACTATCTATGAACCATGGCTATAGGATGACACATGAAGCCTTATGATCATGGTTTAACTTTAAAAATTCATATATAATCCTGTTTATAGGTTAATTTTCTAGTAGTTAAGAATGCTTCGAAGATTACATGAGGCCATCATCCATCAATATAAGGAAGGAGAAGATTTTGGGAAGGACCTTCGAGGATGGTAATATTTAAGAGGAACTTGCTGGTGGAATTTAGACCCTCTTCCTACACACATGGTATCCATTTAATAAATGGAATATGTGAATTGAAATACAATAGGATTCCAATGTTACTATAATCGATAAAAGAAGAAGTATAATAATTCAGTGATGCTCACATGGGAAATGAAGCTACTAAAATGCACACAGAATCCCCTATCACTTAGACACTGCTACTTATATAAAGAGGAAAACTATTAACTAATGAAGGGTCTACTGGGGGATCAAAATAGATAGATTAAATCTATGAGTTACTATTATAGAATTTTATTTTATTTTATTTTAATATAATTCCTCTCTAGTGATGGTGCACTAAACACTTAATGGTCAAACTAAGAAGGATCTCCCCATTCTCTTATTAATGATTGTAGTTATTCATTATTAATTATATTTTTCTTAATTTCTATGGAAGTGTTTTAAATATTAATTAATTGGAGGTTTACATTATCCTTTTCAATTAAAATCTTCTCCACTTATTCCGAGTTTTCACACATAAGCCACCCAGACTTTCTCATTCTCCCCTAGAGTGGAGGGTCATGGGTTAGTTTAAGAGTGATCAAAGGTATTTCATTCACCAGAATATTCAAGAATATAGAATGTTGTGATTATTTTATTTCCCCATTTAATCTAAAAATACCAGGAGAGGGTGATTAGTTGAGGTTTTAGATGATTTGAGATAGTGATCAGGAGAGTTAATTTGAATCATGATTTAATAGGTCAGTTAGGGGATTATATGAAGTTTTAAAATTTCTTTTAAATTTAAATTTAAAATGTAAATTAACTACATTTTAAAACCTTATTTATTCTTATTTTCAACACACAAAGAAACCAATCTACTCAAGAAAATCACACTAAATACTCCCTCCTCTTTGGAGACTACCCAAGTACCATTATTTTTTTTAAAGGTTGGGGCCGAAGCCTCATTTTTATTATTGAAACAAAGCAAAGACCTCTTTAACTGGGTAGAGGGAGACCCATTACATAGCCCGAAGGCCCAGTGGGCATTTATCCCATTACATAGCCCGTAGGCCCAATGGGCATTTATCCCATTACATAGCCCATAGGCCCAATTTTTTTGGCCCAAAGCCCATTCTGTGAATAGTACTGCTACAGTACCCGATCTGCTACAGTACCGCCGCCGCTACAGTGCCCCTGCCACCGCTACAGTGCCGCCGTTGCAACAGTATCTCGGCTGCCAGAAGTTATGTCTGAAGTGACTTTTTGAGGTTTTATGGAGTGATTATTGAAACTATATTGAGATATATGAGTCATTTTTGAGTATTGGGTTAGGTTAGGTCAAAGTCACTTGATTAAAGTGACTCCCTTCTTGAAGAAATTTGCTTCCTTGAGTGAGACAACTAGTTAGAGGTGTTGTGATCTCTTATTATTCCATGGGTTTAACTATTTTGAGGGTATATTTGGTAATTAGTTTCCCAATAATGGATATACCTAGAGTATTTAGTTTAGTAAATAATGGTATTTGTTCATAAATATATTTCCCCCTTTGATGAGGTGTCTTGTGTGACAATAGTTAATTATTTTCTTAAACGAGGCATGATCATGAGTGTTAGTGAGAGTTGGACTATTGGCCAAGGGTAATACATTATATTTTACATAATCTCCAATGATTATGTGGATGGTTTCATGAGGTAGTGTGGGGAATAATTGGAAAAAGAATTTTTATTTTAAACTATATGTAATTAAATCTATATTTTTTTAGATTGATATAATAAAATTGTTTTTTATTTCATGATATGATTAGTATGATTTCATGATATGATTTACTTAATTAGTTTTGTTATTATTTATTTTCCTACCCTAAAAATATGTTGTTATTAATGTTATACAAGGATTTTTATAGTGTTAAAAAGGGATTGTAGTATGTTATTTTCATTGTAAATTTTGTTGAAATAGTGGGGTCCCTAGACACAACTTGAACATTAATATTTTATTAACATATCATGTATAAAATGAGTTATTCATGATTTACACTTACCATAATAGTATTGATATTTTTTCATCCACTATTTTAGTGAAAATTTCTATAGATCATTTGTTGTATCAAAAGGTTATAGTTGTTCCTAGGATATAATGAGAACCTCAAGATACTATGAATTAATCTTAAACATATGTACAATATTATAGATACATCATATTGACTAGACACAGTTAATGTATGACTATCAGATATTGGGGGCTCATAATCATTGAGACTTATTATCATGAAGTTTTCACTTAGATATCTCTAGTAGGTGAGATCATGGGGAAATACCTTCTAATAGGAACACCACATTTTTCAGGTGTTATTGGTTGTTCTTATTTATGAACACATGTATTGGTATCTTGACTCAATATCATTATCTATGTGTTCCATTTTATCACATATTTTGATGTGAGAAAAAAACCATGAAATTTAAGTTGTGGAGAGGTAGCTTGTGTTGGGTGAGACTTTGGTGGAATGTAATTTGTTGAATGGTCAAGATAGAATTTTTTACTTCTGAGTTGAGGAAGTGATATCTTAAGCCTAGTTGATTAGGATGATAGTACCTTTATTAAATCTATGTCCATGTTAGTCAAAGTTAAATCCATATAGTTAGACAAACAAACAATAAAGTAATAATGGATGATGGCACAAGTTGTGCATCTTGCTTTATAAGATATCATGATACAAAGAGATTATATTATAGAGTGTGTGTTCATAGGATTGTTTTCATCACTATGGCCATTACTTATCTATTTAGTGGCCTTGATGGGTTTCTAGACACCACTTCTAGTCTGTGAATGTTATTCACTACTATCGATATAAGGTCTTAGAGGGTCACACACAATAGCATATTCAAGAGTCCACCCTATCTAGGTGAATAGGTGTATTGTACATGGTGGGACCCACCATGAGGTTTGAGTGTTGTTCAAGTATTAACGATCATAGAAGAATAAATAAATTCATTTTTATTCAGGTATGGATTAATTGGGTTGAATTTATTTGTTAAACGTATTCACAAGTATTTAAGTAAATACAAGGAAAAATATTATTTGAACGAATATTTTTATTATTATTTAAGGTTAATTTAATATATAGGGAATTATGAGTTGAGTTAATGGATGGGTTTTATCATGTAATATATTTAATTTATATTAAAATTATGTGATAAAAATATAAATTACATTATGACATAGTTAGTTTATCATAACATGTAATTTATATCTTATTTAGTGGGTGTTGGATATACGAGAGTTAGGGAAACCTCTTCGGGTATTTTATCTCCCACTATATAAGTAGAGGAGAAACTATTTTCCTAAAAAATAATTCATTCCGATAGATTTAGAGCTCCTCTCTCCTCCTCCTGTATCCCAGAGAGAGAGAGGTCTCATATTCAAGCTTTCAATCTTAGATCTACTTCATAGATCAAATGTATGGGATCATGGTGATCATTGTGATGTTGAAGGAATATTTAGAGCTCTATAATAACACTAAGAATTTTATGATCTACATCCTCACGAATTATGGAAGCGTGTGTATGTGACCTAGAGGGGTTTGAGCTCAAATTATTTATGAAATTCTTGCCAATGATGCATGATAGGAAAATGAGTCTTTGATCCAAACTGGTTAATCTTTTTTTTTTATTTTTTTGGATTTGAAATATTCATGTGAGATCCTCAGAACTTTAATAGGGATTAGATCACTATATATCATGAAATTTCATCACCCTAATGGTGAAATTTTTTAAACCCTTGACCCACCCGCTTCCACTGTGTTCCCCGGTATCTTCAAATTTCTTATACGAGTGCCACAAGATATTGATGATGGTGCATACATATATATATATATAATATTATTTATACTAGTTATTATGAATACTATTATGTAAATATTATATTTATGTTTTAAATATGTAAGAAAAATGAATATATTTTTATAAATTGTTTAAATAGGAACCTCAAGCCTTTAATGAATAAGACCTTGATGAAGGTGCCTATAGAGATATATACAGGGGTTACTATGTCACTTAATGATCTTACCTATATGTCGGGACTATGAAATTATATTATCTTCCCTATTTATTGAGTACATGATCACCCAGTTTCCCTATATGGGGGTGTCCATGACATTTTATGGTCTTCTCTGCTCGGTGAAGATGTGATCACCCCCTTTTCTTGGTGAACAAGTTTTCCCTAGTGAATAGGATTTAATGGGTATATAGGTTTTCACTATCAGGGATTTAGATCATGGATTAAATTAGGTATAGTGGGTTTCTATAGTGACTGTATGAGTATGTGGGAAACCAACACTAAATATTCATACTAAATTTTTTAGTTTAATAGTAATGTATAATTGAATTATGATTTTTCTATGACCGTCTACCTATTTTGGATTACTTATACATTTCATATCATACATGTACTCATATATATAATGAATTATATAATAAAAACCATTGATTTTTTCTTAAAATTTTACATCCTCAAACTTTTCACATGAAACTTTATGGGAATGAAAACTTTACAGTTGTTATATAGGCCCATATATAAGACTTAGTGTAGTGTTAGAGACACAAATGACTATACAACACCTTAATATTATGTGTTGAAACCCCAAGAGCACTCCTTGATCCCTAGGGGATTTCAACTATAACCAAAGGTATCAAGATAAAGTGTATGGGAATAATTTACCCACTTTTCTATAAATATAATCCATTCTCTATCTCTATCAAAAATTCCACGTGAATCATTCTTAATTTAGACATCCTAGAAACAAAACATAACTAAAATGGGAATATGAAAAATAGATATGTATGTAATCAACCCATAATACTCTAAATGAATACATAATAGACCCATCCACATGAAAACCATCTCATAAAAACCATTACTTGATAAAGGTTCATTACAAATGTTCCATAAGTTAGGTGATTCCAAAGGAAGACTATGAAATTAGCTGAACAAGGCCTTCAAAAATCTATAAAAACATAGGCTCCGAAGTGGGAAAGAACCTTTCTCCCATGTTAATAATTAGTAACTAGATATGAAGACCCAACAACAACCACAATTCCTATAAATACATGAAAAACCTAAAAAGAGAGACTACATGTCCACTGAAGTGACCATACAAGGTGTGGGTATAAAATACTCAATAGGGAACCACCAATGGTATCTCAACACATTAGTGAAATAATGGGTGTATGTAAGAACATGTATACACATTTATATAAGTATAACAAAAAATATTTTCTATCAATAATAAGAGTATAAAAATATATTAGAAACAAAGTAGGGAAACATATTTTTGATGCTTTTCCTTGGGATGTCGGGATGCATAAAATTGTTGTGATATGGGTCTCATTTTATTACTTTCTTAAGATGTGAATACTTTCACCATCGAGGTGATGATAATGGAAAATTTGATTATATGAGAGGATGTGAGGTTCTCATTCCACAAAGGATCTTTTTTCCTTATTTAGGACCCCCTCATAGATTTAAGACATGTTCATCAACCCCTTCCCAATGTTATCCTTATATACATTAGTTAATGATACATCTTTCTTCGTTATCTGGGTAAAGACCTTATGGTTTTTAGGGTCCTGAAAAATCCGCAAAGTAAATTTTACCCAAATCCCTCAAAAGAATTGGGGAAAATAATCAAAGAAGAGGCACTGCGAGGCACCCTCTCCGTGAACCGGTCCGTGAAAGAACCGCGAGGCACCCCCTCCGAGAACCATTGTCATTCGCGAAATTAAGGCAGAGATCCTCCACGGTCGCGAAGTAGGATGGGCGCCAGTCTGGTTCACCATCATGAACCGCCCCAACCATGGATCACGTCGACTGGTTCAAGCCGCACCTGCTGTCGTTCGTGGAATGGAGGTGGAAACCTCTGCAGCCGCGGAGCACTCGCTGAGTTCGCCTCGCAGAGGAGGGGAGCGTTCAATACCCACCGTAAATCGCAGATTGACCAAGTCAGCTGTGAACCGGGTATTTGGTTATGGGCCTCCGCAAAAAGTGCCACGTGGCCATAGATACATTCCTTTCCCCACTCTATAAAAGGAGACCAAGGGGGAAAGAAGGAAAGGATCGGAGAACTGGAATCATATTTGGAGGGATTCGAGATTCAGAAGGAGATCAGTTGAAGGAAGGCTTCAGATTTCGCAAACAGAGAAATTCCTATCCGTGAACCTCAACAGGTATATGAATTAAGAAGGAATTGGAAAACGCATAATAATTTGGTGAACCGCGAACCTAAAATAACAAAAAGGAGAACCGCGAACCATACCCCCCTCCGCGGATGACTTCCCCGTAGACTAGGGAGTTTATGCCTCTTTTCCCATTCGTCGCACCACATAGCACCATCCTCCGCGGGCGAATCCCCAACCGATGAGCCTCCGATCGGCGCCGCCCTTGGCCGCCGCTGCCCGCCTGGAATCCTCCGCAAACCACCCTGGTCTGTGGATTGAACTTGAATCCACGAACTACCCTGGTTCACAGATTGAACCTAAAGCTACGAACTACCCTGGTTCGCAGGACGCCAATCAGTCCGCAGACCACCCTGGTTCGCAGATGGCTTCTCCAACCACATGGAACTTCCCCACGCGAAGGGCGCCACCACCCATACCTCTTAGTGGCTTGCCAAATACTTCGGTGTACTCATTTCCAGAGCCAGGTAAAATCCTTCCGATCCAGCCAGGTCCTCCGCGACTCCCCCATTGGACTATTCATTGGCCCCGAGCCATGGCCTCCGCTAGAGCCACCAGATCCGCATGGTATAACTTTCAAGCACATCAGCACGCCATTTTGAGTTCACATACCCATGGTAAATAGTGTCAAAGGGGTTTCCCCGACCCTTGAGCAGATTCCTGAAGCATTAATGGGTTCAAATTCCCACGGTAATGTGGAGTCTGATCTCGGGAATCCCCTTTCTACCCCTTCACTTTTTTAGGGTTCCTCGAAGATGGTAAAATATCTATTAGAAGGATTCCCTCGTGCACTGCAAGAGAGGAGACAGGAATAGGAGCACCCCCTTTCCCTCTCCCGCTGGGCTTTGTCGCCCCGGGCGTCCATCTCAGAGTAAGCCCCGACCTTCTGGGCCTCCTCATAGTGTAATCCCCAATTCATCGCCATGGGCCACCTTCATGCATAAGACCCATTAAGCTTCTCACGGACGCACCTTTCGCGAAGTGATCCTCTAGTCCTTGCTGTCTCTTGTTTCTCACACCGAACATGAATCACGTGGGATTAGAGAAAGCATCGACCATGACATCCTCCTATGGGCCTCCTCAAAGTGTAATCCCCAATCCATCATTCTGGGCTTCCCTAGAACATAAGCCCCGAGCCAAAGATAACTACGTGGACTTTGATCCCTTCCTCCTAGACAGGTTACGTAGGAAGCCTCCATGAGGTTCAATCCCACCACCCATTAGACCACCTGGTCTCTCTTCACATCGGTTCCCCGAAATCCATCCGAAATACGTGGACTTTGATCCCTGCTTCCTAAGAAAGGTACGTAGAAATACTCCCTGAGGTTCAATCCCAACAACCGGTCGATCCAATCATCTCCACATCGGTTCACCGCGCCACTCATGGTGCCGCCTCAAGCAAGTTCCAACCCTTAGGGGTCATTAATCCAACGAGGGATGGTAAACCTCGGGTATAAATGATTCTGAACTCCTGCGTCCAGTTGACCGTTGCCCACCAAGGTTAAATCCGTGGATACTGTGTTTGGGTATAAACCAAAGATTCGCGAACATATGAATACGTCTTAAATCTATAAGAGAGTCCCGGAACATGCAATAATTCCCCCCAAAAAAATGTGCGATGAGCCCGACTTCCCATCCTCTCGACCAATGTGAGTTCTTAAGAGTCACTGGTCAGACCATCCGGCGAACGCCTGCCTTTAGAAAGTAAGTCCATCAATCATTGGATACATATCCGTTGGTCATTTTGTGGCCGAAAACTAGAACGAAACAAAAATGGTGAACCTGACGTGAATCTTTAACCAAACATGACAGATTTAACCTAATCTCACCCAGTTCCCCCCTTATGCTCCAAAGGAGGGCCAAGCAAGGTCATTAACTATGCATGGGATTATGAGATGCTACTTTGACGGGTTTGCTGCTTGTATTTGCTAAAATGTTTCGCAGGCACTACTTTCAGAACTCCCTTCGATCCAATGACATCGCAAAGGAACTCACAAGTGCGCGCTTCTAATGACGCAAGGACGAGACTTCCTCAACAATGGAGGACCCCATAACCCACCCAACGTCTTCAACGTTGGGTTTCAGATGCGCTGATCCGAGAGTACCACGTGAATGGTACTCTCCCAACGGTGGAGGCGGCCATGCACGCCCTCCAATCCGTCAAGACTCGCCGGTCGCCTGCCCAGCAGCGGCTACAAAGGCAGATCCAGACAGCCCCTGTCACTGTCTCCAACTGTTTCAGGAGCCTATCCCCAGAACGAGACAATGCGTACCTCCCCTATCTTAGGGAGGCAGATGAGGTTGATGTTGAGGACTTCATCCCTTCCGAACGGGGGTTCTTCTCTAAGGACCCCGCCGGAAGGCGTCATCGCGGTCACGCCGCGACTCAACATCCTCGCGCCGAGGAGGATTTTCCCTCGAGGATTCAGGCCCATGCTCCCCGAGCTCCGACCCCTCAGACCACCCGATGAGGGTGGTAGACGTACAATCAGGGACCGGTCATCACCCTTGTCCCTGAGGAGGAGCTCCATTGCCCAGTCATGGATACGTACCATGAACAGGCACCTACACCTGTTCGCTCCTCTCAAGCCCACCATCCATACATGGTAGCCTCATACGAGCCATCATGCATCCCCTCCGAGCTCCATCAAGCCCGTCTCTCATGTAGGACGACACCTACCAGGCACACACCTTTCCCTGACCAGGGTCGTGAAGCCCACCAGCTCGACATGGTGGCAACCCGACACCTGTAGGACAAGCTCCTGGCAGTTGATTCAGACGCCCGCCATCCTGATATGGTGGCGATCAACAAAGCCCTCCACCTAGATGTAGAGGCAAATCATAGGCGGGAACGTCTCCCCACCAACAAAGTCCACCGAATCGATACGGTGGGAAACCAATATATGCAGGTCCAGCTCCCTGCGGATGCAAGTAAAGTCCGCCACCCCAATGTGGCGGCAAATGGAGAGACAAACCGGCATATCCCGGTATAGTGGAAGATTCGTTCACCTGCCCCGCCACAGGAGAATTGTCAGTACCCATTGACCACTGGAGGACCGGAGCAGGATATTCCTACTCCGATACCAGAATGGGCCTTCATACCCATTCCATCCAAAGATGTATCTTTACATATCCTGGAAATGATGGAGGAGAAGGTAGCGATCCCAGATCATATCTTGCAGACTTGCCAACATGTAATTGCATCGGAGGAAACAACAAGGACTCAGGCCCATGAGCCCGTATCCCCAATTGAGGCGACTCATCTAAGAGACGAGATAGACGCCTTGGAGCAGATCTGCATCCCTGATTCAGCCCAGGAGGGTCACCGGCTATATTCCGCGATGCAAGGGCAACCGGATCGAGCAACTTCACTCGTTCCAACTGGGGGACACCCGTCCATCATGGTGGATACTCTAGATTAGGCATATATCTCTGCTAAAAGTCAATATGTTCGTCGGTGTACCCCAGAAACATCACGGGACCCAATTAGATAGGGACCCAAAGGTGAAGGCCGTTGCCAACAGCAGACGGTCCCCGCTGCCCGCAAAAGAGTGCCCCGAACGCACCGAAGGCAACCGAAAAATAAAGAGCGGGTTCATGTCTCCGCTCTGCTGGAAGCTGGGGTTTCTGATGTCGCTAAGCATGCATCAAAGGCTCTAAACCCTACCCACCCATTACCATATTATGGGAGTGGTAGTAGCAGTTGCGAAGGTCCTCCCCGCAATGTCGCTACTAGCAGCTCTGAAGGTCCTCCGCAGAGCACCCGTGGGGGCCTCCCCCGCGGGCATATAATGATCGATCACAAGATCTTCTCTCTTGATGCGAGTCACAGAAACCCTCCACGTGACCAGAAGATCGAGTAGCAAGAAGGTCCTCCACTTGCTGCGGTCCACCCTGAAGGTCCTCCCTAGGGTATACACTGCAATCACTCTCCATGCAGTGGGACCACAGATTGTGGTGTTAATCCTCGCTATCATAGTCGCAACTATGGAGGTCCTACCCGTAGTGACGTCTCATCATGACAAGAAGGCCCTCCCCTTGTCGTGGCCTACCCTGAAGGTCCTCCCCAGGGGTTATGTTGTCGCGGAACTCCATGGAGCCAGGCATCAGGTCACGGTGGTGGTCCCCGCCACCCTGATAATGGAGGTCCTTCCCATAGAAAATTCAAGCAATGAGAAGGCCCTCCTCTCATTGCAGTACATTCTGGAGGCCCTCCCCAGGATGTATCCTGCAGATATTCTCCCTGCGGCAGCAGTAATGGTAGTTTTTACCATTGTTGCAGCTGTGATGATAGTCCTCGCCACCACGGCCGCCATTGCGAAGGTCCTTCCCGCAATGGCCCCAAGCAACAAGAAGGTCCTACCCTTGTCGCGGTGTGTCCTGAAGGTCCTCCCCAAGATGCGCATCGAACGTCAAGCCATGATGGTCATCCTCACCATGATGACAGTTGTTGCAAAGGTCCTCCCTGTAACAACGCCACACAGCCAGAAGGTCCTCCCCTTGCTGAAACATGCCTTGGAGGTCCTCCCGAGGGTGTGCACTGCAAAATTCCTCTATGCAGTGAAGCATCAAGAAGTAATGGTAGTCCTCTCCATTACATCCGCCATTGCGGAGGTCCTCCCCATGATGACAAATTATTTCGATAGGAAGTCCCTCCCCCTGCCGAGTCAAGCACCGAAAGGCCCTCGAATGCCAAGGCACTCAGAAGGACGGGATCGATCATGTTAGATTCCCATCTTGTCGCTAACGATGCCCTTCTTCGATCAGGAGATGGTTCGGGGCCGCGTTCATCTTCTGAACCACCTCAGAATCACTTACACAATGATTCAACACCTACCGGTCCCACTGCCTCTGATCACACTAGCAGTGAGCGCCTCAGCTGGGCCGACCAGGTAGAAGAATCACAGGTGGAGGAGTATGAGGATATGCTGCACCTGAGGAAACGACTGGCCAGGAATGATATACCAGTCATGTTTTGGCTCACGACCACCTCTCAGTACGACATACCCATAGATTTGTCGAAAGAATGCATGCACGACATCTGCCATAATATATGGACGACCCTCCGACGGCTGAAGTCAAGCTTCCTTCCCTATGACGGGTATGTAGACCATGTCAAGACAGTAGAGGACATCCTGCATCACATCGACCTGGAGGCCCTTTCCTCGACACGACAACAATGCCCCGAGAGGCGCAAAGGGAATATGGAGGCAGCTTTCCTTCGTGCACTACATGAATTGCGTTGCCTCATCGGTGACGCTCTGACGGGAGTCCATATCAGGGGATGGGGGGAACACAGAGCTCTTCATTTTACTCTGCTCCCCGCCCAGAAAAACCCATTTTGCATGGTATCGTGTAACGTCGTCACATCGAGACGGCAATCGGGTGGACCCCCTGTTCAGGAAAGGCAACACACCCAATAGAGTCGGGCCTTGAGTAAGTCCCAGAAGCGTCATGCCCGGTGGGAATAATCCATTCAAGAAATCCTAAATCAGGCCACCGAGAGCATACGGCGGGCCTCTCTCCTAAGAGAGGCCGATCAACAATCTTTGTCTGCCTCCCCAGAAGGGACTGATCCCCGGGTGAATTCGGCACCAAATCCGGTTCACCCCTGGATGGGGGCACGCGAGATCAGGTAGGTTGCGATAGCCGCAACCACTGCCGCAATCTAGGGTCAACCCCAGCCTGTAGGGCTGGGGGAATTTTTAACAACAAATGCCCCCGTAAGACCAATAAAACTGGGAAGAGACTCAACGTCCAAGGAACGGAGCCAGCCCCAGCCCTCAGGGCTGGGGGCATTATTACCCCCTCAACAACAATCTCCCCCATGAGAATCCATATTCTCTCGTCTAGGGAGGACATTCAGAAGAGGAGGTTCCCATCATATCCCATCATTTGAATCATCATCCCCTCTGAGAGGAAGGCGCACCGTAAGGTCGCACCAAAGAACTCTCTGCGTCACTCTTCGTCAAGAAGTCTGAGGGCAATCCCAAGTCATGAAAGGGAAGGACAACCGAAGATGCGGGAGATCCTATTCCTATTTGGAAGATGACATACCCTCCACCCCACAATATGTTTTCATAAACTCCATAGAGGCTAACCCTGCGGGTGACACTCGAGAAAATGAAAATCCAGATGGATCGGAAGACGACGGTTCTGGTCAGGCTGTGACTCACAATGAACCCCCAGGTGTGCACACCCGAAACCGGAGGGCCGCTTTAAATATGGCCGCCCCTTCATCTAACCTCCCTCCGCTTTCCCATCGAGCTTCCAACAAGGACAAGAATAAAGGAACGATTACCCTTAACCCATCCCCTTATCTCGATAAAAATGAGCCACTCATGCTCGAAGAGAGGTTTTCTCGACAGGAAGAAGAGATGAAAGAATTGAGGCGGCTTAATGACGAGCTGCTCTAGAGGAACTGCCCTGTTGAAAGTGCGTCCCAAGAAGAGACACATCATGCACTCCCAGCAAGTGCACCTCAAAGGCTAAGGCTTGCCCCGACAAACGAAGCACAATCAGGGATCCTGCCCAATGAGGCGCCTGGTTCGTCCAACTACCAAAACGTGGATGATGAATTCTAGGATTTCCCTCCACTTAGAAAGAAACTGGAGAAAGTACGCCCGAACCCTCTGAGGGTACCCTGAAAGAAATATGCACCCTTGGTGCTGGACAATCCGGATCCTCAGGCAATTCCTCGGGCTACGCCTTCCCAGGACCGGGCCCAACAGGATGTAAACCAGGGACTCACCAATACCATTGAGGCACTAACAGCTCTATTGGAAGCGATGGAAGGTCGACGCACTCCGATACATCCAGAGCGGAAACCCTACCCAGATTGGGTGACCAACACACCACCTCCACCCAATTTTGGGAGCCCTATATTCCCCATCTTCAATGGATCAGGCGATCCAGAGCAGCATTTGATGCACTATGCGTCCTATTGAAACCCTATGATGGGGAATCCGGAACAGCAAGAAGCAGTGAAACTCAGGTGCTTCGTACGGACCTTGCAAGGATCCGCCTTCATCTGGTATACGAGTCTGCCAGCCTAATTGATAAAGAGCTGGGAGGACCTCCAGTAGCAGTTCCTATTCCACTTTAGCTCAACGTTACCTAAAACAATGGTTAGCGATCTCATGAACTACAAGCAGAGGGAGAACGAGAGGGTCTCAGATTTCATCACCAGATCGAAAGGTCTGACCTATTCTCTGAATAGGCCAATGCCTCAAGATGAGATGCTAGCCATATGCATCAATAATCTTAGAGATGAGCTGTGGAAATCTCTCATACCGACGGAGTGCACCACTGGTTTCCTCCATCTCTCAGCCATCGCCCTGAGAATAGAGGACTCCCTGCAGTGGACTAATTCAAAGTCCCGAATAGCCTCGCAGGCTCCTGTGAAAAGATCCCCTAGAGCTGAAGCGTCCGCTGTCACACTCAAACTGGCCCCTGTGCCCGCTCCACCGCTCAGGCCTCCACCAAATCGTCAAGGGACCCCTGTATATTAGCGGCAGACCCTACCTAAATGGGATAATTAGAGAGAACCGAAGCAGAACCGGTTTGAGGAGAAAAGACAAAAAGTATACTCATTCCGATATGATCAAGTTCGTGGCTACTTCATTGCCACCATGAACTACAACTTGCTCCGCCTCCCAGAGTCGAGGAAACCTAAAGAAGTCGGCCGCGATGATAGGCCAGATTACTGCCCCTACCATCAGATGTTGGGGCATAATATCTGAGAATGCTTCGTCTTCAAAGACCTTATGTAGAGGATGGTAGATTCCGGAAAAGTCGAGATGGGACCACCCTCAACACATGTGTTATGTATCTCTACCACCGACTCCGACAAAAAGGAGGGGTGGCAGAAAGTCACTAGAAAGAAGGGGCAGAAATTTGACAACTGGATGACTCAGAAGACTATCAACCGAGCCCAGGGAATACTCCGAGCTTAACTATAGCAGCCGGTGTTGCCACCAGTAGCCCCTGGAGCCGCAAAGCCGACATCATCGACCTCACAACCCTCCACAAGCCGGTCATCTGGATGGTTCCTAAATAGGAAACAATCACAAGAGGAGCAGTCCAGGATGGGGCAAAAGTTAGTTCTGACCCTGGCGGATTTCATGCCCTCAAATTTCACACAACAGGCACCGACCCACCAAACGGTACCATCAGAGACAACCGACCAGGTTGACATGTTAGAGGATGAAGATCCAATATTCGGTTCTATCAACATCATCCATCTCATGGAATTATTCTCTGACGAAGGGTATGATTACGAACCCGAGTTTCCTGCATGAGGAGCCGGGAGGAGGAATCACAGAGGCAGGGGATACCAGGGGAGGCGCAGCCGCGACCGAAACCAACCCTACGGTTGGACCCTGGCCCAGACCATCAATATTGTGAAAACCCGTGGGAGAGATCTTCAGTGGACTCAGCAGGAGAGGGAATACCCCTCCACTTACACAAGCAGCCACTCTGGCCCTGTTGTTCTGTGATACTAACCAGAGGAGGATCAAGTTTCTGGTCACATAGTGCGCACAAACAGACCGGTCGGGCCAAGTCCTTAGAATTAAGGAACACCATCGACATCCATACCCACGGCCAGTCCCTCCTCGTCAAATGCTCCAGCTCCCAAATCACCTGCTGAGACTCGCCCGCCAATGGAGAAGAGTCGACCGCTGGAGAAAAAATACGACATCCTTAAGTAGCTGGCGTCAGTACCAGCCAAGTTGTCAATCCTGGATGCCCTGAGTTTGTCAGCCGACCTTAGGGAGGTGCTTATCGAAGCTTTGATCAGCCTCCAGGAATTCCAAGACGAGGTAGCTGCCGCTGAGATTTACTGGATGGAGACTGACCTGACTGAATGAAATGCGGTGATTTCCTTCACCGATCAGGATGAAGATTCCATCATGAAAGGACACATCAGACCGCTATATGTGTCCGACACGCTGAATGGTATTGGGATCCGAAAAGTCTTTATAGAAAATGGATCTGGAGTTAACCTCCTTCCCCTGCGGACACTCCGTAAGTTGGGCTATAGTGAGGATGATCTAATTCCCTCAGCCACAAATTTTTTAGGTTATGACAAGAGTGAGTAGAAACCAATGGGACAGATTAAGCTAAAGACCCATTTTGGTGACCTGGTAGCCTACACAGAATTCCTGGTGGTCCGGCAGAGCACAGAATTCAATGCCCTGTTGGGAAGGCTATGGATCCATAAGCACATGCCCATTCCTTCATCCTACCACCAGTGTATCAAGTACTGGATCAACGGAAAAAGCGGGACGTTGCACGCTGACAAGGCCCCTTTAGAGATCTCCGAGTCACATTAAATCGACACCGGGTTCTATGAGAAAAAGAAGAAGAAGCCTTTGATCAACGACGTCGACTGGATCCCCACTCCAAATGTTCTGGAAATGGTCCCTGATGACCCCCTCAGGCAGCTTGGCAGAGATTATGTCCTTCCCATCAACAATATTGAGAGTAGGAGTTCAAGTCCGGACACGCATTCGGATGTCTTCATGACTTCAACTACGATGGCTGAGCACGACAACGTGGGAACGTCTACCAACCCTCGATTTGGGGACGAATACTCAAGCAGGGATGTCCATGATACCTCTCCCTCAAACCCTCGAAGGCTCAGACCAGAAACTCTATCCTCGTCAGATCAAGAAGATGAGGACTTGGGAGAAGAAGAGGGGGAAGATCTTAGAGATGCACCTCCCACATTTGAGGAGGGTATCTCCACCACTGTGGACGAGATCAGGGAAATAAACCTGGGTACCGAAGAAGACCCGAGGCCCACTCTCATTAGCGCGGCCATGTCTCATGAGGAACACGAGGTATATACCTCCTTCCTAAGGCAACATCAGGATGTATTTGCATGGAACTACACGAAAATTCCATGACTCGATCCCGAGGTAGCGACGCATCACCTAGGTCTTCCAGAAGAACACCAGAGCTACAAACAGGCCGCTAGAAGGATACACCCCTCACATGCTGCCAAGATAGAGGCTGAAGTCAATAAGATCATTAAAGCAGGCTTCATCAGGGAGGTCCAGTACCCCATTTGGTTGGCAAACATCTTCCCTATCAAGAAAAAGAACGGGAAGATCCGCGTCTGCATTGAATTCAGAGACCTAAATCAGCATTGTCCGAAAGATGAATTCCCGGTTCCAATCACCAAGTTGTTAATTGATGCGATGGCTGGGTATGAGGCTCTATCCTTCATGGAAGGCTATTCTGGATATAATCAAATCGGGATGGAACAAGAAGACGAAGAATCCACCGCCTTCAAGGCCCCTCAAGGGGTATTCTGTTACAGGGTCATGCCATTTTGTCTCAAGAATGCTGGCACCATTTATCAGTGTGCCATGCATCAGATCTTTAAAGTGTTCCTGGGAAAATTTGTTGAATGTTACGTGGATGACCTAGTGGTTAAGTCCAGATAGCACTCGGATCACCTATCAGACCTTGATACCATCTTCAACAAGCTCCAACAGCATAGCTTGAAGATGAATCCCTTGAAATGCGCCTTTGGGGTTACCTCAAGGAAGTTCCTTGGCTTCATCATACGCCATCGCGACATTGAAGTCAACCCTGAGAAGAAGAAGGCTATCCTAAGCCTTCCACCCCCTCTAAATCTCACTGAGATGAGGGTATTCCAAGGACACCTAGCCTATATTAGGCGATTCATAGACAACCTGGTAGGAAAATGTTTTCCCTTCACCAGGTTGATGAATAAGGGGGTCACATACCAATGGACGGACGAATACCAAGAGGCGTTCAAAAAATTGAAGAAGTACCTCTTAAGACCACCAGTGCTCATGCCCCCAGTCAAAGGAAGGCCTCTCATTCTATATGTGACGGCCCTAGAATGGTCATTGGGAGCCTTCCTCGCACAGAAGAATGACACTGGAAACGAAAACCGTCTTTATTACCTCAGTCGAACCATGATTGATGTTGAGACTCGATACTCAAATATCGAGAAGAGATGTCTAGCCTTGGTCTTCACGGTTCAGAAGCTGCAACATTATTTGCAGCATCATGAGGTCCATTTGATCTCGTGGAGTAACCCGCTCAAGTATATCCTCAGTCACCCGATGCTAACCGAACGCCTATCCCGATGGGAGGTCATCCTGCAACAGTTCGACATTCGGTTCATGCCTCAAAAATCTATCAAGGGCCAGTCATTAACAAACATTTTGGCAGAGCACCCTTCAACAGGGACCACTGCACCGGACGCTGAACTACCTGATGAAGATATCTTCTCGGTTCAAGAGGAGGTCCCAGCATGGGAAATGTACTTTGACGGCGCATCCTGAAGCCCCACCGGGAAGAGGATGGAGGATCCCAGATTCAACAAAGTGGGTCTGGGGATAATACTCATGTCCCCAAAAAAGGCAGTTTTTCCGTATTCCTTCCTCCTGTTAGAGGGATGTACAAACAATGAAGCGGAATATCAAGCCCTCATTGCAGGCCTGGAACTTGCACTCCAGGCACAAGTACAACACCTTAAGGTAAAAGGTGACTTGAAGCTTTTCATCAAGAAAGTCAACGGTGACTACGCTATTAAAAAGGAGGACCTGATCCCCCTATTTGACCATGTTCGAGGGTTAATGGCCGAGTTCTCCACAAAACCATCATTGACCTATGTTCCACAGTCCCAGAACACTCAGGCAGATGCATTAGCCAACGCGGCCACAACCCTAGTCGACCTAGACAGGGATGAAATTGTCATCAACATTGCTCACCATGAAATGGTATTGCCATTTGTTCAAGCTAAGATGGAAGAGATCCACGAAGTCAGTCCTATCCCCGAGCCATATGCTCCTGCCACCAGCTGGATGACCCCCATCACGAACTACCTTCGATGGGGAGAGATTCCATCAGACAGGGCTGAACGAGAGAAAATACAAAGAAGGGCAATCAATTTTTTCCTATGTGGCAGCGCGGGTCAGCAATAGGTCCTCTACAAACGAGGCCTCGATGGAGTGCTCCTCAGATGCATTGACAGAGAATAAACTGCTGCCATCATGACTGAAGTACATGCAGGAACATGTGGAGCACATCAACCAGGGACCAAGATTTCCCATCAGGTTCGAAGGCTTGGGTACTACTGGCCCATAGTGGCACGAGACTGCGAGCATTTTACCACAAAATTCCACTCATGCCAGATTCATGCCAACTTCATACACCAGCCCCCAGAGTTACTTCATCAAGCTAAGTACTCCTGGCCGTTTTCCATCTGGGGGATGGACGTCGTGGGACCATATCCTCCCGCCACGGCCAAACAGCTGAAGTATATCCTCATGGCGACCGACTTCTTTTCCAAATGGGAAAAAGCCATACCCCTCAAGGAAGTTGGGGCAATAAATATTTTCAGCTTTGTGAAGACCAATATCATCACCATATTTGGTGTCCCTCATACCATACTGACAGAAAACGACACCAATTTCTGCTCTGCTAAGTTGGAAAAGCTATACTACGAGTATGGTATCAAGGCTAACCACTCATCCCGCTACTATGCAGCAGCCAATGGGAAGATAGAAGCTTTCAACAAGACCTTTTCCAACATCCTCCAGAAAATGGTGGAAAAAGACAAGAAGTCATGGCCAGATAAACTCCTCCATGCATTGTGGGCTTATCAAACCACAATCCGCACCGCTACTCGGTCTACCCCGTACTCATTGGTGTATGACACGGAGGCGGTCCTTCCCATTGAAATCCAACTTCCCTCACTCCGTGTTGCCATCTGTGATCGATTATCTGATGATGAGCAGTTATAAAAGTAGCTAGGTGAATTGGAACAGCTAGACGAGAAGCGGTTGCACACTCTGCACCACCTGGAAGTGTACCATAACCGGATCGCACGAGCCTCCAATAAAAAGGTCCACCTCCAGTCTTTCTTGGAAGGAGAATTAGTGTTAGTCCTTAGGAACCCAATGATACCTGGAAAGAAGCCTCCAAAGTTGGAGCCCAAGTGGGAAGGACCATATGTTGTACACAAGTTCTACTCCAACGGAGCATATGCCCTGATCTCCATGGACGGGCAATCCACCACGGCTCCTACCAATGGGAGATTCCTGAAGAAGTATTTCGCATAGAGACAGATAAATCTTCGTCCGAGCTGTATGAAACTAAACTACCAAGCACCTCATCCTAACCAAAAGATGTTAAACTGTATGGACCACGTCCTCACCACATGATGTTAAACTGCACGGATTTCACAGAACTACGTATGGCGTGATTCCTACCCTCGCAGGATACGTAGCGACGACGAGATTACCTATCCTAGCCCAGCAAATTTCTTTTCTCATCCTCACCGCATGACGTTAAACTGAAAAGATTTCACAGAACTACGTATGGCTTGATTCCTTCCCTTGCAGGATACGTAGGAACGCCGAGATTCCCTATCCTGGCCCAGCCACTTCAAAAAAACAGATGTCCCCTTTCCCCCGTGTATGGACCAGACCTGAACGGGGTGTATCATCTTTACACAGAACTACGTATGGCTTGATTCCTGCCCTTGAGGGATACGTAGCGACGCCAGGATTCCCTTTCCTGGCCCAACCAATTTCTTTTCTCGTCCTCACCGCATGACGTTAAACTTCACGGATTTCACAGAACTAAGTATGACTTGATTCCTGCCCTTGCAGGATACGTAGAGACACCGGGATTCTCTATCCTAGCCCATCCACTTCAAAAAAAAGATGTACCCTTTCCCCCGTGTACGGACCAGACCTTCACGGGGTGTATCATCTTTACGGAGAACTACGTATGGCTTGATTCCTGCCCTTGTAGGATACGTAGCGACGCCGAGATTCCCTATCCTGGCCCAACCACTTCAAAAAAAAAGCCCTCCGCCCCTGTGTATGGACTAGACCTACACAGGGTGTATCATATTTCAGATAACTACGTGAGGCTTGATTCCTACCCTCGCAGGATACGTAGTGACACCAAAATTCCACACCCTGGCCCAACCTCCTCAAAAAGAAAAACAAAAATTCCTATTCCCCCGTGTACGGATGAGACTTGCACGGGGTGTATTCGAGTCCTCACTGTATGATGATAAACTGCATGGAGTCTATCCTTACCACACGATGCTAAACTGCATGGATAACAAGAATTAAGAATGCCCCTCCCCCCCGTGTATGGACCAGACCTGCACGGGGTGTACTCATTCCAGATAACTACGTACGGCTTGATTCCTGCCCTCACAGGATACGTACCGACGCCAGGATCCCCAGTCTTGGCCCAACCCCTTAAAACAAAAGAAGATTCCCTTTCCCCCTATGTGTGAACCAGACCAACATGGGGTGTACTTCTCGTCCTTATCGCACGATGTTAAACTGCACAGACAATGATGTTAAAAATGCCCCCTTCCCCCATGTACGGACCAAACCTACACGGGGTGTATATCTTCGTCCTTACTGCATGCCATTAAAATGCACGGAATTCATCCTTACCGTATGATGTTAAACTGCACAGAAGTTGTCCCCACCACACGAAGTTAAACTGCACAGACCCCCTTTTTCTTTCACATCGGGTCACCTTCATCCTTACTGCATGACGTTAAACTGCACAGAGTTTTTCCTCACCGCATGATGTTAAACTGCATGGACTTTGTCATGATCCACCTAGGACACATGGCGATATGAGATAGAGATACTCCTTATGCATTTAGATACATCCTTTCTATACATCAGACTCCACAGCCCGGATAATTATGGATCTTCATAACCACTCATGGCCATCAGAGGTGGAAAGTCATCGACCCGTATACACCTTTGTACGACTATACATACCATTCCCTCAGTGGCTCTACATATTGATAGCCCTTGGCCCATCTACCAAAGGCAATATTTCCACATGCAACACTCTTCCTAGCTCCGTACGCTTACCGGCCTCAGAGCCCCCATACCATATCTCCTGATCCAGAAGTTTATGGAAAAGTGGTTTACAAGTTCATTCCCCTTTTCACATCCAGATGTTTCCAGGGTATCTTTATCTGGTTAGCCTATGTGTCTACCGGTGTTTCACATAGTGACCTGCATCAACAAACATCAAGCCAGGACTAGGCTACTTTGACTCAACGGACAATTGCAGTGAAGATGTTTTCTGTATACCCAGACACCATTATCCCCACATTCCAAACTCTGCATTGTGAGAAATCGTGGATTTTCATAATCATTCATGGCCATTGGAAGTGGAAAGTTATCGACCCAGGGACACCTTTGTATGACTATGCATACCATGCCCTCAGCGGCTCTGCATAATGATAGCCCCTAGCTCGTCCATCAAAGGCAAGATTTCTTTGGGCGGTACTTCTCCTAGATCCATAGGCCTACCGGACTCAGAGCCCCCACACCATACCTCCTGACCCGGGAAAGCTCAAAGTTGCAGTTTATAACCTTCATCCCCTGCCTTGTTCCAAGTATATCAGAACATCTTGACCAAATTATCCTTCAAGTGATTGTAGCAATAGTCACCCAATGGTCCAAGCACTATGACTGATAAACTAGGATTACTTCATCCTCACTGCACGATGTTAAACTGCACAGAGTGAAGGCACACCCCTATGAACAAGATAAATTAGCGCATGGGGGCTCTTTAAGCTTTAACAGCAACTGGGGACGAATGTCCTCGACATGCCCAGATATTTCCTCACCAGATGATAGACTTCGTGGCTCGTAAAATCGCGGATCCTCATAACCACTCACGACCATCGGAAGTGGAAAGTTATTGACCCATGGACACCTTTTTACGAATATTGATACCATTCCCCCAGCGGATCTACATAATGATAGCCCCTGGCTTGTCCATCAAAGGCAAGATTTCCACAGGTGATGCTCTTCCTAGCTCTGTACGCTTACCGGCCTTAGAGCCCCCATATCACCTTTCCTAATCCAAGAAGCCCCAGAACCATGATTTACACCAATCAACCCCCTTCCACTTCTGGGGCATATTGAGGTATTCAAGCCCAGTTACATTCTGATGAAGTGCAGCCTTTGCAAAAATGTCACCGTCCTCGCTGCATGACGTTAAACTGCATAGCAACCTTTAAAAATATCGTCGTCCTCACTGCATGACGTTAAACTGCATAACAACCTTTAAAAATGTCACCGTCCTCACTGCATGACGTTAAACTTCATAGAAACCTTTAAAAATGCCCCCGTCCTCACTGCATGACGTTAAACTACACAACAACCTTTAAAGATATCCCTGTCTTTACCGCATGACGTTAAACTGAACGGAATCCATCCTCACTGCATGACGTTAAACTGCATAGAAACCTTTAATAATGCTCCTCATCCTTACCGCATGACGTTAAACTACACGGTCGAACCCATCACGAGTTCAGTAAGAAACACTGGCTTTTCTCTGTCTTGTAGTGCACGGGTCAGACCTGCATGAACCACCGCCTCACACCAGCATGAGAAATAATTACTTCACCTATTATCAGGAAGTTTAGTCTAGATATCTCCCCCGTATTCAGGAAACCTCTCATCATAAACCATATTGTACTCAGAAAAAGCCGAACTCTCATAATCCACCCCTGGTGGTTCCAAATCTCAACTTCCCTGAAGTTTCCAGGCTATCAGAAATGGATAGTATTTGACTTAAGGACACATTTGTATGACTATGCATACCATACCCTCAGCGGCTCTGCATATTGATCGCCCCTGGCCTGTCTACCAAAGGAATTTTTTTCCTTAGGTGATTCTTCCCTCCGTATGCCTCTTGGCCTCTGCGCCCCCATGTCCATCCCAAGATTCGGAAACCCTCTGAGCTACAGATTACCAACCTCTTTCACAATCCTACCTGAATGCGGCGGAGCGTATTTGACAAGATTACTGAGAACCAAGAGAAGTCGTTCCATTTCAGATGATTTCCCAGCTGCATGACTTTAAACTACGTCAAGCCTCAATCATCCCTTACGCTAACTAAATGCGTAGGGAGGTGGTCTCCGGACCACACTCCTAGTTAGTACGGATGTTCCCAAAACCCTTTCAGATGTCACACACCCCTTCTGAGCCACCCCTGGTGGTTTTCATAACTTTCCATGCCACCCATCATGGTTTCCACAAGCCTAACTTCCATGAAGTCCCCTGTCCATCAGAAATGGATAAGTCTTTGACTTAAGGACACCTTTGTATGACTATGAATACCATGCCATCAACGGCTCTTCATATTGATCTCCCCTGTCCTGTCTACCAAAGGAAAGTTTTCCTTAGGCAACGATCTTCCTACCTCTGTACGCCGGCACGGCTCCCATGCCATGAGACATGCCCTGCATGCCGCTCAAATTCAAACATGTTTTCCCCCACGTGAATATGAAGGGTATTAAGACATCTTTTAATCAGTTGAACCCCCTTGGGGACCTCACCCCACCATATTTGGTCAAATCTATTCGACCTAAAACATCAGTAGTGATGGTCTTGACGGCGGGACTTTAAACCACTCACAAAAGAAAGAGGAACAAAGCCTGTTAGGCCAAAAACCTGAAAAGGGAGACCTAAGAAAAAGTCGGGTTATACCCGCTGGGTCCATACCAAATGGGCCGAGGAAAAATCAGGGAATTAAAAGAAAAAGACAAAAAAAACTTTGTGGGGTTTTTCTACAAAACCCTAGCAATAGTCAGACTACGCTCGCTAGATCCCATGGTTCAGGCAAAATTTAGAGCATTGTCCAATCACCCATCTCAGTTTCAGGACCAATTTTCATCGGAATGGCCTCCTCTTCGTTCCGATCGGACCCCATTCCAATGGGGGGCATTTGTAGGGTCCTGAAAAATCCTCAAACGAAATTTTACCCAAATCCCCCAAAAGAATTGGGGAAAATAATCAAAGAAGAGGCACTACGAGGCACCCTCTTCGCGAACCGGTCTGTGAAAGCACCACAAGGCACCCCCTCCGCGAACCATTGTCGTTTGCGAAATGGAGGCGGAGAGCCTCCGCGGTCGTGAAGCAGGATGGGCGCCAGTCCGGTTCACCGTCACGAACCGGCCCAATCGCAGACCGCATCGACCGGTTCAAGCCGCACCCGCTGTCATTTTCAGAATGGAGGCGGAACCCTCCACAGCCGTGGAGCACTCCCTAAGTTCACCTCGCGGAGGAGGGGAGCGTTCAATACCCACCGCAAATCGTGGATTGACCAAGTTAGCTGTGAACCAGGTATTTGGTTATGGGACTCTGCAAAAAGTGTTGCGTGGCCACATATACATTCCTTTCCCCACTCTATAAAAGGAGACCAAGGGGGAAAGAAGGAAAGGATCGGAGAACTGGAATCGGATTTGGAGGGATTCAAGATTTAGAAGGAGATCGGTTGAAGGAAGGCTTCAGATTTTGAAAACAGTGAAATTCCCATCCGCGAACCACATCAGGTATATGAATTAAGAAGTAATTGGAAAACACATAATAATTTGGTAAACCACGAACCTAAAATAACAAAAAGGAGAACCGAGAACCATACCCCCCTCCACAGATAACTTCCCCACAGACCAGGGAGTTTATGCCTATTTTTACATTCGTCGCACCGCGGAGCACCCTCCTCCATGGGCGAAGCCCCGACCGACGAGCCTCCGATCGGTGTCACCCTTGGCCGCCACTGCCCTCCTGGAATCCTCTGCAAACCACCCTAGTTCGCGGATTGAACACAAAGACGTGAACCACCCTGGTTCACATATTGAACCTGAAGCCGCGAACCACCCTGGTTCTCAGGACGCCAATCAGTCAGCAGACCACCCTGGTTCGCGGACAGCTTCTCCAGCCGCGTGGAACTTCCCCACGCAAAGGGCACCACCACCCATACCTCTCAGTGGCTTGCCGAATACTTCGGTGTTATCATTTCCAGAGCCAGGTAAAATCCTTCCGATCCATCCAGGTCCTCCGCGACTCCCCCATTGTCCTATTCATCGGCCCCGAGCCGAGGCCTCCGCCAGAGCCACTGGATCCACGTGGTATAACTTTCAGGTGCATCAGCGCGCCATTTTGAGTTCACATACCCACGATAAACAGGGGAAAAGGGGTTTCCTCGACCCTTGAACAGATTCCCGAAGCATTATTGGGTTCACATTCCCATGGTAATGTGGAGTCTGATCTTGGGAATCCCCTTTCCGCCCTTCCACTTGTTGAGGGTTCCTCGAAGATGGTAAAATAGCCATCAGAAGGAATCCCTCGTGCACTGCAAGAGAGGAGACAGGAACATGATCACCCCTTTCCCTCTCCCGTTGGGCTTTTTCACCCTAGGCGTCCATCTCGGAGTAAGCCCCGACCTTCTAGGCCTCCTCTGAGTGTAAGCCCCAATTCATCACCCTAGGCCGCCTTCATGCGTAAGCCCCACTCTACTTCTCACGGATTCACCTTTCGCGACGTGATCCTCTGGTCCCTGCTGCCTGTTGTTTCTCACACCGAGCATGACTCACGTGGGCTTAGAGCAAGCATCGACCATGACATCCTCCTATGGGCCTCCTCCGAGTGTAAGCCCCAATCCATCATTCTGGGCTTCCCTAGAACGTAATCCCCAAGACAAAGTGAACTACATAGACTTTGATCCCTGCCTCCTAGACAAGGTACGTAGGAAGCCTCCATGAGGTTCAATCCCACCACCCATCGGACCACCTGGTCTCTCTTCACGTCGGTTCCCCAACATCTATCCGAACTACATGGACTTTGATCCCTAGTTCCTAAGAAGGGTACGTAGGAAGCCTCCCTGAGGTTCAATCCCAACAACCGGTCGACCCGATCATCTCCACATCAGTTCACCACGCCACTCATGGTGTCACCTCAAGAAAGTTCCAACCCTTCGGGGTCATTAATCCAATGAGGGATGGTAAACCTCGGGTATAAATGATTCCGAACCCCTGCGTCCAGTTGACCATTTCCCATCAAGCTTAAATCCGTGGATACCATGTTTGGGTATAAACCAAAGATTCGCGAACATATGAATACGTCTTAAATCTATAAGAGAGTCCCGGAACAGGCAATAATTCCCCCCAAAAAGGGTGCGATGAGCCCGAATTCCCATCCTCTCAACCAATGTGAGTTCTTAATAGTTGCTGGTCAGACCATCCGGTGAATGCCTGCCTTTGGAAAGCAGGTCCATCAATCATTGGATATGGAGTCGTTGGGCGTTTCGTGGCCGAAAACCAGAACGAAACATGGTTGAAGGGAGAATATGTTTGGTACACTTGGAAACTTCTTTATCTTCATCATTCTAGAACAAGAGGTTATATTATTCTCATAACATAAGGGAAAACTAGGTTTGTGGGTTTAAATCCAGGTAGGTGATGACACTCTATACTTTGAAGCCAAACAGAAAGGCACACATAGTTTAGAGTCCAGTGGGTAAACACACATTTTAGTGTTCAGTGGGGAAACTCATGATTTAAAGTCTACTAGGGACACTCATGGTTTAGAGTTCACTAGGGACACTCACAATTTAATGTCTTGTTGGTGCGCTCACAATTTAGAGTCTAGTGTGGACACTCATAGTTTAGAGTCTAGTGGGGATACTCTATGGAATAAACCCTTATAGGTAGGAATTTTGAGGGGTTTGATAATCTAAAGAAAGGTGATCAATTTTAGGAGATAACACTTCTTGAGGGAGATATAGATGGAATTAATATCGTGATTGAACCTCAAAGAAGTTCTTTATATATCCCATGGACAAGAATAAAAACCCACATAGTTAGAGTCACGCAATTTAAGTTCATGTGATAGGATTGGTCCATGTAGTTTAATATCATGTGTTAAGGACACTTTCATTGTGAAAGTTACAACAACAAGGGATTAAATGGGTATTATGCATTAGGCTTCCCATTAGGAATAAGGATATGTGTGGGGTTACACACACCTTTCCAATAAGTTGAAAGGATATGCGCGAGGCTTACGTAAATGATACCTTGCCCATGTTTGATGCAAGGGTCCCAGAGATGAAGGATAGTAGTTCCAATCATGTGTATGTAGTTTTCATGAGTGAATCTGAATTAGGAAAACAAATTCCACATATACCATCACTCTTGAAAAAATTTATTCTCAAAGAGGATAGAAAATGGGTGTGCATAACATAGGTTCACACATGATATGGGTTACGTAAGTCCTTGGTGTTTTCAATGCATTATATAATTTTGAAAAATGGATTATTAATGGAAGAGGTGTTTTTTAAAATAATCCAAGTGTTTTTAAATACATTGAATGGATTACATGAGGTAATTTGAATAAAAATTCTCACTTGTAGGAGTCCATGTAAATTATTTTATAGGTTTTTTTATGAGGGTCAGAACTCAATGTTTTATGAGTTGAGATGATTTAGATTCCCAAAATGATCCAAAGTCTAATAAATCATCCCCAATTGATAAGTTAAGGGTTATTTATAGGTTATTGGATCACAGAAGTACTGGATCATGTAAGGTGAATTTACACATTCATCAAACATAGGATTCTACAACAACTTCATATTTGGACTCATGCAAGATGGGGGATTTCATGTGTTATTAGCCTACAACTCAAAATTTCTTTCTTTGGGAATCCTTCCTCCCTAATCCATCTTGAATGTGTTTTTGAGTATCAACTAATGACCCCCTCATAATTGGGTTATACTGTGGTGATTAGGATCTAATTATGAGGAAGATGTCAAGTTTTTGAATCTTATTCACCATTATTTTATAAGTTAGGAGGTGAAAAATCAACTCTACTCTTTATAAATAGGTTGGGGACCACATAGGGGACCATATATCTTTATAGAAATTTATCCCTTTTTCCATTTTCATGCAAATAGACCTTTTTAAGAACATCCCCTAATATAAAGTCCATGAATTTCATGATATCACCATTTATATGAACAAACTCACTATTATCATTGTTTTCACAAAGAGATGATACAAACATTTATATGAAGAGAAATTTTTGTGAGATAGAAGTCTTGTATGAATTGGAAAAATTTACACCACTTCACTGAACTTTCTATATGGATACCTAGACTTCTTATGATGTCACCACATGGAGGAAGTGAATGATAGAGAACCCCATAGCTGGACCCAATGAGTATATCAAACAATGACACCTGATTCTAGTTAAATAGATAAGGGAAGATCAAAGGGGTTATACATTATCCTAAAGACTACCTCTGTATGGGTTTGAACTATTGGATAATGTCTCGATCCCATAAACCAACTTCAATGACTTATACGATTGTTTTAAAATATCACCAGAGTATATTCAGATGAACATATGTTTTGTAAATCATGTCCTTAGGCATCATAATTTGACCCTAGAATACACTCCATAGAATACTAGCTGGATTGTAAATAATGCGGAACCAACTATTGATACTTTGAACCCCCACTATTATATCATGTTCTAGGTCAATATTTCTAATAGATATCATATTTAGAATAATGAGTGAGATATTATCTAGAGACATTACTTCATGGATTAATGGTAATGAGCCTATTAGTTGAGATTGACTTATACAAAATTTTAATATCATCTACACGTGGTTGGAATGTATGAGGAAGTTTAGATGTTACAGTTCTATGCCTATCACCATAAAGACCTCGTCCTAAAGCTGGGACCTCCACATGATTTAAGGGATACAAATCCTTGGTGAAATTTATGATGAGTTCCTAGGATAATTAGAGAAATCCCCACTTACACCCCAACATCCTGTTCAAGATGTGGTTCTAGAAGTTTATACACATTATTTAAGAGAGAATGGTGGGGTAGCCAAAGTAGTTCCCAAGACTCCATGCATGTGGCCAACCAAGATCTTACTAGTTCATCATAGAGTAGGGGAATAAAATAGAATGTGGATTTAGTGTGAATGAGCGGATGAACCCGAAACCAATTTTGGTAGGATTTCTAATTACATTCCTTAGTGAGTGGTTATTATTGTTCATGGGAACTCATATGAGAGTGAGGCCAAGCACTTTCATAATATTGGTGTAGATGGTGTGCATACATCAGATAAACACAACTATCCTAGTACTAGAAAATATGTTCATTTTACTAGGGAAAGTGAGCCATAGGGACATTCCACTGTGAATCTATGGCCCCTTCTAATTCCTATATGAGTGGGTCATAGTACATCTTGGTGGGTATGAGTTCCCAAATCCCATAATCCCTATGAAATTAGACTTACAACCATTTTTTTGAACATAATAAGGGTATGGACCATGGTTATTGATAGAATAGGGTCGATCAATATGATGGGTTTATAAGAGAGGTTCAACTTCACCACTATCAACACTTCAGTAGGAATGATCATGAATAATGAAAAAAGAACAATTGATGAGAGGTCCTATTTATAGACTTTAAAGGTGGAGTGATGGATTCAAACATTTATGGTATTGTGATATCTAAACCATACCTCATATGCAACTTTTCAAGTTAGTTCTAATGCCGCTTGTGTCTCACTTTGTGGGTTTACACTAGAGTTCATCGTGTGTGCCCCCCAATGATTATATGGAAACTCTAGTAGAATCTGGATTGATAGGAAAACACATTAGAGATCATGATTATATTAGTAGACACCCCAATTATGTTTCTATAAATTTATTCCTAGAGCTTGACAATGACGTATCATGGATCTAAGATAAGACATCCAATGTCATGGATGAAAGAATTAGCACAATCCTAATTGTGGTGAAGTGAAATATAGGCTGCCATTGGGGGAGACCGCCAATCAAAGAAGTGGAATTCTACAAAATTATTACCCAATGAGGACTATAAAATTCTTCTTGTACAATATCAAGGTGAATCATTATTATTGATATTTTCTGCTGATGAAGGGCTCCAATAAGCATGTTTGAGAGTAAGGAAAAGATTCAGGGACCCCTATTACATCTTAAATCATGTTTACATGGAATCATGTAATAGAAATAAGGGATATAACAATATATTAAACCTTCCCTAGATCTTAGAAAATAATTATATAGGATATGGATGTTTTTTACATAGAGGAGTTTTTGGGGGTACCTCCGATCATTTGGGGTTTATCTGGTTGAAATTAGGTTCATCACGGATGAATTCAAGGTTTCTCAGATAGAATTTATGGCCCGTATTAATGAGTTAGAGGCGTTGGAGTACTCTTATACAAAATAGGATGGTTGTTGGGTAAAAATCCCTCAAGGTAACATTGCATCATTTTTGTTTTGGTTGTGTTTGTTGAAAAAGAATGTTTTCATGGTGAATTGTAGAGTTTCAGAGATATTGTTGACAACCCATGTTGGAAAAGAACCATGAAAAAGGAATGGAATATCTGGAGGTGGTACAAAAAGAACAATTACAAGGTGGCACCATTTTCTAGTGTTTTACAAATTTTTGGTGTCTAAAATTTGGATTTCGGTGAGCATTGTGAAAAGTGGATTTCCTTGAAGATCTCATCAAAATATGGAAAAGGAATATGTTTCGTGAATATGGGCATCATGAAGTGGATTTCAAAAATACATGAAGAATTTTGATGGTAATCTCTGTGATTATAAAGAGCTTCGTGAATGATATAGGTGAAGAGAATTGCGAGGGGGAATTGTGGCAATGCAAAGGTTTTTGACGAAGGCTCTACAATTAGGAGATTTGGAGCATTGTAGTGGCGTGAAGCATTTGATGGAGAGCATTGTGACAACAAAAAATTTCAGTGGTTCATTGTGAAGGAAATGAGCACTGTAGAGATGTTTTGACCGATCCAGAAATCATGCCAGAATAAGAGGAGCTCTGCGTTCGACCGTGCTTATAAATAAGAGGATACACCTCTTCTTTTTATACATACTAAAGAGAGAAAATTTGGAATCACTTTAATATCATGAACCAAGGGGTTCTTCGCAAATCAAAGTTTTAAAGAGATCTTGAGCTTTTCAAAAAGACTGTTCTAGTCTTGACCAAAGTCAATGCTTCTAAAAATTGAGAGCTTCATGAATATGGGGTGTTCTGCGTTGGATCAGTGATATTTGTGAAGTAAGGTGTTCCATGAAGGCAGTGTGATTCGCGATGGAAGTGGGACCCATAGAGGCTAGTTGAGCTCTACAAAAGGTAGGAGCTTCGCATTGGCTAATCGATCTCTGTGAAAGAATTTTGGTTCGCAAATGTGCTTGAGCTCTATAAAGAAGTGTGATTTGTGAAGACGCAGGAACTTCGTGAAGGCTTATTTGAGCTTTGCGAAATTGGGAGCTTCGCGAAGTAGTGATCTTTTCAAAAGTAAATTTAAAAGGTATTTCCCAATGTTCTATCTAAAATGGGTATTCATCAGTGGATGAAAGTGGGACTTCAATAAAGAATCTACATATATTGGAGGATGCATTAATTTGTGATAATGAACAGACCTACAAGTCCATAAATTGTGAGTGGATCCCTTCCTAGAGTAGTGAGTGAAGGAAGAGGAAGAAGGTTATCCTTTCTACCGGTAGTGAGCTATTGAGAGAGAAACAGGGAGTGAACCTTGTGAAAGTAGTGAGATGACCCTAAACTTTGTAAAGGTAGTGATCCTGATCATATAAGTGATCTAACCTGAACATTATTGAAAGTGAGCTTTAGTAGATTTGGTACAGTGTCACATCACCATTGTATGCTCTTTGGATGTAGCCCAATGAGGGATAACTAAGTAAAAATATGTGTTCCTGTGTGTTTTATTTCTTGCATTACATTCAAAGAATCATCATCATCAGATAAATAAGGGAATAATAAGATCAAAATTAACACATAAGTGCAAGCAAAGTGACCCTTAAAATATTAAGGTCAAGATCCAGTGGGGAAGGAAGAATTTTTAAATAGAATATGCATACCCTGATTCACTCTCCTTCTCATGGTATCTAGGACCCTTTTAGAACTAAAAATTGATATCAGAGGGAAGGTTTATTTTATTAGATTTGTTTTCTCTGACTTGGTTCAGTTTATTGGTGAAATTAAAGTTTCAGTTTAATCATACCTTGGCATGCTATGGGAAAGGGAAGAATGTCAATTAAGAAGAAAAATTCAGGTGATATTACTCTGAGTGGAAGTGTCTATAGAAAGAGTGTGATTTAGTTAAAGGAATAAATTAGTGAAAAGAATAATGATTTGGATAAATCATACAGTAAAAATACCTTAATCATTCAATGATGTAGAAGGAATGAGTGAAGAACCTAATATTCCAAATGATGTTGGAACTACGAATGATGAAG
Organism: Viscum album; assembly: GCA_963277665.1. Lineage (NCBI taxonomy): Eukaryota > Viridiplantae > Streptophyta > Magnoliopsida > Santalales > Viscaceae > Viscum > Viscum album. The sequence goes on from OY728128.1 coordinate 1,934,672,002, forward strand.
AAATTCAAAGAATACTTGAAGTGGAAACCGTCCACAAAACAAAGGAATCAGATCAGAAATTTGTAGAAGAAATTAAATCTAAATATGTTCAGATCCAAGTACTAGATATTTAGGTCAATAAGATAAGAGGTTTAAATCAAAGGCTTATCTATGTGGATACTAATCTGAGAGAGAAGAATGACTCCCAAGCCGAATAACTGAAAAAGATGTCTACAAAGAGAGAAAAACACAAAGCTGATGATAAGGGAAAGAATCAAAAGGAAGATGAAATTCATAATCTGAAGTCCAAAAATGAAGATCTTGCTACACAAATATCTGAACAAGTTCAGAAGAACCAAAGGATACAACAAGAGAATGCATGCTGTACTGATTCTGCTGCTCAAGAAAAATTTAAAATAATGGAGAAAAGTGATATGGTGGATAAACTCACATGTGAATTAGAAGATGAGATGAGTAGAGGGAATAATATAAAGAGATAACATAATTATAAACTTGAATCAATGGATATATATATTCAACAATTGAGGGAAGATATATAACTAGTGAATAAAAAAGTAGAGAAATATAATGCCAAAGGAAATCCAAAGTTAAAGGATACTCTAAACTTGCTATTTGATTATCCTGCAGGAAGTGATGATGAAATGAAAAGAAAATATGCTACTTTAGAGGAGAATCATGAAAGTATTGTATCATCCCAAAGGCCATCTAGTTTGGGAAAATCAGTATTGGATATGATGAACCCTCTCCCATGCATGAGAGGAAAAGAGCCATGAATAGTTCTAGAAATAGAAAAATTACAGTAGGTGCTAAAGACAAAACTAAAAAGGATTTTAAAGGGAGTAATAACATAATGTGCTATTTCTATGGGATACATGGTCACACATCAAGTTTTTTAGAGTATTTGGAATATATTTCATGTTGTGATGGTATAAATATTGCTAAATCTGAGAATAAGAAGAAGATTCATGAAAATTCTAAAAGAAATTCCTCTTATAAGAAAGCATCCATCAGATGCTATTATTGTGGAAGGCATGGATGTAATATGAGTATGTGTTAAGAAGTATATGATCTCAATATAATAGGAAAAACTAAATATCCATCAACATCTCAGTTGAGAAATAATTACACGAGGCATATTTTTAATGGGAGATGTTTTATATGTTCTGATTATGGGAATTTGGCAAGATATTGCAGCAGAAAGAAAGTGGGGAAGGAAAAGGAACTCTAAAGAAGACCCAAAACTCTGAAAGTGTATAACAAAAAGGCATATATTAGAATATAAAATGATGGTTTGAAAGATAGATTTATATCCTCATGGGAACTACAAGGAGCTCAATGAAAGGTGCATCAATCACCTCCTCTTCTACACTCACAAAAACTCTATGGGAAATAATGTGAACAAACTTAGAAGAAAAAGTGAAGAGCTACACTAATTATGAGTAAGAAAAATTTACATTTAGTGAAGAACCCATCATTAGTAAGAAATGGTGTGGATACTCGAATAACTAATAAAAGAAAAATGAATGACGATTGTATCCACAATATCACATGTTTCACAAGGTGAGAAGTGAAACAAGGGGAAAAATACCTCTAATGTAGGAATAAGAGGTGAAGATGGCTAGTGGAGAGATTCCCACACAGGGAAAGAATCATGAGAAATGGAATTCAGGTGGAACCTCTAAGAAGGAAAATTTTACTAGTGTAAATAAACCCCAAATTGTGAAGAAGGTCAAACCCACAGAACATAAATACTAGAAGAATACTCAAAATGTGGTTAAAGAATGTTTAGTCATATGGATAGAATAGTTGAGGTTGGCTGGGAAGTTGGAACAGGCACATAAATAGTACAGTGCTTTGCAATAAAGAATCAAAGGGTTGATCCAACAGGATCGACCACAATCCTCTTCTTTAGGATTCTAGAGTATCCCCTCTCCCTATGTGTATAAATTCTATTATTTTCAAGTGTTTTAGGTTTAAGGGGAGATACGGTCCAAGGGGAAGTGGCATCAAAAGATACAAAGTGGTGATATGATGTGATTTAGAATGTAAACTGATTCAAATTAGTTACCAGAGTTGAGGAAGAAATATGGAATAATTTCATGAAAGGATTTAATGTTATATGGATACATGAGACAAGTGAAAGTAATTGAGTGAAATAGATAGTGATTTTGTTATTAACTTTATCTTTTATTTCCTACCCCAAGTTTGATTCAGTAGTCTTAGAGGTTTGATTTATGTCTCATTGAAAAGTGACACATGAGAATAAATGATGCAGGAGAAGGAGAATTATTTTGGGTCAAAACATTGGTCTCAACAATAGGAAGAGTTGCACATCATAGGGGGAGATCTTTATCTCCTAAACAGATGCAAGATCTTAGTGGGATATAAAGGATGAAAGTTTATACTATTTGACATCAAGAATCCTGATTAGGGGATAAGTAGAAACAAACTTTTATTTCATTATTATATATTTTTCTCTAACAATATGGTATTATCTAACTATTTTTAGGATACCAAGATGCTGCAAGAGAATGGAAACAATGATTCAACATGAGTATGAAAAAGTAGTTGAAAACAATGATATCACTGTAGTATAGAATAAACAGAATATTTAATAGAATGGTGAAAAATTTCCTTATGGTAGCAATGAGAATGTGATCAAATTAGGGTGAATAAATGTGTAAAATGTTGATTTAGATAAAGGTAATGATGATAAGAAGGAGGAAGCAACTGAAGATAAAAACTGGGTTTGAGATATGAATGAAGATCTTGAAAAAATTGAGAAGAATCAGATACAGTAGATTACAAGGAAAGAATGACACATTCATTTCTCAAATCTAAATATGCCAAGGAGGTATTGAGAATATTTGTAATGGATAATTATAAGGAGATGATGACTCGGGTTGCTACTCGAATGAAACTATCGAAATATAATGAAGGAAAAGTGGTCAATATCACAGAATGCAGACAGATCATTGGAAGCCTATTGTACTTAACAAGGACATGACCATAAATTGTTTTTGCCACATGAAAAGAAATAATATATCAAAGAAATCCCAAATAAATCCACATGATTGTAGTGAAAATAATACTTTATTATATCAAGGGCAATTTGAATTTTAGTTTGGTGTATAATAACAAATCTTAGCCAGAGTTGTTAGTATATACAGATACAGACAGTGCCAGTTCAGAAGATGATAGAAAATCAATGTCAGGAGATGATTTCTATCTTGGAGGATTATTTATTTCTTGGATAATCAAGAAAAAATATTTCATTTCATTGAGAACCACAAAATATGATTACATTGCGACCACTCAAGCGCGCACATAGTTATTATGGATGAAGCAACAACTTTAAGATATGGGTGTTCAAGTGAAGTCTCCGATCAGAATTCAATTGCGATAACTCAAGTGATATAAATCTCAAAAAAAATCCCTTTCATAATTCAAGGAAAAATCACATTGAGATAAAATATCATTTTATTAAGGAGAAGGTTGAGTAGGGAATCATGAAGTTGGAGTATGTGCCTACAGAAACACAGGTTGTAAATATTCCGACAAAGGCCTTACCTAAGGAAGCTTTTGAAAGGCATAGAATGGCTCTAAGAGTTTAGTCGACTCCCCATGTAACACCCCAAAATTTTGAAAATAAATTTAATATTGAATGCATGAAACACTGAGTCTCTAAAAAACACCACTTTGTTATAACCTAGTTAGTAAACATAATTTTTCCACCTCTGTGATTTGAAATTTGAAAAGACGACATAAACAGTTACATTCAGTAAGATATTTAGAGGTTGATAAGACAAACTTAATTTTTGGTGAATAGTAACATACCCTTATGAATATTAATATGACCCTTATGAATAGTAAATAATAATATTATTTCATTTTTTTAATGTTATAAAATAATGAGATCTTTATTAATTTTTCAATGTGATATTAAAATAATTATAGTTTAAAAAATGTTATTTTTCGAATATAGTATGATTTTATTTAAAAATTAAATTAATAATATTTAGAAAACTATTTTCAAAAAATGGAGTTCATTTTTTAATTATACATGTAAAAAAATGGTTAGAGTTAATTTTTGGATTTTTTTGAAATACTTGAATTTTTGATGAATAGTAAAATATGATAATTTACCGTACGCATACATTATCAGTTAAATTCCCTATTTATAGAATCATGGATAATGTAAGAACACTTAGTTATAAATAACATTCACTTATTACCATTAGAGATCAAATTAATCAACACTATTTGTTGTCTTGAGAGAAATAATAAAATAATGAATAAGATATTCACAAATCACTCATCTCCTCCACTATAAAAACCCTCCCTCACTCCCTCTTCTCTTTACTCTTCTAATCCTTGAAGATCCTAAAATTTCTACCCAAATACCATTCCCTAGTCACTCTATACATCCAGGATCTCTTGGTCTTTCCAAAAGACTAAAACCCATTCCCTTAAGGAGGTTCTCAAGGAGGTTATTTCAAGAGGTAAATCATCTTTCTTTTTCATTTAGTTTCATTTCAATTTATCTTCTTTTATTATTCTCTACTAACCTTCTCTATCCAACCGATCCTTATAAATCTAGTATAATATATATAATATAATTATACCATGTCAATGTAATAACCATTATCAATCTTCTTACTCCCCCTCTCTCTATTATAAATGAAATCATCGTCCGTGAGGTTCCAATTTACAAGCTCCGTGGACAATGAAGTTTTGTTAATTACTGGTCATGAAACCATTTTTATGGTTGAACTAGAATATAATATATGTATTATAACCTACTTAATATTCATGAACTAGTATATGTCCATATTATTAATTTATATGACAAAACTAGTTCATAATAATCCAAATACTGCAAAATAATCTAAGTGATTGTCATTTCATCCAATGATTCATCCTCATACCATGTAAACAAATGATATATATAACCATTAAAACTTCTGGATGTTCATAAATAATATATAATTTCAATTCTGGATAATCATATCCTTTCCACATGAACATCCATACTCATATACAAATATACCGATCATGAAAACCAAAGAAATGAACACTCCAGAACGACATAATTAAATATTATAACTTATCAATAAGAAAAAAAATGAACTTAATAAAATTATGATAAACTAAATACATGTATAATAGGTTCTTAATTAATTTATTAATAAGTCTAATTTCATATTTCAGGACCTTAATTTCAAGAGCGGAACACATTCAGACTTAAGGTAAGGGTTTTCCACCTGAACCTCTATTTTCATTCGGGTTACTCTTATTATCCACTTACCTAAATTAAATTATAATTCATTTATATCTACTCCTAATAATTTCTGTGTTAATTTTCTATATATGTGTCCCAACCAGAATAATACAATAATTTATGGGGATTTATACATTTTAAAGGATCTTTCAAAAATCTTCCTGAAATAGAAGCCCGTTTCAAAGAAATTTCCCAAATTCTTACCTATTTTCAAGGGAACTCAATAATATGTTTTAAGAAACCATTATTTAATAAAAAAATAATTTTATTATTAAAGAACTATATTATTTCACTTTTGGTTTTATACAAATATTTTTCCAAAAGAACTCTTATTTTCAAAGTAAAAGAGTATTTATCTCAAGAATTACTCGATTATTTTATAAGAGTATTTTCATTTGTTTCAAAAATATTATTGATTATTATGTATAAATGGGACTAATATTTTATTATATCATATACCATATTTTTTAATGGTTTATGAATATTTTGACTAAGGATGTGTTGTATTGAAACCATTCACCATATTACTCTGAATGGTTAGTGTTTATGTATAATGATTGGGGAAAGTTAGTTACATTTCATATGTTAGTTTCAATATGAATGTATATGTTGTTTATGTGTATCCCCACTCATATGAGAAATGCATTGGACTTATTATGTGATGGTTGGGGCCTGCTATATCCCCTTGATGCATCAGTAGGTCTCATGAGACAAATAGATATGGACTTGGCCGAGGCCTTTCCCATTTTGAGATATGGTTTTGGCTAAGGCCTTAATAATTTTTAGACGTCTTGGAAGAGGCATTGAAGATATGTTTTATAATGTCCTACATATGAATTTCTCTCATTATAATGCTATAAATTGATAGTTCATGTGATTATTTGACTAGTATAATACCCACAATTACGTTTTATGATGGAAATTTTTACTCAGCTCATATTCCTACCATATTATGTTCAAGTTTATTTTTAAAGGAATGTGTTTTCAATTATTCACCATGTATAATGTTTATGATAACTTCCACTATCTTGATTAACCTTATTAAGTATTTTATCTCACCACTTTCTTATGTTTCATTTTCTCAGAACATGAAGAAGTTTATTATGTTTAACCTGTAAGGATAAACTTATAGTTGTGGATGTTCCCAATAAAACTTATATGTTGTATTTATTTTCAATTTGTAATGTTGAAATTATGTATGTATATTGTTTCCAAATATACTAAACTACTCATTCCTTGAGGATGCATATTACTTGTTTATAATCCAATGTAATAAAATAAGGCACTAGCTCTGGGCAACTAGGGTCGAGTCCTTACAGTTGGTATCAAAGGAAGTTTAGTAGAAAACTTGGAAAATAGTTTTAGAAAACTTAGATTAGGGAACAAACCCCTAATATTGTCTTTGAGGATAAACACACAAAAAGATCCTGGTATTTTGGTAAGGAATAGATTATGTGGATCTTTCTAGAAAATGCATCTCTGTCTGGATACTACAAGTGGATGTGGTTCTACCCCAGATGTACCTAAGAGTGAAAACTTCGATAAGGAGTTTCAGGCTTGACTTGGGGTATCCTGGTACATGAAAATGGGACTTACTACACACCTGGTTTGACACTCTTGGGGGATATGCTTAGGATAATTCATATTTTATTTACAATCCATTATGAAGGATTTAAATGTAAAATTTTCCTCAAAGAAACCACGTTTAAGATTATGGGATTATCCATGCATAGGATTTCAATTTATGTTAAGTATTTTTTATAAGTTAAGATATTAAATTATGATTCATAACCTAATCTAGTGTATGCCATTATTTATAAATGGATATTAGTTGAAGGAATGGAAGTCGCATGAATTCACATATCCCATATAGGGATTTCCCTCCTGTGCAAGATAATGATGTTGGATCTGGAGCTACGACTAGTGTGGAGAAACTTATAACTATACTAGGACAAATTACTCAGGTTATGAACAATAAACTTACCCATACGAAGCATCCGGATCCACAAATTAGAGTAGCTATGTTAGATCACTTTTTGGGACAAAAACCTCCATCATTCAATGGGAATAAAAACCCATTATAGCTGAGTAGTTGATAAGTTCCCTAGAGAAGATATTTATCACTTTGGGATGTAATGAAAGAGAGATGGTTTTCATGGAAGTTTATCATCTATCGGGAGGTGAGAATCAATGGTGGTCATTAATCCAAAACAAAAAGGAGGAGGAAGAAATAGAAGATATGAAATGGATTTATTTTAATGAAATCTTCCTAGAAAAATATTTTCCCTGTGAAAAACGAGTAGATATAAAAAGAAAATTCTTGAATTTGAGACAGAAGGAGGATGAAAATGTTTCTAAGTATGAATCCAACTTTACAAGTCTGTCAAGGCATGCTTCGAACTACATACGTAATCCAAGGAGTAATATTGATTGATTCTCTGATGGTTTAAAACTATTCCTTTGAAGGGATCTAGTCTCCCAAGGTTTCTCATCATATGAAGATATAGTCTAAAGTGTTATCAATAAGTAGAATGAATTTTCTAAGTCTTATGACTTTAAAGAAAAGAAAGAGAAGAAGAGGGATTATGAAAACTCTGGAAAAGGAAATAAGAAAATGGGGAAGAAGGGAAGAGTCAAATTTCCACCCTGTGATAATTGTGGAAGGAAACACCCTGGTGCTTACTTAAAAGTAAAATGGGTACACTACAAATGTGGACATAAAGTCCATATTGCTGGTGATTGTAAGGGGAATAAAGAAGCTATTAATGTTCAATTCTATAATTTTAGGGAGATGGGACACTATTCTAATGATTTTATAAAGTGTTAAGGAAACATGCCTCAAAAAAGGCTGAGAGAGCAGGGATAAGATTATGTGATCACAACTAATGATATTGACGTTCCTAATGATGTGGTGGAAGGTACTTTAATAATTTCCTCAAACTTACCCAATGCTTTATTTGATTTTGGATCATCACATTATTTTATATATTCTTAGTTTTCCAAGAAAATTAGATATTTCCAATTTGATTTAATAAGGAAGTTTTCTGTCAAAACTCTAAGGGAAGTATCATTGCAAAAAATTTGTGTCAGGAAGTCCCCATTATGGCATATAAACGTTCTTTATCTACTGATTTTATTTTCATACCCATGATTGAATTTGATATAATCCCCAGTATGCATTGAATTTCGAACCATGATATGAAAATTTATTGTAAGAAGAAGAAGGTTACAATTTTTGAGGATGATGTGGAATCCATTATCTTTAGGGAAGAAACATCACCATCTGATTTTCATTTAGATCCAATCCTGTAGCTCTACTGAATTCAATTTTTTGGGAGTAAGGGAATGCAATAACTACGAGTGAGGAAATGAATGTTCAAATATAGGACATACCTATTGTGCAAGAATATGTTTATGTGTATCTAGAGTATTTACCTTGACATCCTCCAGAGCGGGAAATTGAGTTTTCCATTGACTTAATTATTTATTAAAGACCTATATCAAAGACCCCTTATAGAATGGCTACTATGGAATTAGTGTAACTAGAGAAACAAATAGAGGAATTAAGTGATAAAGGATTTATTCACCCTAGTATTTATCCATGGGGAGCCCTTATTCTTTTCATTAAGAAGAAAGATGGATCTATGATGTTGTACATTGACTATAGAAAGATCAATTCTATAATAATAAAGAACAAGTATCTCCTACCTCACATTGATGATTTATATGATCAAATTCATGGAGCCTAGTATTTTTTGAATATTGACCTTCGATCTAGATATCATCAGTTTCTAGTAAGGAAGAAATAAATTCTAAAGACAACATTTCGAACTAGGTATAGGCATTAGGAGTTTACAGTAATTCCTTTTGTACTGACTAATTCACCCTCAGTTTTCATGGATCTAATGAATAGAGTTTTCAAGGAATATCTTGATGAATTTGTTGTGGTATTTATTTATGATATATTGGTATAATCCAAAATCTATGAAGATCATGAAAATCACTTGCACACTATCCTCAAGATTCTTAGAAGAAATGAATTATATGAGAAGTTTAGCAAGTATAAATTTTGGCTTCAATCGGTTTCCTTTATTGGCCACATTGTCTTTAAGGATAAAATATATATTGATCCTGAAAAGAAAAAGGCTGTGCAAGAATGAACTAATCCAACTAACATAACTGAGGTACATAGTTTTATTGGTTTAGCAGGTTATTATCGGAATTTTGTTCAGAACTTCACCCATTTAGCCAACCCAATGACCAAGCTTACATGAAAAGGGGTTAAGTTCATATGGAAAAAAGAATGTGAGGAATTTTTCAAAGAATTGAAGATGAGATTAGTGAATTCTCCTATCCTAAATCAACCATAGGGGAATGATGGGTTTGTGATCTATAGTGATTCATCAAAGAAAGGACTTGGTTGCATCCTAATGTAGAATGATAAAGTTATTTCCTATGCATCAAGGTAGTTAAAAATTAATGAACAAAACTATCCTACTAATGATCTTGAGTTAGTAGAAATAATATTTTCTCTAAATATATGGAGACATTATCTATATGGTGAAAAAATGTAAGATATATACATATCATAAGAGTCTATAATATATCTTCTCATAGAAAGAACTCAACATGAGGCAAAGGAGATGGATCAAAATACTCAAGGACTATGATTGTTCCATAAACTACTACCCAGGAAAGGAAAATAAGGTAGCTGATGCATTGAGAAAGAAAGATCATGGAGTTATCAACAAAATGGGGATCGAAAAGGATCCTTTTTATATGGATATAGTGAGGATGGATATGCTAATTATCAAAGATAGTGAAACATCACTAATTTTTCAAATGGTTTCCCAACCATATTTATTGGAAATAATTAAAGCTTCACAGTCTAATGATGGGAATATTAAAAAGAATATTAATGCTATGAAAGATGGGAAGTTTACTAACTTCATGTGTGAAGATGGAATTATGAAATTTGAAGAGAGACTATGTGTTCCCTCTATACCTGAGCTGAAAAGGGAGTTATTGGATGATGCTCATAGATTGAATTTTTATACACATCTTGGGAGCACTAAAATGTATAGATATTTGAAGGAACATTTATGGTGGGGCAACATGAAGTGGGAAATTTCTGATTTTATATCAATATGTCTAGTCTTTCAATAAGTAAAGGTCGAACGAAAACATCATAGAGGAGTTATGAAATCTATACCTATTACTACATGGAAATGGGATGACATCACCATGGATTTTGTCACTGTATTACCCAAAAATCTAAGGAATAAGGATGTGATATGGGTAATTGTTGATCAACTTATGAAATATGCACATTTCCTCTCTATAAGGGAGGAATTTCCACCAGAGTGCCTAGAACGACTCCATATCAATGAAGTTGTGAGACTTCATGGGGCACATCTTTCAATAGTGTATGATCGTGATCCTTGATTTACATTGAAATTATGGAAAATGCTTCAAAAATATTTGAATAATGAGCTATGTTTGAGTACTGCTTACCACAAAAAAACTAATGGGAAATAAGAAAGGATGATCCTAACCTTAGAGCACATTTTGAGATCATGTTCAATTGACTCTCAAGGTATGTGGGATAAATATCTACCTTTAGTGGAGTTTTCCAACAATAATAGTTTCCATTCAAGTATTCAAATGGAACCATATGAATCATTGTATGGAAAGAGATGTCATACACCAACATGTTGGGATGAAATTGGAGAAAGGAGGCTTATAGGTCCAGAGCTTGTAGAGGAAATGAAGGTAAAGACTATTCAAGGCCACAACAATGTAGCTCAAAGAAGACAAAAAAGCTAAGAAGATAATCGAAGGAAGGATTTGGAGTTTCAAGTGGGAGATCATGTTTTCTTAAAGGTATCTCCATGGAAGAGTGTTATAAGATTTGGGAAGAAAGGGAAATTTAGCCCTAGGTATATAGGACCTTTTGAAATTCTAGAGATAATTGGAGATGTTGCATATCATTTGGATATGCCACCTAGCCTGTCTAAAGTACACAATGTGTTCCATATCTCATTTCCGAGAAAGTACATTCCATACCCAATGCATGTCCTCACTTATGAAGGTATATAATTAGAACCTGACTTATCGTACTGTGAAGAGCCTATCCAGATTCTGGACACTAAAGAATAAGTTTTGAGGAATCAGATAACTCAACTGGTAAAGATACTTTGAAAAAATAATATAATTGAAGAGGAAACATGGGATCCTTAGGATCTTATAATGAAGAACTACCCAAATATTTTTGTGAGGTAACATTCTGGTAATTTTAAGGATAAAAGTTTTTTAAGGAGGGGATAATGTAACACCCCAAAATTTTGAAAATAAGTTTAATATTGAATGCATGAAACACCGAGTCTCTACAAAACACCACTTTTTTATAACCTATCTAATAAACATAATTTTTCTACCTATGTGATTTGAGATTCGAAAAAATGACATACACAGTTGCCTTCAATAAGATATTTAGAGTCTGATAAGACAAACTTAATTTTTGGTGAATAGTAACATACCCTTATGAATAGCAATATAAATAGCAATACGACCCTTATGAATAGTAAATAATAATAATATTTTATTTTTTTAAGGTTATAAAATAACGAGATATTGATTAATTTTTCAATGTGATATAAAACAAATTATAGTTTTAAAACTGTTATTTTTTAAATATACAATGATTTAATTTAAAAATTAAATTCGTAATATTTATAAAATTATTTTCAAAAAATGGAGTTAATTTTTTAATTATAAATGTTGAAAAATGTTTAGGGTTAATTTTTGGGATTTTTCTGAAATACTCGAATTTTTTATGAATAGTAAAATATGGTAATTTACCGTATGTATAGATTATCAGTTAAATTCCCTATTCCTAGAATCATGGATGATGTAAGAACACTTATTTCAAACTCTCATGAACTTATTACTATTAGGGGTCACATGAATTGACACTATTGGTTGTCTTGAGAGAAATAATAAAATAATGAATAAGATATTCACAAATCACTCAACCCCTCCACTATAAAAACCCTCCCTCACTCCCTCTTCTTTTCACTCATATAAGACTTGAAGATCCTAAAATTTCTACCCAAATACCCTTACATAGTCACTCCCCACATCCAGGAGCTCTTGGTATTTCTAAAATACCAAAACCTCTTCCCTTAAGGAGGTTCTCAAGGAGGTTATTTCAAGTGGTAAAGCATCTTTCTTTTTCATTTAGTTTCATTTCAATTTATCGTCTTTTCTTATTCTATCCTAACCTCCTCTATAAAATTGATAATTTTAACTCTAGTATCATCTATATACTGAAATTATAACATTTCAATGTAATAACCATTATCAATATTATTACTCTCTCTCTCTCTCTCTCTCTCTCTCTCTTTTATAAATGAAATCATTGTCCGCGAGGTTCTAATTTACAACTTATGTGGACGACAGATTTTAGTTCTTCAATTTCTAATTCATTAATGGTTATGAAACCATTTTTATGGTTAAACCAGACTATAATATATGTATTATAACCTAATTAATATTTACTAACCAGTATATGTACATATTATTAATTAATATGATAAAACTAGTTCATAATAATCAAATACCGCCAAATAATCTAAGTGATTGTCATTTCATCCAATGATTCATCCTCACACCATGTAAAAAAATGCTATATATAACCTTTGACACTTATTTATGTTAATAAATAATATATAATTTCAATTTTTGAGAATCACATCCTTTTCACATGAATATCCATACTCATATACAAATACACCGATCATGAAAACCAAAGAAACGAACACTCTGGAACGATATAATTCAATATTATAACTTATTAATAAGGATATAAATGAACTTAATAAAATTATGATAAACTAAATAAATTTCTAATATGTTATTAATTAAGTTATTAATAATTATACTTTCATATTCCAGGACCTTAAGTTCAAGAGCGAAATACATTCAGACTTAAGGTAAGGGTTTTCCACCCGAACCTCCATTTTCATTCGTGTTACTTTTATTATCTACGTAACTCAATTAAATTATAATTAATTCATATGTAATACTAATAATTTATGTGTTAATGTTCTATATATGTGTACCAACCAGAATCATACCTTAATTTGTGGGGATTTATACATTTTTAAAGGATCTTTAAAAAATTCTTCCTGAAATACAAGCCCGTTTCAAAGGAATTTCCCGAATTCCTACCTATTTTCAAGGGAACTCTATAATCTGTTTTAAGAAAAAATTATTTACTAAAAAAACAAATTTTATTATGAAAAAACTATATTATTTCACTTCTGGTTTTAGACAAAGATTTCTCCAAAAGAACTATTGTTGTCAAAGTAAAAGAGTATTTATCTCGAGAATTACTCTATTATTTTATAAGAGTATTTTCATTTGTCTCAACAATCTTATTGATTATTATATATAAATGTTAAATATTTTATGATATCATCTACCATATTTTTTTAATGGTTTATGACTAGTTTGACTAAGGATGTTCTATCTTGAAACCATTCACCATATTACTTTGAATGGTTAGTGTTTATGTTTAATGATTGGGGAAAGTTAGTTATATTTTGTATGTCAGTTTCAATATGAATGTATATGTTGTTTATATATATCCCTGTTCATATTAGGAATGCATTGGACTTATTATGTGATGAGTGGGGCTCGCTATAGCCCCTTTATGTATCATTAGGTCTTATGAGACAAATAGATATGGACTTGGCTGAGGCGTTGCCCATTTTAAGATATGGTTTTGGCTGAGGCCTTACGCATTTTTAGACGTCTTTGATGTGGCCTTAATGGTATGTTTTAGAATGTCTAACATATGCATTTCACTCACTATGAAGCTAGAAATTGATAGTTTACGTGGTTATTCGACTACTAGAATATCCATTATTATGTTTTATTATGGAAATTTTTACTCAACTCATATTCCTTCCATATTATGTTCAAGTTTATTTTTAAATGCATGTGTTTTAAATTATTCACCATGTATAATATTTATGATAACTTCCACTATCTTGATTACCCTTACTAACCATTTGAGCTCACCCCTTTATTATGTTTCATTTTCTCAGGACATGAATAATTTTATTATGTTTGACCTACAGGGATAAACTTATAGTTGTGGATGTTCCCAAAAAAACTTATATGTTGTATTTATTTTCAAGTTGTAATGTTGAAGTTATGTATGCATATTTTTTACAAATATACTAAACTACTCAGTCCTTCAGGATGCATATTATTTGTTTATATTCCAATGTAATAAAACAAGGCACCCGCTCCGAGAAACTGGGGTCAGGTCCTTACACCCCACACTTGAAAAAGTGTGGATGTGGGACCACCTATCCCTAAGGTATGATGTGTTTCCCCCTAATTTATTGATATGTGTTTTACCCTACTGAAGACTACAAAATTGTGACCTTTGGTTTCATTGAAAAAGGGGGAGAAAATTTGACTGTTCAAGGGGGATAAAGTGTGTCTTGTTATGAGAGAAAATGTATTAAGTCAAGACATGGGGAGAAGCTAATAGGTGAAGCATCAAGATAGGGGGAGCAATGAGATATGGGGAGAGTATTAAATTTTATAATGCTATAAGTGATCGATCAAAGATTAGATATCACGACAGCTGATATTCGTGATGAAATCGGAAGAGTGGTGTTAGAATGGTATTAACAATTAGTGCCAGGAATGAAGTGACTCATTGATGAACTTTTCATATTACTATTTTTTCTCACAACAATCATTAATCATGTGGGATTAGAGTATGTGTTGAGTAAATATTTGATTGTTATCTGATTCGTAAGAATAGAATGTTGGAAGAAGATTTAATGAGGTATCAAAGTGAGATAAGTCATTATGAAAAGAGTTTTAGACAAACCCAAAGGGGGAGATTATTGGGCAAAAGTACCTCAAGGTAACATTGTATAATTTTTAAGTTGGTTGTGTTTGTTGAAAAAGTTGGTTTTCATGGTGAATTTTGGAGTTCCCGAGATAATGTTGACAACCTATGTAGACAAAGAACCATGAAAAAGGAATGGAAGATCTGGAAGTGGTACAAAAAGAATAGTTACAAGGTGGTGCAATTTCCGAATGTTTACCAAATTTTTGGGGTCTAAAATTTGGAGTTTGGTGAGAATTGTGAAAAGTGGATTTTCTTGAAGATCTCATCAAAATATGTAAAAGTCACGAGTTTCATGAATATAGGCATCATGAAGTGGATTTAGAAAAGAAATGAATAATTTTTATGGTGATATCTATGATTATGAAGAGCTTCATGAATGACATAGGTGAAGAAAATTATGAAGGAGCATTAAAGAAATGCAAAGGTTTTTGATGGAGGCTCTAAAATTATGAGATTTGGAGCATTATGGTGGCGCAAAGCATTTGAAGGAGAGAACTGTGATAATGAAAAATTTTAGTGGTGCTTTTCAAAGGAAAGGATAACTGTAGAGACGTTTTGACTGATCTAGAAATTACGCCGAAAGAAGAGGAACCCTGCATTTGACCACACCTATAAATAAGAGGCCACCCCTCTTCTTTCCACATGAACTAAAGAGAGAAAATTTGTAATCAATTTGATATCACGAAGAAAGGGGTGATTTGTGAATAACGGTTTAAAAGAGAGATTGAGATTTGTGAAAAGACTATTCTAGTCTTGACTGAAGTTAATGATTCTAAGAATTGAGAGCTTCAAGAAGATGGGGTGTTCTACATTGGCTCAGTGAGATTCACGAAGTAAGTTGTTCCATGAAGGCAGTGTTCTTTGTGACAAAAGTCAAATCCACATAGGCTAGTTGATCTCTGCGAAAGGAAGGATCTTCACGACAGTTAATCAAGCTCTGAAAAAGAAGTGTGGTTCAAAAAGTCCCTTGAGCTCTACAAAGATGTTTGATCTCCAAACAAGTATGCTATGTGAAGCAGTGAGATTTGAGAAGAGATAGGGACTTCATAATGGATTGTTAGAGATTTGAGAAATTGGGAGCTTCACGAAGTAGTGATATTTGTGAAAGTAAGTTCAAAAGGTATTGCCCAGTGTTTTGTGGAAAAGGGGTATTCATCAGTGGATAAAAGTGGGACTTCAATAGAGCATATACATACAATGGAGGATGAATTCATCAGTGATAATAAACGGATATAAAATTCCATAAACTGTGATTGGATACCTTCCAAGAGTAGTGAGCGAAGGAAGAGGAAGAAGGTTATCCTTTCTACCAAAAGTGAGCCAGTGAAAGAGAAATTGAGAGTGACCCTTGGGAAAGTAGTGAGATGACTTTAAAATTTGTAAAGGAAGTGAGCCTATTCATAGAAGTGATATAGCTCAAACATTATTGGTAGTGAGATTTAGTGGATTTGGTACAATGTCACATTGACATTGTATGCTCCTTGGACGTAGCCTAGTGAGGGTGAACCAAGTAAAAATATGTGTGCCTGTGTGTTTTCTTTCCTATATTACATTTAAAGCATAATCATCATTAGATAAAAAGGGAATAATAAGATCAACATTAACACATAAGTGAAAACAAAGTGACCCTTATAATATTGAGGACAATATCTAGTGGGGTAGGAAGTATTTTTAAATAGAATATTCATACCTTGATTCACCCTCCCTCTCAGGGTATCTAGGACCCTTTTATACCTAACAATTTATTTACAAATTAGGTGATGAAAATGCTCGAAAATAATCTCAATGAAGGATTAGAGGATATTGGGACACTTGGAGATGTGGAGAAGAAGGTTTCTGGTGATGAATAATCTTGGGGAAGCAACATAGGGTGAGAGAAATCTCTTATGGGGGGAGATAGAGAGGATATATCATATGTTAAGGATTCAGGATATATATTGATAGACTATGTAACTCTTAGATCCTATGACTATCAAGACATAATTGTTAATATTTTAGTGGAATTGAATTTTATTTTATTAATCACGTTATAGTAATTGAGTAAAAAAAATCTTGAATGACCCATTTATCATGAATAAAGAAAGGGAGATGTGTATCTCTAAAGCAACAAAAAATGGGAGGAATATCCCCTGATACCATATATTTCCTAGTAGTTCAAGGGGTAACGGCTTCTGATGCTTTGGGGGCATCTCCAATTACTGATAATGTACAATGATCATAGTGAATAGTGGTGCTAATGCATAACCTATCACGTGTTTTGGAAAGAAAACTAAAAACCTATTCACTTCTAAATGTTCTTGGGTCACATTATATTAAATTACCCAACTTTATCATTATAGATACAACATGACAAGTTTAGAAGCTTCTAAATGAATCCTTAGGGTTTCTCATGGATGTTGAGAGGCCCTTAGTATTAGAGTCCACCTCTAGTACTTTGAGCCTCAATTCACTAGTCGATATGGTAATATAATTAGGAAAGTTTCATAGGGACTATGGTTTTCCATCATAAAGAGAAGATGATCTCATCACTATTTTTGAAGTATCCAAGACTTAATTTCATAATTTATTCTTGTTTTTACTATTATTCCTTGAACTAAAGCCTAGTTTATTATGGAAATTTTTATCCCCACAGAGGGTCATGTGTCTAGGGAACCAATGGGTCAAGATAATACTAATACCTACCCATTTAGTGATGTGTCAAACCTAGGATTTGAAGTACCAACCAGTCATGAGTGGGAACTTAACTATGTGTTGATGGTAGGATGAGGCCCTGAGGTTCCTATCACCAGGAGAACCCTACCATGATTTTGGAGGTGGAATCACTACCTATATCAGGGGTAGATCCTATTATTTCCCTTATAGATATTTTCATAATGAGCCTCACTTACACTATATATCCAAGTCATGAGGATCCTAGAACCAAGAACTTGTCATCACTAATCAATCAATTCCCCAAGTATGTATATTCCCCAAAAGTTGAAGCTGAATTAGGTTTGGATACTAATGAGGAAAGATGGGGGATCCGAAAAAGGGCATAGAGGAACATTTGGTGACTCATCACCCACACCACACTAGGTTAGATGGATTTTTAGATGTTAAACCTTCTCCATAATCTAGTGAACCTAGGGACCGATGAGGTCAATTACTACACCCTCTACACCCCATCAGGTTACTTTCTAGTCAATAAGGAGAGAAATCAGTCTCAATTAGCTAATTTTTCAGGTCTAATTCTAGAACACATGATGTTGAGTCTCTATGGGTGATTAAATAGGGTATTTATTAATATTTAAAATAGTAGTTCTAGCTATAAGACCTAACATTAGTGCAGGAAGAGGCAATCACCCACCCAAGGACATAGCTAGCAGTTGATGATGTCAAGATTTCCTAAGAAATGACTCAGGTTGTAGAGTGCACAATGTAGTTGGAGGGACTCTAGGTGAAACTGAACGATACGTGTCTATAATAAAAGGCTAATATAGATGATCTAGAAAGGATATGATAGACTTCCAAATACTTCTATCATATGATGAACAAGCTTGACCAATAAATAACTTAGGAACTTTTGTAAGCCAACTTTGTATTGAAGAAGATGCTCCAAAATGTGGACGATCCTCTTTATGTTTTTCCTTGTAATAAATCATACTTGTTTGAAGTTTATATTTTAAAATTCGATGCATCTCAATCATTCTAGTGAAATAAATTAACTATAACTTCTAATCCCACATGAGTAATACTTGGTGTGAGAAATAAGAGGTAAAAAATAATCATTTATATTGCTTAATATTTCACAATGGGGGTGGATGGGTCAAGGTAGGAATGTTGTGCATACCATTGAAAATGATCTCATTAATATGGGATAATTGGGTTAGATGTGATTCCAAGATATTAATTCAAACTACCAATGTGCAATGATACATGGGGGTACAACACGAAGGGGTTTAAAACTCAAATTAACAAAGTAAATTAGAGGAAAGGTAAATTATAAATCATAGAGTTTGAACCAAGGGGTGAAGTAAAAATATTGGTTGAGGATGAACGCTAAGTGCATTTTCAAAAGGTAGGTTACACAACCATTGATATCCACTGTAATCACATGATTAATTTATTATTTAATAAAAATGGAATAATCGTAGTAAAGTAGAAATCCCAGGTCTTCTCCCAAAGAATGTTGAGTGGAGGGATAAAAAGTGCACATTTTTATAAGTTAAATAAAGATGAAAAGTAAAAATAGAGGAAGTGGGTTATTTGTTTTTATTTTTTAATTTTAAAAGATACATAAGGAATATATATTTTAATTGAACATGATATTTTATAATTAGGATGAAATTTTATAAAAAGGAATATTTCTATGATATCATCAAGCATAAATATTTTTTATGTAAAATCAAATTCCTCTATACTACATAGGTTTATATTTCCATCAGGTATTGGCTATAACCAAATCCTTTAACCAATCTTCTATCCATGACCTAATTAAGAAAATTAAAGGTCAAAAAACCCATGGGACATTATATGTCTAGATTCTCTTATAATCCATGGAACCCATAAATTCCATCAATTATACCAATAATCCATGAAATATGAGACAAATTATTCATAGTATCGATAAAACAAGTATCAAAATATTGCGCTCTCTATCATTTCTCTATCTCTAATCTCAACACCACCCCAAAAGGTGGATTTATCTAGTCATTATTATGAACAAATAAAGGTATGGAGTGATAGAAGAATAAAATCAAAACAAAATAAGGAATAAAAATAAAAAAATGAATTATTAAAACTTAAATAAGTATGGAATTTAAATTATGAAACTAAAATTTTATTAAAAAAATATAATTACACTTAAATATTATAAAAAAGGATGAAAAAATATTGAAATTATCAAACAAGGATCTAAATGGGAAGCACCTTTCCCCCTTGAAGGAAATCTAATTTTTTTTGACCAAATCATGATTATATATATATATTTTTAAACTACATGATGTGTAGGATGGTAAATGGTGTGCAATAAATTTTTCTATGTTTTACTTTTGGTTTGCATAAAAATTCAGTTTTCACCTTCATCCAGCCAATCAGCAATGGTCAACTCTTGGTAGGTGGAAGTATATAATGTGTAGCATAAAAATGGATGGGTGTGTAGTGTCTTCTTCAACCACCAACCAAACATAGGAATGTACACTAGGTGGTTGATCCACATGGTGTTAGATAGTAAATTAAAATTACTCTCAAAGTACATAACCTGTATATTTAAGATTGTTCCAAAAAAATTCCCAAAGTGAGTATTTAACTATGAAATACTAAAATGTAGCAAAAACACCAGAATGAAATATTTAAGCTTAAAAGAACATTCAACTAGAATTAAATAGATTTTTACTCAATCTAAACACCAAAATAATATACACAAAATGGGTGTATTAATTCCCCCACACTTAGTATTTTTCTTTCCCTCAAAAAAATATCAACATAAAATTAAAAGGAATCCACACCTTAATAGAAGAATCATTCAATTAATTATACATATCAACATAAATTTATAACTAAAAATTTTAAAATTATAAAACATTTAAAAGTCATATTATTGTAATCATACCTCATATAAAATTTTAATTCAAGACATTATTTTTCTTTCATTTATATTGTTTAAATTTTTATTAATGATCATGCCACTTATGAATTTCCTCACTTGGAATAAAACTCACTCATATCTCAAGTGTGAAATATATGATAAGTTATTATCATCTCAAAATTATGCAAGTAATTCCATATGATTAGTAAAATTATAACTCTCCACAAAAGATATAAATAATATTGTTCCAATCATGAGGATTTTTAGGTATTTTTATTGAGGCTTAATGTTGGTTGGTTAGAATTAAAAAATCAAGGCTGCGAAGAGAAGGTATTTCTATTAAAATTTAGTCCATGATCAATTGTTCAAAACAAAAAGTATTTATTACTCAAATTACCCTAAATTTATTCACCCAAAACTAATTCCCCATTAAAATTACCATACCATAAGTAAACTAAAATAAAGTACAATAAAATACCACTCCTAATATTATATATATATATATATATATATTATTTTATTTATTTTATTTTCTTTAATTAACATATGTTTTTACTTTTTTTAAAGATAAGTTAGTTGAATTACAATGAAAAATAACATGTGAACCTTCCCTTAAATGATAACCAATCCAAATATTCATACAAAATAGATCTCATCCCCATGAAAACACATAAAATAACCTGATCCCTACACACTCTCCATAAACTATAATTATGAAATAAATTCAATATTAAAGGTAATTATAGAAAATATGATTTAAATATGGATTACTATAAGATAATTTAGGGCTACAAGTGAATTTAAAAGGGATAATGTAGGGAAGGTCTCAAAAGTTTGTAATAAAAGGGGTCAAGAAAAAAGTACCTCAATCATATTAGCACATTTCTGTATTCTCAAAATCATTGATAGAGGATAAAACAAAGTTATATATGAAAAAAATAATTTGAGTTCACTCAAGACTAGAGGATACTAGGAAGAGTATGAAAAAAGTTGGTTTAGAGTAGCTCTTAGGATGATAAATAAAGAAATTAAATCAAGTCATAACATGAGTAAAAAGAATCAGTCTATTAAATGAAAATTTATGATAATTAAGAATAAATAATTAAAATTATATCAACAATCACTTTACAATTACACAAAAAATTGAAAAATCATGTAATTTTCAAAATTTACACCTATATTTTTA
Source organism: Viscum album (assembly GCA_963277665.1). Lineage (NCBI taxonomy): Eukaryota > Viridiplantae > Streptophyta > Magnoliopsida > Santalales > Viscaceae > Viscum > Viscum album. The sequence goes on from OY728128.1 coordinate 1,934,693,975, forward strand.
TTATCTATAATCACAATTATTTAAATATTTACAAATTGTCAAAATATCTTTTCAAATTAATGATGTATCCTAGATAAGTTAAAGTCATAGACTAGTGGGTGTCTTGATACCCTCAAACACACTTAATATGATACATGTACCCATGTACAACACCAATGAGGATAAAATAGATGCATGAAAATATGAAACCAAGGAATAAATGAAAGAATTAAATTCAGAAAGAAAGTGAAAATGTAAATCAAAATAATATTTCTTTGGTGGTAGGTATCTTAGAATTAAGAGATAGGTGAAAGGTGGGTCTAAAGGTGTAACTATTCATGCATAGGAAAATAAATCTATAGGTAGTCCAAGCATAAAATAAAGACATAATATGTATATAATAATAATAATAAAAACTTTTAGAAATTAGTCATTAGGTGGTAGGTGGTCCATAATAATGGGTCAAAGAAACTAGAGGAGATGAATCTGTATTTGGTAGGTCCATAGTGGTATGTGGATTAATAGATATAGGATGATCCAAGAGCACATTAGTGAACAAATCCATAAAATTAAGAGTCATGTCAGTAAAGGAATGTTCAAAATTAGTGGCATGTGTAATGGAAAATCGAGTAACTAGAGAGAATAGACTATTAAGTCCCAAATGCTGGAGAAGGATGGACATCCCATACCGATGATATGCTAATGGGACAACTAAATGTGAAATATGACTCTCAATACATTCCATATGACCCTATATATAATCCATGCAGTGACCCAAAGTTCTAGGTGAGAGTGTAGTAAAGTGGTGGTCGAGGTTATGTGTGGTGGTGGGGTTATGGATGGATCAGTGGTAGATGGTGGATGAGTGGAAGAGTATAACATAGTAGAATAAGGGGATAAAGGTGATGGGATTAGCTCAGAAGGTGGAGGTACTAGATTAGTAGCACCCCTATAATCATCAGCCACCTCAAACGCCATAAGTGATGGGTGCTCTTGCATGAGGACATAAGAACTCCCATACCTTTGGACCATCCCATGTATATGATCATAATAAAATCCATATATTGAGGGATTTCTAAGAGATTACGTGGGGGTAGAAGTATCAAATAATCCTAGATAGTGTACCAAACAGGTGGAATAAAATCCTCCATTCAAGTTACCATGATGGCTGGTGAACATAGTATAGAAGTATGAGACGATAAAAATGGGAGTTCATAGTAGTCATATCAATAAATGAATGTAAGTATCTCCATGTCCCACACAAACACTACTCCCCCATACTTATGATGTGGAAACATAATCTTACTAAAACAATAGTGGAGAATGTAGAAGGTGGGGGAAATGTTTAACACAATCTTCTAAGTGGTAGTTACATACCATATATCTGGTCTAACAATATCCCACAATATAATGAGAAAATTTAATTAATTTGGGTGGTTGAGTGTGAAAATATGTGGTGGGGTGTCGGGACTGAGATAAAAGACACACCCTTAGCTGAACTCTTCCATGGTTAATGAAAACTACCGACCTACTAATCATAACTATATAGGATTCAATTTTTCACTTTAATACACTTGATATGATAAACCATTGAACTCAAATGTGGTCGTAGAATCTAGAAATAAATCTCTAAACATAACAGTGTTGACCTAAAGAATGTTAAGTAAGTGAGTATGATCCAATAGTTCCTCAATCTCATCAAAGAGTCCAAGCTACTCTAGAATAGTCATATCTATGAACTATTTACTCTGGTGGATAGTGTGTAATGAGGATCACTACAAATGGTCACTGTTCAAGTTTATAGTGTCAAAGATAAGGCATGGGTGGGGCTGTGGAGCTGGAGATATAGAAGGTGGTATCACTCATGCTCTAGATATAGATGTAGATGATTTATATGGTGTGGTAGAAGGTAGAGCAGGTGGACGTGTGGATTTTGATGATGATAATTGGGTTGATGATCCTATTAGAGGAGGAATCATCACAAGTCTAGGTGGTCATATAATTGGTATATCTGTTGGTGGTTGGTCCTCCACTTCCTCTAGATGCACTCTGCATGGTATATATTAATTCTCTATTTGAGAAGTGATGGGGAAACTCATTACCAAAAAAGGATGATCTTGGTTACCCATATCATAGGAAAATGAAAAAAAGGAAAAAATAAAAAGAAAAAAAAAAGAAAAAAGAAAAAATTTAGTTTTTGAAAACTACACGATGTGTATTCTAGAGTATACGATGTATAATTATGACATGAATCCAATCTGTGTGCTCTAGGTACATGACTTGACCATCCATGTGACTTCTAATTAAGGTACATGATATGAACCAAACACACACACACACACTCACACCGTGTATGGGAAAGTGGTATCTTGATTCTTGTACAGTGTGTGCATGACCTATGTCTAGCTTGTGGTTTTTTTACCCATGTTATATACAAAAGCATCATGTTTTATTCGGTTTATGCTTGTGTACTTATTTATTTCATCTAAAACACAACCAAAATATGAAAAACACTAAAAATTAGAAAAAAATCAACGAAAAAGGGATAAAAAAGTATATACCTAGATCAGGGAACCTAATGCAAGTGGATTAAAGTGATAAAACTTCTTAAAATGGCTGATTAAAGGTACTAACAAATAAGTCTTCCATGAAGAAAAATGGGATAGTAAAGGGAACATGATAGAATGGGGATAAAAATGGAGTAATATAATTTGGATAAAGATACAAAAAGTGTATGGATAATCCCCATGTCGTGTACTTTTTTTTAAATTTTTTTTAATTTTATTTCTTTTGAAAATTATTTTTGTTTTTGTTTTATTTTTGATTTTTTTTTGTTTTTATTTATAACACACACAAACACACACACAGATTGTAAGAGGAAATACATAATGTGTAAAAAATAAAATTAAAGTATGATGATCAAGATTCAATCTAGTGCTCAGGTTGGGGTTCAAATTGATGACCGATCCATCCCATTGGTTTCCCATAAAAAATGGGGAAAAGTTTGTTCCCAAAAAATTTTATTGTTTTTTGGAATTTTGGATTTTAAAAATATATGATCAAATTAAACAATATACTAGAGTATACATGATGTGTGGTTTTAATTTTTAGGAAAATGATGGAATTTAGTCGATTGAAAGGACTTGAACCTAGGTCTTTTAGACCTTAGTTTGAGACCCTGCTAGCTGAGTCAATTCCATCAAAAGTTTTACATTTAATTTTATATTTTATTAATATTTATAGAAATACTAATACACATGGAACATTATGTACATGATTACACATGACATGTGATTTTATTTTTAAATAATATTATAGAGTTGAGTTAGTTGGAAGGGGTCGATACTGGGTCTTTTGGACCCTAGATAGAGACTCATCGCACCATCCTAGCTCCACCTTTAGTTCAAATATTATTTTTATATAATATTTAATATGTAAGAAAATATCACATATCATGTACTAAAAATAATAAAAACTAATTCACACCCTAAAAATCATGTAAAAAATTAAATGGAAAGAAGGGGATTTAATGTGACTCCTGTGTTTAGGGGGAGAATCAAAACAATGACTAGTTGATTACACAGAACACCCAAACCATCAGAGACCTACTCATTCCCATACCATATTTTTTTTGTATTTATATTTTTTGAAATATTTCAAACAACATGAAAAATAATACATGATGTGCAATAGAAAAAATGAAAAATAAATAATCCTGCAATAATGGTTAGGGTGACAAATCGAATTGGGGGTTGATCTCCTCCCACAAAACATCATAGGAATCGATACATACTTCATTCATATTATTTATTTATTATATAAATATAAATATAAATATATAGTGTTTTTGATTTTTTTACTTTGTATTTTAAAGAAAATAGTTATATATAGATATAAGTGATATATTGACTTTATTATTATATAATATATATATAAAAATATTTTACTATTACATGATGTGTATATTTCCTAGTACATAACACGTATTAATTTATTTTTAAAATTAACAATATATTAATATATACAATAGATTTTTTTTTTGTGTAGAGAAATCTACCATACTATAATAACCTCAACAATTAATGAAAATATTAGATATTTCTTCAGGATAATACCAATAATGTAAATAAGTTCACATATCATTGTTTTTTCACACTCCTGAAAAAGGTTAAGCAATTCATAGTATTGATTTAGTGGGGGTGAAGACATAGAAATGAGAGCGAAAATATCTAAATCATTGGGAGATGTGTTTTTGATTAAAGGCAGAAGAAGAGAAAAGGGAGGTTCATTGAACTGATCTATATTCTTATGATATTTAGAAGAGAATTAAAATTTTACAAGATTAGCAGGATCATTGATTGTCAATTAATCCTCAAAATGTAAACAATTTTCAATTAATTAACATATTTCTAAATTTTCAAATTCATTACAACATTTAGTTTGAGTTTCATTATGTGAAATTATTATTAATGAAAGAATATATAATAGGGTGAAAGAAAAGAAAATATAATAAATTAGGAGAAGATAATAGGAATAAGGGAGTTATAGGTGATTTTATGGAAGTTTAGGTAGTATTCCTTTTCTATCTAGCAGTGGAATTCTATTGCTATAAGATCTATTAGCCAACAATTTTTATTTAAAAATAAAAAGAAAACAAAATAAAATATTTAAAAAATTCACAACCAACACAAAAACATAGACACTTTAATTAAAATTGGAACTCCCCGATAGTGGAACTATTTTAAGTAGGGTTGATTTTTTCATATCGATCATCAATGTTTCGATGCTCAATTATAATTAGTATAACGACACTCTGGTCGAATCCCCGATGATGGTACAATATGTTTGGAATAAATTGTTTTATTTTTATATTTTATATGAGGGAAGGATTTATTTTTAGATCCTGTGTAAATTAATTGATGAAGGATATTTAATTTAACAATTTGAAATGAATTTGGGTGTGTAACACCTAAGAGTCAATTATAGTAATTAAACTTTTTTTCCTAAAGAAACAATAGTATAATACACATAGATTTATTCAAGAATGTGATTAAAAACTAAATTATTAATTTTTTTAAATTTAAATTTAAGAAATTAATTTCTTTTTTGAGTTTATCATGTCAAAATTTTTCTTAGGATACATTTTTGAGATTTTTCAAAAATATTTGATTTTAAAGTGAATAGTGAAAAATACTGATTTTAAAAACTACCACTTTTATGACATTATAATGGTATAATAATAAATTTAAGGTTTATTAAATAATTTTTATAGATTAAATATATATTTAATTTGTAATATATTTTATATAAAAATATAATTTTTAACTAAGATATATATGTTTAATATTTTGGAAATTTAAGTAATGTTTTTGTTTAAATAAAACCTATTTTTAGTTCTTCTATTTTAATAATGTATTTACAAGGTTAATTTGAATTTTGGTTTGATTTTAAATAAAAATAAATCTAATTTTTTAAAAAAAATCCAATTAATTTCATTTTAATCAACGTTATACTTTATTTTTCTATAAAATAATTTTTGTACTTAAAAAAGACATTTTTCTAAAAAACTATTTCATCAGTTTCTGTGAGTTTTCTTTTAAATTAATTTATAAAATATATAGAAATTAAATTTTAAAAAATATAATCCATAATTTTAATCATTATATAATTTTTTTTAATTTTTCCACTTTCATTTTTTATCATTATGAATAGAAACTTTATTAAAATTCCAGTCACCACGATAAGAGTTAAAACAAGTTAAAAGAGTTAAAAATAAAATGTTAAGGATAAAAATGAGGTAAAAACTTATCTAAATACAATTTTATGGTCATATTTAGAACCTATATCATATATTTTTCTAATATTATTCATTTTGGAGCTATTTTTCTTGAGTAATACATTTATATATTTTAATATTTTGAAAAATTCCAAGTGTGCCCTCTCCCTCACTTATAAAAGGACACCATATATACTATTTTATACATACTTAAAGAGAATATTATCTTGGATAAACCCTAAAAAAATTATTTCCAAACATCCCTCCCCACATATTATAGGTCCTTCTTTGATCATAATACCATTCTACAAAGGATTTAGGTATAAACCTAAGGAGGTTGTCCGAAGAAGAGGTATAGTACTTAATCAGGTGTTTTAATTTTATTTCTTATTATACCTCATTAAATTATATGATAAACATGATTATATAATGAAATAATTATCTAATATATACTAATGTGTTATTATGTCATTTAAAAAACCTTTATTCGTCTCATTCTCTATCAAATGGGAAAAAAAGCACCGTTTATGCGTATGTGCGGACAACCGCCTCATGAAGCAATGTATTTAATTTTTTATCACTACCATTCATGGATAGTTATTGTGATTGATATATTTTTATATATTATATTTATGAAATAATATAATTTTTTAAATATAGGATACCATTTACCTTCTTACCCTTCTACCTATTAAAAAAATGATAACGTCACTTGTGTGTATATATAGACTACCACCTCTATGAAGCAGTACAATTCATTTTACATGTATGAATTTCAATAATTATTAAAAATATATATATAATGAATATATATGATATTTATATAAATATTAATTTTTTTAGATGATGGAACTAGGATCAAGATTCAAGGACCAAAACCACATAACTGAAACTTACATGAAAAACGAAATAGTTAACACTCAGAAATGGAACTTTTAATAAAGAATTATTAATAAACAGGTGTTTAAATGTTATAAGTGGATAATATATTATATTTTAAGTATTTATATGGTTATTTTATATAATTATAATAATTTTAAAATTAGTATACATGAGGTTAAAAGCACTTATGAAATAAGTTGGACCTCAGGTAAGGGTTTATTTCAAAATCTTATCCTTATCTTGTATTGTTTATATTTAAGTTTTCATCAGGGTAATTATATGATATTTTTATCTTAAAACTTTATTATAAAATGAATGAGTCTAATATTAATTATCAATATATGTAATATTCATGTGATTTATTATTTATAAACACCATTTTAGTGCATTTTACACTTTGAACATTATTTCATATTATAATTGTAATTCCTTCTTAAAAAGCACTATTACATCGTACATTTTTTAACATCATTTAAAATACCCAATGATCTTGATTTTATTTTCATATTTAATTCTCAGGGTTTTCATTACATTGGTAAAAATTCATACTTTTTGAGTACTTAAAGATTCATATTGGAAGACCACCAAAGTTGGCCTTGAACAAACAACATTCTGGGTGAAGTGAACTGGATAACAGCCCAATAAAACTACTGTAGAATCCAATATAAAATCCTAATAATTATTAAAATTTAACTGAATATATAAGAAATAATGGGTAACATTTCATTAAACTGTGTCCAAAGCTAATTATGATGTTTGAATGGAGTTCCGGGTGGCCCAAGTTGGAGATAAAATTCTGGGCCAGATTCTACGACCCAGAAAAACAGCCCACCATTTCAATAATATATCACAAAAAAATTCCATTTGGGCTGAAATTTTACAGTAGGTTAGGAAACATCGGGTTCTCCATTTTCTTCTTCTATTTAACACTCTAATTCGGTCATCTAGAAGGTCATTTAGGCACGTCTGTTCGGTGGATGCAAGCTGGATGCCACCTTGGGTCAAGAGTGGAAATGTCTAAGTTCCACAAGATTTCCACCACCATAAGACTACCATACTCAAGTGGTATGACTTTAACTATTGGAGGATCGACCAAAGTCTCCCAAAATTCCTATTTAAGGTAGTGGTGTTGGAGGATTTATAGATCTTTTTGAGCTTTCTTTCATTGTAATGCTATGCTATGATTTTGTTGTCTCAAGTTTGTCTTTCACATGTAAGTTGTTCAATTCACTTTAGTTTCTTAATAAAATTTCTTCTTATCCTCTTATTATGTTGTTATTGAAATCAATTTTATATATTTGGTTCAATTTGTGAATTTATTCACACCAAACCTTGTGAAATTATCACACAATGGCGGAGTGATCGTTATTTCATTGTTTTTTTACTTCTCCATTTCCTCCCTCATGAGTCTACTTTCATCTTCCATTGAAACCATAGAATAATTGGAGGGATAAACCACTTATGGGTTGATATAAGTAATTATAAAGGGTCTATATTGGATGTTATTTATCATACCATTAATTTCTAATCACCTCTTTTAATTGAGATTTGTATTTAATGATTTTGAAACTTCTTCATCCTTGTTTAATTTTAAGGCCACATACATCAAGTTATTATACAAACCTTTACCTTGAAGTGATCATAAATTTTATCCCCCAAGTGTATAAGTGATTATTATTATAGTTTTTTTGGTATTAAACTAGTAAGTTATGAAGTTATTTGATCTTATTTAATAAACCTATCTCAAATACGAGAAGTTGAAACTGTTAAAAAAAGAATTTCATCCAATCCGCCCCCAAGTGATAACCTAGGATCAACTCATTATTTTAATTTTAATTCACTTATATTTCATTTAAAACCATCTAAAATTAACCCAAGTTGGCCACTTTATATCCAAAAATAACCCATAGGATGTACGTGTTTTTAGGTTACTTCTTAGGTCTCTGAGGATACGACAACCCAAGCTAAACTACAAGCGACCACTTAAACCTAAAATCTTGGGTAAATTTTGGAAAGAACAAATTTTGGTGACATTTATAGGGATTGAGTAAGTACCTAAGACCAAAATATTCTTTCCTCACCCCTATTCTTATATTCTCAACCAATATCTCTTATCTTGTCCCTTTCTTTCTTTTTTTCCTTTTGGCACATGTCTTCCTACACTCGCGATAATTCAAACAGACTAGTTAGGGTGGAAAGTCCTAGGATAGGGGATTCAAGTGAACCTAGGGTATTGTTTCCATTAGATCCTAATATTATCGATAATATAGAATCAAAAATTGAATCAATTCTAATGGAGGGTCTTCCAATAAATCAAATTGTAAATCCTGGGGGAAATAAAATGGGAAACCAAAATCAAGAAGCTCGAAACCTAGGGAATGTAGTCGATCAAACCATGAATGACTACCTCACTATATATTGGAAAAATGACCCCTCATGCATTAGACACAATTACCTAGGAGATACCAATTACATCTTTAAACCCCATGTACTAAACCACCTTCCAACCTTTCACGGGATGGAGTCTGAGATGCCCTACATTCATGTTAAAAAGTTTATTGACATTATAGAAACCATGTGTACCCCACGTCAACTAGAATAAACTAAGATGAGGATCTTTAATTTTTCATTTAAGGATAAAGATAAAAATTGGATAAAAAATTGAGACCTACATCAATCAACTCATGGGACCAATTGCAAATAGAATTATACAAAAAATACTTCCCTCATCACAAAATAATTGCACTTAAAAAGTGAATTCAATTTTTTTTGAAAAAGAGTGAGAGTCATTCTATGAAACATGGGAGAGGTTCAAATACACCTAAAAAATGGTTCCACATCTTGGTTTTTCTATACCTGAACAAGTGAGAATTTTTTATGAAGGGTTGGGACTAGGGAACAAACATTTCATTAACATGATGTGTAATGGAAATTTTAAAAACAAATCCCCAAATGATACTTACGAGTATCTGGAAATCCTTAATGAACAAAAAAAACATGAGGAACTTAACCTTATTCTAAAAAGCCACAAAGAACTAATAGAATTAATACACTTAGAGAAGAGTAAATCCTTAGGGCTAAACTCATAGAACTCTCTAGGAAGGTTGAAGAGATAGACCTTAGGAAAGTTCATGAAATCCAAACTGTAGACCCTGTTTGCACAATTTGTGACAAACATGACCATAAGAAAGACAACTTCCCAACCATTCCATCCATCAAGGATATTATTTTAGGAGGACCCCCAGCGGAAGTAAATGATTTGAACTTTCAAAAGCCTCAATACCAAAAAACCTTCAACCCAAGGTATAATGACCACCCAGGATTCCACTGGAAAGATAACCAACAACCTAGCCAACCACAGGGAAAAAATCCTTACCCCCATCATAACTACCAAACCCATAACCAGTTCCAAACCCAACCTATCCAATACCAATAGCCACCGGTCCATTTTCAAAAAACCATCCCATATCCAAAATATCCCTCTGGGATAAACCAATCTTCTCAAGAACCAACCCAAACTGTTCCATAAATACTACTAAAACAACTATGAAAAAAATGGAAAGGATGAACTCAGAAGCCTCTACCATAAAACAAGAACTTAAAACCATCAAAACTGGAAAGGAACCCATGCCTAAACAAGCCATTCCACAACAAACAGTAAGGGGAGAGTCAAGTTTCACTAAAAAAACTCATGAAAAACTAAAGGTTGTGAATGTTTTAATACGTGGAAATCAATTGAGAAACCTAAACAACTAATTCATAACCCATATGAAGATTCAAACTCTAATGAAAATTCAAATGAACCAAATGATCAAACTGAAAAACATGATAAAATTTTCAAAGAAACAACTCTTCAACAAACTACCCCACAACTTGAACTATTTACTCAATGCATGATGGGGAAAATGAAGCCTGAATTGAGTGAAACATTGAGGGAAATATTATAACAAGTCAAGTTGAACATTCCCCTTCTTGATGAAATCCAAACCATACCTGCCTACTCAAAGTACCTTAAGAACTTGTGCACTTTTAAAAGAAAATTTTCACATAAAAACCAAGTCCTTTTGGCTGCTAATGTGAGTACCACCATTAAAGGGACCATTCCTACTAATTTGAAAGACAAAGGTTTCCCTTACATCAATTTTGAACTAGGAGATAGAAAATTTTTCAAGGCCTTTCTGTAACCTAGGTGCTAGTGTCAATCTCATCCCCTATGTTGTATACTTCCAGTTAGTCCTAGAAGATCTCCAACCCACATTTTTCACACTTCAACTTTCTGATCATAGCATTAGGGTTCCAAAGGGGATTTTAAAGGACGTTCTGGTAAAGGTTGAAAAATTCATATACCCTACTCACTTCATTTTCCTTAACAACCATACAAACTTAGGAAATAAAGAACAAACCCCAATAATCCTTTGTTATCCTTTCCTTGCAACAATCAACTCTTTTATCTGAGTTAGAAATAGGAACATGACCATCACCATTGGAAACATGAGTCTATACTTGAACATCTATAATGGAATCTCACAAATAGGATATTAAAATTAAATTCATGAAGTAAACATAATATGAAGCATTGATAATGAATCCATAGAGCATCAAGGAATATTTTTTGGATGTTTAAGTTAGGATGAGATTGATTTCCTTTGTTCAAATGAAGGAAGTTTATCTCCTTGGATTGAATCATTTTCAAATTGCTCTAATGATAAAGTCTTAGGTCCAAAAATCAGTGAAACCTTTCAGGAAACCACTTTCATGGAGACCAATCAAACTTACTTCCCTAAATATGATCAAACCAATATTTTAGCTAAAAATTACACACATGGGGATTTGATTCTATCTAAAACTCTAGTAAACAAAATCGATCCTGATCCAATGTCCCAATCTTCAGCTGAAGTTCTGAACCAACCTGATCTTGAATTGAAGGAACTTCTCGCTGCACTCAAGTATGCCTTCCTAGGGGTCAATAAAACACATCCTATTGTCATTTCTTCTTCTCTTGAAGCCAATCACGAGATGATGCTTCTAGATGTACTTAGGAAACATAAGAAAGCCATTGGTTAGACACTGTCTGATATACCTGGGATTATCCCACTAACCAGGACTCATAGGATTGTTTTAGAATCTGATTCAAACCCTTGTCTTCAACCTCAATGGAGACTCAATCATAATCTCATGGAGGTAGTAAGGAAGGAACATCTAAAATTGTTAAATGTTGGTATCATCTATCCCATAGATAAGAGTGAGTGGGTGAGCCCAATCCAAGTGGTTACCAAGAAGGCAGAAATCACAGTGATAACCAATAAGGATAGATAGATTCTTCCAACTAGGGTGAGTAGTGGATAGAGGGTCTGCATTGAATATAAAAAGCTAAACTCATTCACCAAGAAGGACCATTTACCTTATCCATTCACTAACCAAGTCCCTGAGAGAGTGGAAGGTCATGAGTTATATTGTTTCTTAGATGGGTACTCAGGGTAAAATCAGATTGTGGTCTCCCTAGAGGATCAAGGGAAGACTACATTCAACTGTCCATTAAACATATTTGCCTTCAAACACATGCCGTTCGGGTTATGCAATTCCCCCGTAACCTTCCAGTAGTGCAAGATGGGAATCTTCTCAGACATGGTAGGGGATTTTCTTGAGGTTTTCATGGATGACTTTTCTGTATTTGGGGATACATTTGAGGGATGTCTTAGGAATGTGGAGAGATTCTTGTCCAGATTCGAAGAAACAAATCTGGTCCTAAACTGGGAAAAATTCCATTTCATGGTTAAACGGGGGTTAGTCCTTGGCCATATAGTCTCATGTAGGGGCATTGAAGTTGATAAAGAAAAGGTTGACATCATTCGTCGCCTTTCATCACCTAGAACTATTAAGGAAGTGAGGTATTTCTTAGGACATTCTGGTTTCTATAGGAGATTAATCAAGGACTTTAGTTCAATATCCCATCCCCTTTGTGCTCTCCTAGTAAAGGATGATCCATTTGTTTGGACAGAAAGCTGTGAGGGTTCATTATCAACCCTCAAATCCTATCTCAACTCTCCCCCCATTATGAAATATCTAAATTGAAACCTTATTTTCAAACTTATGTGTGATGCCAGTGACTTTGTTGTAGGAGCTATGTTAGGAAAACGTTGTGATACAACTTCTTATGTCATTGGTTATGCAACCAAATCTTTAAATGATGCAAAAATATACTACACCACCACTGAGAAGGAGTTACTTTCTATTGTGTTTTCCTTAGAAAATTTTAGGTCATTCCTCTTAGGATCCCCCATCACTGTGTTCACTAACTATTCTGCATTAAAATACCTCTTCCAGAAACAAGATGCTAAGGCTAGATTGATTAGGTGGGTCCTTATCTTACAAGAATTTGACCTCACAATCAAGGAAAAAAAGGGTGTTGAAAATGCTGTATCTAATAATCTCTATAGGATATAATTTAATGACTAATTATCTCACCTTTATGTGTCTGATTCATTCCCTAATGAATACCATTACTCTATGGGTGACTGCCATTGGTATGCTGACATAACCAACTTCTTAGTTACAGGAGTCATTCCAAAATTATTAGGGAATCAAGCTCAAAGGAAATTACTTTATGATGCAAGACACTATGTGTTTGATGATCTATACCTCTATAAGTTCTTTCCTGACCAAGTCATTAGGAGGTGTGTCCCAGAATCTGAACAAGATTCCATCCTTAAATTCTGTCATACTGAGGCATGTGGAGGTCACTTTTCCTCCAAGAAAACTTCTGCAAAGGTTCTTCAGTGTTGTCTCTTCTATCCCACCCTCTCAAGGGACTCCTATACATTTTGTCAAATCTATAAAAGGTGTCAACAAGTAGGTTCCATCACAAAAAGGAATTAAATGCCACTCACTCCCATCTTAGTGATTGAAATCTTTGATTACTGGGGAATCAATTTCATGGGTCCGTTCACAAACTCTAGTGGATATCTGTACATCCTTTTAGCTATCAATTATGTATCAAAATGGGTTGAGGCCATTCCTAAAAAATCCAATGATCATCAAACTGTGATTATATTTCTCAAGGAAAGAATCCTTTCAAGATTTAGAATTCTTAGGGCTATCATTAGTGATCATGGAACTCATTTTTGCAATCGTCCATTATCAACACTCATGAAAAAATATGAAATTTCTCACAAAGTGTCCACTGCCTACCACCCATAGACCAATGGTCAAGTTGAGTTATCCAATTGATAAATCAAACAAATTCTTGAGAAAATTGTTGATCCGTCTAGGAAAGATTGGTCGAGCAAACTCTTAGATGATCTTTGGCTATATAGAACTTCATATAAAACCTTTTTAGGAATTTCCCCATATAGGTTGGTTTATGGAAAAGCATGCCATTTACTAGTTGAAATTGAACATAAGGATTTTTGGTCAATTAAGAAAATGAATTATGAACTCTCATTGGCCGGAAAAAAAAGGAAATTAGATCTTAATGAACATGAGGAACTTAGGATGGAGGCTTATAAAAATTGAAGGATAAATAAAGCTAGAGTTCAATCCTACCAATATCAAAATATTAAAACTAAAAACATTGTACTGGGTAAAACTATTCTTTTGTATAGCTCTAAAATTCATTTAAACCTGGGAAAGTTGAGGTCCAGATAGTTGGGTCCATACATAGTGTGTAAGGTGTACCCCCATGGGGCTATAGAAATTCAAGACCCCACCAATGTTCAAACCTTTAAAGTTAATGGTCATAGAGTCAAACCATTCATTAAACCATTCAAAAAACATGAAGTAGATGAAGACTTGTGTGAACCAACCTTAGATGAGGAAAATACTTAAACAATTAGGAGTATATGTCGAGCTAGCGACGTTAGAAAAAAGAACTGCACGGGAGGCAACCTGTGGTTTTCATATTTCCAATCTTTTTGAATCATCTTTATTTTTCAAATAGTATTAATGAATCATTTTGATATTTAAAAAATAAAAATAAAAAATAAAAAAATAGAATGTTGACCTGTTCTTCTATTATGAGTATGGATGGGTATGAAAGGGGAGTGCCATTTTCATCCGTGTCACGTGGTGTGATCCTTGAGTAATACCTTACCCAGAAATTTAAAAAGAAGAAAATGTATCATCGATTCATTTTATTTTTATGTGTTTATAGGTTAAAATAAAAATACAAAAAAAAAATAAAATAAAAAAATAAAAGGACACATCGTAGGTCATGGGGAAAACTCCATCACAACCGGCGAAGCCACAGGGACTCGAACCTAGGACTGAAGGGAGACAGGGGTGCGTGCTTACCACTAACCTATAAATTATAGTGCTTCCTTATTATATATATTTTTTGTATATATACTTATATTTTACTTTTTTTTATTATATGAATAAATATATATCTATATATATTGTTTTGTTTTGTTTGTTTTTTTGTCTTTTCCTTTTTATAGTAGGGAACTCTGCAAGTGACATGGATATCAAAGGACTACATTGGAGCAGAAAGAACTTAAACTTCAACCACCAGGTGACTTCATTACATGATCCTCATATTTCAAATTCCTTTTAGAACTCATCTCATCTACCTCTACCCCCATTCTAAATTTTATTTTCTTTAAACACTGGGGACAATGTTATTCTAAGTTATGGGGGGGGGGTTAAAAGAATGAAAAAAATTATTAATTTTGTGTGTATAAAAAATGTGTGGAAGGAAAAATTTCTTTAACATTAAACATGAAAATACACATTGCACACTTTGAAACTGAATATCAAATAATTTAGAATTCCATGATTCTAATTTTAATCCATGTATAATTTTATGAGCATAGATTTTGGAAAGTGTGGCTGTCGAATATGAAATTTCATCATTTATATTTTCATCCAAATAAAAAAAAGATATCACAAAGAACGCCCTTTGGATAGTGGGGTATTAGTTTGAGTTCATGGGGTCCCCCAAATAAATATCATAGGTTTGGTGTTCATTTTAGTTTTAATATAAGTATTTAACAAATAAACAAATAAATAAAAATAATAAATTTGCACGTAGAGCAATTAAATGACCTAATGTGTGGCTTTAGGCACTTGGGGATCGTGACTCCATAGTTTTATGGACTAGAGTTAGTAATTTTATCTCTATTTGTGGTAATTTGACTTTGTTTTTGACTGATTTAACTCGAAATGATGCTTGAGTATGTGGGCTTCACTTGGTGCCCTAAGGTCTTTGAGCATGGGAGTCATCGACAAAGTCTCACTACATGGGTTGACTTTTTTTGAGTGCAATTTCAATTACCATGGAAATATTTCAATTTTTTTTGAATACTCGTCTTAATGTTGAAATGTGATTCCTCCTAGCAATTCCATCATTTTACACTTGAATAAAAATGAACCCCCCATGTCTATTTTGATACACAACACATCCTTATATTTAATTGATATTGGATAAAATATGGTGATGAATTTGAACAAAGGAATGGGATTGGGATTGGGATATTCTTATGAAACTATCTTTTATTAAAATATTGTGATGGGTTTCACAGTTGTTTGATATAAGGGTTTTTGTTGATCATTGTTTATTAAAATATTTTTGGAAAAGGGAATTCGAATTTCACATTTTTGAGATATATTTTTCTCACGAATAGTAAAAATCAAGTTGGGGGGTGTGATTATACATTGAATGAGGATAATATTCATTGTTAATATATATATAATATTCATGTGATTTATTATTTATAAACACCATTTTAGTGAATTTTACACTCTGAACATTATTTCATATTATAATTTCAATTCCTTCTTAAAATGCACTATTACATGGTACATTTTTGAATATCATTTAAAGTACCCAATGATCTTAATTTTATTTTCATATTAAATTTTCAGGATTATAATTACATTGGAAACAATTCATACTTTTGGAGTACTTGATGATTCATATTGGAAGACCACCAAAGTTGGCCTTAAACAAACAACATTCTCGGTGAAGTGAACCGGACAACAGCCCTATAAAACCACTGTAACAAACAATATCCAAGCCCAATAAATCTGAAAATTTCACTAAAGATATAAGACATCATGGGAAAAATTTCATTCAAAATTGGACAAAGATAATTATGAAGTTTGAATGGAGTTCCAGGCAGCCCAAGTTGAAGATAAAATTCTGGTCCAGATTTTACAGCCCAGAAAAACATTCCACCATTTCAATAATATATCGCAAAAAAAATTTCATTTTGGATGAAATTTTATAAGAGGTGAGGAGATATCCGTATCTCCATTTTCTTCTACTATGTACCTCTCTAATTCATCCATCTAGAAGATCATTTAGATGCGTCTGTTCGGTGAATGCAAGCTGGATGCCACCTCATGTCAAGAGTGGAAAAGTCTAAGTTCCACAAGATATCCACCACCCTAAGCCTACCATACTCAATTGGGATGACTTTAACTATTGGAGGTTCTAAACAAGGCTCCCAAAATTCTTATTTAAGGCAGTTTTGTTAGAGGATTTATGGATCTTTTTGAGCTTTCTTTCATTGTAATGTTATGATGCGATTTTGTTGTCTCAAGTTTTTCTTTCACATGTAAGTTGTTCAATTAACTTTAGTTTGTTAATAAAAGTTCTTCTTATCATATTATTCTATTTTTATTAATATCAATTTGATACTTTTGGTTCATTGTGTGAATTTATTCACACTATACCTTGTGAAATTATCACACAACAATGGAGTGATCATTATTTCATTGTTTTTTTACTTCTCCATTTCCTCCCTCATGAGTCTACTTTATGCTTCCATTGAAAACATAGAATAAATGGAGGGATAAACCAATTATGGTTTGATCTAAGGGAGTATCAAGGGGATGCATTGGATGTTATTTATCACCCCATTATTTTCTAATCACCTCTTTTAATTGAGATTTGTATTTGATGATTTCGAAACTTCTTTGTCCTTGTTGAATTTTAAGGCCACATACTTCAAGTGCTAATATGAAACTTTACCTTGGAGTGCTCCTAAATTTGATCCTCAAAGTGTATAGGTGATTAGTATTATGGTTTTTTTGGTATTAAACCAGTAAGTTATGAAGTTTTTTGATCTTATTGAATAAACCTATCTCAAATATAAGAAGTTGAAATCATTAAAAAAATAATTTCATCCAATCCACCCCCAAGTGATAACCTAGGATCAACTCATTATTTTAATTTGAATTCACTTAAGTATATTAGATTTCATTTAAAACCAACTAAAATCAACCCAATATGGCCACTTCATAGCCAAAAACAATCCATAGGATGTACGTGTCTGTAGGTTACTTCTTAGGTCTCTGAGGATTCAAAAACCCAAGCTAAATTACAAGAGACTGCTTAAACCTAAAATCTTGGGTAAATTTAGGTGATACCAAGCCCCATATATTTTATTATACCCCATTTATTTTTAGAAATTAAAAATTTCCTTTCATTTCTCTCTATCTATGTAGTCAAAATTCTGAAAGAACTCTTTCAAGGTAAACCTACTTAGTTTTTCTATTCGGTCGAAAATATTTTTATTATTTGTATATATTTAATATAAAATATTTTCAAGATTATATTTATATTATATAATGATATATTAATGTCATTATACCTTTTTATACATTCTATAAATTTTTTTAAAAGTAATATTCTTTTTGTTTTCTAAATGAGGAACTTTTTACTAAAGGTGTTAACAAAATCTTTATTTTAATGGTTACTACATGAAAAAATTTTACACCATAATAAGTATTATTTTATTTAAAGCTTCATTTAAAAGTTTTAGTGTTTAATTTAAAATAAAATAATTTCCTAATATTTTTAATTTTTTTTAAAATTTAATATAATTGATTTCAAAATGAAAAGGGTATTTTCCTCAAGAAATATTGCATTAATATTTTTTTAAGTATTTTAATCTATATAAACATACTTTGATGAATATTATGATTTAATGGGGATATAACGTAATGGTACCTTCTGATATATTACTATGGATGGATTATGATCATGTTGTTATATTTATTGACTGGGGAAAATATTAACATTTCATATTCTAGTTTTTCAATACAAGTATTTATATTTATTATGTATTAAATTATTATTCACCCATTTCATATGATAAAGGAATTAGAATTATTAAGTGATGGAAGAGGCCTATTATAGACCCTTCATGCCTCGATATGTCTCACGAGACAAACTAGTTTCGGTATTTGGCATATTCTTTACCTATGTATGTATGATGTTTTGTCACAAGGCCACGACAGTAATATTATAATGTCTGACATTATGCATTCTATCAGTATAAAACTAGTTTTTTTATAAATGTGATTATTTATGTAGCTATTTAATATTTGGATTTAGTCCCCTTTTATGATATTAGTTATGTGAAATATTTTATTATTATATACGTATTCCATATTATTCATGATTTATTTATTCTATGATATCTTATGTTGTTTTATTTTCCTTACTAAGCATCTGATATAACCCTATTTTTATTTTTTTATTTTCCATGGATACCAAGAAGGGGTCTATGAATGATTTTAGGTATTTACTAGAAGAAAAAATAATTTTTTCACCAAATTTTTTAATTTTATTTCATGTCTTTATATGTAATGTAAGTATCATGTATGTATCTAGTCTTCCATGATTACTAAACTATTTGATCCTTCAGGATGAAATCCATTGTATTTTTTCCAATATTTTAAAACAACTGCTAACTCAGGGATACTGAAGTTGGTGTTCTCTAATTGGTATTAAAGGAAGTTTAGTATAAAACTTAGGAACTATATTTTGAAAATAATATATTTGAGAATATAACCCTATGTAAGACTATATGAATAATTCTATGTATAGGATAATATCATAAAGTTTTAGTAAAGTATATACTGTGTTGTTTTTCTAGAAAATGCATCCATGTTTGGTTATTGGATATTGGATGCAGTTGTTTCTTATATGAACCTAGGGTTAACAACTCTAAATAGGATGGATTGGGTATTAACTCGATCATCACTAGTGCATGATGAGTGGGACGAAGAATGAAAACCTGGCTAGACACTCCAAAGGGATATGATTTGGTTGATTCACATGCACTTTAAAAACCATTATAAATTATTTTAAAATATTTTTATGATTTTAGGATATTCCAAAGATACTAATTTTATTGTTATGAGATTAGATTTGCATAAATTTAAATTTATATTAAGTGTCACACTATATTTAGAATTATATACTACAATTTAAAACTCATAATATTATGCATTAATTTAGTATATTCCATTGTTTAGAAATGATTACATGTGTAAGGAATGGAAACTATATCAATTAATATAATATATGTAGGGATTTACCTCATAGGAAATACAATGAAGATGGACATGGAGCTAGAGTTGAACAAATTATAACTATATTTGGGTAGCTAACTTAGGTTATGACCATTAAACTTACCCATATAGAGAAGCCTGCTGAAACCCAACATGGTGAAACAATGTTGGACACCTTCATGCATAACAAACCTCTATTATTAAATGATAATACTAATCCATTTGTATCCAAGAAATGGATCAAGTCCTTAGAGAAGACATTTATTACTTTGGGAAGTAGCAAATGAGAGAAATTTATCATAGATTCTTATCATCTTAAGGGAGATGCTGATCATCTATGGTTATTGATCTAAAACTCCAAGGAGTCAGATGAAATAAATAGTATAGAGTGAAATACTTTCAAGTAAATATTCTTTGAAAAATGATTTACTCATGAGGAATGAGATGATATTGATATGTAATTCCTTAATCCAAGGAAAAATGAAGGAGAAAATGTTAGTGAATATGAATCTAAATTTATAAGGCTAGAAACTCATACCGCGGATTATGTACATAATCTAAGGTGTAATATTGATCATTTATTTGATGAAATAATTATTTTATGTCAAAGGGCATTAATATCTTAGAAATTTTTCATATATGAAGATATTGTATCAAGTTTCATTAAGGAAAACAAATAATTATCCAAGTATTATGTTTTTCAGGGAAAATAAGAAAAGAAGAAGGTGACTGAGCATTTTAAAAAATTAAAAATGACAAACGGGAATAAAGGAAGGGTGGAATTTATAACTCTTAATAATTTTGGAAAGAAACACCATGGAAAATGATTATTGGGAATGATATTTTTCATCAATATTAGAGAGAAATGCCACTAAGATTGTGAATTAAATGGAAAGGAGGAAGCTTCCAAAGTTCAATACTTAAATTGTAAAGAGATAAGCCAATATTAGAATGAATTAACCATGTGTAAAGGGTATTTTCCTCAAAAAAATTCCAATGGAGAAAGGAAAATCTTATATGATCACTACAATAGAGGTTGAAGTTCCTAAAGAGGCAATGGTGGGTATGTTGATCATAACATTAAATTTAGATAATAATTTATTTGATTTTGGATCTTCACACTATTTTATATCTTCCATATTTTCCAAAAAAATTAGATATTTTCCTAGAACCCTATAAAAGGAATTTCCAATCAAGACTCATAGTGGAAATATTACCATAATAAGGATATGTGAGTTAGTTCCCATTATTACACATAGACTTACCCTATTTAAAAACTTAATCATTATATCCATGGTTAAATTTGTTATTATCCTTGGTATGGATATTATTTCAAATTATAATGAAAAAATTTGTTTTTGAGAGAAGGATATTATAATTTGTGATGGAGATATAGAATCCCTCATCTTTAGTAGGGATACTACATCATCTGAATCATGTCTAAATCCACCTACAGTAGCTCGATGTAATGAAATTATTGTATAAAAAGAGTATAAACAACCTATTAATAGAAAATGTATCCTTGGAATAAAGGATTTATCAATTGTACATGAATATATTGACGCATTTCTTGAATAACTACATAGACACCCAACTGAGCATGAAGTTGATTTTTCCATTGATATCATGCCTGATGAAAAAATTATATCTAATACTCCCTAAAATATAGCTATAGTGGAATTAATGTACTTGAAGAAATAACTATAGGATTTGTGTGATAAGGGAGTTATAAACCCTAGTGTTTCAACTTGGGAGCCCCTATTATTTTTTTCAAGAATAAAGGCGGGTCTATGAGGCTGTGCATCAATTATAGGGAAATAAATTCCATTATAATAAAGATAAAGTATCCTTTAACAAACATTGATGACTATTTCATCAACTTCAAGTAGATCAATATTTTTCAAATATTTATCTTCATTATAGGTTTCATCAACTGTGATTAATTAATGAGGATATTCCAAAGATGCCATTTTATATGATGTATGAACATTATGAATTTATATCAATGCCTTTTGAATTGACTAATTCACCATATGTTTTAATAGATATGATAAACATATTATTAAATGATTATCTTGATAATATCGTTGTGGAATTTATTGATGATATATTGATATACTCCAAAATCTATGATTATCATAAGAGTCTCTTATGAATCATTCTTAAGGCTCGTAGAGAAATGGAGTTATATGGAAAATTTAGAAATTATAAATTCTAGATTCAAGAAGATTATTTTCTTAACCATATTAAATCTAAGTATGGAATATAAGTTGATCCTTCCATGTAAAAGGTAGTGATGGAATAGAAAATTCCAATGAATATAACCAATGTATATAGTTTCCTTGGATTAGTTGGTTACCATCAATGATTTTCTCAAAAAATTTATCGATTAGCTAACCTGTAAACCAAGTTGACATGTTAAGGTGTTAAGTTCATATAGTAAAAATAATGTAAATAATGTTTTGAATAATTAAATAATATATTATTTATTTAACTGATATTGAATTTAACATTGGAAAGGGATGCGTTTTTGATATATAATGATGCATAAAATAAAGGACTTGGATGTGTCCTTATATATAATTATAGAGTTGTTTCTTATGCATCAAGGTAGTTAAAGATTCATGAACAGAATTATCCAACCCACAATCTTAAGTTAGAAACCATAATATTTTCATTGAATATTTGGAGACATTATTTTTATGATGAAAGATGTGAAATATAAATGGATCATCTATGTTTGAAATACATATTCACACAGAATGAGATCAACATAAGGAAAATGATATGGTTATAGCTACTCAAGGATTATGATTTATCAATACAATACCACTATGGGAAGGAAAATATGGTGGGTAAATCATTTATTAAAAAAACATAGATTTTTTTGACTAAAATGAGGATTAAAAAAGATCCTATATTTATGAATTTAGTAAAGTTTGATATGGGAATCGTTAAGTAAGAGAAAACATCACATCTATTCCAAATGATTTCCAAACCATCCTCATTAGAGAAAATAAAAATTTCTCAGATTGATGATGAGAATATTAAATAAAATAAAATATATGAATGATGGGAAGTCGGAATACTTCATCTATGAAGATGGTATATTGAAATTTTGAAAGAGTTTAGGTGTTCCATCCATACCTAAGTTGATGAGAGAAATATTAGATGAATCCCATAACTCAAATGTCTCTATATACCTTGGTAGAATTGAAATGTATTAGAATTTTAAGGAACATTTTTTTGGGATAATATGAAATGATAAATTTTAAACAATGTATCAATATGCTTGGGTTTTCAATAGGTAAATGATGAGATATAAAATCCTAAAGGATTCAGGCAACCTCTACCTATTCCTATGTGGAAATGGGATGATATTACTATAGAAATTTTTACTAAATTACCAAATAATCTAAGAAAGAATGATTAAATATGATTTATTATCGATCACCTTACCAAGACCTCACATTTTCTCACTACAAGGGAAGATCTAACTATATGGGACCTCACAAGAATTTATATTAATGAAGTTGTGATAATTCATGGTGTACATATATTTATTTTTTCTAATCGTGATTCAGGGTTTACACAAAAATTCTAAAAGAGTATTTAAAGTGTCTCAACACTGAGATACATTTGAGCACAACCTATTATCTTAAAAAATATGGGTATTTTGAAAGGATTATTGAGACATTATAATACATTCTGAGGTCGTGCTTCCTTGACTTTCAAGGTATGCAGGATAAATATTTTCCTTTGATGGAATTCATATATAATAATAGCTTCCATTTAAGTATTTAAATGGAAAAATATGAGTCATTGTACAGAAATAGGTTTTGTACTCCAAATTGTTGGCATGAAGGTGGTGAAAGGAAGCTTGTAGTCCTATATTTTTCAGGGGATACAATAGTTAAAGTGAAGACTATTCAGAATCATATTAAGGTAGCCCAAAGTAGAAAAAAAGTTATATTGGTTACTGAAAGAAGGATTTATAATTTCAAGTAGGAGATTATGTTTTTTTGATGATATATTTATTTAAAGGTGTTATAATGTTTGAAAATAAAGGTAAAATAAGTCTTAGGTACATTAGGCCTTTTTAAATTCTAGAAATAATTAGATTTATGGATTATCATTTGGAAATGAAACCTACCCTATCTAAAGTTTATAATGTGTTTCATATATCTTTATTAAAGAAGTATATACTAGACCCAAATAATGTTCTAAAATATAAGTAAATATAATTGGAAATTGATTTATCTTAATGTGAAGATCTAATCTATATTCTTGACACTAGGGAACAAGTGGTGAAAAATTATATCACTTGATTGGTAAATGTACTTTGGGAAAATCATAAAATAGAAGAGGCAATGTGGGAACCTAAAGAAATTATGATTAAAAAATACCCAAAAATGTTAATGATGTGATTTTCTATAAATTTAAAGGATTGAATTTTTGAATGAGGGAAGATTGTAACACCCTAGATTCAATTATAGTAACTAAGATTTTCTTCCTAAAGAAACAATAGTATAATGCACATAAATTTATTCAAGAATGAGATTAAACCTAAATTATTAAATTGTATAAATTTAATTTGAAGAAATTAATTTTAATTTATAATTTTTAATGTCAAAATTATCTTATAATTAATTTTTGAGATTTTTTAAAAATAGTTGATTTTTAGGTGAATAGTGAAAATACTGATTTTACAAAATTGTCACTTTTATGACATTATAGTGATATAAGAATAAATTTAAGGTTTATTAAAACTTTATTATATAAAAAATAAATCTAATAAGTAATATAATTTATATAAAAATATAATATTGAAATTATAAATTTATTCTTAACATTTTAGAAATTTAAGTAATGTTTTTATTCAAATAAAAAATACTTCAATTTCTTCTCTTTTAATCAATTATTTTAAGGTTAATTTTTTTTGTTTTGGTTTTAAATATAAATATTATTACTTTTATTTTAAAAAATCCAATTAACTCCATTTTAATAATCATTATACTTTATTTTTCTGTAAAATCATTTTTTACATAAAAGGTATTTTTCAGGAAAACCATTTTTCGTTGTGTTTTACGGGTTTGTTTTTAAATTAACTTAGACTAATTATAGAAATTAAATTTGAAAAAATGGAATCCATATCTTGAATCAAAATTACCAAATTTTATAATGATGACACTTTGATTTTTGTTCATGATGAATAACAACTTTTGTAAAAATTCAGTTACCATGGTAAGAGTTAAAACATGTTAAAAGGGTTAAAAATTAAATAATAATGGTTAAAATGACCTAAAAACTTGTATAAATACTATTTTATGGTCATATTTATACCATATATTATATATTATTTGATTATGAGTCACTTTGGAGATATTTTTCTTGAGTAAGACATTAATATATTTTAATCTTTTGAAAAACTCAAAGTATGTCCTCTCCCTCACTTATAAAAGAACATTATATATCCTCTCTTATAGACACTTAAATAGACCATTATCTAATCCAATACCTGCCAAAATACTTTCCTAACATACCTAAACATGTCCTATAGGTATTTTTTTATCATAATACCATCCTAAGAAGGATTTGGTTATAAACCTATAGTGGTTGTCCAAAGAAGTGGTATAGTTCTTAACCGAGAGTTTTCAATTTATTTATTCTAATACCTCATTAAAATTTATGATAAACATGATGATATAGTATAACTTTTAAATTACATATAATTATATATTATTATATTTATGGTTCAACCTTTACTGATCTCCTTCTCCATCAAATGAGAAACAAAAGCATCGTTTGTGCGTACGTGTGGACTACTGCATTGTAAAGAAATATATTTCATTTTTCATCAATCAATGAGTAGTTATTAATATTAATATAATTTTTATATATTTTATTTATGAAATAATTATTATTTTGGATATATAATATATCATTTTCCTTCTTACCCTTCCACCCATTAAAAAAATGATAACATCACTTGTGTGTACGTGTGGACTACGACCTCCACAAAGTGATGTGATTAATTTTTCATGTACACCGTTCAATAATGATTCTAAATATGTATATAATGAATATATATGATATTTTTATCAATAATAAAATTCTATATATGATGTAACTAGGATAAATATGCAAGTACTAAAACTACAAAACTGAAACATAAATGCAAAATGAAATATTTAACATTTGCGAACGACACTTTTAATAAAGAATTATTAATAAATAGGTGTTTAAATGTTATAAGTGGTACATATATGATATTATAAGTAAATATATAGTTATGGTATATAATTATAATAAATTTAAAATATTATACAATAGTTTAAAATCAATTATGAAGCAATTCGGACTTGAGGTAAGGGTTTGTTTCACAATCTCTTCCATATTCAGGATTGTTTATGTTTATGTTTTCATTAGGGTAATTATATTATAGTTTTATATTAAACCCATATATTTTCCTATACTATGTTTATTTATATAAATTAAAAATTTCCTTTAATTTCCTCTTTATAAGTACTCAAAATTCCGAAAGAATGTTTTAAGGAAAACCGACTTTGTTTTTCTATCCGATTGGGAATGTTTTTCTTCCATGTCCATATTTTATTTAATTTTTTTAAATAATGTTTTTTATATTCTTCATTTATTTATTAAAATATTTTTCCCTTATTAAAATTTATATAAAAAGTTTTAAATATAACCTTCTTTTCATTTTTTGAATGTGTCACTTTTTACCAAATGTGTGAACAAAATATTTTTTTAAATTCTTACCTAATAAACATATTTTCCCACCATAATGACTATTATTTTCTTTGAATATTCCTTTAAAATTTTTCATGGTTATTTTCAAAGAAATTTGTTTTCTAATATTTTGGAATTTTTTTACTTTTAATGTAAGTGATTTAAAAAGTTAAAAGGGTATTTTCCTAAAGAAATATTTCAATAATATTTTTAAATTATTTTCATCCATGTCAATATCCTTTTATGAATCTTATAATTTATTGGGGATATACCCTAATGACACCATCTACTATATTAATCTATAAATCTTATGATCCTATTGCCCTATTTGTTAACTGGGGAAAATATTAATATTTCTTATGTTAGTTTTTTCAATATATATGTTTATATTGATTATGTAATGAATTGTTATTCACCCATTTCATATGATAAATTCATTGGACTTAGTATATGTTGGGAAGGTCCCATTATATACCATTTATGTATTTTTCTGTATCATGAGACAAACTAGTTTGGTTATTTATCATATTACTTACCTATTTATGTATGATATTTTGGAACAAGACCTTAATTATAATATTATGATGTCTGAAATTATGTATTATATCATTATGAAACTAATTTTTATTATCCATATGATTATTTATGGTTATATTTAATCCATAAATTTAGTCCCCTTTTTATGATATTAGTTACATGGAATATTTTATTATTATTTATCTCTTCCATATTATTCATGCTTAATTTATTCTATGATAGATTCTTTTGTATGATTTCCCTTACTGATCATCTAATCTCAACCTATTTTTATGTTTTCCTTTCCCTAAGATACCAAGAATGGGTTTATGAATGATTTCAAGGATTTAATATAAGAAATAATAAAGTTCTCACTAGAATTTATAAGTTATGTTTTATGTTTTTATATATAATGTGACAATCATGTATTTATCTAGTCTCCCAATACTACTAAACTATTTGATATTTTGGGATACAAACCCTTGTATTTTGTGCTAATGTAGTAAAATAACCACCATATTCGAGTTACTAGAGATAACATGTTATTGGATGAGTTAATTATTGGGGATGTAACCTTATATAATCATTGAACTTTAAAAAAATTACATAAAATTAAAATTCACTTCGACAAGATTATTTTAATCGAAGTTCCCAAATGTAGAGACTTTAATCAAAGCCCTAAATAGGGTATCAATCTTAATCAATTCATTTTTATGAAAGGTTCAACAGTTCATGAACCCTATATTATTTTTAGTTCCATAAATCCATGGAATCCACATTTCAAATAAGATACATCATTAATCCATGACACATATAGTCAACATACGCAATGTTAATTTAAATAACATTAAATAAAAAAAAGATCTCAATAAATTAACATCCCCAAATTATTACTCACCCAAATGGGAGAATTAATCAACCATTAGGGTGTTTTTTGATTGGTTTGGGTTATTTATAATGATTAGATAAAAATAAAAATAAAAATAATGGGATAATAAAATAGTTTCACATTAAACACACACACACAAATGAAGAAATTAAAACACAATATTTTGATGGGATTAGATTGGGATTATGGAATTGGGATTAAATTGAAATGAAATTAATTTTGAGAGTATAATATTAAATTATATAATGAAAATTATAATATGAGTTAAAAAATAAATATTCATTAAGATACAAAAAAATAATAATTATAATTATCAGATAAAAAAAAGGAATGAGGAAGTAAAGGTTGCGAAATGAGAGTGTAGGAGAGGTATATCAAGTAGAAAATTGAGTTTGGAATATCCTCTTAGCCCTTGATCAAGGATTTTTCATGATAATTCTCCTATAAATACTCTAAAATTCCTACCTTTTTTGAGGATAATAGGGGAATGTATTTATTTCCTAAGGGGGAGGGCTAATTTCACTTCAATCCCATCTATAAAGTTGGAAACCACATTTGTCCAATAATATAATATTATCTCAGAATGGGTTTTTCTATAAAGATATTTATCTATATTATCAATACCCACCCATAAGAAATAAAATCTATTAGAATTATTTATCCAAATATATGATTATTTTTCAAAACTATGTGTTGTTATCCTTGATTATCCTTAATTTTTAAAGGGCCTAAATGTGAATACATTTATGGATATGAAGATTCAACCATCTCGAGTCATAATATTCTAAAAATTTGTTACCATCTATCTTTAATTCCACCCCATAAATTTTTATATAAATTGGAAAAGTGAATTGGGAGAAAAATCAAGATTAGTGAGTTGTGTTTCAATCCCAAGAAGAATTGTGGGTCTTAATTTAGTGCATATATTGGGCCTCTTTTAGGTTGAATTGGACCTTTAAATTTTTATTCATGTTTTAATGGAATATTATTGGACTTATAGTGGAGTCTCACTAAATTTTGAATTCTATATTTTTCCAAGAAAATAGAATATCACTGCTTGTTCAGTTTCCTTGATAAATTCATTCGGCCATCTTTTGTAGTCCATACAGACTTTCAACTAGTCGAACTAGCCAAAGATCAAGTGTAATGATTTATAGTAATTGATATCAGGAACCATTTAAAATAATAATTGCATAATTTTTATCAGTAGGGTGAAATTTATAATCAATATAGTAAAACGACTACTAGTTTTTTAAATTTACACACTGCTCTACATATATGTTTATGATCAAAACATGAACACTAACTTGTACTTATTATTTTTTACTTAAAAAATTAGTAATGGGAGTAATATAAAATAAATAATAAATATATAATATCAAATACCCAACAATTATGATACTTTATGTCCTAAGGTACGAAAAACTCAAAATAAAAAAAATCATTTTCACTCATAAAAAAATATTAATATTTTATTTTCATCAATAATGTTGTTTCTAGAATAGTTCACTCATATATAATTATTTCCATTAATTTTTTACTATAATAATGTGTAAAAAACAATAAAATTTGTATGCTAAAAATTAGAGTTGGAAAATGTGGTCACACGATACTCACACCTCTCACAATGGGGTAATGTTAGTAATGAGGTTCAATCATTCACCCAAAAAATAGAAAATATAAGAGTTTATAAGAGCTATCAGTTTCCATTCCTATCCTAAAGTTCACAAAAATCAAGAGGTATTTTTAGGTGTTTTTAGTGGCTATGGTAAAATAGAAAAATAACGGTAAAGTAGTAAAAAAGAGGGGTAAAAACATAAACATGAAAAAAGAATGCATAATTTATAAAATGGGATATAAAAGGGTAATTGAAAAAACCTTTTTATGAGAGGAAAAATTTGTAAAAGAAGACACAGTAGAGAAATAGATAAATATAAGAGGGCAATAATAGAAAATATGTATAAAAATAAAACTTTCTCACAATGAATTATGTGTTCTTTTTTTTCCCTGTTTTTTAAAG
The DNA here is from genome assembly GCA_963277665.1 of Viscum album. Lineage (NCBI taxonomy): Eukaryota > Viridiplantae > Streptophyta > Magnoliopsida > Santalales > Viscaceae > Viscum > Viscum album. The sequence goes on from OY728128.1 coordinate 1,934,724,089, forward strand.
ACATATTTTTTCATTTTTTTTATTTGTTTATTTTTTTTTGATTTTTATCATTTTTTGAACACTTTTAAATAAAATTTTTATTTAATGACATAAATTGAGTACCATCCATGAACCTCACTGAATGAAAACCTCTCCTATATAATTAAAAGTATACTTATCCTAAAGAATATGAAAAAGAATTGAAAATTAATGAATTCAATACCAAAAGTTAAATCCATTACCTATATATTCAGATTTTAAATAAATTATTCAATTAAAATCCATGTAAATGTTGGTGGGAAAATATTTTTGGCTTGTTATGTAGTTATTAAGAAAATGGGGTTTCATGGGCTTAGAGGGTATTTTAAAAGGATAATCAAAATATGGGAAATGGGAGGATATTTGGCTATAATGATTATTATATGGTTCAGGAAAACAATCTATCATATCAATATACACTAAAGTAATAAATTTATCTCAAAGGTTAATAAAATCAAGACTCACAATCAAGGGTAAAAAATTATCAATAAGAAAATATGGTCATAGGTGACCTTAGCATGAAAGTTTATGTTGTTTCTCATGGAATGGTAAAAATAATTTTCTAACAAAAAATGATCATTCAAAACTTATTCTTCTTGATATAAATTTTTTTATCCAAGTTTTTTGGGGGAAATAAAAAACTTTTGAGATGAAAACAAAAGTTTTTTGACTCCCCCAAAAATGGTTGATCAAATTTACAAAATTTTATGGTGGGTAATCATGAAACTTTTATTTTGTTCTAAAAAACACACATAAAAAAGAGAGATAGAAAAAAGTTGATATAGAAAGTTTTAAAAACTAAAAAAATTAGATATTAAGTGAGAAAGAGAGAAAAATAAGTGAGATGGAGAAAGAGGAGAGAGATAAGGATGGAGAGAAGGAGATATATTTAAAAGGGAATAGGTTCCCCTAGTTTGAAATAGTCAGGTCACCTTCTCCATATAGTAGTGGGTCTACTCCAATAGTTGTGGATATGATGGAATTTAATGTAATTATTGAATTTCATGTCCTATCATAGTGATTATTTACCTAATGACCATTTGGTTCAGTGAAATTCCATGATCCATATACCAAAATAACTTTCATGATTAGATATGTAATACAAGATGATTTAAATAAATATATTTTTTAGAATAGTGATAATATTCTTAAAAAATTTATGTTTATAAAAGCAATTAATGAGAAAAAATATGTTATTTGATAATTAAGGATACACATGGTGATAGATATAATGTGAATATAAAAAGATGGAGAAATAAGTTTAAATTTAATAAATTAATGAGAAAGTTTAATACTAAAATATATAATATATAAAAAATAATATAAATTCAATACACATGGGAAACAATTTTTAGAATATTTTGTTTTGAGATGGAAACATATTTCTGAAAAAAAACTCATTCATGTTGAGGGTGGGAAAAACCGGAAGAATCCTAGAAAACACCACTTGATTTAGGATTACAACCATATATTTGGATAAAAAAATTTAATAGAATTTTAATTTTGAGGGTATACTATCATCCTCAATATCTAAAACTCCTTAGAATAAAAGTTTTCAAGATAATCCTATATTGATTGTAAAAATGGATGATCAATTAGATGGATATAATTAGTGGGAAACCAGCCCTTCCACTTGGGCTATAAATGAATTCCTATCTTCTAAATTAAAGAGGTTAGAATTTTTGAAGCATATAAGGAAAATTAAAATAAAAAGATCTTTATAAATGGGTGGTATGAGCTTCCATACTCTTGTTTTTATAAGAAAAACTTCTTCTCTACTTTACATGTTCATGTTATTCTTCATTTTTCATTATAATCTGATTATTTATTATATTGTAATTTTGTTTAACCATTAATTAATTTTTAATCATATAATAATATTTTCAAAAAATTTATTTATCCTCATATCATATATTCAATTCTGTTGGAATCCCTTCCCTCAACCCCAACTAAATTTATTTCATGTGGGAGTTTTTCCTTTCTTCATTTGTATGTGTGAGTTAGACATTCAAAAATCTTATCTTATCCCTTTATTTTTCTTTTTTCTTTTACCTAATCACTATAAAAAACCAAAATAGATTACTAACCACCAAAATGGATGATTAATTATCCCATTGGGGTGAGTCATAATTTGTGGATGTTAAATAATTATGAGTTTTTTCTCATTAAATGTTCATTAAATTGACATTTTGTATGTTAATATGGACATATAATAGATTAATGACATGTATTTTTTAAAATGTTTATTCCATGATTATTATAACTAAAAATAAACATTAGTTATTAAAATATTTAACCTTCCATCAATTAGAATTGATTTATATCAGAAACATAAATTAAGATTGGATTAAAGCCTAAGCATTTGAAAATATTTATCAAAATCATCTTTTGAAGTAGATGTTAATTTAATGAAATTTTATGTTCCCAATAATGAAATCACCCCAATCCATATCAAAATTTTAAATTTAAATTCACCCATTAATAATTTTACATAAACTCTTAAAAAACCCCTATCAAAAGATAAAATAAAAAAATAGATTCCAAAAACATAGTACCATCACCGATGATTTAACTTGAGTGACTCTATACAAATTATAGAAGAAAACCTAACCTTTTAAGATGGATATATTATAATTTAAAAGACTTAAAATGGTTCCATTTATGAGTATGGTGTTATAATAATTTAGTTGTTATTTATTTCCTTCCAAAACAAAAAAAATTAAAAGGAAAAAAAGACAAAGAAAAACCCTTATTCTATATCCAATCGCCTACATTCCCTTCAAAAAATGTTAGAGTATATGTAAATTCCTTATAGTCTCCCAAATATCCCCTCTGATTTTTTAATCCTAAAATTTAGTGAACCCTTCCTTGACTCAAAAGGACCATTAATGATAATCAAAACTCATATAACCCATTCATTATCCATCCTATTGATAATATAAGTAACTTAATATGATATAAATTACTAACAACTTGGTATTTAATATCTTAACATAGATTTTGATTTCAAACTAAAATTGGGTTTGATTCATTTTCTACCACATTTCTATGGTATATTGATTGAGGATCCTTATATTAAACTTAATGATTTCCATGTGTTATACTCTACTATTAAGCCTTATGGGTGTTTTTGGTGAACAAATCAAACTTAGTTCATTCCCATCCTCTATAGCTGAATTTTCCAAATCTTGACTCTCTTACCACCCTCCTGGTTTAATAAACATATGGAATGGAATTAAGTGACCCTTTTTATTGAAATTATTTCCTATTTCTTAAACTAGCTTTACCTAGAAGGAAATTATTTGAATCCATCAATTTCCAAATGAATTAATCTAGAAATATTGGGTGATGTTTAAAAATATTATATAAAATTTCCCACACCACAAAATACCAGACCAAATCCTTATCTAATACTTTTATGAGGGGTTATTAGTGATGAAGTGAACCCCCATTAATGATACAAGTGGTGGTTCACTTGTAGAAAAATATCTAACAGTTGTGAAGAATATGATAAGTAACGTGGATATAAAAACACAATAATTCCATACTCGAGAACCTATTCAAGTTAAATATCCCAAAAGATCTAGTCTATAGAACTAAATAAGATTACTAGGTGGATGGATGATCTCACTAGTCTTGTAAGGAAATTTTCAGTGACTACGAAACCACACAACTATTCCTTCTCTACAATCTTAATTCCATAGACCCAGTTTTTTTGGATCCATAACTTACCTTCTCATCCAAAAGAAACATGTTTGTAATTACAATATGATTATTTAGATTTACTTGAAAAAATGGAGATCAATTCAGTATTTTCTTAGTGGAATACTCACCCTCTCCTCTAGGTCAATTTGTTAGAAATTCGAACTAGCCACATTATGATCTCTTCTCTCCTATCTATAAACCAGGATGGAAGGAACATCCAAGCTTGAGGTATGATAATCCTATCTATCAACTTCCTCAAATATCTCCTAAAAATAAAACACAATTCTAGTATAGTTAGGGTGTGAGTAACATCCAACAACCATATGAATCTGATCCTCAACATCAAAAGAGAAATTCTCCTCCTTTTAGTTTCCACCATCCTAGTGATCCTTCTCAATTCCTAAACTAGTAAAATAAATTTCCCTAGAAACCTAATAAAGGAAATACTAATGTAGGGCATGCCTATTTATCTAATAAAACACGAGAAAGTATTGTGGAAGATATTCCCTCCTTCACCTATTCAATCTTAAAGAACATTTAAAATCAAATTGGTTAACTTTCTTCCCATCCAATCCTGCAATACCATAATAATTATCCCCATTTTAAAAATTAACCATTACCTAACCCCAAGGTAAAAGTAAGTGAAATTTTACTTAGATTAGGAAAGAATGTCTCCATGACTCTTGCCAATCCCTCTAAAAAAATCCAACTATTGAACATGAACAAGAAAAAGATAAACAAACCAAGAAAGAATCTGAAATTAAGTCATCAACTCCTTATATTTTCCAAACCAACCCAATCCCTTTTCCCTAATATATATCTAATCCTAATATATCCTTTTAACAAGAATTATAAATTTTAGACATGTTAAAATGTGTCAAATTTAGTATCCGTCTTCTAGATTCCATCAAAAAATTCCTAATTATGCAAATTTTATTATAGAATTATGCATACATAAAAGGTCATGGTGTGCTAGAACTCGAATTCAGTATCCTCATTCTCCATTAAAAGGTGGAAAAACTGAATTTTTTGAAAAATACTTCTTTTATCTAGAAAATTTAATTTGTCATTATATTATGTCTAATAATAAAAAAGATGAATGTTAAAATTATATGGGATATATAAAAATCAAAATGTGGTTAATAATATTCATAACCGATTTTTAAACGGCTAGTTTGATAGGTCGTGGTGTGATAGAACTCAAAGTTGCGTACAATGAAAGCTATTGTATTATTCAAAGAGAAACGTAAAGTAGAATCTTGGTGTGTTACATAATCCCCTCCTTTAATAAATTGTGTCCTCGAAATTTAAACTTGGTATTAAAAACTAAGGGTTTGACCTTTCAAAATATCTTAGTTGAAATCCCACATCAAAAAATAGATTAACGGGGCCTCTATTTTAAAATAATGGAAGGTAAGTATGAAGGTTACCATAAATAACACAAACTAGGGTTCCATGTAGGAAAACATGGATATATAAGAGAAAACAAACCATCAATTTCTGATGGAGATTTATAGAGAATATTAGTAGGATAAATTTAACAATTAGAAATCTATAAATCTGCGATGATCTAAGGGACCATTTGATCCATCGCAAAGGAGGTGCTAAAAAAGAATTTTTGGTTTTATGATCTTTTTCCTAGTGTTTTATAATTAATTTAATTCATAGAATAAGAACACAAGGAATTATACTTAATTTACATGTAGTGTTTCATCCTCTACTACAAACTCATCTTTCTCTTCAAAAGATAAAACTCAAAAATATTCTATTTATCACAATAATATAAGGTTCCAAATATAAAAATATATCATTTAAATGAAGAAAACTATTTTATAATAATCATGTACTTCCTGTACGCTAGTGGTAGGTGATAAATCATTTTCTCACTTCAGTTGTGGGTTCGATTCCTGCAACTTTGTCTGACGCAACGGGTTATCACCCAACCTGTAGGTTATCCTTTTTTAAACTATAGTATTATAACATTCCAAAAACAATCTTAAGAAATATTTTAAACTTAAATAATACTTTCCAAAGTTTCAACTTAATCCATTCCAACCTTTAGAGTTATCCAAAATACTTCTTTTCAAACTCTCTCTAAAAGGTCTCTAAATTTCTAAAATCAATTGTAACATCAGATTCCTAAAATAATGTAATGTTTCTATTATTATCATATAATTAATATATGATTATCTTAATCATATTAAAACCATGAATAAAAAAAAGTTTTGTAGTAAAATCCTTATATATATCACATTCTTCTTATAACCAGGACATAATTATTGAATCCAAAAACACAAATACATTAATTATTCCACTTCAACTATAGTAACAACATAATATTTAACTATATCTATTTGATTTTTATGAGATATACTTCCTTGATGCTTTGGAAAATTGTTTTCATAATGAACCATATATTTATAATTATAACATTTCACAACTTCTTTCTTTCCCTTACAATCACGAGCCTGGTGACCTTTTTCTCCACATTTGTAACAAACTCCTATTACTTTTAGGCAAGTACTAGGGTGATTATTCCCAAAATTATCACATAAGGTAAAATACTTCTTTTCCTTTTTCCCTTTATTTGTCTCTTTCTACAATGTTCTCTTCTTCTCTTTATTTACTTTAATGTCACAAGACTTATAGAATTCCTTTTTTTCTTGATAGTACATGAGATTATATCTTCGTAGGATGAGAAGGACTGTGAGACTAATGCTCAATGAGGAAATGGTTTTAACCCATCAAATAATTGATCATTATTAATTCTTGGGTTACATATGTAGTTTGTATAATTCCTTACTAACCTTGTGAAGTTAGCCTCATACTTTGCAACATTCTCATCCTCCTTTTTACTCAGGCTCAGAAATTATCTTTCCATATCAGCTCGTTGTTAATGTGGAAATTATTTCTCTAGAAAAAGTTCTTTAAACTCCCTCCATTCCATATTTACCACTTCTTTATCCTCCTTTGTGTTTTTAATTAATGACCACTTCTGATCTTCATCTTCTAAGAGGCGATAAACTTCCATGAAAACCTTTTCCCTTTCTTTACTTCCCAAAGTAAGAAATATTTTCTCTAAGGAACTTATCCACTACTCAACTACAAAAGGATTTGTAGTCCCACTGAACGTTGGTGGTTTTTTCCTCATGAATCAGTCTAACATTGATCCTCCACATTGTAGATCCAATTTCTCCATATGGGTAAGGTTATTATTCATAACCTGATTGAGTTGTCCCAGTATGGTTATAAATTGATCAGTGCCAGTTTTATCACTGACTCCACTATAATTATCTTGAGTATGAGGGAAATCCCTATATGGATTTTGTGTGTTGATACAATTTATATTCCTTCCACTAGGCGCCATTTCTAAAAAATGGAATACACCAGGTTAGTTTATTAATCACAATGCATAATTCCAAACTTGTAAAATACTTAACATACATTGAACAGTTTATGCATATAATCCATAATCATAAAAAAATTTTTTGGGGACGTATTTACTCATAAATCCTTCATAATGGTTTGTAAGGAAAATGATAATTATCCTAAGAATATCCCCTGGGAGTATCAAACCAGGTGTGCAGTAAGGCACATTGTCGTGTACCAGGATACCCCATGTCAAGCCCGAAACTCCTTGTCGTAATTTTCAATCCTAGGTACATGACAATCATGTACTTCCTGGGGTATCCCCTGGGACTTTCGGGCTATACCTAGGGTATCCTGGTACACGAAAATGTGCCTTAATACGCACCTAGTTTGATACTCCCAGGGGATATTCTTAGGATAATTATCATTTTCCTTACAAACCATTATGAAAGATTTATGAGTAAATACGTCCCCAAAGAATTTTTTTTATGATTATGGATTATATGCATAAACTGTTCAATGTATGTTAAGTATTTTACATGTTTGGAATTATGCATTACGATTTATAAACTAACCTAGTGTATGCCATTTTTTAGAAATGGCGCCTAGTGGAAGGAATAGAAATTGTATCAACACACATAATCTATATAGGGATTTACCTCTTACTCAAGATAATTATAGTGGAGCTAGTGATACAATTGGAACTGATCAGCTTATAACCATACCGGGACAACTCAATCAGGTTATGAATAATAACCTTACCCATATAGAGAACTCGGATCTACAATGTGGATGACCAATGTTAGACTGATCCATGAGGAAAAAATCACCAACATTCAGTGGGACTAAAAATCCTTTTGTAGTTGAGCAGTGGATAAGTTCCTTAGAGAAAATATTTCTTGCTTTGGGAAGTAACGAAAGGGAAAAGGTTGTTATGGAAGTTTATCACCTCTTAGAAGATGAAGATCAATAGTGGTCATTAATTCAAAATAAAAAGGAGGATGATGAAGTGGGAAATATGGAATTGAGGGAGTTTAAAGAACTTTTTATAGAGAAATACTTTCCTTATGAACAATGAGATGATATGGAAAGACAATTTCTGAGCTGAGGGAAAAGGAGGATGAGAATGTTGCAAAGTATGATGCTAACCTCACAAGGTTAGAAAGGAATTATACAAACTACATATGTAACCCAAGAATTAAGATTGATCAATTATTTGATGGGTTAAAACCATTTACCCATTGAGCATTAGTCTCATAGTCCTTCTCATCCTACGAAGATATAGTCTCATGTACTATCAAGACAAAAAAGGAATTCTCTATGTCTTATGACATTAAATTAAAGCAAGAGAAGAAGAGAACATTGTAGGAAGAGACAAATAAATGGAAAAAGGGAAAGAAGGATTTTAACTTATGTGATAATTGTGGGAAGAATCACTATGGTACTTGCCTAAAAGGAATTGGATTTTGTTACAAATGTGGAGAAAAAATTCACCAGGCTTGTGATTGTAAGGGAAAGAAAAAAGTTGTGAAATTTGATAATTATAAATATATGGGACATTATGAAAACAATTTTCCAAATCATCAAGGAAGTATATCTCATAAAAATCAAATGTATCTAGTTAAATATTATGCTGTTACTATAGTTGAAGTCGAATAATTAATGTAATTGTGTTTTTGGATTCAAGAATTATGTCCTGGTTATAAGAAGAATGTGATATTTATAAGGATTTTACCACAATACTTTTGGTTTTCTTCATGGTTTTAATATGATTTAGATAATAATATATTAATTATGTGATAATAAGAGAAACATTACATTGTTTTTGGAATCTGATGTTACAATTGATTTTAGAAATTTGGAGACCTTTTAGAGAGAGTTTGAAAAGAAGTATTTGGGATAACTTTAAAGGTTGGAATGGATTAATTTGAAACTTTGGAAAGTATTATTTAAGGTTAAAGAATTTCTTAATATTGTTTTTGGAATGTTATAATACTATAGTTTAAAAAGGATAACCTACAGGTCTGGTGATAACCCGTTGCGTTAGTAAAAGTTGCAGGAATTGAACCCACAACCAAAGTGAAACAATGATTTATCACCTACCACTATCCAACAAGAAGTACATGATTATTATAAAATAGTTTTCTCCATTTAAATGATATATGTTTATATTTTTAACCTTATATGATTGAGATAAAGAAAATATTTTTGAGTTTTATCTTTTGAAGAGAAAGATGAGTTTGTAGTAGAGGATGAAACACTACATGTAAATTAAGTATACTTCCTTTTGTTCTTATTATATGAATTAAACTAATTCTATAACACTAGGAAAAGGATCATAAAACAAAAAATGATTTTCTAGAACCTTGTTTGTGATGGATCAAATGGTCCCTTAGATAATCACAGATTTATAGCTTTCTGATTGTTAAATTTGTCCTACTAATATTATCTATAACTCTCCATTTTAAATTGATGGTTTTTTTTCTCTTCCATATCCATGTTTTCCTACATGGAACCCTATTATGTGTTATTTATGGTAACCTTCATCCTTACCTTCCTTTATTTTAAAATAGAGGTCTCGTTAATCTATTTTTTGATGTGGGATTTCAACTAAGATATTTTGAATAGTCAAACCCCTAGTTTTTAATACCAAGTTTAAATTTCGAGGACAAAATTTATTGAAGGAGGGGATTATGTAACACCCCAAGATTCCACATTATGTTTCTCTTTGAGCAATACAATATCTTGCGTTGTACGCAACTTTGAGTTCTAGCACACCACAACCTATCAAACTAGCCGTTTAAAAATCGGTTATGAATATTATTAACCACATTTTGATTTTTATATATCCCATATAATTTTAACATTCATCTTTTTTATTATTAGACATAATATAATGACAAATTCAATTTTTTAGATAAAAGAATTATTTTTCAAAAAATGCAGTTTTTCCACCTTTTAATGGAGGTACTTTATGGTTCTATTCCAAATAAGATGTTACAACTTTGATGAAATAATTATAGACCTTGGAGCCTCAATCAAATTCATAAATAAGTCTATATTTATAAAACTTAATTGGTATCTATTACCCAATTATTTTAGTTATTCTCATAGTAATTTATGCACTTCCAATCCAGAGAAAATAATTAAGGATGTTATTATTTGAGTCAATGATATTATATTCCTAGTTGATTTATATATCCTTGAAATAGAATGTGTGGCATCATCTTTCTGATCTCCTATAACTCTAAAAATACCTTTCCTCATGATAGATGGAACCAAAATTTATGTCCATGTTGGAATCTTATCCATGAAATTTGGAAACTAATTGGACATGTTTAACATTTTCCAAGCCATGAAATACCCATAGGAAAGTCACTTTTCTTTTTTCCATCCATGCCTATAAAATCAATTCTAAGAGTAAAATAAACCTTGAACCCCCATGTTTGTTCTGCACCAATCAAAGTGGAGGTTATAAATTTCCCCCCATATTAATAATGTGATCAGTGGTGTATATTAATTTGACCTTTATTCCATAAAATTTATTAAGGTAAGTGATCATAGACACTCTCTCAATTCTCATGTCACCACTATTCTCTACAGCTCCACCTTAGAGGGTAATGAAAAAAATGAACTGAAACCAACCAAAACCCTTATTTTATTCTAAATCTATCAGGACCCTAATTAAATGGAGAAACGATTCATAAACCTCTTCCTAGAAACCTAAAGTGTGCATTCCAATACTATGATCACTCTTTCCCTATTATAATATTCATTTTACTGGATAAAATTTCAAAGTCCAAACTCATTTAAGTGTTAGAGGAAAACAAAAAAGACTTAGTTTGAACCCTATATGACATATTAGTCATTAAACCTATCATTTTCATGTATTATATCCATCTATATGAATTCTACAAACCCATTATACAACATCAAAGAAGACTTAATCCACTCATATTATAGGTAGTAAGGGATGATATTACTGAGCTTCTTAAAAATGGTATTATCTACCATATTTATGAAAAAGAATAGGTTAGTATGATTTAAGTGGTACCTAAAAAGGTTGTATAACTATTATCACCAATGAACATAGAGAAATGGTCCCAAACTAATTCAAAAACAAGTGGCACCTGTGCATTGATTATCAAAAATTTAATTCCATAATAATAAAATAACACTACCCAGTTCCTTTATTAGACCAAATGATATAAATATTAGTTTAAAAGTCACATTATTTATTTATTGATGGATAAAACAACTATTTCCAAATCCCAATCAAACATCATGACCAATAAAAAACATTCACTTGTCCCTTTGGAACTTACGCATATAAGAGAATCCCTTTTGGCATTTTCAATGCTCCCATGACATTCTATAGGTGCATGTTGAGAATATTTTTTTGAATTCATAGAGAATTCATGGATTTTTTCTTTGATGACTTTAAAATTTATGGTGATTAATTTAAATCCTGTTCGAATTAACTCTCTATAGTCCTAAAGGACTGTATCGATTGTAATATTGCGTTGAAATTAAAAAAATAAAAGTTTATGGTTTATAGTTGGACTATTACATGACACATAATATCTCATGAGGTTATTCAATTTTATTATATAAAAAGTGTGTTAATCAAATCACAACATGAACTCGCATTAGTTTGAGATATCTATTATTTTCTTGGAAATACTTGTTTTTATTGGTGGTTTATTATAACCTTAATAGGATTACACTTACTCTCTCCTAGTTTCTTCAAAATGATGCCCCTTTATATTTTTATGAGGCTTGTAAGAGAGAATTCATTGAACTCAAATACTCCCTTACATCTTACCTAATAATATAACCTCCAAATTATTACTCACCCTTTAAATTGATGTGTGATGATTCTAATAGGGCTACTGGGACAATTCTTGGTAAAAAAAGACAGAATTCCATTTTGATCTATTATTCCTAAAACAAATTGGATAAAACTTAATCTAATTACACTATAACTGAAAAATAAATCTTGGATACAGTTTTTAGAATGTAAAAATTTCATCTCTATATCTTAGGTGCTAAAATAATTTTATTCATAGACCATTATCCTTTAAATTTATTCCTAAAAAATAGTGATTCCAAATTGAATATAATAAGATTGATCCTAATTATTCAAGGTTTTATCCTATATATTAGGGATATACTTGGAAAATAAAACTGTATGGATGACCATTTTAGTAAAATATATAATTAATCTCATTCTAGAATCATACACCCTGAATTTATCAAGGAAAAATTTTCATCACTCTCTCTCAAATTACCATGGTATGCCTCAATTATATATTACTTGGATATTGGCGTTTTTCAACATTATTATTCAAAATAATAAAAAGAAATTTTTTAAAGTGGTTCAAAAAATCATTTTAGGATGATAATAAAATTTGTAAAACTAGGGCTAACATGGTAATTGGGAGACATGTTGATGAAGGGGAACAATCTTTAATATTATTATTTTTCCACTCACTTCATAGAGGTGGCCACTTTAGACCATAAACGACCTCTCAAAAGGTCTTAGACTCGATATTCCTCTACCCTTTACTCTCCAATAACTCACATGACTTCTATCAATTATGTCCCACATGGTTAAAATTTGGAATTATTTCTAAAATAAATGAAATTACATAAAAACCATTAATATTATATAAATTATTTTATGTCTAGTGTATCAATTTCATGGGACCCTTCCCTCCATTAAATGGCTTATCATACATTATCCTGACCATTGACTATGTTTCTAGGTGTGTAAAGGATAAACCCACTTGGAATCATGAATAAAATACTATGAATGAGTTCCTTAAAACACTCATATTCCATATGTTTGGAACACCACATGCTTTGGTGAGTGACTTAGGAACGTATTTTTTTAATCAAACCACAATGAAAATTTTGAGAAAAAATGGGGTTGTTCACAAAAGTTCTACTTCCTATCACCATAAAAAAGTCTTGGATAAACTTTCAAATAGGTAATTAAAAAGAGTTTTTAAAATATATTTTAATCCCATAATAAAATATTGGTCTAAAAAACTTGGCGAGGAAATTTGGGCTTATTGAACGAAAAACAAGACACCCATTGAGATGAATCTATTTATGGTAGTTTTTGGAAAATAATGTCATTTACTAGTTGAAATTAAATATAAATTATTTTATCATATAAAAACATGTAATTTTGATTGTAAAAAATCTAGTGAGGAGAGGTTACTACGATTGAATGAGATGAAGGAGCTTTGACTTGATTCCTATGAGAATTATAATATCTATAAGAAGAATGGTAAGGTAATCCATGAAAAACACATCCAATGAAATCTATTTCATAAAGGAGATAAGTACAAGTCCCCGATCCATATACTAAAATTAAATTCATGGGTAAAAATAATTGAAAAAGGAATCACCATGAGAGGACACATTCCCTGAAAATCACATCGACTTCCATATGATCCACAACTACTAGAGTAGACCCACCACTAGATAGACAAGGAAACCCACCTATTCTAAACTTGGGAACACTACTTTCCTTTTAAATATCTATACCTCTATACTTATCCATCCTATATCTCTTTTTATTTCTCTCTCTCTCTACAACCCTCTCTCTCTATCACTCTCTTTCCTCCTCTATTATCACTTTCTTTCTCTTTCTTTAGTTTTTACCAATTTATTTATCAACCATTTTTGTGTGTGTTTTTTATAAAAAAATGAAATAAATCATAATCAATCACCATTAAATTTAAAAATTTTGGATAACCATTTTAGGGGAGTCAAAATAATTCTATTTTCATCTCATTTTTTTATTTTCACTACAAATATGGATAAATGAAATTTTTTTTCAAGACCAATAATTTTTTAGTGATCAAATTTTTATTGTAAAATGATTTTCCCCTACTCATGATGATAAATATACGATTTAATTCTAAGGTTACCTACGACCATAATTTCTTCATGTGTATTTTTCACACCTAATTATGAGTCTTGAGTTTGTTGACCTTCTATCTAAATTTCCAAATTCAATGTGCATTGATATGATACTGGAATTTTTTTGGACCATATAAAAATAATTATAACCAAATATCCTCCCATCATGGATAAATTGAACCTAAATTTAGAAATCACATTTGATCCTATGAAATACCATTTTTTGATATCCAAATCAAAATCCAAAAACCTTATACCAACTAATATTTACATGTATTTTCATTGCATTATTTTTTTAAATTTATGTATGGGAGGAATTGATTTCATTTTGAGATTAAATTCATTGATCATCAATTCATTTTTATATGCTTGTGGGAAAAAATAATTTTTAGTGTGGGGGAGAGGTTTTCATTCAATGTGGTCTGGGGATGGAATTATATTTATGTAATTTTGTATAGATTTTTTTGAGAACTTTTTAGAAAAAGGGAAAAAATAAAAAAATAAAAAAATAAAAAAATGAAAAAATGAAAAAATTTATATAAAAATGAGAAAAAGTAAAAAAGAACACTTGAATAATTGTGAGAAAGTTTTCATTTCTTATATATTTTCTCTTTTCATCCTCTTCCATTTAACTATCACTCTATTATGTCTTTATTCACATATTTCTGCCTCATTAAAATGTGTTTGCATGACCTTGCATGTCCAGTTTCATAAATTTTGTATTGGTATTCTATATTTATGATTTTACCCCTCTTTCCCCTTATTTTCCATTATTTTACTACCATCCCATACCCATTTAAATAAAATAAAAAATATTTCCTGATTTTTATACATTTAAGATAGGGAATGTATGGTGAAATCTCTTATAAAATCTAAGGTTTTCAATTTTTATTTCTAAATTAGTGACCCTTATTGATAAAATTACATTATTTTGAGAGGAGTGAGTTTTGTGTGACCACATTTTCCAATTTAAATTTTGAGAAAAAAGAATGATTTTTTTGAAATTTTATTTTGTTAACAATTTGTGTTAAAATACATTGTGGATTACTAAACTAGTATAGACCCCCTAATTTGAATCTTTTTAATATTTTTTCGTGAGTAAAAATGATTTTTATGCATGTTTATTTTTTTATTCCCTGGAAAATGTTGAAGCGTAAGTGTGGGGGGAGTTGATAAAATATATTTATTCATGTTTTTAAATACTCCCATTACTATTTTTTATTGAAAAATGTATAATTGTGACTAAATAATCATGTTTTTATCATAAATATATATTTTGAGCATTTTTGAAATTCATTTAATTACCATGATGTTTAAAAAATTAGTCACAACTTTATATTTAATGATCTAAATTGTGTGATTCATATTTTATAGGGTTATTGATTTATATTTCTATATTTCATTCAACTTGATATTTGGATAATTTTTCTATTTAAATGTTCATTTGGATCACATTAGAAGGCCCAATGTGTCTATGATGAAAACTGGACTAACAAAAAAGATTTAATTTCTATTTTCAATATAGAATTCAAAATTGAATGAAACCTCCTATACTATTCAAACGTGTATTAGTAAAAATTAGATAAAAAATTTAAGCCCCAAATCAACATTTATAGATTCTAATCCATACAAAAAGTACCAACTTAGGATTATGATTGAAAATTGAAAGCTTCCTACATTTTTGAATTTTCTCATAATAAAATCACCCAATGAAACTGAAATTTTATGAGTAGAAATTCATTAAATATTTAATAAATTTGTTAGAATTTTTTTTGATTTTGTGGTATCTATCAGGCCTAAAAATAATTTACATCGAGTATATGGTAAAAATCAAGACAATCTTGGACAACAACACATAGTTTAGGAAAAGAACCATATATTTGATTAAAAAAATTCCATTTTCATTAAAATTTTGAGGGTATAATTCCAAAATACATCTCTATAACTCCTTTTAAAACAAGTTTTATAAATAATTCTATGTTGATAGTCAAAATGGCCTGCCAATTAGCTGGGAAAAATTTAGAGGGAAACCAACTCCCCCACTTGTGATATAAATGCATGCATCCATTCTCCTTGAAATTAGTAATAATTTTAAAAATTATTTTAGGTTAATTAGAATAAAAAAACTTTCTAAAAAGTTTGGAGGACCTTACATACTCTTTTTTTAAAAGAAATACCACTTTTTCACTTTTACTATTCATGTTGTTCTTTATTTTCTATTATAATATTATAAGTGATTGTGTTGTAATTATATTTAAATATTAAGGGAATTTAAACTATCTAATCATATTTTCATATACTTTATTTATCCTCATATTATGGTTTTAATTCTATTTGAATCCTCTTCCTCAACCCCAATTAAATTTCTTTTTAGCATGAGTTTTCCTTTGTTCGTTTGTGTGTGTGAGTTCAATATTCAAAAATATGATCTTGACTCATTCTATTTATTTTTATTTTACTTCATCACCAGAAAAAATAAAACCAAATTATTACCACCCAAATGGGTGAGTAATTATCACATTCTTTTGAGTCATAATTTGGGGGTTTTAAGTGATTGTGAGTTCTTTCTCATTAAATGTTCTTTAAATTGACATTATGTATGTTATATTGGATATTTCATGGATTAATGACATGTAGATTCTATGGATTATTAGAACCAAAAATAAAAATAGGTTCCTTAAATATTTAACCCTGCATTAATATGAGTTTATTAAGATCATAACCCTAATCGAGGCTTTGATTAAAGCCTAAAAATTAAATAATTTCAATCCAAATAATATTGGGAAGTGGATGTTAATTTATTGTAATATTTTATAAAGACTAATTATATTATAATTTTATATTCCTAATGATAAACTCACCCCAATCCATATCAAATTATTAAATTAAAATTTATACATTAATAATTTTATAAAATATCTACAAACAAAGAAACCCACCTCTCAAAATAAGAAATAAAACAACTGATTCCAAAAACATAGTACTATCATTGAGAATCTGACCAGAGTGCCTCTATACAAATTTTAGTAGAGCACCAGAACTTTTGTGGTTAATATAAGATAAATTCGTATTCAATATCTAAACATAGAGGTTTATTTTTAACTCAAATTAGGTTTTATTCATATTCTGTCCCATTTTCATAGGCTAGTTGGGGAGTATCATCACCTCCACCTCAAGAGTTCCAAGTGATATGCTCTACCATGTGGAATTGGAAAATGTTTTATAGAATTATGGTGAAATTTAATAAAATGTAACTTTTCTTTTATATTAGTGGGAATATTTTTTTTCTTATTAAATCAAATTTCTCTATACAACATCGGTTGGTTCAAATTTCCATCGAGTATTGGTTGTAACCCATTCCATGAAACAAGATTTTATCCAATACCTAATATAGAAAATGAAAGGTCCAAAAAATCATGGAAAATTACTTGTATTGGTTCTCCAATAATCCATTTTTCCCATAAATTCCATAATGAATGCTGATAATCCATGACATATGAGACAAAATACACAGAAAATTGGTAAAAAAAATCATAAAAATAACATTATCTCCATCATTACTCCATATTTATCTCAAAACCACCCCAAAAGGTGGATTTAGTCAGTCATAATTATGAATGAATAAAGGGATATTGTGATACATGAATAAAAAACAAAATGAGGAACTTGAAATGGAAAATGAAAATTTAAAAGTTAAATAAGGTTGAAATTAAAATTATGAAACTAAAATTTTATCACAAATAAATGGAATTACACTTAATTATTATAATAGAAATAAATAGATAAAAGGGAAAGAAAAGGTGAAAATTTTCATACATGACTTTGAATGGGTACACTTTTCCCCCTTGAATGAATTCCCAAACCTCTAGCTAAAGAATCCATTTATAGATTTTTGAGACTATACAGTGTAAGATAATGCATAATGTGTAGTTAATTTTTTGATGATGTCCATGCAATTTTCCATGAAAGTTAGTTATAGCCTCTATACAGCTAATCAACACTGGTCAATTATCGATAGGTGAAAATATATAGTGTGTATCATTACTATTAACAGGCATGTAGTGTCATATTTTGGCACCAACCAAACTCGTGCATGTACACTGGGTGTTTATTCCATGTGGCATTGGATAGTATATGATGCATATTTTTTTTTGGTTTCAAAGATGTTCCCAAAGTAATAATTTAACTATAAAATCTTGAAATGTATCTAAAAACACAAAAAATAAATATTTGACCTAAAAGGAACATGTAACAGTCATTAACTATATTTTTACTCAATCTAAACTCCAAAATATTATGGAAAATATGGGTGTATAAATTATATCATTATAAATGGTGGAAAAGTTTAAGATGATGACCGATGTAACCCCCTAGTTCAGATATCCTGAATGAAACCTGAGTGAGGGTCATCACTTGACTCAAGAATACCTACCCATATTCCATAGGTTTCCAACTAGTGAAGATGACCTGAAAAATTATTAGGAGACTACTTCCTCTAAAATAAGGCCAATGGTTCATGCCTAAATCGATCAAAAATACAACATGACCCATCCATATAATGGATATCAAAAAAATACCTATAGAAAAAAAATAGATCCAATGGGGTCCCCATGATCCATAATAAAAAGTAGTAAAACTATCTACCAGATGAATCAAACATAATAGAGTAGTATTAGATATATAAAAAATTTATCATATATAAATAAATAATGACACTGGCCGATACATGTGTAGAAAAATAACTGAAAAAATAATTAGACTCTATCCCAACTCAGAAAATCCAAACTTCCAAAATCTCAACCTCTACAAACTGTTAAACCTAAGACACATGTCTATCTCCAAGCTATACTTGTTCCCTAGAAGAAAACATAAAGGTATACCCACATACATTGAAACCCATTTCATGTATGTGGGTAGGGGGTGAGTCTAAAAACTTAGTAGGAATCCCTCATGCATAAATAGTAATGAGTGATATTTTAATCAAGTGGATGCGCATGAAATACATATAAGGAGTGTAGTCATTCCCATGAAACACACCCTAGAAGTGGGCATCCCAAAAAAGAACCTAATAGGAAACAATAGGTAGAGGTTATTGTGGAAATTCAACCAGTAAAAAAAGGAATGGGAAAATCCAAGATGGAAGATGTATCTAAACCTCAACCTCACTTCCCCTCAAGAATTATCCCACCCAAAAATACCAGTGAATAATCCCCACAATAAGTAATTCTGAAAAAATTCAATAAAGTAGAAGTCAATATCCCTTTGTTAAATGTCATCCATGAAAACCCCAAGAATGAAAAGTTTTCCAAGGATATGTGTGCTAAGAAAATAAAATTTAAAGGAGATGAAAAGGTAAACCTATGAATAAATGTTTCTACTCTAATATCCTCATAACTATTTAGGAAATATTAATACCTAGGTACTTTTACTATTCCATACACCATAAGAGAACTTAATTTCACTAATTCACTATGTGATTTGAGAGATTCAATTAATGATATGTATTACTTCATATACTTTTCCTTATAGATAGGAGAATACAATCCAACCAGATTTGTTGTACAACGAGCCAACTAAACCACTTTCTAACCTATAGGATTCTTGGAAGATGCACTGGTAAGAGTGAAAAGACTATTGTTTCTAGACATTTTTTAAATCTTAAAAATGAAGGAAGAAGGAGGTACAATCCATTCCCCAATCATCTTAGGTAATAATTTTTTAAAAATTTCTAAAAATATAATTAATAGTAATGAAAGAACACTTTAAATATATTTTTGAGAATAAAATATAAATTTTAGTATTTTAGATTTAGTGAAATATTCTCATGAATAACAAACTATTTTTACACTATCTCATTATGAAATTCCTTATTATTCTGAGGAATGAATTGAAATGTTGGATGTGTTATTAAAATTAAGAAAATCCTTCAAATCACATAATATTTTTGAATATTTTTTTGAAAATAAATTAAATATAGAATTAGATATGTGTCCTGAATAGTTTGAACAACTGGATGGAGAATATTTTAATGATTTACTTAAATATTTTACTGAAACTTATAATTTTCATATGTAGTTTAAAATCATGAGAACCACTGAGTTGAAAACATAATTATAACACCCACTTGAATCAGAACTTAAACTACTACCATCAAATCTAAAATGTGGTTTTTGAAAGAAAATAAAAAACTACATGTGATGATCTCAAGAAAATTATTACCTAATCAAGAAAACCAATTGCTGAACATTCTAAAATAAAATACTAGGGTCATAGTCTAGTAATTAATAGATGTCCCTAATATTATTACCACTATTTTTGTGCATTGTATTCTATTGGAAAAAATAATCAAAATCCACAAGACAACCCCAAAGAAGGATCAACCTCACCCTAATGGAAATTACAAAATAAATAAATAAATTGAATGATTATTAGGAGCTATAATCATATACCCCATCTTAGACTCACAATGGATGAGTCCCATTCATATTATTCCCAAAAAGACTAGATTCACCATTTTTCAATATGAAAATTATTTGTTAGCTCCCATTAGGATTCAAAACATCTAGATGATCTAAAATGATTATAGGAAATTGAACTATGTAACTCAAAAAGTCCACTTAATTATCCCTTTCATATATCAAATGTTATAAATACTAGTAGTGAAGATAAATTATTATTTCCTCGATTATTTTTTGGTTATTTTTAGGAACCCATTTCACCAAAAGTCCATGAAAAACTTTATTCACCATCCCCATTGGCATGATTGCATACCAAAGGATGGATTTTGGGCTATTCAATTCCCCATGTACCTTTCAATAGTAATCATATTTTTGAATATAACTGAAATATTCATATATTTTTTCAGAATTTAATATTTATAGATCATTATTTGAGATCTTTATTGAAAATTTAGAATTTTTTTAATAAAATTAATCGAAATAAACTTGATTTTAAACTTTAAAAAATGTAATTTCATTGTGGAAAACAAGTAATGTTTTGGGACACATCATTTCAAATGAATAGAAGTAAAAATTTCCATGGTTGAAATCATTTATGTACTATCTTACCCCACTTCTATGAAATATATTATATCATTTCTAGTACATGTTATATTTTATTAAAGTTTTATTAGAAAATTTATAAAAATTTCCTTCCCATTGACCAACTCACTCAAGAAGTACACTTAATTTTTGTTTGATGAATCATACAGAAAAACATTTGATAAAATAAAAGAAATTTTGACCACAAATCCTATTGTTAGTCCATCATGTTGGGAATGCCACTTTGAATTACTATGTGATGCATCCAACTAAGAAATGGGGAAAATTATCTCCCAAATATTAAAGGGCTTTCACATGTCATAAAATATGCTTCAGAAACTCAAAACATAACCCAAATTAATTACACAACAACAAGGAAGATGTTTTTGTATATTATAGTTAATTTAGAGAAATTTCATTCATATTTGTTAGGATTCCAGGTGAGCATTTATTCTGATCATGTAGTACTCAGATATTTGATTAAAAAAATTGATGAAAATCTAAGATTGGTGAGATGAATTCCACTATTATAAGAATTAAACTTGGAGATCAATGAAAAATATGGTTGTGAGAATTTATTTATAGACCACATGAACATATTTCTTCACACTATTGAGGTAGAAATACCCACATACTCAACCCTGAATGACTCTCTCCCTGGCGAGAAGCTGTATGAACTCAAAAAAGTTCCTTGGTATGCTGACATGGTGAATTATTTATTCATATCAATGGTATACTCCCTATTTTATAATCATAAAAACCTCATGATAAAACATGAAACAAAATATTATGTTTTTAGGATCCTTATTTTTGGAAAATTTGTAGCGATCAAGTGATTAAGAGGTGCATACTTTGGAAAAAGTTAAATTATATGCTTACATTTTTCCATACTCTTACATGAGGAGGCCACTATAAACCTCATAAAACTGGTAGAAAAATGTTTGAAGGTAGTTTTTTGGATTAAAATCTTTAAAAATTTGCATAATTTTTTAAATCATGTAAACACTTTCAATTCACTAGAGGAATTTCTAAATGATAGGAAATTCTACAATATATTGATTTTATGTGAAGTATTTGATGTATGGGGATTATATTTTATGGGTATATTTCTTATTTATCTTGGATTTTTCTATATTTTATTAGTAGTAAATTTTGTTTCCAAGTGGACTGAATCCTAAAAACTATAATTAATGATTCCAAAGTTGTTATTAAATTTCTAAGATCACATATTTTTTAATGTTTGGAATACTTCATACAATAATCAGTGATCAGGGAACACATTTTTGTTACAATAGTATGAAAACCTCATTAAAAAATTTGGATTACACCATAATACCTATACTTCATACCACCCCTAAATTAATGAGAAATCCTAGGCATATAATACAGGGATAAAAAAATTCGGAAAATGATAGTGAAACCTTACCGAAAAGACTAGAGAAATAAGCTTGAGGATACACCGTGTTCCTACATAATTTCCTATAAAACCCTTTATGCATGTCCCTTTACTGAATGGTTTATGCTAAATGTTGTCACTTACCTATTGAGATGAAACTCAAAGCCTAATGTTTTATGAATAAGGTAAACCAGGAATTCAGTAAGGGTAGAGAACAAATAATACTCCAAATGATAGAGCTAGAGGAGCGGATAAAGGAAACTTATGAGAATTACCTGCTATACAAAGTGAAATAAAAATCTATCCATGATAGATTCATTTAGAAAAGAGGCTTTCAAATTGGAGATAAAGTACTATTTTTCTCCTCTAGGATAAAACTCATGCATGGTAATCTTCATTCCAAATGGATTGGGCCATTTATAGTGGGTAATAAATTTACATTTTTTCAAGTTTATAACACAATGAAAAAATTATTGCAACCATTTATAGTGAATAAATAACAACTAAAGAATATTAATGAAGAATTTTTAAAGAAACCCATAGAGGAATCCAAACGCCTCCCTACTAAACATTAGTAAAGACTACAAAGTTGTCTCTTTCCTACACACTAGTATAGACAACCACACTTTTATCCTAACATTACTCAACATTTAAATACTGACATTAATTAAAAGTAGTTTCCATGATTAGTGTGGGGGAGAAGAAAAAATATCATAGGATATAAATATATTTGACCATTTTCTTTGTTTCTATGTTTTTATACTCTAGAATAAAATAAAAATAGATAAAATGACGACACGTATGTTTTTAGAATCAGTTTTGAATTTCCACAGGATATTTTTTCTGTTTTTGATTTTTGGAGTGTTTTTAGGTTAGAAAAATTGAATGTTAAAACTGAACCTGCCTAGTAAAAAAATACTAGTCCAATTTTAATGGGTTCAACGATTCTAAAATTGTCAAATTCAAATGATTTACAAGTTATTTTTTCTACTATTTTCATGAAATTGAATTTATATTAGTAAGCTATAAATGGTTTCCTTAGCCCTTAAATAACTGTCCAAATTTTTAAATCCCTTACCTAAGATACATTCTAAACCTTTACGGATATATTCTTTGTAATAATAATTTTTTTGAGTGTCTTGGGTCATTTAGAGAAACTATAACATGCCTTCATTCTATTTGAAACCATAATATTCAAGTGCGCTAAATTTATGATAGAGGCCAATGTTTAATTGAAAATCCATTTTTATAATTAACCTCTATTTTGGGATACCTTGAAATTTTTACTCACTTAAGATTTTGAAACCCCAAACTACCCATTAATAAATCATATTACAAACTATAATAATCCTTTCTCATCTATCACTTGTATATATTCCTTTTTATATTTTCAACAAGGGTGGGGGAGAGGGAGTTTTTATAGGAATTATAGGAAGAAAATTCACTATTATGGGTTGGGTAAAAAAGACATTTGTTATAGGAAATTAGGTTCACAAGACATAAATTCATTATTGTAACACATGTCACCCTATTTATCTCCAAAAAAGTATATAATAAACAAAAAAATGAAGAATTTTATAGAAAAAGTTGAAAAATAAAATGGAGAAAAGAGGAAGTTTCATTCATTGTTTCCACAGTCTTGGATATGAACTACACAAGGAACAAAGGTGAACGTTAGTTGGGAGTGATAATATTACGAGGGATTTAGTGATATTTATTCAATATTTAAACTTTTTAATATTGGCATAATTTTTACTTAAGAGATCAAAAAACATTTTTCTACCTTATAATTTTAATTATAAAATCCTACCAACCCTTGGAATTCCTCTTGAGTATCACCCTAGTTTCTACTATTAGAAAACATTGAGCCTTGTAAAGTATATGGTAGATCACATAAACTATGGGAATGATAAAAACTCTATATTCAAATGTAACTAGAGTGAAGATCGAAAATTCCTAAGTGAAGTAATTCATATAGTGACTTGGGTGTAATTTAAAGGATGAAAACCAGATTGAAATGAATTGTAAGAGAGATAAACTCATAAAGAAGATGTGACATCTTCCACGACAGATGAATATTTGTTTTTTTTCCTCATTTTTTATTGGTGTTTGTAATTAGACGAGACAATGTTTTTTATTTCTTTGTATTATTTGTATTTACTAAAAGTGAAATAATTTGATTGTGGTGGAATGATGAGTGCTAATAATTTCAAAATTTTATGATATTTTTCACTAATAATTAACCCCACAATTGATTTAAAACTTGAGAAATTATCTCATTTTTTAGACTTTAGTGAGTCAGGGTTTATTTTCTAAATAGATTAAATCATTATTTTTTACTTAGTTAATTCAAATTGCGATTAATCAGAAATTCCAACATTTATTTTGTGAATTATATTGTTAACAACTTCTTAATTTTGAATTTACATTATTCTTATCAATTTTGAATTATCTGGAAAAATTATTCAATAATTATGTTGTTTTTCATAAGTGGTAGGTTATAGGTCAAAAATGAAAAAGGGAGGAATATTTTTTAAGACTTCCCTGGGACGTGTCAGACTTTGTATGGTCAGATATAAGACTTATGTGTCACCACATCAAAATTTCCTCCAAAATTTCATATGGTTTTTCCTTGAAATGCATAAGACTTTCTAAACATATTACTTCAAACCACAAACACTGGAATAATTTAGATCCATCTCTTAAGGCCAATGTGACCACATGTATGACTTTGATGAGGATTTAATATGACTTCACTGAGGTTGCATATGACTTTTTCCTCATGTATGAATTCATCCAAAGTGGCCGGACGTATCATAATTTTATAGAGTTTGTAATATTTTTTGGACATGTAAAAATTTTCCCATAGGAATTCAAGGTGGAATTTGTCTTTAGTTCTCCACATTATACTTCCTAATAACCTCATAAGAATTAAAAGTCATATGGAATGAGCTACCTACTACATTCATGAATTTGGGAATTTGATAATTTTTTAACCTTGGGAAGTAAACTATGGATTTTCAAAAATAATTAGTGTACAATCTAAAATTAATTTTTATTTCCCTGTTTTTCCTAAATTGAGGAAGTACAACTAGAAAACGATCCTTCTACCACAATCCATAATTGTGGAAGTAGGTACCAAAATCATGGTCATACACTAAAACCACATTTTTTCCACTGTGGTCATCAAGGCCATTGGAATAGGGACCAAAATAAGGCCATGGTTTTCAATCATGCCTTTAGGATACCTACCTATGGACAGAGTTTTAAAACCATGATGGTAGGTCAAAATTTATGGCCATAGTTTCAAATCATGGCCATATCTTTCAAAAAATAAAAATCCCTAGAGTTTTTTAATCCTAGGACCTATGCCTAACTTCATATAACACCTTACCAATAACCTGATACTATAAATATTTATATAGGAATATATATATGTGTTTATATATATAAATAATACCATTAAATATTATTATTAAATATTAAAAAAGTGAAAAAAGGAATCATGGACTAGGAACTATAGTGTAAAAACCCGGCCCACTGAGGTACACCTGGACGGTGGAAGGTCGGGCCGCCAAAAACCCAATCCCACCTTCAATAGGTTAGGGGATGGTGAAAAGTGTCGAGAATACATAAATAAAATGGTAGGAATTTACCTAATGTACATATACGCACACACCCAATCATATACATGAAATAGTGAAGAGGAATACAAAGTAAATACTATAACATCTTGTGATAAACCATGCATGAAATAAACTCTACGGAACACATCATAGTACAATGGAATATAACCAAAGTGTAAAGGGAACAAATACACACCCAACCAGAAATGGAGTCCCAACCTAACAACAATTGTAAATAATGGGAGTTGAGATATCCCTACTTCTGATATCTAAGCCCATGCATGGTCAATGCATCCATGTGTCATTATGCCCCACCATAATCACTGCCAATCTATCTGTCTTATATATAAGACATAAAAGACGTGGGAATATCCCATGAAGGGGTGAGTATATACATACCCAATATGACACCCCAAAACTGAAAGGGAGAAATAGAGAGATACAACAATAGTCATCTCAACCCAAAGTAAGAGGGAAATGAAACCCAATAGATATACAGATATATGCTCATAAAGAAACCCAAACAAGAGAGAAAGGGTATCTCCATCTCACATTCTAGCCAAAGTCAATGAGTAAGCATACAGATTCAAAATTCCAACACTGATGCCCGACGCCAAACACAACCTCACCATAATATGAGTGGAGGGGCTCACACCTTGCAACTACACTCCACAGTCGATGGATCACACGTCTCATGTGGAGGACCTGCACCCCATTAGAGAAAAAATATGAGATAGTACTGATCCATAGGTAGAGAACTCACACCCTATAGTAAGGGGAGTACTAACCCTACCTATATAAAGAAATGGGGAATTCATGCCTTAGTGTGATAGGGGAGTATTGACCTTGACATTCCTCTGATAGAATGGGGAATCTGTGACCTAGTGTGATAGGGGAGTACTAACCCCAGTGTCCCACTAATAGAGTAGAAAACTCGTTCCCTGATGTGATAGGGGAGTACTAACCCTAACATCTATCTGATGATCTCGTCTGATCACTACCATCACCAAACATCTCCAAAATAAGAATCATGCTCATAACATCTCGCATTGTATCTCAAAAGTCACTATGAATGAAACCATAACATTCTACATGGAAACACTTAGGATTGACTACTCGCAGGATAAAATCTAATTCAAAATGAAGGAGATATGATATGTAAAAGATTCATATAAGGGTACACAACATGTATGGGGGTCAATATGGTGTGTGGAATTTCTCCTATACCTGGATGTGTTCTCCCTCAAGAAGATATGTCTCGGTACATGGTGTGTCCTCTTGGATACACGACATGTATGAACACTCGGGTTCCTAGCTGTGCATCTCAACCCATGTCATGTGTTCTTGACTGTACCCATGTAATATAATACATGACATGTCTTTCCACATGGGCCCCTGGGTGTGTGCAAACTAGCACACGACTTGGACACCCAATTAGGATCACATGGTGTGTGGTACCAACCACATGGTGTGTGATCATTAATTTAATCTGAAACCCTTTCTGTTATGGAATATGAAGAACATGATGTGTGTTCTTCTACACTATATAGTAACATTTTTTTTAATAAATTCTAGATTCTTCACACATTCACTATATCTATCCTATTCTCTATGAATAACGCCTAAAGAACACCTAAAATTAGAGGTAACCACCTATGACCATCATTTTCCCCCTCAGGTGGTTGGAAATTAGAACCCAGTGATCCATACAAAACCCACAATGCCGCTCGTGTGCCTCTAGCTCAATCCCATTACCCCTCCGGATCCTGAATCCATAGATTATCACCCAAATATCATGTTTTTACTTTATCCATCCAAAAATATTCTATACATGTGTCATTTTTTCTACCATAATGAATCTAGGGGTTCAATCACGCTCAAACCGTCCCTAACAATGTCAAACCATGACTTTGTAGGCTAACAGTGAAGAACATGAACAATAGATAGGGGAGAACACAAGAAAAATGGTGAAATCATCATTTGATAATAATTCTTGGATAAATATCATAGATCAGGTATATATGAGGTGATAACATGGTATAAAAATATTTAAATTGAATAAAATAATTTAATTCTCCAATGGGATCATGCGTAGGGCGTGCAATCACCAACAGGAAATAAATAAGATCAAATACACACTTTAAAAATTTCATAAAGAGGGAGTAAACCAAAATTTTTGAGACCTACATCGATTTGGATAAATTATTTGTGAAGAACACATTCTCCAGTAAAGGAGAAGACTCGCTGCATCCGCTTCCTCTCGATCCATCATGATCTGTTCATCGTTCATTGTCTGATTCTGATTCTCCAATGATGAAATCTCTAAACCTCCTCTTAGATATCACAAGGGTTATGTAGGTAAACCTTGGAAAATTTTCATAAGAGGGTATTTATAGAGTATTTTAATTAGTTTATTTAATAAAACAAATTATTTATTTATTTTAATTAAACACACCTGCCAACGACTGCCTAAACCGGACGTCTGGCACCAACCATCCTTAGGTTACACCTAGGGTAAACCCCATGTTTTGGACTCAACCATGGTCTTGGATTTCTGATCCGAGTCTAATTTTAGAATTTATTCCAATAATCCTAGAAAATTACATGCATGTGATATTAATATTTTTTTATAATATCAATTCCAAGATCACTGGGCCTTGGAATATCACATCGTTTCAATGCCTAGATTTGAAAATATTCCTTAAAATATTTCAAAGTATTATAAGAAAAAAACTAGGTCACTAAACTATTACCCCTTTAAGGATTTTCATCCTAAAAATCATAAAATAAATTAAAGGTGGGGATATTGTTTCCCGTATCTGGATCCCCCTCTCCCAGAAGATATCTTGCATGCTCTCATGATATAAAAACATATGAACTAAGGCAATGGTATTTCCTCACAGTGTCCTATCCTACCTATCCTCAATCAACACTGGTTACTCCATGAAGGTAGATCTATCCTCAAAAAAGTGAACCCCATAGATATATAATTGGAACTTTGAGATCTTACCATAAAGATGGTGCTCACAGAGGAAGTCTAGGACTATCCCCAAGTGCTCTATATGATCCTCCTCTAACAAAGAGTATATGAGCATATCATCAATGAAGGAAACCACAAATTGGTACAAGTATGACTGGAAGAAACAGTTCATCAAAGGAATAAAAAAGTGTGGGAATTTTTCACACCAAAAGGAACCACTAGGAACTCATAGTTTCTATAGTAATATCGAAATTCCATATTCAAAATATCAACCACATGAACCCTCAACTAGTGGTATCCATACACGAGATCGATATTTAAGAACCAAATCATGCCTCACAACCGATCAAATAGGTCTTCAATCCATGAAATGAGGTACTTATTATTTATCATGTCCTAATTCAGGTGACGATAATATATAAAAATCCACAATATCCCATCCACCTTTTTACAAACAAAACTGGAGTTTCCTAGGGGGAAACACTGGACCTAATAAAACCCGTCTCTAAAAGGTCTTTCAACTACACCCTCAGATCCCATAGCTCGGTAGGGTCCATCTGATATACTACATAATATATGGGCATGGTCCCAGGGTAAAAGTCAATATAGAATTCCATCTACCACCTTGGAGGTAGTCCTGAAACATCCTTGGGGAATAAATACATAAATCCATCCACTATTGAAAGAATCCAAATACTTGAATAGGCCACTGCTCTAAGGTATAAACTCGCTAACTGATGGGTGATGGGTTGCATCACATGTAAGTACAACTTAGTCTGCTATGATATTTATCTCACCCACAAAGGAGAATATAATCCCATTCGTCTAAAGGAAAATGACCCATCTACGAGTAAAATCAATTCGGGATCGAATCGTGGACAACCAATACATATGAAATATGATGTAATAAGGTTTTATTGTGATGACCAAGAGGTACCATGTGGAACTCTATCCACCAAGTGATAACTTTCACTACCGAAAAACGAGTGATGTCAAATAATCTCTCCATATAGAAACCTCTATCCATAACTATTGGGATAAGGTCTCAACTGAAACCTCCATCTATCACACCAGAAATAAGAAGATGAAGGAATGATCCACACTTGTGTCTACTAGTACTGAGGCATGATTAGAATAAACACACATTATACCTCAGATCATTTAATATATAGCATGGTCATAGATCTCTATGGTTTGAAATTACCCATGACCTGATCACCAACTCCCAAATCCTGACATGGGACACCTAGTGGTGGTGATGGTGGTAGGATCTCATAACATTGTCTTATACCAACTGATCATCCCTCTAGAGTCACCCCTACTCTTCCAGCACCACCTCCCTTAGAGCCACCGTGGCCACATCTGGGAGATCCCTGATCATAGAACTTTCTATTTCATGGGGGTCCATCCACTATTTACCAGTCCTTCTTAGCATGGTGGGTTAGTAAATCACAAGCTAAGTGACCATGCCCATCGCCATCATAACATCACCCCTCTCTAGGATAACTGGATCCTTTGTGGGATCCTTAATCCACATACCCATTCGTTAGAGTCTAAGAATTCCTCCTCTGACGAGATATCGAAATCTGACACCTGCTACATACTATAGACGATTCAACCACATGCTTCCCACTTCCAGATCCAACCACCCAACATTCCTCTACTAATAAGCACCCATTCATTAGAGCCTTCTCTAGTACTCTAGTATATGTGGGTAGATATAAGGAGACCAAAATGGTTTGAATGTCTCTCCAGATACCCTACTAAAACTTAATTTCCTAGAAGAATCCATCTAGGACCATGTTGAGGGAGTATCACATAAGGTTAGTGAACCTCACAACATACTCATCTACTATCATGCTACCCTACTGCAACTTAGGAATCTCTTGGATCTAACTGATCACAATTATGATGGGTAATACTCCTCATGAAATAGTTTTTGGAATTTGGAATATTATAACATCATCTCATTATGGGTCTTCATAACCAAAATACACCAGTGACCAGCTACTCAATGGAAAAGACTAGCTTCCAGTGCAACCATCTGATTTTTCAAGGTTTTAACAACCTGAAGACTCATACCACTGAATCAAGACAATCCTCCGATTCCTAGGGATCCAAATCACCACAGAACCTTAGTGGTCTCTAGCACTGAAACTCATGTAGTACACTAAGAATGTGCACATCCTCAGTCTAAAATACTAGTTTCAATAGCTTATAGATAGGCATGGGTGTTTTTGCCTACCTACCTGTAGGAAACACATCATGGGATAACTAGTGAACTGAGGCCTCATCAATCATTGGATTATCATCACAATCCTGAATCAGAAACCTTTCTAGATATCTCCATATAGAAAACCTGAAAGTAATCATGATGTACCAAAGTTATATGAGCATATATATATATGGGGAGATGACTCAATAAGAATAGTAAAAATACTCAATCCTATATAATGCATGTACTGATGTTCTCTATAACCAATATCTTGGTGTTCCAAGTTAATTAGTAGGTATTCAGAGTCTTGGTGTGTGGATATGTCAACCACCACACCAACATTTTGTTACTTAGCATGAAATCCACACTTGAGACACTCCAAAACTATTTCCCTTAGTTCACAACCAATCCTCATAAGGGTAAAAAACTATAAACACCATATCAAGGTCAAACCATCTCTGATACTACTCTATAGTGACCTGAACCACTGAGGCTCATATTGCCAGCAAAATTCTGATCCACCACAACCCCAAGTTCACCTCCAATAGGCCAGGGGTTGGTGATAAGTGTTGAGAAGACATAAACAAAATGAGAGGACTTTTCCTAATGTACTTTTACTCATTAAACCAATCATCTCCATGAATTATTATAGAGTAATATCAAGTAAAGACTATAACATCTAGAGATACACAATTCATGCAATAAGCTTAAGGGAATACATCAAAGTATAATGGAATACAACCAAATTGTAAAGGAGAAAAATACAAAACCAACCATAAATGAAGTACCAAAATAACAACTAGAAATAATGAAAGTTGAGAGATACCTTCTCCTGATATCCAAGACCAACCACCGTATGAGGTCAATACACCCAAGTATCAATATGAACCACTATAATCACTACAAATATATCCATCATCTTCATAAGACATGAAACATGTGAGAAAATCCCATGTAGGTGTGAGTATATACATACCCATTAGGATTCTCTGAAATTGAAAGGGAGTAATATAGATATACAATAATATTCATCTCAACCCAAAGAAAGAGGGAAATGAAACCCAATAGATACACATATATATTCTCATAAAGAAACCCAGACAAGAGATAAATGGGATCTCTATATCACATCCCAAAAAAATTTGATGAGTAAGCCCACAACTCCATAAGTCCAACACTAATGTCCAACATCAAACACAACCTAACCAAAATATGTGTAGAGGGGACCACATATCACAATTATTCTCCATAGATGAGGGCACAAACATATCCTGTGGAGGACCCACACCACACTAGATCTTGAAGATAAGGGTGTACCACTCTATAAGTAGAGAACTCGTATCCTGTAGTAAGTGGAGTACTAACTGTACCTATATAAAGAAATAGGGAACTTACTCCCTAGTGTGACAGGGGAGTACTAACCTAGATATCTCTCTAATATCCATGAAAATTCTGCCCTGGTGTGATAGGGGAGTACTGAACCTTTAATTCCTCTGATATCATGGGGAACCCATGCCCTGGTTCAACAAGGGAGTATTGAACATAACATCTCACTATCAGAGTAGAGAAGCCATGCCCCGGTGTGATAGAGCAGTACTGACCCCAACATCTATATGATGATCCTGCCTGATCACTCACATCATTAAGTGTATCCTAAATAAGATTCATGCTCATAAAATCTCACATCATATCTCAAAATCCACTAAAAATGCACCTATCACATTCTATGTGAAAATATACTCTGGATTGGATACTCGCTGGCCAAAATATGAGTAAAGAAAAAGAAGATACGAGAGATAAAAGATTCATATAGGAGTGCATGGTGTGTATGGGGTCCACATGGTGTGTTTTCCCAATCCTATTCCTGTACGTGTTATTCCTAAACATAGCTTTGGAATCCATGTCTTGGTATATGATGTGTCCTTTGGGATACATGACATGTATGACCACTTGGGGTCATGTCCTTGTATCTCAAAATGTGCTATGTATTCCTACCTATGCCCGTGTACTTCAGTACATGATGTGTTCTTCCACATGGGGCCTTGAGAATGTTCTAGTTGGAAGACATCGTGTACACCCAGGGAGGGCCACATAATTTTTGGGACCAACCACATGGTGTACAATCCTTAACATTGGATGAAACCCTAGTCACCGTGGAATCCGAAGAATAAGTTGTGTGTCCTTCCGCACTACATGAAATTCAGTCATGTTTTCCATAAAAATTTTAGATTATTCACATGTTCTCTATATCTGGCCTCTTTTCCATGAATCATGCCTAAAGACCACCCAAAATCAGTGGGAATTGCCTCTAACCTTCGTTTTTGGCCCTCCATTGGTTGGAAATTAGAACAAAATGATCCATACGAAGCTGGCAACACCACCCGTGCACCTATCACTCGATCTCGTAGCCCCTATAGATTATAGATCCATAGATTATAATCCACATCCCACATCATCCCTTGATCCATCCATAAACCATCTATCCTCATGTCATTTGTGCCACCATAATTAATCTAGGGGTTCGATCGTGCTCGAACCCACCCTGACAATGTCGAACTGTGACCCCATAGGCCAATAGTGAAGAACATGAAGAAAAGAGAGAGGAAAAGACTAAAAACAAGGGTGAAATCATCATTGGATAATATTTCTTCTAAAATGATCATAGATCAGGGTTATTTGGGGTGAGAATATTCCATAAATATATTTAAATTGAATAAAAAAAATTAATTCACCAACGGGCTCATGCGAAGGGTGTGCAATCACCAAAAAGAAATAAAGCATATCAAATCCATGCTTTAACAATTTAATAAAGAGGGAAGAAACCACAATTTATGAGTCCTACCTTGATTTGGATCAATTTTTGGTGAAGAATTTTTCTCCAGTGAAGGATAAGACCTGTTTCATTCAATTCCTCTTGATCCACCTCAATCCATTCATCATTCATCATCTGATTTTAATTCGCTAATGAGGAACACTCTAAACCTACTCTAAGATCTCAAAAGGGTTATGTGTATAAACTATGGAAAATCATCATAAGAGTGTATTTATAGAGGATTTTAATTAGTTAATTTAATAAAACAAGCAAACAAATTATTTATTTCTTTTAATTATATGCACTCTCAAATGAATGTCTCAACCAGAAGTCTGACGTCAACTAACCATAGGTCACACCTAGGGAACACCCCACATTCTGAACACAATTGTGTTCTAAAATTTCTGATCCATGTCTCCATTTAGAAGTTATTCTATTAATATAAAAAATACACACATTCGTGATATTAATATATTTAATATTTTCTTATAATATAAATTATGGGTTCACTGGGCCTTGGAATATTAAGTTGTCTCAACACCTAGCTTCAAAAACATTAATTAAAATATTTCAAAGTCTTAAAAGACAAAAATAGGGTTACTAAACATAGCCACTATTTTTTAAAACCATGGCCATAACTGTTTAGACAAATCCCTACAACTATGTTTTAAGTTAACCATGGACATAGTTGTTTGGATAAATCTCTATGGCTATGGTTTTGAAAAACTATGGCCATAGGTTTTTTGTAACACTATAGTTTACATGGAATATGGATACAATATAGTATACAACCATGACTGATGTGGATCATGGTGGAAACCCTTTCCAAAACTTTTACCTATTATTTACCATAAATCTTTTGTGTTTCTTGCATCATATTATTGCTATGGTTTTAGATATCTGTGTTTGTTGGATGACCTAGATCCATAATATCTATGAACCATGGCTATAGGATGACACATGAAGCCTTATGATCATGGTTTAACTTTAAAAATTCATATATAATCTTGTTTATAGGTTAATTTTCTAGTAGTTAAGAATGCTTCAGAGCTTACATGAGGCCATCATCCATCAATATAAGGAAGGAGAAGATTTTGGGAAGGACCTTCGAGGATGGTAATGTTTGAGAGGAACTTTCTGGTGGAATTTAGACCCTCTGCCTACACACATGGTATCCATTGAATAAATGGAATATGTGAATTGAAATACAAGAGGATTCCAATGTTACTATAATCGATAAAAGAAGAAGTATAATAATTTAGTGATGCTCACATGGGAAATGAAGCTACTAAAATGCACACAGAATCCCCTATCACTTAGCCACTGCTACTTATATAAAGAGGAAAACTGTTAACTAATGAAGGGTCTACTGGGGGATCAAAATAGATAGATTAAATCTATGAGTTACTATTATAGAATTTTATTTTATTTTATTTTAATATAATTCCTCTCTAGTGATGGTGCACTAAACACTTAATGGTCAAACTAAGAAGGATCTCCCCATTATCTTATTAATGAATGTAGTTATTCATTATTAATTATATTTTTCTTAATTTCTATGGAAGTGTTTTAAATATTAATTAATTGGAGGTTTACATTATCCTTTCCAATTAAAATATTCTCCACTTATTCCAAGTTTTCACACATAAGCCACCCAGACTTTCTCATTCTCCCCTAGAGTGGAGGGTCATGGGTTGGTTTAAGAGTGATCAAAGGTATTTCATTCACCAAAATATTCATGAATATAGAATGTTGTGATTATTTTATTTCCCCATTTAATCTAAAAATACCAGGAGAGGGTGATTAGTTGAGGTTTTAGATGATTTTAGATAGTGATCAGGAGAGTTAATTTGAATCATGATTTAATAGGTTAGTTAGGGGATTATATGAAGTTTTACCATTTCTTTTAAATCTAAATTTAAAATGTAAATTAACTACATTTTAAAACCTTATTTATTCTTATTTTCAACACACAAAGAAACCAATCTACTCAAGAAAGTCACACTAAATACTCCCTCCTCTTTTGAGACTACCCAAGTACCATTATTTTTTTAAGGGTTGGGGTTGAAGCCTCATTTTAATTATTGAAACAAAGCAAAGACCTCTTTAACTGGGTAGAGGGAGACCCATTACATAGCCCGAAGGCCCAGTGGGCATTTAGCCCATTACATAGCCCGTAGGCCCAGTGGGAATTTATCCCATTACATAGCCCATAGGCCCATTTTTTTTGGCCCAAAGCCCATTCTGTGAATAGTACTGCTACAGTACCGCTCTGCTACAGTACCCGCCGCCGCTACAGTGCCCCTGCCGCCGCTACAGTGCCGCCATTGCAACAGTATCTCGGATGCCAGAAGTTATGTCTGAAGTGACCTTTTGAGGTTTTATGGAGTGATTATTGAAACTATATTGAGATATATGAGTCATTTTTGAGTATTGGGTTAGGTTAGGTCAAAGTCACTTGATTTAAGTGACTCCGTTCTTGAAGAAATTTGCTTCCTTGAGTGAGAAAACTAGTTAGAGGTGTTGTGATCTCTTATTATTCCATGGGTTTAACAATTTTGAGGGTATATTTGGTAATTAGTTTCCCAATAATGGATATACCTAGAGTATTTAGTTTAGTAAATAATGGTATTTGTTCATAAATATCTTTCCCCCTTTGATGAGGTGTCTTGTGAGACAATAGTTAATTATTTTCTTAAACTTGGAATGATCATGAGTGTTAGTGAGAGTTGGACTATTGTCCAAGGGTAATACATTATATTTTACATAATCTCCAATGATTATGTGGATGGTTTCATGAGGTAGTGTGGGGAATAATTGGAAATCGAATTTTTATTTTAAACTATATGTAATTAAATATATATTTTTTTAGATTGATATAATAAAATTGTTTTTTATTTCATGATATGATTAGTATGATTTGATGATATGATTTACTTAATCATTTTTGTTATTATTTATTTTCCTACCATAAAAATATGTTGTTATTAATGTTATACAAGAATTTTTATAGTGTTAAAAAGGGATTGTAGTATGTTATTTTCATTGTAAATTTTGTTGAAATAGTGGGATCCCTAGACACAACTTGAACATTAATATTTTATTAACATATCATGTATACAATGAGTTATGCATTATTTACACTTACCATAATAGTATTGATATTTTTTCATCCACTATTTTAGTGAAAATTTCTATAGATCATTTGTTGTATCAAAAGGTTATAGTTGTTCCTAGGATATAATGAGAACCTCAAGATACTATGAATTAATCTTAAACATATGTACAATATTATAGATACATCATATTGACTAGACACAGTTAATTTATGACTATCAGATATTGGGGGCTCATAATCATTGAGACTTATTCTCATGAAGTTTTCACTTAGATATCTCTAGTAGGTGAGATCATGGGGAAATACCTTCTAATAGAAACACCACATTTTTAGGTGTTATTTGTTGTTCTTATTGATGAACACATGTATTGGTATCTTGACTCAATATCATTATCTATGTGTTCCATTTTATCACATATTTTGATGTGAGAAAAAAACCATGAAATTTAAGTTGTGGAGATGTAGCTTGTGTTGGGTGAGACTTTGGTGGAATGTAATTTGTTGAATGGTCAAGATAGAATTTTTTACTTATGAGTTGAGGAAGTGATATCTTAATCCTATTTGATTAGGATGATAGTACCTTTATTAAATCTATGTCCATGTTAGTCAAAGTTAAATCCATATAGTTAGACAAAAAAACAATAAAGTAATAATGGATGATGGCACAAGTTGTGCATCCTGCTTTATGAGATATCATGATACAAAGAGATTATATTATAGAGTGTGTGTTCATAGGATTGTTGTCATCACTATGGACATTACTTATCTATTTAGTGACCTTGATGGGTTTCTAGACACCACTTCTAGTCTGTGAATGTTATTCACTACTATCGATATAAGGTCTTAGAGGGTCACACACAATAGAATATTCAAGAGTCTACCCTATCTAGGTGAATAGGTGTATTGTACATGGTGGGCCCCACCATGAGGTTTGAGTGTTGTTCAAGTATTAACGATCATAGAAGAATAAATAAATTCATTTTTATTCAAGTATGGATTAATTGGGTTGAATTTATTTATTAAACGTATTCACAAGTATTTAAGTAAATACAAGGAAAAATATTATATGAACGAATATTTTTATTATTATTTAAGGTTCATTTAATATATAGGGAATTATGAGTTGAGTTAATGGCTGGGTTTTACCATGTAATATATTTAATTTATATTAAAATTATGTGATAAAAATATATATTACATTATGACATAGTTATTTTATCATAACATGTAATTTATATCTTATTTAGTGGGTGTTGGATATACGAGAGTCAGGGAAACCTCTTCGGGTATTTTATCTCCCGCTATATAAGTAGAGGAGAAACTATTTTCCTAAAAAATAATTCATTCCAATAGATTTAGAGCTCCTCTCTCCTCCTCATGTATCCTAGAGAGAGAGAGGTCTCATATTCAAGCTTTCGATCTTAGATCTACTTCATAGATCAAATGTATGGGATCATGGTGATCATTGTGATGTTGAAGGAATATTTAGAGCTCTATAATAGCACTAAGAATTTGATGATCTACATCCTCACGAATTATGGAAGCGTGTGTATGTGACCTAGAGGGGTTTGAGCTCAAATTATTTATGAAATTCTTTCCAATGATGCGTGATAGGAAAATGAGTCTTTGATCCAAACTGGTTAATCTTTTTTTTATTTTTTTTGATTTGAAATATTCATGTGAGATCCTCAAAACTTTAATAGGGATTAGATCACTATAGATGATGAAATTTCATCACCCTAATGGTGAAATTTTTTAAATCCTTGACCCACCCGCTTCCACTGTGTTCCCCGGTATCTTCAAATTTCTTATATGAGTGCCACAAGATATTGATGATGGTGCATACATATATATATATATATATAATATTATTTATAATAGTTATTATGAATACTATTATGTAAATATTATATTTATGTTTTAAATATGTAAGAAAAATGAATATATTTTTATAAATTGTTTAAATAGGTACCTCAATCCTTTAATGAATAAGACCTTGATGAAGGTGCCTATAGAGAGATATACAGGGGTGCCTATGTCACTTAATGATCTTACCTATATGTTGGGCCTATGAAATTATATTATCTTCCCTATTGATTGAGTACATGATCACCCAGTTTCCCTATATGGAGGTTTCCATGCCATTTTATGGTCTTCTCTGCTCAGTGAAGATGTGATCACCCCCTTTTCTTGGTGAACAAGTTTTCCCTGGTGAATAGGATTTAATTGGTATACAGGTTTTCACTATCAGGGATTTAGATCATGGATTAAATTAGGTATAGTGGGTTTCCATAGTGACTGTATGAGTATGTGGGAAACCAACACTAAATATTCATACTAAATTTTTTAGTTTAATAGTAATGTATAATTGAATTATGATTTTTCTATGACCGTCTACCTATTTTGGATTACTTATACATTTCATATCATACATGTACTCATATATATAATGAATTATATAATAAAAACCATTGATTTTTTTCTTAAAATTTTAAATCCTCAAACTTTTCACATGAAACTTCATGGGTATGAAAACTTTACAGTTGTTATATAGGCCCATATATAAGACTTAGTGTAGTGTTAGAGACACAAATGACTATACAACACCTTAATATTATGTGTTGCAACCCCAAGAGCACTCCTTGATCCCTAGAGGATTTCAACTATAACCAAAGGTCTCAAGATAAAGTGTATGGGAATAATTTACCCACTTTTCTATAAATATAATCCATTCTCTATCTCTATCAAAAATTCCACATGAATCATTCTTAATTTAGACATCCTAGAAACAAAACATAACTAAAATGGGAATATGAAAAATAGATATGTATGTAATCAACCCATAATACTCTAAATGAATACATAATAGACCCATCTACATGAAAACCATCTCATAAAAACCATTACTTGATAAAGGTTCATTACAAATGTTCCATAAGTTAGGTGATTCCAAAGGAAGACTATGAAATTAGCTAAACAAGGCCTTCGAAAATCTCTAAAAACATAGGCTCCGAAGTGGGAAAGAACCTTTATCCCATGTTAATAATTAGTAACTAGATATGAATACCCAACAACAACCACTATTCCTATAAATACATGAAAAACCTAAAAAGAGAGACTACATGTCCACTGAAGTGACCATACAAGGTGTGGGTATAAAATAGTCAATAGGGAACCACCAATGGAATCTCAACAAATTAGTGAAATAATGGGTGTATGTAAGAACATGTATACACATTTATATAAGTATAACAAAACATATTTTCTATCAATAATAAGAGTATAAAAATATATTAGAAACAAAGTAGGGAAACATATTTTTGATGCTTTTCCTTGGGATGTCGGGATGCATAAAATTTTTGTGATATGGGTCTCATTTTCTTACTTTCTAAAGATGTGAATACTTTCACCATCGAGGTGATGATAATGGAAAATTTGATTATATGAGAGGATATGAGGTTCTCATTCCACAA
This sequence comes from Viscum album, assembly GCA_963277665.1. Taxonomy (NCBI): domain Eukaryota; kingdom Viridiplantae; phylum Streptophyta; class Magnoliopsida; order Santalales; family Viscaceae; genus Viscum; species Viscum album. Next base: position 1,934,764,777 of record OY728128.1, read on the forward strand.
AGGATCTTTTTTCCTTATTTAGGACTCCCTCATAGATTTAATACATGTTCATCAACCCCTTCCCAATGTTATCCTTATATACATTAGTTAATTATACATCTTGCTTCGTTATCTGGGAAAAGACCTTATGGTTTGTAGGGTCCTGAAAAATCCACAAAGTAAATTTTACCCAAATCCCTCAAAAGAATTGGGGAAAATAATCAAAGAAGAGGCACTTCGAGGCACCCTCTCCGCAAACCGGTCCGTGAAAGCACCACGAGGCACCCCCTCCGAGAACCATTGTCATTCGCGAAATGAAGGCATAGATCCTCTGCGGTCGTGAAGCAGGATGGGCGCCAGTATGGTTCACCATCATGAACCGCCCCAACCATGGACCGCGTCGACTGGTTCAAGCCGCACCCGCTGTCGTTCGTGGAATGGAGGCGGAAACCTCTGCAGCCGCGGAGCACTCCCTGAGTTCGCCTCGTGGAGGAGGGGAGCGTTCAATACCCACCGCAAATCGCAGATTGACCAAGTCAGCTGTGAAACAGGTATTTGGTTATGGGCCTCCGCAAAAAGTTCCATGTGGCCACATATACATTCCTTTACCCACTCTATAAAAGGAGACCAAGGGGGAAAGAAGGAAAGGATCAGAGAACTGGAATCATATTTGGAGGGATTCGAGATTCAGAAGGAGATCTGTTGAAGGAAGGCTTCGGATTTCGCAAACAGTGAAATTCCTATTCGTCAACCACAACAGGTATATGAATTAAGAAGGAATTGGAAAATGCATAATAATTTGGTGAACCGCGAACCTAAAATAACAAAAAGGAGAACCGCGAACCATACCCCCCTCCGCGGATGATTTCCCCATAGACCAGGGAGTTTATGCCTCTTTTCCCATTCATCGCACCACAGAGCACCATCCTCCACGAGAGAATCCCCAACCGATGAGCCTCCGATCGGCGCCTCCCTTGGCCGCCTCTTCCCGCCTGGAATCCTCCGCGAACCACCCTGGTTCGCGCATTGAACTTGAAGCCACGAACTACCCTGGTTCATAGATTGAACTTGAAGCTGCGAACCACCCTGGTTCGCAGGACGCCAATCAGTCCGCGGACCACCCTGGTTCGCCGATGGCTTCTCCAACCACGTGGCACTTCCCCACTCAAAGGTTTCCACCACCCATACCTCTCAGTGGCTTTCCAAATACTTCAGTGTTCTCATTTCCAGAGCCAGGTAAAATCCTTCCGATCCAGCCAGGTCCTCCGCGACTCCCCCATTGGACTATTCATTGGCCCCGAGCTAAGGCCTCCACCATAACAACCAGATCCACATGGTATAACTTTCAAGCGCATCAGAATGCCATTTTGAGTTCACATACCCACGGTAAACAGGGGAAAAGGGGTTGCCCCGGCCCTTGAGCAGATTCCCGAAGCATTCTTGGGTTCACATTCCCACGGTAATGTGGAGTCTGAGCTCGGGAATCCCCTTTCTGACCCTCCACTTGTTGAGGGTTCCTCGAAGATGGTAAAATATCCATCAGAAGGAATCCCTCGTGTACTGCAAGAGAGGATACAGGAACAGGAGTACCCCCTTTCCCTCTCCCCCTGGGCTTTGTCGCCCCGGGCGTCCATCTCGGAGTAAGCCCCGACCTTCTGGGCCTCCTCAGAGTGTAATCCCCAATTCATCTCCATGTGCCACCTTCATGCATAAGACCCACTCCGCTTCTCACGGACGCACCTTTCGCGACATGATCCTCTAGTCCCTGCTGTCTCTTATTTCTCACACCAAGCATGAATCACGTGGGATTAGAGAAAGCATCGACCATGACATCCTCCTATGGGCCTCCTCAGAGTGTAATCCCCAATCCATCATTCTGGGCTTCCCCAGAACATAATCCCTGAGCCAAAGATAACTAAGTGGACTTTGATCCCTACCTCCTAGACAGGTTATGTAGGAAGCCTCCATGAGGTTCAAGCCCACCACCCATTAGACCACCTGGTCTCTCTTCACGTCGGTTCCCCGAAATCCATCCGAACTATGTGGACTTTGATCCCTACTTCCTAAGCAGGGTACGTAGGAAGCCTCCCTGAGGTTCAAGCCCAACAACCGGTTGATCCAATCATCTCCACATCGGTTCACCGTGCCACTCATGGTGCCGCCTCAAGCAAGTTCCAACCCTTAGGGGTCATTAATCCAATGAGGGATGGTAAACCTCAGGTATAAATGATTCCAAACTCCTGCGTCCAGTTGACTGTTGCCCACCAAGTTTAAATCCATGGATACTGTGTTTGGGTATAAACCAAAGATTCGCGAACATATGAATACGTCTTAAATCTATAAGAGAGTCCCGGAACCTGCAATAATTCCCCCCCAAAAAAGGTGCGATGAGACCGACTTCCCATCCTCTAAACCAATGTGAGTTCTTAAGAGTCACTGGTCAGACCATCCGGCGAATTCCTACCTTTGGAAAGTAGGTCCATTAATCATTGGATACAGATCCGTTGGTCATTTTGTGGCCGAAAACTAGAAAAAAACAAAAATGGTGAACCCAATGTGAATCTTTAAACAAACATGACAGATTTAACCTAATATCACCTAGTTCCCCCCTTATGCTCCAAAGGAGGGCCAAGCAAGGTCATTAATTATGCATGGGATTATGAGATGCTGCTTTGATGGGTTTGCTGCTTGTATTTGCTAAAATGTTTCGCAGACACTACTTCCAGAACTCCCTTCGATCCAATGACATCGCAAAGGAACTCACAAGTGTGCGCTTCCAATGACGCAAGGACGAGACTTCCTCAAAAATGGAGGACCCCATAACCCACCCAGCGTCTTCAAAACTGGTTTTAAGACACGCTGATCCAAGATTACCACGCGAATGGTACTCTCCAAATGGTGGAGGCGGCCATGCACGCCCTCCAATCCGTCAAGACTCGCCGGTCGCCTGCCCAGCAGCGGCTACAAAGGCAGATCCAGACAACCCCTGTCGCTGTCTCCAACTGTTTCAGGAGCCTATCCTCGGAACGGGACAATGCGTACCTCCCCTATCTTAGGGAGGCATATGAGGTTGATGTTGAGGACTTCATCCCTTCCGAATGGGGGTTCTTCTCTAAGGACCCCGCCGGAAGGCGTCATCGCAGTCACGCCGCGACTCAACATCCTCGCGACGAGGAGGATTTTTCCTCGAGGATTCAGGCCCATGATCCCCGAGCTTCGGCCCCTCAGACCGCCCGATGAGGGCGGAAAACGTACAATCGGGGACCGGTCATCACCCTGGTCTCTGAGGAGGAGCTCCATTGCCCAGTCATGGAGACGTACCATGAACATGCACCTACACCTGTTCACTCCTCTCAAGCCCACCATCCATACATGGCGGCCTCATACGAGCCGACACACATCCCCGCCGAGCTCCATCAAGCCCGTCACTCACGCAGGACGACACCTACCAGGCATGCACATTTCCCTGACCAGGGTCATGAAGCCCACCAGCTCGACGTGGTGGCGACCCGACACCTGTAGGACCAGCTCCTGGCAGTTGCTTCAGACGCCCGCCATCCTGATATGGTGGCGATCAACAAAGCCCTCCACCCAGATGTGGAGGCAAATCATAGGCGGGAACGTATACCCACCAACAAAGGCCACCGACTCGATACAGTGGGAAACCAATATGTGCAGGGCCATCTCCCTGCGGATGCAAGTAAAGTCAGCCACCCCGATGTGGTGGAAAATGGGGAGACAAACCGGCATATCCCAGTATAGTGGCAGATTCGTTCACCTGCCCCGCCATAGGAGAATTGTCAGTACCCATTGACCACTGGAGTATCGGAGCAGGATATTCCTACTCCGATACCGGAATGGGCCTTTATACCCATTCCATCCAAGGATTTCTCTTTACATATCCTGGAAATGATGGAGGAGCAGGTATCGATCCCAGATCATATCTTGCAGACTTGCCAGCATGTAATTGCATCGGAGGCAACAACAAGGACTCAGGCCCGTGAGCCCGTCTCCCCAATTGAGGCGACTCATCTAAGAGACGAGATAGCCGCCTCGGAGCAGATCTGCATCCCTGATTCAGCCCAGGAGGGTCACCGACTATATTCCATGATGCAAGGGCAACTGGATCGAGCAACTTCACTCGTTCCAACTGGGGGACACCCGTCCATCATGGTGGATACTCCATAGTAGGCATATATCCCTGCTAAAAGTCAATATGTTTGTCGGCGTACCCCAGAAACATCACGGGACCCAATTAGATAGGGACCCAAAGGTGAAGGCCGTTGCCAAAAGCAGACGGTCCCCGCTGCCCGCAAAAGAGTGCCCCGAACGCGCCGAAGGCAGCCAGAAAATAAAGAGCAGGTTCATGTATCTGCTCTGCTGGAAGCTGGGGTTTCTGATGTCGCTAAGCACGCATCAAAGGCTCTAAACCCTACCCACCCATTACCATATTATGGGAGTGGTATTAGCAGTTGCGAAGGTCCTCCCCGCAATGTCGCTACCAACACCTCTGAAGGTCCTCCCCTGAGCACCCGTGGGGGCCTCCCCCGCGGGCATATAATGATCGGTCACAAGATCTTCTCTCTTGATGCGAGTCACAGAAAACCTCCACGTGACCAGAAGATCGAGCAGCAAGAAGGTCCTCCACTTTCCGCGGTCCACCTTGAAGGTCCTCCCTAGGGTATACACTGCAATCACTCTCCATGCAGTGGGACCACAAATTATGGTGTTAATCCTCGCTATCATAGTCGCAACTACGGAGGTCCTCCCCGTAGTGGCGTCTCATCACGACAAGAAGGCCCTCCCCTTGTCGTGGCCTGCCCTGAAGGTCCTCCCCAGGGGTTATGTTGCCGCAGAACTCCATGCAGCCAGGCATCAGGTCACGGTGGTAGTCCCCGCCACCCTGATAACAGAGGTCCTCCCCGTAGAAACTTCAAGCAATGAGAAGGCCCTCCTCTCATTGAGGTACATTATAGAGGCCCTCCCCAGGACGTATCCTGTAGATATTCTCCCTACGATAGCAGTAATGGTAGTTTTTACCATTTTCGCAGCTGTGATGATAGTCCTCGCCACCACGGCCGCCATTGCGAAGGTCCTCCCCACAATGGCCCCAAGCAACAAGAAGGTCCTCCCCTTGTCGCGGTGTGTCCTGAAGGTCCTCCCCAGGATGCGCATCGAACGTCAAGCCATGATGGTCATCCTCACCATGATGACATTTGTTGCAAAGGTCCTCCCTGTAACAACGCCACACAGCCAGAAGGTCCTCCCCTTACTGCAACATGCCTTGGAGGTCCTCCCGAGGGTGTGCACTGCAAAAGTCCTCTATGCAGTGAAGCATCAAGCAGTAATGGTAGTCCTCGCCATTACACCCTCCATTGCGGAGGTCCTCCCCATGATGACATATTATTTCGATAGGAAGGCCCTCCCCCTGCCGAGTCAAGCACCGAAAGGCCCTTGTATGCCGAGGCACTCAGAAGGATGGGGTCGAGCATGTCAGATTCCCAGCTTGTTGCTAACGACGACCTTCTTCGATCAGGAGATGGTCCGGGGCCGCGTTCATCTTCTGAACCACCTCGAAATCGCTTACACAATGATTCAGCACCTGCCGGTCCCACTACCTCTGATCACACTAGCAGTGAGCGCCTCAGCTGGGCTGAACAGGTAGAAGAATCACAGGTGGAGGAGTATGACGATATGCTGCACCTGAGGAAACGACTGGCCAGGAATGATATACCAGTCATGTTTTGGCTCACGACCACCTCTCAGTATGACATACCCATAGAGTTGTCGAAAGAATTCATGCACGACATCCGCCATAATATATGGATGACCCTCCGATGGATGAAGTCAAGCTTCCTGACCTATGACGGGTATGTAGACCATGTCAAGACAGTAGAGGACCTCCTGCATCACATCGAACTGGAGGCCCTTTCCTCGACGCGACGACAACGCCCTGAGAGGCGCAAAGGGAATATGGAGGCAGCTTGCCTTCGTGCACTGCATGAATTGCACTGCCTCATCGGTGACGCTCCGACGGGAGTCCATATCAGGGGATGAGGGGAACACAGAGCTCTTCATTTCACTCTGCTCCCCACCCAGAAAAACCCATTTGGCATGGTATAGTGTAACGTCGTCACATCGAGACGACAATCGGGTGGACCCCCTGTTCTGGAAAGGCAACACACCCAATAGAGTCAGGCCTTGAGTAAGTCCCAGAAGCGTCAGGCCCGGTGGGAACAAGCCATTCAAGAACTCCTAAATCAGGCCACCGAGAGCATACAGTGGTCCTGTCGCCTAAGAGAGGCCGATCAACAATCTCTGCCTGCCTCCCCAGAAGGGACTGATCCCCGGGTGAATTCGGCACCAAATCCGGTTCACCCCTGGATGGGGGCACGCGAGATCAGGCAGGTCGCAATAGCCGCAACCACTGCCGCAATCCAGGTTCAACCCCAGCCTGCAGGGCTGGGGGAATTTTTAACAACAAATGCCCCTGTAAGACCAATAAAACCGGGAAGAGACTCAATGTCCAAGTAACGGAGCCATCCCCAGCCCTCAGGGCTGGGGGCATTATTACCCCCTCAACAACAATCTCCCCCATGAGAATCAGTATTCTCTCGTCTAGGGAGGATAGTCAGAAGAGGAGGTTCCCATCCTATCCCATCATTTGAATCATCATCCCCTCTGAGAGGAAGGCGCACCGTAAGGTCTCACCAAAGAACTCTCTGCGTCACTCTTCGTCAAGAAGTCTGAGGGAAATCCCAAGTCATGAAAGGGAAGGCCAGCCAAAGATGCAGGAGATCCTATTCCTATTTGGAAGATGACATACCCTCCACCCCACAATATGTGTTCATCAAATCCATAGAGGCTAACCCCGTGGGTGAAACTCGAGAAAATGAAAATCCAGATGGATCGGAAGATGACGGTTCCGGTCAGGCTGTGACTCACAATGAACCCCCAGGTGTGCACACCAGGAACCGGAGGGCCGCTTTAAATATGGCCACCCCTTCAGCTAACCTCCCTCCGCTTGCCTAGCGAGCTTCCAACAAGGACAAGAATAATGGAACGATTACCCTTAACCCGTCCCCTTATCTCGATAAAAACGAGCCACTCATTCTCGAAGAGAGGTTCGCTCGATAGGAAGAAGAGATGAAAGAATTGAGGCGACTTAACGACGAGCTGCTCTAGAGGAACTGCCCTGTTGAAAGTGAATCCCAAGAAGAGACACGTCATGAACTCCAGCAAGTGCACCTCAAAGGCTAAGGCTTGCCCCGAAAAACGAAGCACAATCAGGGCTCCTTCCCAATGAGGCGCCTGGTTCGTCCAACTACCTAAATGTGGGTGATGAATACCAGGATTTCCCTCCACTTAGAAGGCAACTGGAGAAAGTACGCCCGAACCCTCTGAGGGTACCCCGAACGGAATATGCACCCTTGGTGCCGGCCAATCCGGATCCTCAGGCAATGCCTCAGGCTATGCCTGCCCAGGACCGGGCCCAACAGGATGTAAACCAGGGACTCACCAATACCATCGAGGCAATAACAGCTCGATTGGAAGCAATGGAAGGTCGACGCGCTCCGATACAGCCAGAGCGGAAACCCTACCCAGATTGGGTGACCAACACACCACCTCCACCCAATTTTGGGAGCCCTGTATTCCCCATATTCAATGGATCAGGCGATCCAGAGCAGCATTTGATGCACTATGCATCCTATTGCAGCCCAATGATGGGGACTCCGGAACAGCAAGAAGCAGTGAAACTCAGGTGCTTCGTACAGACCTTGCAAGGATCCGCCTTCATCTGGTATACGAGTCTGCCGACCCAATTGATAAAGAGCTGGGAGGACCTCTAGAAGCAGTTCCTATTCCACTTCAACTCAACGCTACCTAAAACAACGATTAGCGATCTCATGAACTGCAAGAAGAGGGAGAACGAGAGGGTCTTATATTTCATCGCCAGATCGAAAGGTCTGACCTATTCCCTGAACAGGCCAATGCCTCAAGATGAGATGCTAGCCATATGCATCAATAATCTTAGAGATGAGCTGCAGACATCTCTCATACCGGCGGAGTGCACCACTGGTTTCCGCCATCTCTCATCCATCGCCCTGAGAATAGAGGACTGCCTGTAGTGGACTAATTCAAAGTCCCGAATAGCCTCGAAGGCTCCTACGAAAAGATCCCCTAGAGATGAAGCGTCCGCTGTCACACTCAACCTGGCCCCTGTGCCCGCTCCACTGCTCAGGCCTCCACCAAATCGTCAAGGGCCCCCTGCATATTAGTGGCGGACCCTACCTAAACGGGACGATCAGAGAGAACCGAAGCAGAACCGGTTTGAGGAGAAAAGAAAAAAAGTGTACTCATTCCGATATGATCAAGTTCATGGCTACTTCATTGCCACCATGAACTGCAACTTGATCCACCTCCCAGAGTCGAGGAAACCTAAAGAAGTTGGCCGCGATGATAGGCCAGATTACTGCCCCTACCATCGGATGTTGGGGCATAATATCTGAGAATGATTCGTCTTCAAAGACCTTATGTAGAGGATGGTAGATTCCGGACAAGTCGAGCTGGGACCACCCTCAACACATGTGTTATGTATCTCTATGACCGACTCCGACAAGGAGGAGGGGTGGCAGAAAGTCACCAGAAAGAAGGGGCAGAAATTTGACAACTGGATGAATCAGAAGACTATCAACCGAGCCCAGGGAATACTCCGAGCTTAACTATAGCAGCCGGTGTTTCCACCAGCAGCCCCTGGAGCCGCAAAGCCGACATCATCGACCTCACAACCCTCCACAAGCCAGTCATCTGGATGGATCCTAAGGAGGAAAAAATCACAAGAGGATCAGTCCGCGACGGGGCCAAATTTAGTCCTGACCCTGGTGGATTTCATGCCCTCAAATTTCACACAACGGGCACCGACCCACCAAACGGTACCATCAGAGACAACCGACCAGGTTGACATGTTAGAGGATGAAGATCCAATCTTCGGTTCTATCAACACCATCCATCTCATGGAATCATTCCCTGATGAAGGGTATGATTACGAACCCGAGTTTCCTGCACGAGGAGCCGGGAGGAGGAATCATAGAGGCCGGGGATAGCAGGGGAGGCGCAGCTGCGACCAAAACCAACCCTATGGTTGGACCCCGGCCCAGACCGTCAATATTGTGAAAACCCGTGGGAGAGCTCTTCAGTGGACTCAGCAGGAGAGGGAATACCCTCCACTTACACAAGTAGCCACTCTGGCCCTGTTGTTATGTGATACCCACCAGAGGAGGATCAAGTTTCTGGTCACATAGTATGCACAAACAGACCGGTTGGGCCAAGTCCTTAGAATTCGGGAAAACCATCGACATCCATCCCCACGGCTGGTCCCTCCTCGTCAAATGCTCCAGCTCCCAAATCACCTGCTAAGACTCTCCCACCAACGGAGAAGAGTCGACCGCTGGAGAAAAAATACGACATCCTTAAGTAGCTGGCATCAGTACAAGCCAAGTTGTCAATCCTGGATGCCCTGAGTTTTTCAGCCGACCTTAGGGAGGTGCTTATCGAAGCTTTGATCAGCCTCCAAGAATTCCAAGCCGAGGTAGCTGCCGCCGAGATTTACCAGATGGAGACTGGCCTAACTGAATGTAATGCAGTGATTTCCTTCACCGATCAGGATGAAGATGCCATCATGAAAGGACACATCAGACCGCTATATGTGTCCGGCACGCTGAATGGTATTGGGATATGAAAAGTATTTATAGAAAATGGCTCTAGAGTTAACCTCCTTCCCCTGAAGACACTCTGTAAGTTGGGATACAGTGAGGATGATCTAATTCCCTCAGCCACAACTTTTTTAGGTTATGACAAGAGTGAGCAGAAACCAATGGGACAGATTAAGATAAAGACCCATTTTGGTGACCTGGTAGCCTACACAGAATTCCTGGTGGTCCGGCAGAGCACGACATTCAATACCCTGTTGGGAAGGCTATGGCTCCATATGAACATGCCCATTCCTTCATCCTACCACCAGTGTATCAAGTACTGCTTCAACGTAAAAAGCGGGATGTTGCACGCCGACAAGGCCCCTTTTGAGCTCTCCGAGTCACAATACATCAACGCCGGGTTCTATGAGAAAAAGAAGAAAAATCCTTTGATCAACGACGTCGACTGGATCCCTGCTCCAAATGTTCTGGAAATGGTCCCCGATGACCCCCTCAGGGAGCTTGGCAGAGATTATGTCCTGCCCATCAACAATATTGAGAGTAGGATTTCAAGTTCGGATATGCATTCAGATGTCTTCATGACTTCAACCACGATGGATGAGCACGAAAACGTGGGAACGTCTACCAACCCTCGATTTGGGGATGAATACTCAAGCAGGGATGTCCACGATGCCTCTCCCTTAAACCCTCGAAGGCTCAGACCAGAAACTCTCTCCTCGTCAGATCAAGAAGATGAGGACTTGGGAGAAGAAGAGGGGGTAGATCTTAGAGATGAACCTCCCACATTTGAGGAGGGTATCTCCACCACTGTGGACGAGATCAGGGAAATAAACCTGGGTACCGAAGAAGACCCGAGGCCCACTCTCATTAGCGCGGCCATGTCTCACGAGGAACATGAGGTATACACCTCCTTCCTAAGTCAACATCGGGATGTATTTGCATAGAACTACACAAAAATGCCCAGAATCGATCCCGAGGTAGTGACGCATCACCTGGGTATTCCAGAAGAACACTGGAGCTACAAACATGCCGCTAGAAGGACACACCCCTCACATGCTGCCAAGATAGAGGCTGAAGTCAATAAGATCATTAAAGAAGGCTTCATCAGGGAGGTCCAATACCCCATTTGGTTGGCCAACATCTTCCCTATCATGAAAAAGAACAGGAAGATCCGCATCTTCATTGAATTCAGAGACCTAAATCAGCATTGTCTGAAAGATGAATTCCCGGTTCCAATCACCAAGTTGTTAATTGATGCGATGGCTAGGTATGAGGCTCTATCCTTCATGGACGGCTATTCTGGATATAATCAAATTAGGATGGCCCAAGAAGACGAAGAAGCCACTGCCTTTAGGGCCCCTCAAGGGGTATTCTGTTACAGGGTCATGCCATTTGGTGTCAAGAATGCTGGCACCATTTATCAGCGTGCCATGCATCGGATCTTTAATTCGTTCCTGGGGAAATTTGTTGAATGTTACATGGATGACCTAGTGGTTAAGTCCAGACAGCGCTCAAATCACCTGTCGGACCATGATACCATCTTCAAAAAGCTCCAACAGCATATCTTGAAGATGAATCCCTTGAAATGAGCCTTTGGGGTTACCTCAGGAAAGTTCCTTGGCTTCATCGTACGCCATCGCGACATTGAAGTCGACCCTGAGAAGACGAAGGCTATCCTAAGCCTTCCACCCCTCTAAATCTCACTGAGATGAGGGGATTCCAAGGACACATAGCCTATATTAGGTGATTCATAGCCAACCTGGTAGGCAAATGTTTTCCCTTCACTAGGTTGATGAATAAGGGGGTCACATACCAATGGACGGACGAATACCAAGAGGCGTTCGAAAACTTGAAGAAGTACCTCTTAAGACCACCGGTGCTCATGCCCCTAGTCGAAGGAAGGCCTCTCATTCTATATGTGACGACCCTATAATGGTAATTGGGAGCCTTCCTCGCACAGAAGAATGGAAATGGAAACGAAAACAGTCTCTATTACCTCAGTCGAACCATAATTGATGCTGAGACTCGATACTAAAATATCGAGAAGAGCTGTCTGGCCTTGGTCTTCGTGGTTCAGAAGCTGCGACATTATCTTCAGCATCATGAGTTCCATTTGATCTCGTAGAGTAACCCGCTCAAGTACATCCTTAGTCGCCCGATGCTAACCGAACGCCTATCCCGATGGGTGGTCATCCTGCAACAGTTCGACATTCGGTTCATGCCTCAAAAATCCATCAAGGGCTAGTCATTAGAAGACATTCTGGAAGAGCACCCTTCAATAGGGACCACTGCACCGGACGCTGAACTACCTGATGAAGATATCTTCTCAGTTCAATAGGAGGTCCCAGAATGGGAAATGTACTTTGACGGCGCGCCCCGAAGCCCCACTGGGAAGAGGATGGAGGATCCCAGATTCAACAAAGTGGGTATGGGGATAATACTCATGTCCCCAGAAAAGGAAGTTTTTCCGTATTCCTTCCTCCTGTCAGAGGGATGTACAAACAATGAAGCGGAATATCAAGCCCTCATTGTAGGCCTGGAACTTGCACTCCAGGCACAGGTACAACACCTTAAGGTAAAAGGTGACTTGAAGCTGTTCATCAAGCAAGTCAACGGTGACTATGCTATTAAAAAGGAGGACCTGATCCCCCTGTTTGACCATGTTCAAGGGTTAATGGACAAGTTCTCCACAAAACCATCATTGACCTATGTTCCACGGTCCCAGAACGCTCAGGCTGATACATTAGCCAACGCGGCCGCAACCCTAGTCGACCCAGACAGGGATGAAATGGTCATCAACATTTCTCACCGTCAAATGGTATTTCCATTTGTTCAAGCTAAGATGGAAGAGATCCACGAAGTCAGTCCTATCCCCGAGCCATATGCTCCTGCCACCGGCTGGATGACCCCCATCACGAACTACCTTCGATGGGGAGAGATTCCATCAGACAGGGCTGAACAAGAGAAAATACAGAGAAGGGAAATCAATTTTTTCCTATGTGGTGGTGCGGGTCAGCAATAGGTCCTCTACAAACGAGGCCTCGATGGAGTGCTCCTCAGATGCATTGATAGAGAAGAAATCGCTGCCATCATGACTGAAGTACATGCAGGAGCATGTGGATCACATCAACTAGGGACCAAGATTTCCCATCAGGTTCGAAGGCTTGGGTACTACTGGCCCATAGTGGCACGAGACTGCGAGCATTTTACCACAAAATTCCACTCATTCCAGATTCATTCCAACTTCATACACCAGCCCCCGGAGTTACTTCATCAAGCTAAGTACTCCTGGCCGTTTTCCATATGGGGGATGGACGTCGTGGGACTATATCCACCCGCCACGGCCAAATAGCTGAAGTCTATCCTCATGGAGACCAACTTATTTTCCAAATGGGAAAAAGCCATACCCCTCAAGGAAGTTGGGGCAAGAAATATTTTCAGCTTTGTGAAGACTAATATCATCACCATATTTGGTGTCCCTCATACCATACTGATAGAAAACGACACCAATTTCTGCTCTGCTAAGTTGGAAAAGCTATACCACGAGTATGGTATCAAGGCTAACCACTCATCCCGCTACTATGCAACGGCCAATGGGAAGATAGAAGCTTTCAACAAGACCTTGTACAAAATCCTCCAGAAAATGGTGGACAAATACAAGAAGTCATGTCCAGATAAACTCCTCTATGCATTGTGGGATTATCGAACCACAATCCGCACCGCTACTCGGTCTACCCCATACTCATTGGTGTATGACACAGAGGCGGTCCTTCCCATTGAACTCCAACTTCCCTCACTCCGTGTTGCCATCTGTGATCGATTATCTAATGATGAGCAGTTAGAAAAGTAGCTAGGTGAATTGGAACAGCTAGACGAGAAGCGGTTTCACACTCTGTACCACCTGTAAGTGTACCAGAACCGGATCGCACGAGCCTCCAACAAAAAGGTCCACCTCCAGTCTTTCTTGGAAGGAGAATTAGTGTTAGTCCTTAGGACACCAATGATACCTGGAAAGAAGCCTCCAAAGTTGGAGCCCAAGTGGGAAGGACCATATGTTGTACACAAGTTCTACTCCAATGGAGCATATGCCTGGATCTCCATGGTCGGGAAATCCACCACGGATCCTACCAATGCGAGATTCTTGAAGAAGTATTTTGCATAGAGATAGAGAAATCTTCGTCCGAGCTGTATGAAACTAAACTACCAAGCACCTCATCCTAACCACAAGATGTTAAACTGTATGGACCACGTTCTCACCACCTGATGTTAAACTGCACGGATTTCATAGAACTACGTATGACGTGATTCCTACCCTCGCAGGATATGTAGCGACGCCGGGATTACCTATCCTGGACCAGCCAATTTCTTTTCTCATCCTCACCGCATGACGTTAAACTGAACAGATTTCACAGAACTACGTATGGCTTGATTCCTTCCCTTTCGGGATACATAGGAACGCCGGGATTCCCTATCCTGGCCCAGCCACTTCAAAAAAATAGATGTCCCCTTTCCCCCGTGTATGGACCAGACCTGAACGGGGTGTATCATCTTTACACAGAACTACGTATGGCTTGATTCCTGCCCTTGAGGGATACGTAGCGACGCCAGGATTCCCTATCCTGGCCCAACCAATTTCTTTTCTCGTCCTCACCGCATGACGTTAAACTACACGGATTTCACAGAACTAAGTATGGCTTGATTCCTTCCCTTGCAGGATACGTAGCGACGCTAAGATTCCCTATCCTGGCCCAGCCACTTCAAAAAAACTGATGTACCCTTTCCCCCGTGTACGGACCAGACCTGCACGGGGTGTATCATCTTTACGGAGAACTACGTATGGCTTGATTCCTTCCCTTACGGGATACGTAGCGACGCCAAGATTCCCTATCCTGGCCCAGCCACTTCAAAAAAAAAAATGCCCTCTGCCCCTATGTATGGACTAGACCTGCACAGGGTGTATAATCTTTCAGAGAACTACGTGAGGCTTGATTCCTGCCCTCGCAGGATACGTAGTGACGCCAAAATTCCACACCCTAGCCCAACCACCTCAAAAAGAAAAACAAAAATGCCTATTCCCCCGTGTACGGACCAGACTTGCACGGGGTGTATTCGAGTCCTCACCGTATGATGATAAACTGCATGGAGTCTATCCTTACCACACAATGCTAAACTGCACGGATAACAAGAATTAAGAATTCCCCTCCCCCCCGTGTATGGACCAGACCTGCACGGGGTGTACTCATTCCAGAGAACTACGTACGGCTTGATTCCTGCCCTCACAGGATACATAGCGATGCCAGGATCCCCAGTCTTGGCCCAACCCATTAAAACAAAAGAAGATTCCCTTTCCCCCTATGTGTGAACCAGACCGACACAAGGTGTACTTCTCGTCCTTATCGCACGATGTTAAACTGCACGGACAATGATGTTAAAAATGCCCCCTTCCCCCGTTTACGGACCAAACCTACACGGGGTGTATATCTTCGTCCTTACTACATGCCATTAAAATGCACAGAATTCATCCTTACCGTATGATGTTAAACTGCACAGAAGTTGTCCCCACTGCACGACGTTAAACTGCACAGACCCCCTTTTTCTTTCACATCGGGTCACCTTCATCCTTACCGCATGACGTTAAACTGCACGGAGTTTGTCATCACCGCATGACGTTAAAATGAATGGACTTCGTCGCGATCCACCCAGGACACATGGTGATATGAGATAGAGATACTCCTTACGCATTCATATACATCCTTTCTATACATCAGACTCCACGGCCTGGATAATTATGGATCTTTATAACCACTCATGGACATCAGAGGTGGAAAGTCATCGACCCGTAGACACCTTTGTACGACTATGCATACCATGCCCTCAGTGGCTCTGCATATTGATAGGCCCTGGCCCATCTACCAAAGGCAAGATTTCCACAGGCGACACTCTTCCTAGCTCCATATGCTTACCGGCCTCAGAGCCCCCATACCATATCTCCTGATCCAAAAGTTTATGGAAAAGTGGTTTACAAGTTCATTCCCCTTTTCACATCCAGATGTTTCCAGGGTATCCTTATCTGGTTAGCCTATGTGTCTACCGGTGGTTCACATAGTGACCTGCATCAACAAACATCAAGCCAGGACTAGGCTACTTTGACTCAACGGACAATTGCAGTGAAGATGTTTTTTGTATACCCAGACACCATTATCCCCACATGCCAAACTCTACATTGTGAGCAATCGCGGATTTTCATAATCATTCATGGGCATTGGAAGTGGAAAGTTATCGACCCAGGGACACCTTTGTATGACTATGCATACAATGCCCTCAGCGGCTCTGCATAATGATAGCCCCTAGCTCGTCCATCAAAGGCAAGATTTCTTCGGGCGGTACTTCTCCTAGCTCCATACGCCTACCGGCCTCAGAGCCCCCACACCATACCTCCTGACCTGGGAAAGTTCAAAGTTGAAGTTTACAACCTTCATCCCCCGCCTTGTTCCAAGTATATAAGAACATCCTGACCAAATTATCCTTTGAGTGATTGCAGCAATAGTCACCCAATGGTCCGAGCACTATGACTGATAAACTAGGAGTACTTCATCCTCACCGCACGACGTTAAACTGCACGGAGTGAAGGCACACCCCTAAGAACAAGATAAATTAGCACATGGGGGCTCTTTAAGCTTTAACAACAACTGGGGACGAATGTCCTCGACATTCCCAGATATTTCCTCACTAGATGACAGAATTCGTGGCTCGGAAAATCGTGGATCCTCATAACAACTCACGACCATCGGAAGTGGAAAGTTATTGACCCATGGACACCTTTGTACGACTATTCATACCATGCCCCCAGCCGATCTACATAATGATAGCCCCTGGCTCGTCCATCAAAGGAAAGATTTCCACAGGTGATGCTCTTCCTAGCTCTGTACGCTTACCATCCTTAGAGCCCCCATATCACCTTTACTGATCCAAGAACCCCCAGAACCATGATTTACACCAATCAACCCGCTTCCACTTCTGGGGCATGTTGAGGTATTCAAGCCCAGTTACATTCTGATGAAGAGCAGCCTTTTCAAAAATGTCACCGTCCTCGCTACATGACGTTAAACTGCATAGCAACCTTTAAAAATGTCATCGTCCTCACTGCATGATGTTAAACTGCATAGCAACCTTTAAAAATGCCCCCGTCCTCACTTCATGATGTTAAACTGCACAACAACCTTTAAAGATATCCCTGTCTTTACCGCATGACGTTAAACTGAATGGAATCCGTCCTCGCTGCATGACGTTAAACTGTATAGAAACCTTTAATAATGCTCCTCATCCTTACCGCATGACATTAAACTGCACGGTCGAACCCATCACGGGTTCAGTAAGAAACATAGGCTTTTCTCTGTCTTGCAGTGCATGGGTCAGACCTGCATGAACCACCGCCTCACACCAGCATGAGAAAGAATTACTTCACCTATTATCAGGAAGTTTAGTCTAGATATTTTCCCCCGTATTCAGGCACCCTCTCATCATAAACCATATTGTACTCAGAAAAAGCCGAACTCTCATAATCCACCCCTGGTGGTTCCAAATCTCAACTTCCCTGAAGTTTCTCGGCTATCAGAAATGGATAGTCTTTGACTTAAGGACACATTTTTATGACTATGCATACCATGCCCTCAGTGGCTCTACATATTGATCGCCCCTGGCCCGTCTACCAAAGGAAAGTTTTCCTTAGGCGATGCTTCCCTCCGTATGCCTCTTGGCCTCTGCGCCCCCATGTCCATCCCAAGATTCAAAAACCCTCTGAGATACAGATTACCAACCTCTTTCACAATACTACCTGAATGCGGCGGAGCGTCTTTGACAAGATTACCGAGAACCAAGAGAAGTCGTTCCATTTCAGATGATTTCCTAGCTGCATGACTTTAAACTGTGTCAAGCCTCAATCATCCCTTACAATAACTAAATGCGTAGGGAGGTGGTCTCCAGACCATGCTCCTGGTTAGTACGGATGTTCCCAAAACCCTTTCAGATGTCACACACCCTTTCTGAGCCACCCCTGGTGGTTTTCATAACTTTCCATGCCACCCATCGTGGTTTCCACAAGCCTAAATTCCATGAAGTCCCCTGGCCATCAGAAATGGATAAGTCTTTGACTTAAGGACACCTTTGTATGACTATGCATACCATGCCATCAACATCTCTTCATATTGATCGCCCCTGGACTATCTACCAAAGGAAAGTTTTCCTTAGGCAACGATCTTCCTACCTCTGTACGCCGGCACGACTCCCATGCCATGAGACATGCCCTGCATGCCGCTCAAATTCAAACATGTTTCCCCCCATGTGAATCTTAAGGGTATTAAGACATCTTTTAATTAGTTGAACCCCCTTGGGGCCCTCGCCCCACCATATTTGGTCAAAGCTGTTCGACCTAAAACATCAGTAGTGATGGTCTTGACGGTGGAACTTTAAACCACTCACAAAAGAAAGAGGAACAAAGCCTGTTAGGCCAAAAACCCAAAAAGGGAGACCTAAGAAAAAGTTGGGTTATACCTACTAGGTCCATACCAAATGGGCTGAGGAAAAATCAAGGCATTAAAAGAAAAAGACAAAAAAAAACTTTGTGGGGTTTTTCTACAAAACCCTAGCAATAGTCAGACTACGCTCGCTAGATCCCATGGTTCAGGAAAAGTTTAGAGCATTGTCCAATCAGCCATCTCAGTTTCAGGACCAATTTGCATCGGAATGGCCTCCTCTTCGTTTCGATCGGACCCCATTCCGATGGGGGGCATTTGTAGGGTCCTGGAAAACCCGCAAACGAAATTTTACCCAAATCCCCCAAAAGAATTGGGGCAAATAATCAAAGAAGAGGCACTTCGAGGCACCCTCTCCGCAAACCGGTCTGTGAAAGAACCACAAGGAACCCCCTCCGCGAACCATTGTCATTCGCGAAATGGAGGCGGAGAGCCTCCGCGGTCGTGAAGCAGGATGGGCGCCAGTCCGGTTCATCGTCACGAACCGGCCCAATTGCGGACCGCATCGACCGGTTCAAGCCGTACCCGCTGTCATTTGTAGAATGGAGGCGGAACCCTCCACAGCCGTGGAGCACTCCCTAAGTTCGCCTCGCGGAGGAGGGGAGCGTTCAATACCCACCGAGAATCGTGGATTGACCAAGTTAGTTGTGAACCAGGTATTTGGTTATGGGCCTCTGCAAAAAGTTCCGCATGGCCACAGATACATTCCTTTCCCCACTCTATAAAAGGAGACCAAGGGGGAAAGAAGGAAAGGATCGGAGAACTGGAATCAGATTTGGAGGGATTCGAGATTCAGAAGGAGATCGGTTGAAGGAAGGCTTCGGATTTGGAAAACAGCGAAATTCCCATCTACGAACCACAACAAGTATATGAATTAAGAAGGAATTGGAAAACACATAATAATTTGGTGAACCAAGAACCTAAAATAACAAAAAGGAGAACCGCGAACCATACCCCCCTCCGTAGATGACTTCCCCACGGACCAGGGAGTTTATTCCTCTTTTCCCATCTGTCGCACCGCGGAGCACCCTCCTCCGTGGGCGAAGCCCTGACCGACGAGCCTCCGATCGGTGCCGCCCTTGGCCACCATTTCCCGCCTGGAATCCTCCATGAACCACCCTGGTTCGCGAATTGAACACAAAGCCGTGAACCACCCTAGTTCACAGATTGAACCTGAAGCCGCGAACCACCCTGGTTCGTAGGACGCCAATAAGTCAGCAGACCACCCTGGTTCGCGGACGACTTCTCCAGCCGCGTGGCACTTCCCCACGCGAAGGGCACCACCACCCATACCTCTCGGTGGCTTGCCGAATACTTCAGTGTTATCATTTCCAGAGCCAGGTAAAATCCTTCCGATCCGGCCAGGTCCTCCGTGACTCCCCCAATGGCCTATTCATCGGCCCCGAGCCGAGGCCTCCGGCAGAGCCACCGGATCCACGTGGTATAACTTTCAGGTGCATCAGTGCGCCATTTTGAGTTCACATACCCACGGTAAATAGGGGAAAAGGGGTTTCCTCGACCCTTGAGTAGATTACCGAAGCATTCTTGGGTTCACATTCCCATGGTAATGTGGAGTCTGAGCTTGGGAATCCCCTTTCTGCCCTTCCACTTGTTGAGGGTTCCTCGAAGATGGTAAAATAGCCATCAGAAGGAATCCCTCGTGCACTACAAGAGAGGAGACAGGAACATGAGCACCCCCTTTCCCTCTCCTGTTGGGCTTTGTCGCCCCAGGCGTCCATCTCAGAGTAAGCCCCGACCTTCTAGGCCTCCTCAGAGTGTAAGCCCCAATTCATCACCCTAGGCCGCCTTCATGCGTAAGCCCCACTCCACTTCTCACGGATGCACCTTTTGCGACGTGATCCTCCGGTCCCTGCTGCCTCTTGTTTCTCACACCGAGCATGACTCACGTGGGCTTAGAGAAAGCATCGACCATGAAATCCTCCTATGGGACTCCTCAGAGTGTAATCCCCAATCCATCATTCTGGGCTGCCCTAGAACGTAATCCCCAAGCCAAAGTGAACTACATGGACTTTGATCCCTGCCTCCAAGACAAGGTACGCAGGAAGCCTCCATGAGGTTCAAGCCCACCACCCATCAGACCACCTGGTCTCTCTTCACGCCAGTTCCCCAAAATCTATCTGAACTACATGGACTTTGATCCCTAGTTCCTAAGCAGGGTACGTAGGAAGCCTCCTTGAGGTTCAATCCCAACAGCCGGTCGACCCGATCATCTCCACATCGGTTCACCACGCCACTCATGGTGTCGCCTCAAGCAAGTTCCAACCCTTAGGGGTCATTAATCCAATGAGGGATGGTAAACCTCAGGTATAAATGATTCCGAACCCCTGCGTCCAGTTGACCATTTCCCATCAAGGTTAAATCCGTGGATACTATGTTTGGGTATAAACCAAAGATTCGCGAACATATGAATACGTCTTAAATCTATAAGAGAGTCCCGGAAAAGGCAATAATTCCCCCCCAAAAAGGGTGCGATGATCCCGAATTCCCATGCTCTCAACCAATGTGAGTTCTTAATAGTCGCTGGTCAGACCATCCGGTGAACGCCTGCCTTTGGAAAGCAAGTCCATCAATCATTGGATACGGAGCCGTTGGGCGTTTCGTGGCCAAAAACCAGAACGAAACATGGTCGAAGGGAGAATATGTTTGGTACACTTGGAAACTTCTTTATCTTCATCATTCTAGAACAAGAGGTTATATTATTCTCATAACATAAGGGAAAACTAGGTTTGTGGGTTTAAATCCAGGTAGGTGATGACACTCTATACTTTGAAGCCAAACAGGAAGGCACACATAGTTTAGAGTCCAGTGGGTAAACACACATTTTAGTGTTCAGTGGGGAAACTCATGATTTAAAGTCTACTAGGGACACTCATGGTTTAGAGTTCACCAGGGACACTCACAATTTAATGTCTTGTTGGTGCGCTCACAATTTAGAGTCTAGTGTGGACACTCATAGTTTAGAGTCTAGTGGGGATACTCTATGGAATAAACCCTTATAGGTAGGAATTTTGAGGGGTTTGATACTCTAAAGAAAGGTGATCAATTTTAGGGGATACCACTTCTTGAGGGAGATATAGATGGAATTAATATCGTGATTGAACCTCAAAGAGGTTCTTTATATATCCCATGGACAAGAATAAAAACCCACATAGTTAGAGTCACGCAATTTAAGTTCATGTGATAGGATTGGTCCATGTAGTTTAATATCATGTGTTAAGGACACTTTCATTGTGAAAGTTACAACAACAAGGGATTAAATGGGTATTATGCATTAGGCTTCCCATTAGGAATAAGGATATGTGTGGGGTTACACACACCTTTCCAATAAGTTGAAAGGATATGCGTGAGGCTTACGTAAATGATACCTTGCCCATGTTTGATGCAAGGGTACCAGAGATGAAGGATAGTAGTTTCAATCATGTGTATGTAGTTTTCATGAGTGAATATGAATTAGGAAAACAAATTCCCCATATACCATCACTCTTGAAAAAATTTATTCTCAAAGAGGGTAGAAAATGGGTGTGCAGAACATAGGTTCACACATGATATGGGTTATGTAAGTCCTTGGTGTTTTCAATGCATTATATAATTTTGAAAAATGGATTATTAATGGAAGAGGTGTTTTCTAAAATAATCCAAGTGTTTTTAAATACATTGAATGGATTACATGAGGTAATTTGAATAAAAATTCTCACTTGTAAAAGTCCATGTAAATTATTTTATAGGTTTTTTTATGAGGGTCAGAACTCAATGTTTTATGAGTTGAGATGATTTAGATTCCCAAAATGATCCAAAGTCTAATAAATCATCCCCAATTGATAAGTTAAGGGTTATTTATAGGTTATTGGATAACAGAATTACTGGATCATGTAAGGTGAATTTACACATTCATCAAACATAGGATTCTACAACAACTTCATATTTGGACTCATGCAAGATGGGGGATTTCATGTGTCATTATCCTACAACTCAAAATTTCTTTCTTTGGGCATCCTTTCTCCCTAATCCATCTTGAATGTGTTTTTGAGTATCAACTAATGACCCCCTCATAATTGGGTTATACTGGGGTGATTAAGATCTAATTATGAGGAAGATGTCAAAGTTTGGAATCTTATTCACCATTATTTTATAACTTAGGAGGTGAAAAATCAACTCTACTCTTTATAAATAGGGTGGGGACCACATAGGGGACCATATATCATTATAGAAATTTATCCCTTTTTCCATTTTCATGCAAATAGACCTTTTTAAGAACATCCCCTAATATAAAGTCCATGAATTTCATGATATCACCATTTATATGAACAAATTCTCTATTATCATTGTTTTCACAAAGAGATGATACAAAAATTTATATGGAGAGAAATTTTTGTGAGATAGAAGCCTTGTATGAATTGGAAAAAATTACACCACTTCACTGAACTTTCTATATGGATACCTAGACTTCTTATGATTTCACCACATGGAGGAAGTGAATGATAGAGAACCCCATAGCTGGACCCAATGAGTATATCAAACAATGACACCTGATTATAGTTAAATAGATAAGGGAAGATCAAAGGGGTTATACATTATCCTAAAGACTACCTCTGTATGGGTTTGAACTATTGGATAATGTCTCGATCCCATAAACCAACTTCAATGACTTATACGATTGTTTTAAAATATCACCAGAGTATATTCAGATGAACATATGTTTTGTAAATCATGTCCTTAGGCATCATAATTTGACCCTAGAATACACCCCATAGAATACTAGCTGGATGGTAAATAATGCGGCACCAACTATTGATACTTTGAACCCCCACTATTATATCATGTTCTAGGTCAATATTGCTAATAGATAACATATTTATAATAATGAGTGAGATATTATCTAGAGACATTACTTCATGGATTAATGGTAATGATCCTATTAGTTGAGATTGACTTATACAAAATTTGAATATCATCTACATGTGGTTGGAATGTATGAGGAAGTTTAGATGTTACAGTTCTATGCCTACCACCATAAAGACCTCGTCCTAAAGCTGGGACCTCCACATGATTTAAGGGATACAAATCCTTGGTGAAATTTATGATGAGTTCCTAGGATAATTAGAGAAATCCCCACTTACACCCCAACATCCTGTTCAATATGTGGTTTTAGAAGTTCATACACATTATTTAAGAGAGAATGGTGGGGTATCCAAAGTAGTTCCCAAGACTCCATGCATGTGGCCAACCAAGATCTTACTAGTTCATCATAGAGCAGGAGAATAACATAGAATGTGGATTTAGTGTGAATGAAAGGATGAAGTCGAAACCAATTTTGGTAGGATTTCTAATTACATTCCTTAGTGAGTTGTTATTATTGTTCATGGGAACTCATATGGGAGTGAGGCCAAGCACATTCATAATATTGGTGTAGATGGTGTGCATACATCAGATAAACACAACTATCCTAGTACTAGAAAAGATGTTCATTTTACTAGGGCAAGTGAGCCATAGGGACATTCCACTGTGAATCTATGGCCCCTTCTAATTCCTATATGAGTGGTTCATAGTACATCTTGGTGGGTATGAGTTCCTAAATCCCATAATCCCTATGAAAGTAGACTTACAACCATTTTTTTGAACATAATAAGGGTATGGGCCATGGGTATTGACAGAATAGGGTCGATCAATATGATAGGTTTATAAGAGAGGTTCAACTTCACCACTGTCAACGCTTCAGTAGGAATGATCATGAATAATGAAAAAAGGACAATTGATGAGAGGTCCTATTTATAGACTTTAAAGGTGGAGTGATGGATTCAAACATTTATGGTATTGTTATATCTAAACCATACCTCATATGCAACTTTTCAAGTTAGTTCTAATGCCGCTTGTGTCTCACTTTGTGGGTTTACACTAGAGTTCATCGTGTGTGCCCCCCAATGATTATATGAAAACTCTAGTAGAATCTGGATTGATAGGAAAACACATTAGAGATCATGATTATATTATTAGACACCCCAATTATGTTTCTATAAATTTATTCCTAGAGATTGACAATGACGTATCATGGATCTAAGATAAGACATCCAATGTCATGGATGAAAGAATTATCACAATCCTAGTTGTGGTGAAGTGAAATATAGGCTGCCATTGGGGGAGACCGCTGATCAAAGAAGTGGACTTCTACAAAATTATTACCCAATGAGGACTATCAAATTCTTCTTGTACAATATCAAGGTGAATCCTTATTATTGATATTTTCTGCTGATGAAGGGCTCCAAGAATCATGTCTGAGAGTAAGGAAAAGCTTCAGGGACCCCTATTACATCTTAAATCATGGTTACATGGAATCATGTAATGGAAATAAGGGATATAACAAGATATTAAACCTTCCCTAGATCTTAGAAAATCATTATATAGGATATGGATGTTTTTTACATAGAGGAGGTTTTGGGGGTACCTCCAATCATTTGGGGTTTATCTGGTTGAAATTAGGTTCATCACGGATGCATTCAAGGTTTCTCAGATAGAATTTATGGCCCGTATTAATGAGTTAGAGGTGTTGGCGTACTCTCATACAAAATAGGATGGTTGTTGGGTAAAAATCCCTCAAGGTAACATTGCATCATTTTTGTTTTGGTTGTGTTTGTTGAAAAAGAATGTTTTCATGGTGAATTGTAGAGTTTCAGAGATATTTTTGACAACCCATGTTGGCAAATAACCATGAAAAAGGAATGGAATATTTGGAGGTGGTACAGAAAGAACAATTACAAGGTGGCACCATTTTCTAGTATTTTACAAATTTTTGGTGTCTAAAATTTGGATTTCGGTGAGCATTGTGAAAAGTGGATTTCCTTGAAGATCTCATCAAAATATGGAAAAGGAATATGTTTCGCGAAGATGGGAATCATGAAGTGGATTTCAAAAATACATGAAGAATTTTGATGGTGATCTCTACGATTATAAAGAGCTTTGTGAATGATATAGGTGAAGAGCATTGCGAGGGGGAATTGTGGCGATGCAAATGTTTTTGACTAAGGCTCTACAATTAAGAGATTTGGAGCATTGTAGTGGCATGAAGAATTTGACGGAGAGCATTGTGACAACAAAAAATTTCATTGGTTCATTGTGAAGGAAATGAGCACTATAGAGATTTTTTGACCGATCCAGAAATCATGCCAGAATAAGAGGAGCTCTGCGTTTGACCGTGCTTATAAATAAGAGGCTACAACTCTTCTTTTTATACATACTAAAGAGAGAAAATCTGGAATCACTTTAATATCATGAACCAAGGGGTTCTTTGCAAATCAAAGTTTTAAAGAGATCTTGAGCTTTGCAAAAAGACTGTTCTAGTCTTGACCAAAGTCGATGCTTCTAAAAATTGAGAGCTTCATGAATATGGGGTGTTCTGCGTTGGATCAGTGATACTTGTGAAGTAAGGTGTTCCATGAAGGCAGTGTGCTTTGCGATGGAAGTGGGACCCATAGAGGCTAGTTGAGCTCTGTAAAAGGAAGGATCTTCACATTGGCTAATCGAGCTCTGTGAAAGAATTTTGGTTCGCAAATGTGCTTGAGCTCTATAAAGCAGTGTGATTTGTGAAGAGGTAGGGACTTCGTGAAGGCTTATTTGAGCTTTGCGAAATTGGGAGCTTCGTGAAGTAGTGATCTTTTCAAAAGTAAATTTAAATGGTATTTCCCAATGTTCTATGAAAAATGGGTATTCATCAGTGGATGAAAGTGGGACTTCAATAAAGCATCTACATATATTGGAGGATGCATTAATTTGTGATAATGAACAGACCTACAAGTCCATAAATTGTGAGTGGATCCCTTCCTAGAGTAGTGAGTGAAGGAAGAGGAAGAAGGTTATCCTTTCTACCGGTAGTGAGCTATTGAGAGAGAAACAGGGAGTGAACCTTGTGAAAGTAGTGAGATAACCCTAAACTTTGTAAAGGTAGTGATCCTGATCATATAAGTGATCTAACCTGAACATTATTGAAAGTGAGCTTTAGTAGATTTGGTACAGTGTCACATCACCATTTTATGCTCCTTGGATGTAGCCCAATGAGGGTGAACTAAGTAAAAATATGTGTTCCTGTGTGTTTTATTTCTTGCATTACATTAAAAGAATCATCATCATCAGATAAATAAGGGAATAATAAGATCAAAATTAACACATAAGTGCAAAAAAAGTGACCCTTAAAATATTAAGGTCAAGATCCAGTGGGGAAGGACGAATTTTTAAATAGAATATCCATACCCTGATTCACTCTCCTTCTCATGGTATCTAGGACCATTTTAGAACTAAAAATTGATATCAGAGGGAAGGTCTATTTTATTAGATTTTTTTCTCTGACTTGGTTCAGTTTATTGGTGAAATTAAAGTTTCATTTTGATCATACCTTGGTGTGCTATGGGAAAGGGAAGAATGTCAATTAAGAAGAAAAATTCGGGTGATATTACTCTGAGTGGAAGTGTCTATAGAAAGAGTGTGATTTAGTTAAAGGAATAAAGTAGTGAAAAGAATAATGATTTGGATAAGTCATACAGTAAAAATACCTTAATCATTCAATGATGTAGAAGGAATGAGTGAAGAACCTAATATTCCAAATGATTTTGGAACTACGAATGATGAAGAAATTCAAAGAATACTTGAAGTGGAAAACGTCCACAAAATAAAGGAATCAGATCAGAAATTTGCAGAAGAAATTAAATCTAAAGATGTTCAGATCCAAGTACTAGATATTTGGGTCAATAAGATAATAGGTTTAAATCAAAGGATTATCGATGTGGATACTAATCTAAGAGAGAAAAATGACTCCCAAGCTGAATAACTGAAAAAGATGTCTACAAAGAGAGAAAAACACAAAGCTGATGATAAGGGAAAGAATCAAAAGGAAGATGAAATTCATAATCTGAAGTCCAAAAATGAAGATCTTGCTACACAACTATCTGAACAAGTTCAGAAGAACCAAATGATTCAACAAGAGAAGGCATGCTGTACTGATTCTGCTGCTCAAGAAAAATTTTAAAATAAAGGAGAAAATTGATATGGTGGATAAACTCACATGTGAATTAGAAGATGAGATGAGTAGAGGGAATAATATAAAGAGATAACATAATTATCAACTTGAATCAATGGATATATATATTCAACAATTGAGGGAAGATATATAACTAGTGAATAAAAAAGTAGAGAAATCTAATGCCAAAGGCAATCCAAAGTTAAAGGATACTCTACACTTTCTATTTGATTATCCTGCAGGAAGTGATGATGAAATGAAAAGAAAATATTCTACTTCAGAGGAGAATCATGAAAGGATTGTATCATCCCAAAGGCCATCTAGTTTGGGAAAAATCAGTATTGGATATGATGAACCCTCTCCCATGCATGAGAGGAAAAGAGCCATGAATAGTTCTAGAAATAGAAAAATTCCAGTAGGTGCTAAAGACAAAACTAAAAAGGATTTTAAAGGGAGTAATAACATCATGTGCTATTTCTATGGGATACATAGTCACGCATCAAGTTTTTTAGAGTATTTGGAATATATTTCATGTTGTAAAGGTAGAAATATTGCTAAATCTAAGAATAAGAAGAAGATTCATGAAAATTCTAAAAGAAATTCCTCTTATAAGAAAGCATCCATCAGATGCTATTATTGTGGAAGGCATGGATGTAATATGAGTATGTGTCAAGAAGTATAGGATCTCAATATAATAGGAAAAACTAAATCTCCATCAACATCTCAGTTGAGAAATAATTACACGAGGAATATTTTTAATGGGAGATGTTTTATATGTTCTGATTATGGGAATTTGGAAAGATATTGCAGCAGAAAGAAAGTGGGGAAGGAAAAGGAACTCGAAAGAAGACCCCAAACTCTGAAAGTGTATAAAAAAGGCCTATATTAGAATATAGAATGATGGTTTGAAAGATAGATTTATATCCTCATGGGAACTACAAGGAGCTCAACGAGAGGTGCATCAATCACCTCCTCTACTACACTCACAAAAACTCTGTGGGAAATAATGTGAACAAACTTAGAAGAAAAAGTGAGGAGCTACACCAATTATGAGTAAGAAGAATTTACATTTAGTGAAGAACCCATCATTAGTAAGAAATGGTGTGGAGACTCTAATAACTAATAAAAGAAAAATGAATGAAGATTGTATCCACAATCTCACATGTTTCACAAGGTGAGAAGTGAAACAAGGGGAAAAATACCTCTAATGGAGGAATAAGAGGTGAAGAAGGATAGTGGAGAGATTCCCACATAGGGAAAGAGTCATGAGAAATGGAATTCAGGTGGAACCTCTAAGAAGGAAAATTTTACTAGTGGAAATAAACCCCAAATTGTGAAGAAGGTCAAACCCACCGAACATAAATATTAGAATAATACTCAAAATGTGGTTGAAGAATGTTTAGTAATATGGCTAGAATAGTTGAGGTTGGCTGGGAAGTTGGAACAAGCACATAAATAGTACAGTGCTTTGCAATAAAGAATCAAAGGGTTGATCCAACAGGATCGACCACAATCCTCTTCTTGAGTATTCTAGAGTATCCCCTCTCCCTATCTGTATAAATTCTATTATTTTCAAGTGTTTTAGGTTTAAGGGGAGATACGGTCCAAGGGGAAGTGGCATCAAAAGATACAAAGTGGTGATGTGATGTGATTTAGAATGTAAATTGATTCAAATTAGTTACCAGAGTTGAAGAAGAAATCTGGAATAATTTCATGAAAGGATTTAATGTTATATGGCTACATGAGACAAGTGAAAGTAATTGAGTGAAATAGATAGTGATTATGTTATTAACTTTATCTCTTATTTCCTACCCCAAGTTTGATTCAGTAGTCTTAGAGGTTTGATTTATGTCTCATTGAAAAGTGACACGTGAGAATAAATGATGCAGGAGAAGGAGAATTATTTTGGGTCAAAACATTGGTCTCAACAATAGGAAGAGTTTCAAATCATAGGGGGAGATCTTTATCTCCTAAACAGATGCAATATCTTAGTGGGATATAAAGGATGAAAGTTTATACTATTTGACATCAAGAATCCTGATTAGAGGATAAGTAGAATCAAACTTTTATTTCATTATTATATATTTTTATCTAACAATATGGTATTATCTAACTATTTTTAGGATACCAAGATGCTGTAAGAGAATGGAAACAATGATTCAACATGAGTCTGAAAAAGTAGTTGAAAACAATGATATCACTGTAGTATAGAATGAACAGAATATTTAATAGAATGGTGAAAAATTTCCTTATGGTAGAAAAGAGAATATGATCAAATCAGCGTTAGTAAATGTGTAAAATGTTGATTTAGATAAAGGTAATGATGATAAGCAGGAGGAAGCAACTGAAGATGAAAACTGGGTTTGGGATATGAATGAAGATCTTGAACAAATTGAGAAGAATCAGATACAATAGATTACAAGGAAAGAATGACACATTCATTTCTCAAATCTAAATATGCCAAGGAGGTATTGAGAATATTTTTAATGGATAATTCTAAGGAGATGATGACTCAGGTTGCTACTCGAATGAAACTATCGAAATATAATGAAGGAAAAGTGTTCAATATCATAGAATGTAGACAGATCATTGGAATCCTGTTGTACTTAACAAGGACATGACCATAAATTGTTTTTTCCACATGAAAAGAAATAATATATCAAAGAAATCCCAAATAAATCCACATGATTGTAGTGAAAATAATACTTCAGTATATCAAGGGAAATGTGAATTTTAGTTTGGTGTATAATAACAAATCTTAGCCAGAGTTGTTAGGATATACAGATACAGACAGTGCCAGTTCAGAAGATGATAGAAAATCAATGTCAGGAGGTGATTTCTATCTTGGAGGATTATTTATTTCTTGGATAATCAAGAAAAAATATTTAATTTCATTGAGAACCACAAAAGATGAGTACATTGAGGCCACTCAAGCATGCACATAGTTATTATGGATGAAGCAACAACTTTAAGATATGGGTGTTCAAGTAAAGTCTCCGATCAGAATTCAATTTCGATAACTCAAGTGATATAAATCTCAGAAAAAATCCCTTTCATAATTCAAGGAAAAATCACATTGAGATAAATTATTATTTTATTAAGGAGAAGTTTGAGTAGGGAATCATGAATTTGGAGTATGTGCCTACAGAAACACAGGTTGCAAATATTCCAACAAAGGCCTTACCTAAGGAAGCTTTTGAAAGGCATAGAATGACTCTGAGAGTTTAGTCGACTCCCCATGTAACACCCCAAAATTTTGAAAATAAATTTAATATTGAATGCATGAAACACCGAGCCTCTAAAAAACACCACTTTGTTATAACCTAGTTAGTAAACATAATTTTTCCACCTCTGTGATTTGAAATTTGAAAATACGACATACACAGTTACATTTAGTAAGATATTTAGAGGTTGATAAGACAAACTTAATTTTTGGTGAATAGTAACGTACCCTTATGAATAGTAATACGACCCTTATGAATAGTAAATAATAATATTATTTTATTTTGTTAATGTTATAAAATAATGAGATCTTTATTAATTTTTCAATGTGATATAAAAATAATTATAGTTTAAAAAATGTTATTTTTTGAATATAGTATGATTTTATTTAAAAATTAAATCAATAATATTTAGAAAACTATTTTCAGAAAATGGAGTTCATTTTTGAGTTCTACATGTCAAAAAATGGTTAGAGTTAATTTTTGGATTTTTTTGAAATACTTGAATTTTTGATGAATAGTAAAATATGATAATTTACCGTATGCATACATTATCAGTTAAATTACCTATTCATAGCATCATGGATAATGTAAGAACACTTAGTTATAACTAACATGCACTTATTACCATTAGAGATCAAATTAATCAACACTATTGGTTGTCTTGATAGAAATAATAAAATAATGAATAAGATATTCACAAATCACTCATCTCCTCCACTATAAAAACCCTCCCTCACTCCCTCTTCTCTTTACTCTTCTAAGCCTTGAAGATCCTAAAATTTCTACCCAAATACCATTCCCTAGTCACTATCTACTTCAGGATCTCTTGGTCTTTCCAAAAGACTAAAACCCATTCCCTTAAGGAGGTTCTCAATGAGGTTATTTCAAGAGGTAAATCATCTTTATTTTTCATTTAGTTTCATTTCAATTTATCTTCTTTTATTATTCTCTACTAACCTTCTCTATCCAACTAATACTTATAAATCTAGTATAATATATATAATATAATTATACCATGTCAATGTAATAACCATTATCAATCTTCTTACTCCCCCTCTCTCTATTATAAATGAGATCATCGTCGGTGAGGTTCCAATTTACAACCTCCGTGGACAATGAAGTTTTGTTCTTCAATTTATCCTTAATTAATGGTCATGAAACCATTTTTGTGGTTGAACTAGAATATAATATATGTATTATAACCTACTTAATATTAATTAACTAGTATATGTCCATATTATTAATTTATATGACAAAACTAGTTCATAATAATCCAAATACTGCCAAATAATCTAAGTGATTGTCATTTCATCCAACGATTCATCCTCATACCATGTAAACAAATGATATATATAACCATTAAAACTTTTGGATGTTCATAAATAATATATAATTTCAATTCTGGAGAATCATATCCTTTCCACATGAACATCCATACTCATATACGAATATACCAATCATGAAAACCAAAGAAATGAACACTCCGGAATGACAGAATTAAATATTATAACTTATCAATAAGAAAATAAATGAAGTTAATAAAATTATGATAAAATAAATACATGTATAATAGGTTCTTAATTAATTTATTAATAAGTCTAATTTCATATTTCAGGACCTTAAGTTCAAGAGCGGAACACATTCAGACTTAAGGTAAGGGTTTTCCACCTGAACCTCTATTTTCATTCGGGTTACTTTTATTATCCACTTACCTCAATTAAATTATAATTCATTTATATATAATCCTAATAATTTCTGTGTTAATTTTCTATATATGTGTCCCAACCAGAATAATAAAATAATTTATGGGGATTTATACATTTTAAAGGATCTTTCAAAAATCTTCCTGAAATAGAAGCCCATTTCAAATAAATTTCCCAAATTCTTACCTATTTTCAAGGGCACTCAATAATCTGTTTTAAGAAACCATTATTTAATAAAAAAATAATTTTATTATTAAATAAATATATTATTTCACTTTTGGTTTTATAAAAATATTTTTCCAAAAGAACTCTTATTTTCAAAGTAAAAGAGTATTTATCTCAAGAATTACTCGATTATTTTATAAGAGTATTTTCATTTGTTTCAAAAATCTTATTGATTATTATGTATAAATGGGAATAATATTTTATTATATCATCTACCATATTTTTTTAATGGTTTATGAATAGTTTGACTAAGGATGTGTTGTATTGAAACCATTCACCATATTACTCTGAATGGTTAGTGTTTATGTATAATGATTGGGGAAAGTTAGTTACATTTCATATGTTAGTTTCAATATGAATGTATATGTTATTTATTTGTATCCCCACTCATATGAGAAATGAATTGGACTTATTATGTGATGGGTGGGGCCTGTTATATCCCCTTGATGCATTAGTAGGTCTCATGAGACAAATAGATATGGACTTGGCTGAGGCCTTGCCCATTTTGAGATATGGTTTTGGCTAAGGCCTTAATAATTTTTAGAAGTATTGGAAGAGGCCTTGAAGATATGTTTTATAATGTCCTACATATGAATTTCTCTCATTATAATGCTAGAAATTGATAGTTCATGTGATTATTTGACTAGTATAATACCCACAATTACGTTTTATGATGGAAATTTTTTACTCAGCTCATATTCCTACCATATTATGTTCAAGTTTATTTTTAAAGGCATGTGTTTTCAATTATTCACCATGTATAATGTTTATGATAACTTCCACTATCTTGATTAACCTTATTGAGTATTTTAGCTCACCACTTTCTTATGTTTCATTTTCTCAGAACATGAAGAAGTTTATTATGTTTAACCTGTAAGGATAAACTTATAGTTGTGGATGTTCCCAATAAAACTTATATGTTGTATTTATTTTCAATTTGTAATGTTGAACTTATGTATGTATATTGTTTCCAAATATACTAAACTACTCATTCCTTGAGGATGCATATTCCTTGTTTATAATCCAATGTAATAAAATAAGGCACTAGCTCTGGGCAACTAGGGTCGGGTCCTTACAATTGGTATCAAAGGAAGTTTAGTAGAAAACTTGGAAAATAGTTTTAGAAAACTTAGATTAGGGAACAAACCCCTAAGATTGTATTTGAGGATAAACACACAAAAAAATCCTGGTATTTTGGTAAGGAATAGATTATGTGGATCTTTCTAGAAAATGCATCCCTGTCTGGATACTACAAGTGGACGTGGTTCTACCACAGATGTACCTAAGAGTGAAAACTTTGATAAGCAGTTTTGGGCTTGACTTGGGGTATCCTGGAACACGAAAATGGGACTTACTACACACCTGGTTTGACACTCCTGGGGGATATGCTTAGGATAATTCATATTTTCTTTAAAAGCCATTATGAAGGATTTAAATGTAAAATTTTCCTCAAAGAAACCATGTTTAAGATTATGGGATTATCCATGCATAAGATTTCAATTTATGTTAAGTATTTTTTATAAGTTAAGATATTAAATTATGATTCATAACCTAATCTAGTGTATGCCATTATTTAGAAATGGATCTTAGTGGAAGGAATAGAAGTCTCATGAATTCACATATCCCATATAGGGATTTCCCTCCTGTGCAAGATAATGATGTTGGATCTGGAGCTACAACTAGTGTGGAGGAACTTATAACTATACTAGGACAAATTAATCAGGTTATGAACAATAACCTTACCCATACGAAGCATCCAGATCCACAAATTGGTGTAGCTATGTTAGATCACTTTATGCGACAAAAACCTCCATCATTCAATGGGAATAAAAACCCATTATAGCTGAGTAGTGGATAAGTTCCCTAGAGAAGATATTTCTTGCTTTTGGATGTAATGAAAGAGAGAAGGTTGTCATGGCAGTTTATCATCTATCGGAAGGTGAGAATCAATGGTGGTCATTAATCCAAAACAAAAAGGAGGAGGAAGAAATAGAAGATATGAAATGGATGTATTTTAATTAAATCTTCCTAGAAAAATATTTTCCCTGTGAAAAATGAGTAGACATAAAAAGAAAATTCTTGAATTTGAGACAGAAGGAGGATGAAAAGGTTTCCAAGTATGAATCCAACTTTACAAGGCTGTCAAGGCATGCTTCGAACTACATACGTAATCTAAGGAGTAATATTGATTGATTCTCTAATGGTTTAAAACTATTCCTTTAAAGGGATCTAGTCTCCCAAGGTTTCTCATCATATGAAGATATAGTCTAAAGATCTATCAATAAGGAAAATGAATTTTCTAAGTCTTATGACTTTAAAGAAAAGAAAGAGAAGAAAAGGGATTTTGAAAACTCTGGAAAAGGAAATAAGAAAATGGGGAAGAAGGGAAGAGTCAAATTTCCACCCTGTGATAATTGTGGAAGGAAACACCCTGGTGCTTACTTAAAAGGAAAATTGGTACACTACATATGTGGACATAAAGGCCATATTGCTGGTGATTTTAAGGGGAATAAAGAATCTATTAATGTTCAATGCTATAATTTTAGGGAGATGGGACACTATTCTAATGATTTTATAAAGTGTTAAGGAAACATGCCACAAAAAAGGCTAAGGGAGCAGGGATAAGATTATGTGATCACAACTAATGATATTGACGTTCCAAATGATGTGGTGGAAGGTACTTTAATAATTTCCTCAAACTTACCCAATGATTTATTTGATTTTGGATCATCACATTATTTTATATATTCCTAGTTTTCCAAGAAAATTAGATATTTCCAATTTGATTTAAAAAGGAAGTTTTCAGTAAAAACTCTAAGGGATGTATCATTGCAAAAAATTTGTGTCAGGAAGTCCCCATTATAGCATATAGAATTTCTTTATCTGCTGATTTTATTTTCATACCCCTGATTGAATTTGATATAATCCTCAGTATTCATTGAATTTCGAACCATGATATGAAAATTTATTGTAAGAAGAAGAAGAAGGTTACAATTTTTGAGGATGATGTGGAATCCCTTATCTTTAGGGAAGAAACATCACCATCTGATTTTCATTTAGATCCAATCCTGTAGCTCTACTGAATTCAATTTTTTGGGAGTAAGGGAATGCAATAACTATGAGTGAGGAAAGGAATGTTCAAATATAGGACATACCTATTGTGCAAGAATATATTGATGTGCATCTAGATTATTTACCTTGACATCCTCTAGAGTGGGAAATTGAGTTTTCCATTGACTTAATTATTGATTAAAGACCTATATCAAAGACCCCTTATAGAATGACTACTATGGAATTAGTGTAACTAGAGAAACAAATAGAGGAATTAAGTGATAAAGGATTTATTCACCCTAGTATTTCTCCATGGGGAGTCCCAATTCTTTTCATTAATAAGAAAGATGGATCTATGATGTTGTACATTGACTATAGAAAGATCAATTCTATAATAATAAAGAACAAGTATCTCCTACCTCACATTGATGATTTATATGATCAAATTCATGGAGCCTAGTATTTTTGGAATATTGACCTTCGATCTAGATATCATCAGTTTCTAGTAAGGAAGAAATAAATTCTAAAGACAACATTTTGAACTAGGTATAAGCATTAGGAGTTTACAGTAATTCCTTTTGTACTGACTAATGCACCCTCAGTTTTCATGGATCTAATGAATAGAGTTTTCAAGGAATATCTTGATGAATTTGTGGTGGTATTTATTGATGATATATTGGTATAATCCAAAATCTATGAAGATCATGAAAATCACTTGCACACTATCCTGAAGATTCTTAGAAGAAATTAATTATATGAGAAGTTTAGCAAGTATGAATTTTGGCTTCAATCGGTTTCCTTTATTGGCCACATTTTCTCTAAGGATAAAATATATATTGATCCTGAAAAGAAAAAGGCTGTGCAAGAATGACCTACTCCAACTAACATAACTGAGGTACATAGTTTTATTGGTTTAGCAGGTTATTATCAGAATTTTTTTTCAGAACTTCACCCATTTAGCCAACCCAATGACCAAGCTTACATGAAAAGGGGTTAAGTTCATATGGAAAAAAGAATGTGAGGAATTTTTCAAAGAATTGAAGATGAGATTAGTGAATTCTCCTATCCTAAATCAACCATAGGGGAATGATGGGTTTGTGATCTATAGTGATGCATCAAAGAAAGGACTTGGTTGAATCCTTATGTAGAATGATAAAGTTATTTCCTATGCATCAAGGTAGTTAAAAATTAATGAACAAAACTATCCTACTAATTATCTTGAGTTAGTAGCAATAATATTTGCTCTAAATATATGGAGACATTATCTATATGGTAAAAAATGTATGATATATACATATCATAAGAGTCTATAATATATCTTCTCATAGAAAGAACTCAACGTGAGGCAAAGGAGATGGATCAAACTACTCAAGGACTATGATTGTTCCATAAACTACTACCCAGGAAAGGAAAATAAGGTAGCTGATGCATTGAGCAGGAAATATCATGGAGTTATCAACAAAATGGGAATCGAAAAGGATCCTTTTTATATGGATATAGTGAGGATGGATATGCTAATTATCAAAGATAGTGAAACATCACTAATTTTTCAAATGGTTTCCTAACCATATTTATTGGAAATAATTAAAGCTTCACAGTCTAATGATGGGAATCTTCAAAAGAATATTAATGCTATGAAAGATGGGAAGTTTACTAACTTCATGTGTGAATATGGAATTATGAAATTTGGGGAGAGGCTATGTGTTCCCTCTATACCTGAGCTGAAAAGGGAGTTATTGGATGATGCTCATAGATTGAATTTTTATATACATCTTGGGAGCACTAAAATGTATAGATATTTGAAGGAACATTTATGGTGGGGCAACATGAAGTTGGAAATTTCTGATTATATATCAAGATGTCTTGTCTTTAAACAAGTAAAGGTCGAACGAAAACATCATAGAGGAGTTATGAAATCTATACCTATTACTACATGGAAATGGGATGACATCACCATGGATTTTGTCACTGTATTACCCAAAAATCTAAGGAAGAAGGATGTGATATGGGTAATTGTTGATCAACTTATGAAATATGCACATTTCCTCTCTATATGGGAGGAATTTCCACCAGAGTGCCTAGAACGACTCCATATCAATGAAGTTGTGAGACTTCATGGGGAACATATTTCAATAGTGTATGATCGTGATCCTTGATTTACATTGAAATTATGGAAAATACTTCAAAAATATTGGAATAATGAGCTACGTTTGAGTACTTCTTACCACAAAAAAACTAATGGGAAATCAGAAAGGATGATCCTAACCTTAGAGCACATTTCGAGATCATGTTCACTTGACTCTCAAGGTATGTGGGATAAATATCTACCTTTAGTGGAGTT
The DNA here is from genome assembly GCA_963277665.1 of Viscum album. Lineage (NCBI taxonomy): Eukaryota > Viridiplantae > Streptophyta > Magnoliopsida > Santalales > Viscaceae > Viscum > Viscum album. The sequence continues at coordinate 1,934,802,566 of OY728128.1, forward strand.
TTCCAACAATAATAGTTTCCATTCAAGTATTCAAATGGAACCATATGAATCATTGTATGGAAAGAGATGTCATACACAAACATGTTGGGATGAAATTGGAGAAAGGAGGCTTATAGGCCCAGAGCTTGTAGAGGAAATGAAGGTAAAGACTATTCAAGGACATACCAATGTAGCTCAAAGAAGACAAAAAAGCTAAGAAGATAATCGAAGGAAGGATTTGGAGTTTCAAGTGGGAGATCATGTTTTCTTAAAGGTATCTCCATGGAAGAGTGTTATAAGATTTGGGAAGAAAGGGAAATTGAGCCCTAGGTATATAGGACCTTTTGAAATTCTAGAGATAATTGGAGATGTTGCATATCATTTGGATATGACACCTAGCCTGTCTAAAGTACACAATGTGTTCCATATCTCATTGCCGAGAAAGTACATTCCATACCCAATGCATGTCCTCACTTCTGAAGGTATAGAATTGGAACCTGACTTATCATACTGTGAAGAGCCTATCCAGATTCTGGACACTAAAGAACAAGTTTTGAGGAATTAGATAACTCAACTGGTAAAGATAATTTGAAAAAATAATATAATTGAAGAGGAAACATGGGATCCTTAGGATCTTATGATGAAGAACTACCCAAATATTTTTGTGAGGTAACATTCTGGTAATTTCAAGGGTAAAAGTTTTTTAAGGAGGGGATAATGTAACACCACAAAATTTTGAAACTAATTTTAATATTGAATGCATGAAACACCGAGTCTCTACAAAACAACACTTTTTTATAACCTATCTAGTAAACATAATTTTTCCACCTATGTGATTTGAGATTCGAAAAACTGACATACACAGTTGCATTCAATAAGATATTTAGAGTCTGATAAGACAAACTTAATTTTTGGTGAATAGTAAAATACCCTTATGAATAGAAATATAAATAGCAATACGACCCTTATGAATAGTAAATAATAATATTATTTTATTTTCTTAAGGTTATAAAATAACGAGATATTGATTAATTTTTCAATGTGATATAAAACAAATTATAGTTTTAAAACTGTTATTTTTCAAATATACAATGATTTTATTTAAAAATTAAATTCATAATATTTATAAAATTATTTTCAAAAATGGAGTTTATTTTTTAATTATAAATGTTGAAAAATGTTTAGGGTTAATTTTTGGGATTTTTCTGAAATTCTCGAATTTTTTATGAATAGTAAAATATGGTAATTTACCTTATGTATAGATTATCAGTTAAATTCCCTATTCCTAGAATCATGGATGATGTAAGAACACTAATTTCAAACTCTCATGAACTTATTACTATTAGGGGTCACATGAATTGACACTATTGGTTGTCTTGAGAGAAATAATAAAATAATGAATAAGATATTCACAAATCACTCAACTCCTCCACTATAAAAACCCTCCCTCACTCCCTCTTCTTTTCACTCATATAAAACTTCAAGCTCCTAAAATTTCTACCCAAATACCCTTACGTAGTCACTCCCCACATCCAGGAGCTCTTGGTCTTTCTAAAATACCAAAACCCCTTCCCTTAAGGAGGTTCTCAAGGAGGTTATTTCAAGTGGTAAAGCATCTTTCTTTTTCATTTAGTTTCATTTCAATTTATCGTCTTTTCTTATTCTATCCTAACCTCCTCTATAAAATTGATACTTTTAACTCTAGTATCATCTATATACTGAAATTATAACATGTCAATGTAATAACCATTATCAATCTTCTTACTCTCTTTCTCTCTCTCTCTCTCTCTCTTTTATAAATGAAATCATTGTCCGCGAGGTTCTAATTTACAACTTATGTTGACGACAGATTTTAGTTCTTCAATTTCTAATTCATTACTGGTTATGAAATCATTTTTATGGTTAAAACAGACTATAATATATGTATTATAACCTACTTAATATTTACTAACCAGTATATGTACATATTATTAATTCATATGATAAAACTAGTTCATAATAATCCAAATACAGCCAAATAATCTAAGTGATTGTCATTTCATCCAATGATTCATCCTCACACCATGTAAAAAAATGCTATATATAACCTTTAAAACTTATTTATGTTAATAAATAATATATAATTTCAATTTTTGAGAATCACATCCTTTTCACATGAATATCCATACTCATATACAAATACACTGATCATGAAAACCAAAGAAACGAACACTCTCGAATGATATAATTCAATATTATTACTTATTAATAAGGATATAAATGAACTTAATAAAATTATGATAAACTAAATAAATTTATAATATGTTATTAATTAAGTTATTAATAATTATACTTTCATATTCCAGGAACTTAAGTTCAAGAGCGGAATACATTCAGACTTAAGGTAAGGGTTTTCCACCCGAACCTCCATTTTCATTCGGGTTACTTTTATTATCTACTTAACTCAATTAAATTATAATTAATTAATATTTAATACTAATAATTTATGTGTTAATGTTCTATATATGTGTACCAACCAGAATCATACCTTAATTTGTGGAGATTTATACGTTTTTAAAGGATCTTTAAAAAATTCTCCCTGAAATACAAGCCTGTTTCAAAGGAATTTCCCGAATTCTTACCTATTTTCAAGGGAACTCTATAATCTGTTTTAAGAAACAATTATTTACTAAAAAAAATAATTTTATTTTGAAAAAACTATATTATTTCACTTCTGGTTTTAGACAAAGATTTTTCCAAAAGAACTATTGTTGTCAAAGTAAAAGAGTATTTATCTCAATAATTACTCTATTATTTTATAAGAGTATTTTCATTTGTCTCAAAAATCTTATTGATTATTATATATAAATGGAAAATATTTTATGATATCATCTACCATATTTTTTTAATGGTTTATGAATAGTTTGACTAAGGATGTTCTATCTTGAAACCATTCACCATATTACTTTGAATGGTTAGTGTTTATGTTTAATGATTGGGGAAAGTTAGTTATATTTTGTATGTCAGTTTCAATATGAATGTATATGTTGTTTATATGTATCCCTGTTAATATTAGGAATTAATTGGACTTATTATGTGATGGGTGGGGCTCTCTATAGCCCCTTTATGTATCATTAGGTCTTATGAGACAAATAGATATGGACTTGGCCGAGGCCTTTCCTATTTTAAGATATGGTTTTGGCTGAGGCCTTACGCATTTTTAGATGTCTTTGATGTGGCCTTAATGGTATGTTTTAGAATGTCTAAAATATGCATTTCACTCACTATGAATCTAGAAATTGATAGTTCATGTGGTTATTCGACTAGTAGAATACCCATTATTATGTTTTATTATGGAAATTTTTACTCAACTCATATTCCTTCCATATTATGTTCAAGTTTATTTTTAAATGCATGTGTTTTAAATTATTCACCATTTATAATATTTATGATAACTTCCACTATCTTTATTACCCTTACTGAGCATTTGAGCTCACCCCTTTCTTATGTTTCATTTTCTCAGGACATGAATAATTTTATTATGTTTGACCTACAGGGATAAACTTATAGTTGTGGATGTTCCCAAAAAAACTTAAATGTTGTATTTATTTTCAAGTTGTAATTTTGAAGTTATGTATGCATATTTTTTACAAATATACTAAACTACTCAGTCCTTCAGGATGCATATTATTTGTTTATATTCCAATGTAATAAAACAAGGCACCCGCTCCGAGAAACTGAGGTCAGGTCCTTACACACCACACTTGAAAAAGTGTGGATGTGGGACCCCCTATCCCTAAGGTATGATGTGTTTCCCCCTAATTTATTGATATGTGTTTTACCCTACTAAAGACTACAAAATTGTGACCTTTGGGTTTATTGAAAAAGGGGGAGAAAATGTGACTGTTCAAGGGGGATAAAGTGTGTCTTGTTATGAGAGAAAATGTATTAAGTCAAGACATGGGGAGAAGCTAATAGGTGAAGCATCAAGATAGGGGGAGAAATGAGATATGGGGAGAGTATTAAATTTTATAATGCTATAAGTGATCGATCAAAGATTAGATATCACGACAGCTGGTATTCGTGATGAAATCAGAAGAGTGGTGTTAGAATGGTATTAACAATTAGTGCCAGGAATGAAGTGACTCATTGATGAACTTTTCATATTACTATTTTTTCTCACAACAATCATTACTCATGTGGGATTAGAGTATGTTTTGAGTAAATATTTGATTGTTATCTGATTCGTAAGAAGAGAATGTTTGAAGAAGCTTTAATGAGGTATCAAAGTGAGACAAGTCATTATGAAAAGAGTTTTAGACAAACCCAAAGGGGGAGATTATTGGGAAAAAATACCTCAAGGTAACATTGTATCATTTTTAAGTTGGTTGTGTTTGTTGAAAAATTAGGTTTTCATGGTGAATTTTGGAGTTCCCGAGATAATGTTGTCAACCCATGTAGACAAAGAACCATGAAAAAGGAATGGAAGATCTGAAAGTGGTAAAAAAAGAATAGTTACAAGGTGGTGCAATTTCCGAATGTTTACCAAATTTTTGGGCTCCAAAATTTGGAGTTTGGTGATCATTGTGAAAAGTGGATTTCTTTGAAGATCTCATCAAAATATGTAAAAGTCACGAGTTTCATGAATATAGGCATCATGAAGTGGATTTAGAAAAGAAATGAATAATTTTTATGGTGATATCTATGATTATGAAGAGCTTCATGAATGATATAGGTAAAGAGAATTATGAAGGAGCATTACAGAAATGCAAAGGTTTTTGATGGAGGCTCTAAAATTATGATATTTGGAGCATTGTGGAGGCGCAAAGCATTTGAAGGAGAGAACTGCGACAATGAAAAATTTTAGTGGTGCTTTGCAAAGGAAAGGAGCACCGTAGAGACGTTTTGACTGATCTAGAAATTATTCCGAAAGAAGCGGAACCCTGCATTTGACCACACCTATAAATAAGAGGCCACCCCTCTTCTTTCCACATGAACTAAAGAGAGAAAATTTGTAATCGCTTTGATATCTCGAAGAAGGGGTGATTTGTGAAGAACGGTTTAAAAGAGAGATTGAGATTTGTGAAAAGACTATTCTAGTCTTGACTGAAGTTAATGATTCTAATAATTGAGAGCTTCAAGAAGATGGGGGTGTTCTACATTGGCTCAGTGAGATTCACGAAGTAAGTTGTTCCGTGAAGGTAGTGTTCTTTGTGACTAAAGTAAAATCCACATAGGCTAGTTGATCTCTGCGAAAGGAAGGATCTTCACGGCGGTTAATCAAGCTCTGAAAAAGAAGTGTGGTTCAAAAAGGCCCTTGAGCTCTACAAATATGTTTGATCTGCAAAAAAGTATTCTATGTGAAGCAGTGATCTTTGAGAAGAGATAGGGACTTCATAATGGATTGTTTGAGATTTGAGAAATTGGGAGCTTCACGAAGTAGTGATATTTGTGAAAGTAAGTTCAAAAGGTATTGCCCAGTGTTTTGTGGAAAAGGGGTATTCATCAGTGGATGAAAGTGGGACTTCAATAGAGCATATACATACAATGGAGGATGAATTCATCAGTGATAATAAACGGATCTAAAATTCCATAAACTGTGAGTGGATACCTTCCAAGAGTAGTGAGCGAAGTAAGAGGAAGAAGGTTATCCTTTCTACCAAAAGTGAGCCAGTGAAAGAGAAATTGAGAGTGACCCTTGGGAAAGTAGTGAGATGACTTTAAAATTTGTAAAGGAAGTGAGCCTATTCATAGAAGTGATATAGATAAAACATTATTGGTAGTGATATTTAGTGGATTTGGTACAATGTCACATTGACATTGTATTCTACTTGGACGTAGCCTAGTGAGGGTGAACCAAGTAAAAATATGTGTGCCTGTGTGTTTTCTTTCCTGTATTACATTTAAATCATAATCATCATTAAATAAAAAGGGAATAATAAGATCAACATTAACACATAAGTGAAAACAAAGTGACCCTTATAATATTGAGGAAAATATCTAGTGGGGTAGGAAGTATTTTTAAATAGAATATTCATACCTTGATTCACCGTCCCTCTCAGGGTATCTAGGCCCCTTTTATACCTAACAATTTATTTACAAATCAGGTGATGAAAATTCTCGAAAATAATCTCAATGAAGGATTAGAGGATATTGGGACACTTGGAGATGTGGAGAAGAAGGTTTCTGGTGATGAATAATCTTGGGGAAGCAACATAGGGTGAGAGAAATCTCTTATGGGGGGAGATAGAGAGGATATATCATATGTTAAGGATTCAGGATATATATTGATAGACTATGTAACTCTTATATCCTATGACTATCAAGAAATAATTGTTAATATTTGAGTGGAATTGAATTTTATTTTCTTAATCACGTTATAGTAATTGAGTAAGAAAAATCTTGAATGACCCATTTATCATGAATAAAGGAAGGGAGATGTGTATCTCTAAAGCAACAAAAAATGGGAGGAATATCCCCTGATACCATAGATTTCCTAGTAGTTCAATGGGTAATGGCTTCTGATGCTTTGGGGGCATCTCCAATTACTGATAATGTACAATGATCATAGTGAATTGTGGTGCTAATGCATAACCTATCACGTGTTTTGGAAAGAAAACTAAAAACCTATTCACTTATAAATGTTCTTGGGTCACATTATATTAAATTACCCAACTTTATCATTATAGATACAACATGACAAGTTTAGAAGATTCTAAAGGAATCCTTAGGGTTTCTCATGGATGTTGAGAGGCCCTTAGTATCAGAGTCCACCTCTAGTACTTTGAGCCTCAATTCACTAGTCGATAAGGTAATATAATTAGGAAAGTTTCATAGGGACTATGGTTTTCCATCATAAGGAGAAGATGATCTCATCACTATTTTTGAAGTATCTAAGACTTAATTTCATAATTTATTCTTGTTTTTACTATTATTACTTGAACTAAAGCCTAGTTTATTATGGAAATTTTTATCCCCACAGAGGGTCATTTGTCTAGGTAACCAATGGGTCAAGATAATACTAATACCTACCCATTTAGTGATGAGTCAAACCTAGGATTTGAAGTACCGACCAGTCATGAGTGGGAACTTAACTATGTGTTGATGGTAGGATGAGGCCTTGAGGTTCCTATCACCAGGAGAACCCTACCATGATTTTGGAGGTGGAATCACTACCTATATCACGGGTTGATCCTATTATTTACCTTATAGATATTTTCATAATGAGCCTCACTTACACTATATATCCAAGTCATGAGGATCCTAGAACTAAGAACTTGTCATCACTAATCAATCAATTCCCCAAGTATGTATATTCCCCAAAAGTTGAAGCTGAATTAGGTTTGGATACTACTGAGGAAAGATGGTGGATCCAAAAAAGGGCATAGAGGAACATTTGGTGACTCATCAACCACACCACACTAGGTTAGATGGATTTTTAGATGTTAACCCTTCTCCATAATCTAGTGAACCTAGGGACCGATGAGGTCAATTACTACACCCTCTACACCCCATCAGGTTACTTTCTAGTCAATAAGGAGAGAAATCAGTCTCAATTAGATAATTTTTTCAGGTCTAATTCAAGAACCCATGATGTTGAGTCTCTATGGGTGATTAAATAGGGTATTTATTAATAGTTAAAATAATATTTCTAGCTATAAGACCTAACATTAGTGCAGGAAGAGGCAGTCACCCACCCAAGGACATAGCTAGAAGTTGATGATGTCAAGATTTCCTAAGAAATGACTCCGGTTGTAGAGTGCACAATGTAGTTGGAGGGACTCTAGGTGAAACTGAACAATACGTGTCTATAGTAAAAGGCTATTATAGATGATCTAGAAAGGATATGATATACTTCCAAATACTTCTATCAAATGATGAACAAGCTTGACCAATAAATAACTTAGGAACTTTTGTAAGCCAACTTTGTATTGAAGAAGAGGCTCCAACATGTGGATGATCCTCTTTATGTTTTTCCTTTTAATAAACTATACTTGTTTGAAGTTTATATTTTAAAATTCGATGCATCTCAATCATTCTAGTGAAATAATTAACTATAACTTCTAATCCCACATGAGTAATGCTTGGTGTGAGAAATAAGAGGTTAAAAATAATCATTTATATTGCTTAATATTTCACAATGGGGGTGGATGGGTCAAGGTAGGAATGTTGTGCATACCATTGAAAATGATCTCATTAATATGGGAGAATTGGGTTAGATGTGATTCCAAGATATTAATTCAAACTAACAATGTGCAATGATACATGGGGGTACAACACGAAGGGGTTTAAAACACAAATTAATAAAGGAAATTATAGGAAAGGTAAATTATAAATCATAGAGTTTGAACCAAGGGGTGAAGTAAAAATATTGGTTGAGGATGAACGCTAAGTGCATTTTCAAAAGGTAGGTTCCACAACCATTGATATCCACTGTAATCACATGATTAATTTATTATTTAATAAAAATGGAATAATCGTAGTAAAGTAGAAATCCCAGGTCTTCTCCCAAAGAATGTTGAGTGGAGGGATAAAAAGTGCATATTTTTATAAGTTAAATAAAGATGAAAAGTAAAAATAGAGGAAGTGGGTTATTTTTTTTTATTTTTTAATTTTAATAGATACATAAGGAATATATATTTTAATTGAACATGATATTTTATAATTAGGATGAAATTTTATAAAAAGGAATATTTCTATGATATCATCAAGAATAAATATTTTTTTATGTAAAATCAAATTCCTCTATACTACATAGGTTTATATTTCCATCAGGTATTGGCTATAACCAAATCCTTTAACCAATATTCTATCCAAGACCTAATTAAGAAAATTAAAGGTCCAAAAACCCATGGGACATTATATGTCTAGCTTCTCTTATAATCCATGGAACCCATAAATTCCATCATTTATACCAATAATCCATGAAATATGAGACAAATTATTCATAGTATCGATAAAACAAGTATCAAAATAATGCGCTCTCTATCATTTCTCTATCTCTAATCTCAACACCACCCCAAAAGGTGGATTTATCTAGTCATTATTATGAACAAATAAAGGTATGGAGTGATATAAGAATAAAATCAAAACAAAATAAGGAATAAAAATAAAAAAATGAATTATTAAAAATTAAATAAGTATGGAATTTAAATTATGAAACTAAAATTTTATTAAAAAAATATAATTACACTTAAAGCTTATAAAAAAGGATGAAAAAAGATTGAAATTATCAAACAAGGATCTAAATGGGAAGCACCTTTCCCCCTTGAAGGAAATCTAATTTTTTTGAACAAAGAATGATTTTATATATATTTTTAAACTACATGATGTGTAGGATGGTAAATGGTGTGGAATAAATTTTTCTATGTTTTACATTTGGTTTGCATAAAAATTCAGTTTTCACCTTCATCCAGCCAATCAACAATGGTCAACTCTTGGTAGGTGGAAGTATATAATGTGTAACATCAAAATGGACGGGTGTGTAGTGTCTTCTTCAACCACCAACCAAACATAGGAATGTACACTAGGTGTTTGATCCACATGGTGTTAGATAGTAAATTAAAATTACTCTCAAAGTATATAACCTGTATATTTAAGATTGTTCCAAAAAAATTCCCAAAGTGAGTATTTAACTATGAAATACTAAAATGTATCAAAAACACCATAATGAAATATTTAAGCTTAAAAGAACATTTAACTAGAATTAAATAGATTTTTACTCAATCTAAACACCAAAATAATATACACAAAATGGGTGTATTAATTCCCCCACACCTAGTATTTTTCTTTCCCTCAAGAAAAATATCAACATAAAATTAAAAGGAATCCACACCTTAATAGAAGGATCATTAAATTAATTATACATATCAACATAAATTTATAACTAAAAATTTTAAAATTTTAAAACATTTAAAAGTCATATTATTGTAATCATACCTCATATAAAATTTTAATTCAAGACATTATTTTTCTTTCATTCATATTGTTTAAAATTTTATTAATGATCATGCCACTTATGAATTTACTCACTTGGAATAAAACTCACTCATCTATCAAGTGTGAAATATATGATAAGTTATTATCATCTCAAAATTATGCAAGTAATTCCATATGATTAGTAAAATTATAACTCTCCACAAAAGATATAAATAATATTGTTCCAATCATGAGGATTTTTAGGTATTTTTATTGAGGATTAATGTTGGTTGGTTAGAATTTAAAAATCAAGGCTGCGAAGATAAGGTATTTCTCTTAAAATTTAGTCCATGATCAATTGTTCAAAACAAAGAGTATTTCTCACTCAAATTACCCTAAAGTTATTCACCCAAAACTAATTCCCCATTAAAATTACCATACCATAAGTAAAGTAAAATAAAGTAAAATAAAATACCACTCCTAATATTTTATTTATATATATATATATTATTTTATTGATTTTATTTTCTTTAATTAACATATGTTTTTACTTTTTCGAAAGATAAGTTAGTTGAATTACAATGAAAAATAACATGTGAACCTTCCCTTAAATGATAACCAATCCAAATATTCATACAAAATAGATCTCATCCCGATGAAAACACATAAAATAACCTGATCCCTACACACTCTCCATAAACTATAATTATGAAATAAATTCAATATTAAAGGTAATTATAGAAAATATGATTTAAATATGGCTTACTATAAGATCATTTAGGGCTACAAGTGAATTTAAAAGGGATAATCTAGGGAAGGTATCAAAAGTTTGTAATAAAAGGGGTCAAGAAAAAAGTACCTCAATCATATTAGCACATTTCTGTATTCTCAAAATCATTGATAGAGGATAAAACCAAGTTATATATGAAAAAAATAATTTGAGTTCACTCAAGACTAGAGGATACTAGGAAGAGTATGAAAAAAGTTGGTTTAGAGTAGCTCTTAGGATGATAAATAAAGAAATTAAATCAAGTCATAACATGAGTAAAAAGAATCAGTCTATTAAATGAAAATTTATGATAATTAAGAATAAATAATTAAAATTATATCAATAATAACTTTACAATTACACAAAAATTGTAAAAATCATGTAATTTTCAAAATTTCCACCTATATTTTTATTATCTATAATCACAATTATTTAAATATTTACAAATTGGCAAAATATCTTTTCAAATTAATGATGTATCCTAGATCAGTTAAAGTCATAGACTATTGGGTGTCTTGATACCCTCAAACACACTTAATATGATACATGTACCCATGTACAACACCAATGAGGATAAAATAGATGCATGAAAATATGAAACTAAGGAATAAATGAAAGAATTAAATTCAGAAAGAAAGTGAAAATGTAAATCAAAATAATATTTCTTTGGTGGTAGGTATCTTAGAATTAAGAGATAGGTGAAAGGTGGGTCTAAAGGTGTAACTATTCATTCATAGGAAAATAAATCTATAGGTATTTCAAGCATAAAATAAAGACATAATATATATATAATAATAATAATAAAAACTTTTAGAAATTAGTCATTAGGTGGTAGGTGGTCCATAATAATGGGTCGAAGGAACTAGAGGAGATGAATCTGTATTTGGTAGGTCCATATTGGTATGTGGATTAATAGATATAGGATGATCCAAGAGAACATCAGTGAACAAATCCATAAAATTAAGAGTCATGTCAGTAATGGAATGTTCAAAATTAGTGGCATGTGTGATGGAAAATCGAGTAATTGGAGAGAATAGAATATTAAGTCCCAAATTATGGAGAAGGATGGACATCCCATACTGATGATATGATAACGGGACAACTAAATGTGAAATATGAATCTCAATACATTCCATATGACCCTATATATAATCCATACAGTGACCCAAAGTTCCAGGTGAGAGTGTAGTAAAGTGGTGGTCGAGGTTATGTGTGGTGGTGGGGTTATGGATGGCTCAGTGGTAGATGGTGGATGAGTGGAAGAGTATAAAATAGTAGAATAAGGGGATAAAGGTGATGGGATTAGCTCAGAAGGTGGAGGTACTAGATTAGTAGCACCCCTATAATCATCAGCCACCTCAAACGCCATAAGTGATGGGTGCTCTTGCATGAGGAAATAAGCACTCCCATACCTTTGGACCATCCCATGTATATGATCATAATAAAATCCATATGCTGAGGGATTCCTAAGAGATCAAGTGGGGGTAGAAGTATCAAATAATCCTAGATGGTGTGCCAAACAGGTGGAATAAAATCCTCCATTCAAGTTACCATGATGGATGGTGAACAAATTATAGAAGTATGAGGTGATAAAAATGGGAGTTCATAGTAGTCATATCAATAAATGAATGTAAGTATCTCCATGTCCCACACAAACACTACTCCCCCATACTTATGATGTGGAAACATAATCTTACTAAAACAATAGTGGAGAATGTAGAAGGTGGGGGAAATGTTTAACGCAATATTCTAAGTGGTAGTTACATACCATATATCTAGTCTAACAATATCCCACAATATAATGATAAAATTTAATTAATTTAGGTGGTTGAGTGTGACAATATGTGGTGGGGTGTCGGGACTGATATAAAAGACACACCCTCAGCTGAACTCTTCCATGGTTAATGAAAACTACCGACCTACTAATCATAACTATATAGGATGAACTTTGTCACTTTAATACACTTGATATGATAAACCATTGAACTAAAATGTGGTCGTAGAATCTAGAAATAAATCTCTGAACATAAGAGTGTTGACCTAAAGAATGTTAAGTAAGTGAGTATGAGCCAATAGTTCCTCAATCTCATCAAAGAGTCCAAGCTACTCTATAATAGTCATATCTATGAACTATTTACTCTGGTGGATATTGTGTAATGAGGATCACTACAAATGGTCACTGTTCAGGTTTATAGTGTCAAAGATAAGGCGTGGGTGGGGCTGTGGAGATGGTGATATAGAAGGTGGTCTCACTCATGCTCTAGATATAGATGTAGATGATTCATATGGTGTGGTAGAAGGTAGAGCAGGTGGACGTGTGGATTTTGATGATGATAATTGGGTTGATGATCCTATTAGAGGAGGCATCATCACAAGTCTAGGTGGTCATATAATTGGTATATCTATTGGTGGTTGGTCCTCAACTTCCTCTAGATGCACTCTGCATGGTATATATTAATTCTCTATTTAAGAAGTGATGGGGAAACTCATTACCAAAAAAGGATGATCTTGGTTACCCATATCATAGGAAAATGAAAAAAAGGAAAAAATAAAAATAAAAAAAAAAAGAAAAAAGAAAAAATTTAGTTTTTGACAACTACACGATGTGTATTCTAGAGTATACGATGTATAATTATGACATGAATCCAATCTGTGTGCTCTAGGTACATGACTTGACCATCCATGTGACTTATAATTAAGCTACATGATATGAACCAAACACACACACACACACACCATGTATGGGAAAGTGGTATCTTGATTCTTGTACAGTGTGTGCATGACCTGTGTCTAGCTTGTGGTTTTTTTACCCATGTTCTATACAAAAGCATCATGTTTTATTCGGTGCATGCTTGTGTACTTATTTATTTCATCTAAAACACAACCAAAATATTAAAAACACTAAAAATTAGAAAAAAATCAATGAAAAAGGGATAAAAAAGTATATACCTAGATCAGGGAACCTAATGCAAGTGGATTGAAGTGATAAAACTTCTTAAAATGGCTGATTAAAGGTACTAAAAAATAATTCTTCCATGAAAAAAAATGGTATAGTAAAGGGAACATGATAGAATGGGGATAAAAATGGAGTAATATAATTTGGATAAATATACAAAAAGTGTATGGATAATCCCCATGTCGTGTACTTTTTTTTAATTTTTTTTAATTTTATTTCTTTTGAAAATTATTTTTGTTTTTGTTTTATTTTTGAATTTTTTTGTTTTTATTTATAACACACACAAACACACACACAGATTGTAAAAGGAAATACATAATGTTTAAAAAATAAAATGAAATTATGATGATCAAGCTTAAATCTAGTGCTCAGGTTGGGGTTCAAATTGATGACCGATCCATCCCATTGGTTGCCCATAAAAAATGGGGAAAAGTTTGTTCCCAAAAAATTTTATTGTTTTTTTGGCATTTTGGATTTTAAAAATATATGATCAAATTAAACAATATACTAGAGTATACATGATGTGTGGTTTTAATTTTTTGGAAAATGATGGAATTTAGTCGATTGAAAGGACTTGAACCTAGGTCTTTTAGACCTTAGGTTGAGACCCTGCTCGCTGAGTCAATTCCATCAAAAGTTTTACATTTAATTTTATATTTTATTAATATTTATAGAAATAATAATGCACATGGAACATTATGTACATTATTACACATGACATGTGATTTTATTTTTAAAGAATATTATATAGTTGAGTTAGTTGGAAGGGGTCGATCCTGGGTATTTTGGACCCTAGATAGAGACTCATCGCACCATCCTAGCTCCACCTTTAGTTCAAATATTATTTTTATATAATATTTAATATGTAAGAAAATATCACATATCTTGTACTAAAAATAATAAAAACTAATTCACACCCTAAAAATCATGTAAAAAATTAAATGGAAAGAAGGGGATTTAATGTGACTCCTGTGGTTAGGGGGAGACTCAAAACAATGACTAGTTGATTACACAGAACACCCAAACCATCAGAGCCCTACTCATTCCCATACCATATTTTTTTTGTATTTATATTGTTTGAAATATTTCAAACAACATGAAAAATAATACATGATGTGAAATAAAAAAATGAAAAATAAATAATCCTGCAACAATGGTTAGGGTGACAAATCGAATTGGGGGTCGATCTCCTCCCACAAAACATCATAGGAATCGATACATACTTCATTCCTATTATTTATTTATTATATAAATATAAATATAAATATATAGTGTTTTTTCTTTTTTTACTATTTATTTTAAAGAAAATAGTTATATATAGATATAAGTGATATATTGACTTTATTATTATATAATATATATATAAAAATATTTTACTATTACATGATGTGTATATTTCCTAGTACATAACATGTATTAATTTATTTTTAAAATTAAAAATATATTAATATATACAATAGATTTTTTTTTGTGTAGAGACATCTACCATACTATAATAACCTCAACAATTAATGAAAATATTAGATATTTCTTCAGGATAATACCAATAATGTAAATAAGTTCACATATCATTGTTTTTTCACACTCTTGAAAAACGTTAAGCAATTCATGGTATTGATTTAGTGGGGGTGAAGCCATAGAAATGAGAGCGAAAATATCTAAATCATTGGGGATGTGTTTTTGATTAAAGGCAGAAGAAGAGAAAAGGGAGGTTCATTGAACTGATCTATATTCTTATGATATTTAGAAGAGAATTAAAATTTTACAAGATGAGCAGGATCATTGATTGTCAATTAATCCTCAAAATGTAAACAATTTTCAATTAATTAACATATTTCAAAATTTTTAAATTCATTACAACATTTAGTTTAAGTTTCATTATGTGAAATTATTATTAAAGAAAGAATATATAATAGGGTGAAAGAAAAGAAAATATAATAAATTAGGAGAAGATAATGGGAATAAGGGAGTTATAGTTGATTTTATGGAAGTTTAGGTAGTAATCATTTTCGATCTAGCAGTGGAATTCTATTGCTACAAGATCTATTAGCCAAAAATTTTTATTTAAAAATAAAAAGAAAACAAAATTAAATATTTAAAAAATTCACAACCAACACAAAAACATAGACACTTTAATTAAACTTGGAACTCCCCGATAGTGGAACTATTTTAAGTAGGGTTGATTTTTTCATATCGATCATCAATGTTTTGATGCTCAATTATAATTTTTATAACGACACTCTCGTCGAATCCCCGATGATGGTACAATATGTTTGGAATAAATTGTTTTATTTTTATATTTTATATTAGGGAAGGATTTATTTTTAGATCCTGTGTAAATTAATTGATGAAGGATATTTAATTTAACAATTTGAAATGAATTTGGGTGTGTAACACCTAAGAGTCAATTATAGTAATTAAACTTTTTTTCCTAAAGAAACAATAGTATAATACACATAGATTTATTCAAGAATGTGATTAAAAACTAAATTATTAATTTTTTTAAATTTAAATTTAAGAAATTAATTTCGTATTTGAGTTTATCATGTCAAAATTTTTCTTAGGATAAATTTTTGAGATTTTTCAAAAATATTTGATTTTTAAGTGAATAGTGAAAAATACTGATTTTAAAAACTACCACTTTTATGAAATTATAATGATATAATAATAAATTTAAGGTTTATTAAATCATTTTTATAGATTAAATATATATTTAATATGTAATATATTTTATATAAAAATATAATTTTTAACTAAGATATATTTGTTTAATATTTTGGAAATTTAAGTAATGTTTTTTTTTTAAATAAAACCTGTTTTTAGTTCTTCTATTTTAATAATGTATTTACAAGGTTAATTTGAATTTTTGTTTGATTTTAAATAAATATAAATCTAATTTTTTTTAAAAAACCCAATTAATTCCATTTTAATCAATGTTATACTTTATTTTTCTATAAAATAATTTTTATACTTAAAAAAGAAATTTTTCTAAAAAACTGTTTTCATCATGTTCTGTGAGTTTGCTTTTAGATTAATTTATAAAATATATAGAAATTAAATTTTAAAAAATATAATCCATAATTTTAATCATTATATTTTTTTTTAATTTGTCCACTTTCATTTTTTATCATTATGAATAGAAACTTTATTAAAATTCCAGTCACCACGATAAGAGTTAAAACAAGTTAAAAGAGTTAAAAATAAAATGTTAAGGATAAAAATGAGGTAAAAACTTATCTAAATAAAAATTTATGGTCATATTTAAAACCTATATCTTATATTTTTCTAATATTATTCATTTTGGAGCTATTTTTCTTAAGTAATACATTTATATATTTTAATATTTTGAAAAATTCCAAGTGTGCCCTCTCCCTCACTTATAAAAGGACACCATATATACTATTTTATACATACTTAAAGAGCATATTATCTTGGATAAACCCTAAAAAAATTATTTCCTAACATCCCTCCCCACAGATTATAGGTCCTTGTTTGATCATAATACCATTCTACAAAGGATTTCGGTATAAACCTAAGGAGGTTTTCCGAAGAAGAGGTATAGTACTTAATCAGGTGTTTTAATTTTATTTCTTATTATACCTCATTAAATTATATGATAAACATGATGATATAATGAAATAATTATCTAATATATACTAATATGTTATTATGTCATTTAAAAAACCTTTATTCGTCTCATTCTCTATCAAATGGAAAAAAAGCACCGTTTATGCGTACATGCGGACAACCGCCTCGTGAAGCAATGTATTTAATTTTTTATCACTACCATTCATGGATAGTTATTGTGATTGATATATTTTTATATATTATATTTATGAAATAATATAAATTTTTAAATATACGATACCATTTACCTTCTTACCCTTCTACCTATTAAAAAAATGATAACGTCACTCGTGTGTATATATAGACTACCACCTCTATGGAGCAGTACAATTCATTTTACATGTATGAATTTCAAGAATTATTAAAAATATATATATAATGAATATATATGATATTTATATAAATATTAATTTTTTTAGATGATGGAACTAGGATCAAGATTCAAGGACCAAAACTACATAACTGAAACTTACATGAAAAACAAAATAGTTAACACTCAGAAATGGAACTTTAATAAAGAATTATTAATAAAGAGGTGTTTAAATGTTATAAGTGGATAATATATTATATTTTAATTATTTATATGGTTATTTTATATAATTATAATAATTTTAAAATTATTATACATGAGGTTAAAATCACTTATGAAATAAGTGGGACCTGAGGTAAGGGTTTATTTCAAAATCTTATCCTTATCTTGGATTGTTTATATTTAAGTTTTCATCATGGTAATTATATGATATTTTTATCTTAAAACATTATTATAAAATTAATTAATCTAATATTCATTATTAATATATGTAATATTCATGTGATTTATTATTTATAAACACCATTTTAGTGCATTTTACACTTTGAACATTATTTCATATTATAATTGTAATTCCTTCTTAAAAAGCACTATTACATCGTACATTTTTTAACATCATTTAAAATACCCAATGATCTTGATTTTATTTTCATATTTAATTATCAGGGTTTTCATTACATTGGTAACAATTCATAATTTTTGAGTACTTAAAGATTCATATTGGAAGACCACCAAAGTTGGCCTTGAACAAACAACATTCTAGGTGAAGTGAACTGGATAGCAGCCCAATAAAACTACTGTAGAGGCCAATATACAATCCTAATAATTATTAAAATTTAACTGAATATATAATACATAATGGGTAACATTTCATTAAACTGTGGCCAAAGCTAATTATGATGTTTGAATGGAGTTCTAGGCGGCCCAAGTTGGAGATAAAATTCTGGGCCAGATTCTACGACCCAGAAAAACAACCCACCATTTCAATAATATATCACAAAAAAATTCCATTTGGTCTGAAATTTTACAGTAGGTTAAGAAACATCGGGTGATCCATTTTCTTCTTCTATGTAACACTCTAATTCAGTCATCTAGAAGGTCATTTAGGCACATCTGTTCGGTGGATGCAAGATGGATGCCACCTCGGGTCAAGAGTGGAAATGTCTAAGTTCCACAAGATTTCCACCACCATAAGACTACCATACTCAAGTGGTATGACTTTAACTATTGGAGGATATACCAAAGTCTCCCAAAATTCCTATTTAAGGTAGTGGTGTTGGAGGATTTATAGATATTTTTGAGCTTTCTTTCATTGTAATGCTATGCTATGATTTTGTTGTCTCAAGTTTGTCTTTCACATGTAAGTTGTTCAATTCACTTTAGTTTCTTAATAAAAGTTCTTCTTATCCTCTTATTATGTTGTTATTAACATCAATTTGATATCTTTGGTTCAATTTGTGAATTTATTCACACCAAACCTTGTGAAATTATCACACAATGGCGGAGTGATCGTTTTTTCATTGTTTTTTTACCTCTCCATTTCCTCCCTCATGAGTCTACTTTCCGCTTCCATTGAAACAATAGAATAAATGGAGGGATAAACCACTTATGGGTTGATATAAGTAATTATAAAGGGACTATATTGGATGTTATTTATCATACCATTAATTTCTAATCACATATTTTAATTGAGATTTGTATTTGATGATTTTGAAACTTCTTCATCCTTGTTGAATTTTAAGGCCACATACTTCAAGTGCTTATACAAACCTTTACCTTGAAGTTCTCATAAGTTTGATCCTCCAAGTGTATAGGTGATTATTATTATAGTTTTTTTGGTATTAAACTAGTAAGTTATGAAGTTATTTGATCTTATTTAATAAACCTATCTCAAATACAAGAAGTTGAAACTGTTAAAAAAAGAATTTCATCCAATCCACCCCCAAGTGATAACCTAGGATCAACTAATTATTTTAATTTTAATTCACTTATATTTAATTTAAAACCATATAAAATTAACCAAAGTTGGCCACTTTATATCCAAAAATAACCCATAGGATGTACGTGTTTGTAGGTTACTGCTTAGGTCTCTGAGGATACGACAACCCAAGCTAAACTACAAGCGACCACTTAAACCTAAAATCTTGGGTAAATTTTGGAAAGAACAGATTTTGGTGACATTTATAGGGATTGAGTAAGTACCTAAGACCAAAATATTCTTTCCTCACCCCTATTATTATATTCTCAACCAATATCTCTTATCTTGTCCATTTCTTGCTTTTTTTTCCTTTTGGCACATGTCTTCCTACACCCGCGATAATTCAAACATACTAGTTAGGGTGGAAAGTCCTAGGATAGGGGATTCAAGTGAACCTAGGGTATTGTTTCCATTAGATCCTAATCTTATTGATAATATAGAATCAAAAATTGAATCAATTCTAATGGAGGGTATTCCAATAAATCAAATTGTAAATCCTGGGGGAAATAAAATGGGAAACCAAAATCAAGAAGCTCCAAACCTAGGGAATGTAGTCGATCAAACCATGAATGACTACCTCACTCTATCTTGGAAAAATGCCACCTCATGCATTAGACACAATTACCTAGGAGATACCAATTACATCTTTAAACCCCATGTACTAAACCACCTTCCAACCTTTCACGGGATGGAGTCTGAGATGCCCTACATTCATGTTAAAAAGTTTATTGACATTATAGAAACCATGTGTACCCCACGTCAACTAGAATCAACTAATATGAGGATCTTTAATTTTTCATTTAAGGATAAAGATAAACATTGGATAAAAAAATTGATACATACATCAATCAACTCATGGGACCAATTGCAAATAGAATTCTACAAAAAATACTTCCCTCATCACAAAATAATTGCACTTAAAAAGTGAATTCAATTTTTTTTGAAAAAGATGGAGAGTCATTCTATGAAACATGGGAAAGGTTCAAGTACACCTAAAAAATGGGTCCACATCTTGGTTTTTCTATACCTGAACAAGTGAGAATTTTTTATGAAGGGTTGGGACTAGGGAACAAACATTTCATTAACATGATGTGTAATGGAAATTTTAAAAACAAATCCCCAAATGATGCTTACGAGTATCTGGAAATCCTTAATGAACAAAAAAAACACGAGGAACTTCACCTTATTCTAAAAAGACACAAAGAACTAATAGAATTAATACACTTAGAGAATAGTAAATCCTTAGGGCTAAACTCACAGAACTCTCTAGGAAGGTTGAAGATATAGACCTTAGGAAAGTTCATGAAATCCAAACTGTAGACCCTGTTTGCACAATTTGTGACAAACATGACCATAAGAAAGACAACTTCCCAACCATTCCATCCATCAAGGATTTCATTTTAGGAGGACCCCCAGCAGAAGTAAATGATTTGAAATTTCAAAATCCTCAATACCAAAACACCTTCAACCCAAGGTATAATGACCACACAGGATTCCACTGGAAAGATAACCAACAACCTAGCCAACCATAGGGACAAAATCCTTACCCCCATCATAACTACCAAACCCATAACCAGTTCCAAACCCAACCCATCCAATACCAATAGCCACCGGTCCATTTTCAAAAAACCATCCCATATCCAAAATACCCCCCTGGGATAAACCAATCTTCTCAAGAACCAACCCAAAATGTTCCATAAATCCTACTAAAACAACTATGCAAAAAAATGTAAAGGATGAACTCAGAACCCTCTTCCATAAAACAAGAACTTAAAACCATCAAAACTGGAAAGGAACCCATGCCTAAACAAGCCATTCCACAACACACAGTAAGGGGAGAGTCAAGTTTCACTCAAACAACTCATGAAAAACTAAAGGTTGTGAATGTTTTAAGAATTGGAAATCAATTGAGAAACCTAAACAACTAATTCAGAACCCATATGAAGATTCAAACTCGAATGAAAATTCAAATGAACCAAATGATCAAACTGAAAAACATGATAAAATTTTCAAAGAAACAACTCTTCAACAAACTACCCCACAACTTGCACTATTTAATCAACGCATGATGGGGAAAATGAAGCCTGAATTGAGTGAAACATTGAGGGAAATATTATAACAAGTCAAGTTGAACAATCCCCTTCTCGATGAAATCCAAACCATACCTTCCTACTCAAATTACCTTAAGAACTTGTGCACTTTTAAAAGAAAATTTTCACATAAAAACCAAGTCCTTTTGGCTGCTAATGTGAGTACCACCATTAAAGGTACCATTCATACTAATTTGAAAGAAAAAGGTTGCCCTTACATCAATGTTGAACTAGGAGAGAGAAGAGTTTTCAAGGCCTTGTGTAACCTAGGTGCTAGTGTCAATCTCATCCCCTATGTTGTGTACTTCCAGTTAGTCCTAGAAGATCTCAAACCCACATTTGTCACACTTCAACTTGTTGATCGTAGCATTAGGGTTCCAAAGAGGATTTTAAAGGAAGTTCTAGTAAAGGTTGAAAACTTCATATACCCTACTGACTTCATTGTCCTTAACAACCATACAAACTTAGGAAATAAGGAACAAACCCCAATCATCCTTTGTTATCCTTTCCTTGCAACAATCAACTCTGTTATCTGAGTTAGAAATAGGAACATGACCATCACCATTGGAAACATGAGTCTAGACTTGAACATCTATAATTCAAGCTCACAAATAGGATATTAAAATGACATTCTTGAAGTAAACATAATATAAAGCATTGATAATGAATCCATAGAGCACCAAGGAATATTTGATGGATGTTTAAGTCAGGATGAGATTGATTTCCTTTGTTCAAATGAAGGAAGTTTATCTCCTTGGCTTGAATCATTTTCAAATTGCTCTTATGATGAAGTGTTAGGTCCAAAAATTAGTGAAACCTTTCAGGAAACCACTTTCATGGAGACCAATCAAACTTACTTCCCTAAATCTGATCAAACCAATATTTTAGCTAAAAATTATACACATGGGGATTCGATTCTATCTAAAACTCTAGAAAACAAAATCGATCCTGATCCAATGTCCCAATCTTCTGCTAATGTTCTGAACTAACCTGATCTTGAATTGAAGGAACTTCTCACTGCACTCAAGTATGCCTTCCTAGGGGTCAATCAAACACATCCTATTGTCATTTCTTCTTATCTTGAAGCCAATCACGAGATGATTCTTCTAGATGTCCTTAGGAAACATAATAAAGCCATTGGTTAGACACTATCTGATATTCCTGGGATTATCCCACTAACCAGGACTCATAGTATTGTTCTAGAATCTGATTCAAAGCCTTGTCGTCAACCTCAATGGAGACTCAATCCTAATCTCATGGAGGTAGTAATAAAGGAACATCTAAAATTGTTAAATGTTGGTATCATCTATCCCATAGATAAGAGTGAGTGGGTGAGCCTAATCCAAGTGGTTCCCAAGAAGGAAGAAATCACAGTGATAACCAATAAGGATAGATAGATTCTTCCAACTAGGGTGAGTAGTGGATAGAGGGTCTGCATTGACTATAGAAAGCTAAACTCATTCACCAAGAAGGACCATTTCCCTTATCCATTCACTAACCAAGTCCCTGAGAGAGTGGAAGGTAATGAGTTCTATTGTTTCATAGATGGGTACTCAGGGTACAATCAGATTGTGGTCTCCCTAGAGGATCAAGGGAAGACTACATTAAACTGTCCATTAAACACCTTTTCCTTCAAACACATGCCGTTCGGGTTATGCAATTCCCCCATAACCTTCCAGCAGTGCAAGATGGGAATCTTCTCAGACATGGTAGGAGATTTTCTTGAGGTTTTCATGGATGACTTCTCTGTATTTGGGGATATATTTGAGGGATGTCTTAGGAATGTGGAGAGAGTCTTTTCCAGATTCGAAGAAACAAATCTGGTCCTAAACTGGGAAAAATTCCATTTCATGGTTAAACAGGGGTTAGTCCTTGGCCATATAGTCTCGGGTAGGGGCATTGAAGTTGATAAAGAAAAGGTTGACATCATTCGTCACCTTTCATCACCTAGAACTATTAAGGAAGTGAGGTATTTCTTAGGACATTCTGGTTTCTATAGGAGATTCATCAAGGACTTTAGTTCAATATCCCATCCCCTTTGTGCTCTTTTAGTAAAGGATGATCCATTTGTTTGGATAGAAAGCTGCGAGGGTTCATTATAAACCCTCAAATCCTATCTCAACTCTCCTCCCATTATGAAATATCTAAATTGAAACCTTATTTTCAAACTTATGTGTGATTCCAGTGACTTTGTTGTAGGAGCTATGATAGGAAAACGTTATGATAAAACTTCTTATGTCATTGGTTATGCAACCAAATCTTTAAATGATGCACAAATATACTACACCACCACTGAGAAGGAGTTACTTTCTATTGTTTTTTCCTTAGAAAATTTTAGGTCATTCCTCTTAGGATCCCCCATCACTGTGTTCACTAACTATTCTGCATGAAAATACCTCTTCCAGAAACAAGATACTAAGGCTAGATTGATTAGGTGGGTCCTTCTCTTACAAGAATTTGACCTCACAATCAAGGACAAAAAGGGTGTTGAAAATGTTGTAGATAATCACATCTATAGGATAGAATTTAATGACTAATTATCTCACCTTTATGTGTCTGATTCATTCCCTGATGAATACCTTTACTCTATGGGTGTCTGCCATTGGTATACTGACATAACCAACTTCTTAGTTACAGGAGTCATTCCAAAATTATTAGGGAATCAAGATCAAAGGAAATTCCTTTATGATGTTAGAAACTATGTGTTTGAAGATCCATACCTCTATAAGTTCTTCCCTGACCAAGTCATTAGGAGGTGTGTCCCAGAATCTGAACAAGATTCCATCCTTAAATTCTGTCATACTGAGGCATGTGGAGGTCACTTTTCCTCCAAGAAAACTTCTACAAAGGTTCTTCAGTGTGGTATCTTCTATCCCAACCTCTCAAGGGACTCCTATACATTTTTTCAAATCTATAAAAGGTGTCAACAAGTAGGGTCCATCACAAAAAGGAATCAAATTCCACTCACTCCCATATTAGTGATTGAAATCTTTGATTATTGGGGAATCAATTTCATGGGTCTGTTCACAAACTCTAGTGGATATCCGTACATCCTTTTAGCTATCAATTATGTATCCAAATGGGTTGAGGCTATTCCTACAAAATCCAATGATCATCAAAATATGATTATATTTATCAAGGAAAGCATCCTTTCTAGATTTAGAATTCTTAGGGCTATCATTAGTGATCATGGAACTCATTTTTTCAATCGTCCATTATCAACACTCATGGAAAAATAGGAAATTTCTCACAAAGTGTCCACTGCTTACCACCCATAGACCAATGGTCATGTTGAGTTAGACAATTGAGAAATGAAACAAATTCTCGAGAAAATTGTTGATCCATCTAGGAAAGATTGGTCGAGCAAACTCTTAGATGCTCTTTGGCTATATAGAAATTCATATAAAAACTTTTTAGGAATTTCCCCATATAGGTTGGTTTATGGAAAAACATGCTATTTACCAGTTGAAATTGAACATAAGGATTTTTGGGCAATTAAGAAAATGAATTATGAACTCTCATTGGCCGGAAAAAAGGAAATTAGATCTTAATGAACATGAGGAACTTAGAATGGAGGCTTATAAAAATTGAAGGATAAATAAAGCTAGAGTTCAAGCCTACCAATATCAAAATATTAAAACTAAAAACATTGTATTGGGTAAACCTATTCTTTTGTATAGCTCTAAAATTCATTTAAACCTGGGAAAGTTGAGGTCTAGATGGTTGGGTCCATACATAGTGCGTAAGGTGTACCCCCATGGGGCTATAGAAATTCAAGACCCCACCAATGTTCAAACCTTTAAAGTTAATGGTCATAGAGTCAAACCATTCATTAAACCATTCCAAAAACATGAAGTAGATAAAGACTTGTGTGAACCAACCTTAGATGAAGAAAATACTTAAACAATTAGGGGTATATGTCGAGCTAGCGACGTTAAAAAAAAGCACTGCATGGGAGGAAACCTGTGGTTTTCATATTTCCAATCTTTTTGAATCATCTTTATTTTTCAAATAGTATTAATGAATCATTTTGATATTTAAAAAATAAAAATAAAAAATAAAAAAATAGAATGTTGACCTGTTCTTCTATTATGAGTATGGATGGGTATGAAAGGGGAGTGCCATATTCATCCGTGTCAAGTGGTGTGATCCTTGAGTAATACCTTACCGAGAAATTTAAAAAGAAGAAAATGTATCATCGATTCATTTTATTTTTATGTGTTTATAGGTTAAAATAAAAAAACAAAAAAAAAACAAAAAAAAAATAAAAAAATAAAAGGACACATTGTAGGTCATGGAAAAAACCCCATCACAACCGGCGAAGCCACATGGACTCGAACCTAGGACTGAAGGGAGACAGAGGTGCGTGCTTACCACTGACCTATAAATTATAGTGCTTCCTTATTCTATATTTTTTGTATATATACTTATATTTTACTTTTTTTATTATATGAATAAATATATATCTATATATATATATTTTTTTGTTTGTTTTTTTTTGTTTTTTCTTTTTTCTAGTAGGTAACTCTGAAAGTGACATGGATATCAAAGGACAACATTGGAGCAGAAAGAACTTAAACTTCAACCACCAGGTGACTTTATTACACGATCCTCATATTTCAAATTCCTTTTAGAACTCATCTCATCTACCTATACCCCCATTCTAAATTTTATTTTCTTTAAACACTGGGGACAATGTTATTCTATGTTATGGGGGGGGGGGGTTAAAAGAATGAAAAAAATTATTAATTTTGTGTGTATAAAAAATGTGTGGAAGGAAAAATTTCTTTAACATTAAACATGATAATACACATTACACACTTTGAAACTAAATATAAAACAATTTAGAATTCCATGATTCTAATTTTAATCCATGTATAATTTTATGATCATAGATTTTGGAAAGTGTGGCTGTCGAATGTGAAATTTCATCGTTTATATTTTCATCCAAATAAAAAAAAGAGATCACAGAGCACGTCCTTTGGATAGTGGGGTATTATTTTGAGTTCATGGGGTCCCCCAAATAAATATCATTGTTTTGGTGATCATTTTAGTTTTAATATAAATATTTCATAAATAAATAAATAAATAAAAATAATAAATTTTCACGTAGAGCAATTAAATGACCTAATGTGTGGCTTTAGGCACTTGTGGATCGTGACTCCATAGTTTTATGGCCTAGCACTACTGGAAAAACAGGTATTGGCGACGGGCTATTTGCGACGGGATCCCGTCGCAAATAGACATTTGCGACGGGGTCCCGTCGCAAATAGCCCGTTGCGGAAAACGCCGTCGCAACTAAACTTATTTGCGACGGGACCGTCGCTAAAGCCTTTTTTTGTGACGGGCATTCTCCCCGTCGCAAATAGTATTCCGTATTTTTGTAAAAAACTTTTTAAACAGTTATTGCGACGGGCCCGTCGCAAATACCTTTTGCGACGGGACCCGTCGCAAATAGTTTTTGCGACGGGCCCGTCGCAATAACGTTTTTTTTTTAAAATAAAAAAATTAATAATACTAGTATTTGCGACGGGAACCGGGACCCGTCGCAAATACTATTCATAGTAATTGCGACGGGACCCGTCGCAAATACTCTTTTAAAAAAAAAAATAAAAAATTATTAATAATACTAGTATTTGCGACGGGCATAGTATCCCGTCGCAAATACTATAAAAAAAAATAAAAAAAATAAATTATTAATAAATTATTTTAATTAATATAATAATAGAATTATAATTTACAAATGAAAATAATAAATTATTTTAATTACTATAATAATAGTAGAATTATAATTCAAAAATAAAAATAATAGAATATTAATAAATAATTTAATTAATATAATAATATTATAATTATAATTCATAAATAAAAAAAATATTAATAAGTTATTTTAATTAATATAAAAATAATAGAATTATTTTACATTCAAATATTAAAATAATTCAAGTATTACAAAAAAATAATTAAATTATAATATTATAAAATTTTAATATATATATAAAATTTTATTATATAAATAAAATTTTAATATATATATAAAATTTAATATTATAAAATATAAATATTATTATTATTCATATTAATATTGTTATTTAAAAATATAATATTATTAATATTTTATAATGAGACAGAAACTACGAATAGAAAAAAAAAATATTTTGATTTCACAAATTTTATAACAGAAATACAAACTCTAATCTGTAGGAGGGGGGGGGGGAGGTGGGGGATCTGCAGATGGTGGTGGAGGAAACTCCATCCCTAAAGCATGAGTGAGTCAGCGCATGTACTCCATCTGCTCCTGATGCTGCTGCTGCCACCGACTCGTCTGCTCCTCGTACAGCTGCTGCTGGCGTCGACGCTCCTCCTCATGCTGCTGACGTATCTGCTCCTGCTCCTGTCGGAGACTCTCTATCTGTGCAGTCTGAGATCGCAACTGCTCCTCATACTGTGTAGAAGAAGATGCACGAGCTCCCCTCGAGCTGGACGCCGACATCGCAGCACTGCCATAATAATCTCCGGGAGTCAGTCGAGAGCCGATACCAACTACCCGGCCCTTCTCGAAGGCATACTGGGTGGCCTGCATCCATGCCGCCTCATCAAACTGACGGGCAGTGGTCTGATCTGATGACTCGGCCTGACTCTCAGGCCGGGCCTGTGCCGCTGCGGCCTCATATGACTCCTATAGTTGCAATTTAAAATTAAAATTGTGAATATATTATATGCAGTTAATTTTTAAACTTGAAAACAAATAATACTGACCACGATGTGATGCTGACGATCACCTCTGAGCTCCCCAGTAGCAGGATCACTATACATCCTCCGATATACGTCGTACTCTGTAATATCGGGGTGCTCGACAGCCTATAAGAATAAAAAATAAACTGTTAATATTTATAGTTATATAAAATATTTATAAATAATGTACGTACCAGATGCTGTCTATGAGTACTGAAAGAACGACTCCCAGCTCGATGAGTCACCTCCTGCCTCCCCCGATTCTGCCTCCCCACCGATGATCTCCTCTGAAAGGCACCACTCAACCAGTGCGCACATAATCCATCCCATACATGGGATGAAATGTACTCTGGTCGGTGTGCTCTACATGACTCCTCAAAATCTGACACTCCTGCTTTCTTCATCGTAGCTTTTCTTAAATTGTGCAAAAACTGACGAAGGCGATCACGCATGGCCACCTCCCATGCCTCGTGGATGGCGTCACGCATGGTATCCTCGATCGGATACCATAAACCCTACAAATAAATCAAAATATCAAGTTAGAAATGAAATAATTTTCAAAATAAAAATTATTTATTTACGTACGTACCAACCAATGGCCGAACATGGCCTGCTGCACATCAATGGGAATCTGCTCCCATGTGGTCCACGGCTGAGAGAAATAGTTGCGCAAAATAGCACTGCCCTGTCCGACTGCTATATGCGAAAAACTGAAAAAATAATAAACATTTATTATGTGAATAGATTAATGAAATCTTAGTCAAATTCACAGGTTATTACACAGGTTATCACACCTCCGGGTGCGCGGATCAAACCCAAGACGTGGACGTCGCTCGGGGACGGGGTCAGGAATCATCAATCGTGCAAGACCGCGCCCCCTCCGCGTACTCCCTGGAGCGCCTGCAGGCTGAGGGTCATCTGCCAGCAACTCATCCGCATCGAAAGGCAGGTCAGCCTCCGTCAACTCACGAAATGTGGCCTCGTCCATCTGAAACAGAAAATATTAATATTAGCAAATAATTGATAATTACTATTATATATACATATATACATATTATGATTGTATATAAATACCATGGAATTCTATAAGTGTTCATCTTCATCATCATCTTCATATATGTCAATGTCATCTTCATATTCCTCCTCAACATCATCGATATCCATTCGAGTTGTAGTTGCTTCATCTCTTACCATTTCAAATTCATGTGTGAAATCATTAACATCATCGTCATCACCGACTCTTAAATGTGGGGTGTCGTCATCGATACTCATATCTATTTGTAAAAAAGATTGATTTTGAGTACTCTCTTGAAAAACTTCAATTCTTTGCACATCAGTGAAAGCACATTCACTTTGACTAAACTGATTGTCTCGAATTTTGATTTTTATTACACTCCACCAATCAGTCAAGTCTCTTGATGTTGCACAGTACTTTGCATAATAAACTTGATATGCCTGTTGAGCCAATAAGAATGGTTCATTTACTGCGAGAACACTTTTACATTTAATATCGATGATTCCATGAGTCGGATGAACACGCACGCCTCTCTCTGTATCCAACCACCGACATTTGAACATGGTTATGTAATGTTGTCCAAGATAACAGAGTTCAATGATTTCATCAAGTATGCCATAAAAGTCAACTTCATTTTCTCGATGATGAGATCCTCTCAAGCTAACTCCACTGTTCTTTGTTTTTTTCGATTCCCCATATGCATGTGTGTGGAATCGAAATCCATTCACCACATATGCATTATAAGTTTTAACAAGTTTGGAAGGTGGGTTACTCAATACACACAACCGTTTGTCAATTTTATCAGCATGTCGAGACACCTGAAGATTTGTGAAATAATTATCAATATAGTAAACTATACATTGAATGAGTTGCTAAATGATAAAGAATTTATGTTACCAGTTTTTGAAACCACTGAGAGAAATTTTTCAGTCGACGTTCTTCGAGAGCAGCTGCTGTAATTTGTGGAATTTGTTTCTTGATATGATTATCATACAACCTATAAAAACCAAAGTTATTTATTGTAACATAAATGATAGAATAAGTGATATAAACACTTACAGTACAACTGATGTCATCTCTTCACAGTTGAGCAGAACATACGTATGAGCTCTATGATGTTCATCATCTGAAAGCCAGCGTTCAGAAACTCCACCAAAACCAAGCTCTGACTGGTTGAAAACAGATAATTGATTGTCGATTTCATCAATATTCCTCTCATTCCGTCCCATTCGGTTGTGTTTTGAAGGATACTCAGATTCAAAATAATGGGATCAGAAAAAAGATATTTCCTCTTGCAAATAAGCTTCTGCAATAGATCCTTCAACAGATGCTTTGTTGCGTACTTTTCTTT
The DNA here is from genome assembly GCA_963277665.1 of Viscum album. Classification (NCBI taxonomy): domain Eukaryota; kingdom Viridiplantae; phylum Streptophyta; class Magnoliopsida; order Santalales; family Viscaceae; genus Viscum; species Viscum album. The sequence goes on from OY728128.1 coordinate 1,934,833,273, forward strand.
TCAATTTTTGCATGCATCTTTCAAATGGGTACATCCATCGAAACTGTACCGGACCTCCACATTTGGCTTCATATGGCAAATGTAACATCAAATGTTCCATTGAGTCGAAGAAAGACGGCGGAAATATTTTTTCCAGTTTACATATAATTACAACAACATCTTTTTCAAGTTTTCCTAGACCATCATAATCTGCCGTAGCCGCACAAATTTCCCGAAAAAAATGAGACATGTCTGTTATGGAATCCCAAATCACAGAATTCAACAGACCTCTTAATCCAATGGGAAGAAGTCTCTCCATTATAACATGACAATCATGACTTTTCAATCCAGTAATATGACCATTCTTTACACATCTACCCAAATTGGAAGCACAACCATCTGGAAGTCTCAAATCTGCAATCCACTGACAAAATAATAAACTGTTTTCTTTAGACAGTGTATAAGCTGCTTTTGGTTTCAGTAACCTTTCTGTTCTGACATTCTCAAATAGTTCCAATTCTGGACGCCTGCAAATTTGGGCAAGATCTAAACGTGCATTTACATTGTCTTTTCTCTTTCCTGGCGTATCCAAAACTATATGAAACAAATTCTCAAAATAGTTCTTCTCAATATGCATGACATCTAACATGTGTCAGACCAAAAAATCAGACCAATATGGCAAATCCCAAAATATGCTACGTTTAATCCAATTGTGTTCTTTCCCAAAACCAGAAATTTTCTGTTGGTTTATTGTGGGACCAAAAGTGATGGGAGGTAATGAAAATACAACCGATTTTAACTCCGAACCTGATAGCATTTTTGGAGGTCCATCCCTTTCAGCTGTTCCTTTTCTGAAATGAGATCTGTTTCTGCGAAAAGGATGATCAGCTGGAAGAAATCTGTGATGACAGTCAAAATAACAAGGTTTCTTTCCATGAATGAGCATAAATGCTTTGTTCTCTCCCATACAGTAAGGACATGATTTCTGACCATGTGTACTCCAGCCAGATAACATCCCATAAGCCGGGAAGTCACTTATTGTCCACATCAATGCTGCTCTCAGTATGAAATTCTGTTTCGTTGCAACATCATATGTACTGACACCAGTACTCCACAATAAATTTAATTCATCAATCAATGGATTCAAATAAACATCAATATTTTTCTTCGGATGTCCTGGAATTAGTAAAGTCAAAAAGATATATGGCTCCTTCATCAACATCCATGGAGGTAAATTATACGGAGTTAAAAAAACAGGCCAACATGAATATTGACTACCATAAGATCCAAACGGACAGAAACCATCAGTGGAAAGGCCCAGTCGAACATTTCTAGCTTCTAAAGCAAATGATGGATGCACTCTATCAAAATGTTTCCATGAATCACCATCGGCTGGATGATTCAAGCTTTTATCGGTTGAAATATTCTCTTTATGCCATGACATCATTGTCGCTGTATTCTTAGACATGAATAAACGCTGAAGTCTGGATGTAAGCGGAAAATATCTCAACTGTTTTACAGGAATCAAACCAGACTTCCCGTGTTGTCCTTCTTTATATCTCAGTTGCCCACATATGGGACAACTATCCAATGACTCATTTTCCCCTGAATATAAAATGCAGTCATTTGAACATGAATGAATCTTCTGACAAGTAAGTCCCAAATTTCGAACCAACCTCTTACTTTCATAGTAATTTGCAGGTAAAACATTTCCTTCGGGTAACAGTGTTTTCAGCAATGAAAATATCTGGTCAAAACATGTGTTTGACATTCCGTTATCTGATTTGATAGCCATAAATTTTGCAACTGCTTCTAATTTGCTCATCTTGCAGCCAGGATATAATGCATCCTCAGCAGACTTCAACAACTCATAAAATTCAGACGGTCCCAACTCAGGATTTGAAGCTATATCAGCCGGAGTTTCTGTATGTTGAACAGATGAACCTGCAACATCATGTACTAAATCTTGAAACCGGGATGGATCTGGAATCAAGTTGGTATCACCTGCTCTGGAACTGCGTTCACCATGTTGATACCAAAAAACATAATCTGCTTGAAAACCAAAACGCAAGAGATGTTCCCCCACTTTGTCAAACGTGTCAAACGTTCTCAATGCACATTTTCTACAAGGGCATTTTATCTTTCCTTCTGAAACAAATTCTGAATTTGATGCCGCAAATGATAAAAAAATCTCCACACCCTCTATATATACTGGATTTAAACCAGAACCATTTGGATTTCTACGTTGATTTATCCATATACGGCTATCTAATAATGACTGTTGACGACCTCGTTGTTCCATATTTTTCTATAAAATATAAAAGCATTACTGGTTTTGAATAATTTGTTAGAAAAAACACTCAAGCAAGGATTGAATATATTGAGAATAAAGCAAAACCTGTTACAAATATTGATAATTTTAATATTATATTGATTTTTTATTTTTTTTAATAATACTAATATAATTTTTTTTATAAATATTAATTATATAATAATAACATCATTACATTATTAGTATATTTTATTATTAATATTAAAATAATATAATTTTTTATATTATATACAATTCTCCTTTCATCTGTGTGTTTCACATTCTGTCTCCACATGTAATAAGGTAATTATTCCTAATTATTCCTAATTATTCCTAATTATTACAATCTATTACAATTTATTACTAATTGTTACTAATTATTACAATTTATTACTAATTATTACAATTTATTGCTAATTATTACTATTTATTACTAATTTAGCAATACTTAGCAATACTTAGCAAAAGGAAAACTGCTTGAATAATGAAAGAAAATTTGGTAATCATCGTTGTGGAGATGATTATAAATTTTCCCTTCATTATCCAAGCAGATTTCGTTTACTAATTATTAGTAATAAAAAAAATATTATCAATATTTACGAAAAAACAATATTATTAAAATAATAACAAAAATTAAAAAATATTAAAATTATCAATATTCATAACAGACTTTGTTCTATTATTAACATGTTCAAATCTTAAAGGATCGCCAATTGTCAGGTCATGCGCAATAAAAAGTTTGTGTAAGTCATGTCTAATGTAAACTCTATAATTGTCCTTGCATGGTTGATCACTTCGCAAGTAATGTTGCAATCAGACAAATCAAGTCATTCCCTTCTTATCTATAAGAATTATCTCACATGAACCTTTACATAGATCATTCTTCCTTAAAAATTTGAGGGGATATCATTATTTTTCCCTTAAATTTTCAAGGAAGAATGGTCTATGTAAAGGTTCATGTGAGATGATTCTTATAGATAAGAAGGGAATGACTTGGTTTGTCTGATTGCAACATTACTTTTGAGGTGATCGACCATGCAAGGACAATTATAGAGTTTACATTGGACATGGCTGACACAAACTTTTTATTGCGCATGACCTGACAATTAGCGACCCTTTAAGATTTGAACATGTTAAGAATAGAGCAAAATCTGTTGTGAATATTGATAATTTTAATATTTTATAAATTTTTATTATTTTAATAATATTAATATTTTTTTCATAAATATTGATAATATAATTTTTTTTGCTAGGTATTCCTGAGTATTCGTGATTATTCGTGAGTATTCGTGATTATTCGTGAGTATTCGTGAGTATTCCTGAGTATTGCTAATTATTCCTAATTATTGGTAATTATTGGCAATTATTGGTCATTATTGGAAATTATTGGTCATTATTGGCAATTATTGGTCATTATTGGCAATTATTGGTCATTATTGGTAATTATTACTAATTATTGGTAATTATTACTAATTATTGGTAATTATTCCTAATTATTCCTAATTATTCCTAATTATTCCTAATTATTCCTAATTATTCCTAATTATTCCTAATTATTACTAATTATTACTAATTATTCCTAATTATTACTAATTATTACTAATTATTACTAATTATTACTAATTATTACTAATTATTCCTAATTATTCATAATTATTCCTAATTATTCCTAATTATTCCTAATTATTGGTAATTATTCCTAATTATTGGTAATTATTCCTAATTATTCCTAATTATTCCTAATTATTCCTAATTATTCCTAATTATTCCTAATTATTCCTAATTATTGATAATTATTCCTAATTATTGATAATTATTCCTAATTATTGGTAATTATTGGTAATTATTGGTAATTATTGGTAATTATTGGTAATTATTGGTAATTATTACTAATTATTCCTAATTATTACTAATTATTACTAATTATTACTAATTATTCCTAATTATTACTAATTATCCCTAATTATTACTAATTATTACTAATTATTCCTAATTATTACTAATTATTACTAATTATTACTAATTATTCCTAATTATTACTAATTATTCCTAATTATTACTAATTATTCCTAATTATTACTAATTATTACTAATTATTACTAATTATTACTAATTATTCCTAATTATTTGCAATTATTTGCAATTATTGGTAATTATTACCAATTATTGGTAATTATTGGTAATTATTGGTAATTATTCCTAATTATTGGTAATTATTCCTAATTATTCCTAATTATTACTAATTATTCCTAATTATTTGCAATTAATCCTAATTATTTGCAATTATTGGTAATTATTTGCAATTATTGGTAATTATTCCTAATTATTACTAATTATTCCTAATTATTACTAATTATTCCTAATTATTACTAATTATTACAAATTATTCCTAATTATTACAAATTAGTGGTAATTATTACAAATTATTGGTAATTATTCCATATTATTGGTAATTATTCCAAATTATAGCTAATTATTCCTAATTATTGCTAATTATTCCTAATTATTCCTAATTATTGCTAATTATTGCTAATTATTCCTAATTATTGCTAATTATTGCTAATTATTGCTAATTATTGCTAATTATTGCTAATTATTGCTAATTATTGCTAATTATTGGTAATTATTGCTAATTATTCCTAATTATTGCTAATTATTCCTAATTATTCCTAATTATTCATAATTATTACTAATTATTCCTAATTATTACTAATTATTCCTAATTATTACTAATTATTCCTAATTATTACTAATTATTTCTAATTATTCCTAATTATTACTAATTATTCCTAATTATTTGCAATTATTTGCAATTATTGATAATTATTGGTAATTATTGGTAATTATTCCTAATTATTCCTAATTATTACTAATTATTTGCAATTATTCCTAATTATTTGCAATTATTCCTAATTATTTGCAATTATTCCTAATTATTTGCAATTATTGAGAAATATTACTAATTATTGGCAATTATTGGTAATTATTGGTAATTATTACTAATTATTACTAATTATTACAAATTATTGGTAATTATTACAAATTATTGGTAATTATTACAAATTATTGGTAATTATTACAAATTATTGTTAATTATTACTATTTATTGTTAATTATTACTATTTATTGTTAATTAATACTAATTATTACTAATTATTCCTAATTATTACTAATTATTGTTAATTATTACTAATTATTTCTAATTATTACTAATTATTGTTAATTATTACTAATTATTCCTAATTATTACTAATTATTGTTAATTATTACTAATTATGACTAATTATTCCTAATTATTCTAATTATTGGTAATTATTACTAATTATTAATAATTATTACTAATTATTGGTAATTATTACTAATTATTAATATTTATTCTTAATTATTAAAAATTATTACAAATTATTCCTAATTACCATTAACTATGAACAATACTAATAATTTAAATTTATTAAGTAAGAAAACAATATAAACATAATTAAATTACAACTAATAAAAAATAATTGAAATTAATACAAAATTAAAAATAAATATTAAATTAAAATGAACATAAATACCTTGAAAATTGATGAGCTCTGATCGTTCTTCAAAACTTTAATAACAGCTCCGAAGAAAAAAATTAAACTGAACAAAAACTCAAATTTAGAAATAGAAATTTTAGAGCAGAAGAAGGTGGAGAATGAGAATGATTTGAAAAAAACGGATGGGGGTATTTATAGGTTAGCTTATTAGCGACGAGTCCAGTTGCGACGGGATTCCCGTCGCAAAAAGTATTATTTGCGACGGCGCCCGTCGCAAATACCTTCGCCCGCATTTATTACGGTCAACCGGTAAATAGTTATTTGCGACGGGTCCCGTCGCAAATAACATACTATTTGCGACGAGAATACTTTCCCGTCGCAAATACCTTTTACCGCCGCCGGTTATTTGCGACGGGGAAAGGCTTCCCCGTCGCAAATAGTTTTCCCCGGATTTGGCACAAAAGCCCGGGAAAACTATTTGCGACGGGATAGGCTTCCCCGTCGCAAATAGTTTTTCCGCGATTTGGCGCCAAAGCCCGGGAAAACTATTTGCGACGGGCAAGCCTATCCCGTCGCAAAAGACTACTTATTTGCGACGGGTAAAGACCCCCGTCGCAAATAAGTTTTTAACGGGACTATTTGCGACGGGATTTATTCCCGTCGCAAATAACCCGTCGCAAATACCCATTTTTCCCGTAGTGTAGAGTTAGTAATTTTATCTATATTTATGGTAATTTGACTTTGTTTTTGACTGATTTAACTCGAAATGATGCTTGAGTATGTGGGATTCACTTGATGCCCTAAGGTCTTTGAGCATGGGAGTCATCGACAAAGCCTCACTACATGGGTTGACTTTTTTTGAGTGCAATTTCAATTACCATGTAAATATTTCAATTTTTTTTGAATACTCGTCTTAATGTTGAAATGTGATTCCTCCTAGCGATTCCATCATTTTCCACTTGAATAAATATGAACCCCCCATGTCTATTGTGATACACAACACATCCTTATATTTAATTGATATTGGATAAAATATGGCGATGAATTTGAACAAAGGAATGGTCTTGGGATTGAGATATTCTTATGAAACTATCTTTTATTAAAATATTGTGATGGGTTTCACAGTTGTTTGATATAAGGGTTTTTGTTGATCATTGTTTATTAAAATATTTTTGGAAAAGGGAATTTGAATTTCACATTTTTGAGATATATTTTTCTCACGAATAGTAAAACTCAAGTTGGGGGGTGTGATTATACATTGAATGAGGCTAATATTCATTGTTAATATATATAATATTCATATGATTTATTATTTATAAACAACATTTTAGTGCATTTTACACTCTGAACATTATTTCATATTATAATTTCAATTCCTTCTTAAAATGAACTATTACACGGTACATTTTTGAACATCATTTAAAGTACCCAATGATCTTAATTTTATTTTCATATTTAATTTTCAGGATTATAATTACATTAGAAAAAATTAATACTTTTGGAGTACTTGATGATTCATATTGGAAGACCACCAAAGTTGGCCTTAAACAAACAACATTCTGGGTGAAGTGAACCGGACAACAGCCCTATAAAACTACTGTAACAAACAATATCCAAGCCCAATAAATCTGAAAATTTCACTGAAGATATAAGACATAATGGGAAAAATTTCATTCAAAATTGGACAAAGATAATTATGAAGTTTGAATGGAGTTCCAGGCGCCCCAAGTTGGAGATAAAATTCTGGGCCAGATTTTACAGCCCAGAAAAACATTCCACCATTTCAATAATATATCGCAAAAAAAATTTCATTTTGGATGAAATTTTATAAGAGGTTAGGAGACATCCGTATCTCCATTTTCTTCTACTATGTCCCTCTCTAATTCAGCCATCTAGAAGATCATTTAGATGTGTCTGTTCGGTGAATGCAAGCTGGATGCCACCTCATGTCAAGAGTGGAAAAGTCTAAGTTCCACAAGCTATCCACCACCCTAAGCCTACCATACTCAAGTGGGATGTCTTTAACTATTGGAGGTTCTAACCAAGGCTCCCAAAATTCTTATTTAAGGCGGTTTTGTTGGAGTATTTATGGATATTTTTGAGCTTTCTTTCATTGTAATGTTATGATGCGATTTTGTTGTCTCAAGTTTTTCTTTCACATGTAAGTTGTTCAATTCACTTTAGTTTATTAATAAAAGTTCTTCTTATCATATTATTCTGTTGTTATTAATATCAATTTGATACTTTTGGTTCATTGTGTGAATTTATTCACACCATACCTTGTGAAATTATCACACAACAATGGAGTGATCATTATTTCATTGTTTTTTTACTTCTCCATTTCCTCCCTCACGAGTCTACTTTATGCTTCCATTGAAAACATAGAATAAATGGAGGGATAAAACAATTATGGTTTGATCCAAGGGAGTATCAATGGGATGTATTGGATGTTATTTATCACCCCATTATTTTCTAATCACCTCTTTTAATTGAGATTTGTATTTGATGATTTTGAAACTTCTTTGTCCTTGTTTAATTTTAAGGCCACATACTTCAGGTGATAATATGAAACTTTACCTTGGAGTGCTCCTAAATTTGATCCTCAAAGTGTATAGGTGATTAGTATTATGGTTTTTTTGGTATTAAACTAGTAAGTTATGAAGTTTTTTGATCTTATTGAATAAAACTATCTCAAATATAAGAAGTTGAAATCATTAAAAAAATAATTTCATCCAATCCACCCCAAGTGATAACCTACGATCAAATCATTATTTTAATTTGAATTCACATAAGTATCTTAGAGTTCATTTAAAACCAACTAAAATCAACCTAATATGGCCACTTCATAGCCAAAAAGAATCCATAGGATGTACGTGTCTGTAGGTTACTTCTTAGGTATCTGAGGATTCGAAAACCCAAGCTAAATTACAAGAGACTGCTTAAACCTAAAATCTTGGGTAAATTTAGGTGATACCAAGCCCCATATATTTTATTATACCCCATTTATTTTTAGAAATTAAAAATTTCCTTTCATTTCTCTCTGTCTAAGTAGTCAAAATTCTGAAATAACTCTTTCAAGGTAAACCTACTTAGTTTTTCTATTCGGTCGAAAATATTTTTCTTATTTGTATATGTTTAATATAAAATATTTTCAAGATTATATTTATACTATATAATGATATATTAATGTCATTATACCTTTTTATACTTTCTATAATTTTTTTTAAAAGTAATATTCTTTTTGTTTTCTAAATGTGGAACTTTTTACTTAAGGTGTTAACAAAATCTTTATTTTAATGCTTACTACATGAAAAAATTTCACACCATAATAAGTATTATTTTATTTAAAGCTTCATTTAAAAGTTTTAGTGTTTCATTTAAAATAAAATAATTTCCTAATATTTTAAATTTTTTTAAATTTAATATAATTGATTTCAAAATGAAAAGGGTATTTTCCTCAAGAAATATTGCATTAATATTTTTTAAGTATTTTAATCTATATCAACATCCTTTGATGAATATTATGATTTAATGGGGATATAACGTAATGGTACCTTCTGCTATATTACTATGGATGAATTATGATCATGTTGTTATATTTATTGACTGTGGAAAATATTAACATTTCATATTCTAGTTTTTCAATACAAGTATTTATATTTATTGTGTATTAAATTATTATTCACCCATTTCATATGATAAAGGAATTAGAATTATTAAGTGATGGAAGAGGCCTATTATAGACCCTTCATGCCTCGATATGTCTTATGAGACAAACTAGTTTCGGTATTTGGCATATTCTTTACCTATGTATGTATGATGTTTTGTCACAAGGCCACGACAGTAATATTATAATGTCTGACATTATGCATTCTATCAGTATAAAACTAGTTTTTTTATAAATGTGATTATTTATGTAGCTATGTCATATTTGGATTTAGTCCCCTTTTATGATATTAGTTATGTGAAATATTTTATTATTATATACGTATTCCATACTATTAATGATTTATTTATTCTATGATATCTTCTGTTGTTTTATTTTCCTTACTAAGCATCTGAGATAACCCTATTTTTATGTTTTTCTTTTCCATGGATACCATGAAGGGGTCTATGAATGATTTTAGGTATTTACTAGAAGAAAAAATAAAATTTTCACCAATTTTTTTAATTTTATTTCATGTCTTTATATGTAATGTAAGTATCATGTATGTATATAGTCTTCCATGATTACTAAACTATTTGATCCTTCAGGATGAAATCCCTTGTATTTTTTCCAATATTTTAAAACAACTGCTAACTCAGGGATACTAAAGTTGGTGTTCTCTAATTGGTATTAAAGGAAGTTTAGTATAAACCTTAGGAACTATATTTTGAAAATAATATATTTGAGAACATAACCCTATGTAAGACTATATGAATAATTCTATGTATAGGATAATATCATAAAGTTTTGGTAAAGTATATATTGTGTTGTTTTTCTAGAAAATGCATCCATGTTTGGTTATTGGATATTGGATGCAGTTGTGTCTTATATGAACCTAGGGTTAAAAACTCTAAATGGGATGGATTGGGTATTAACTCGATCATCACTAGTGCATGATGAGTGGGACGAAGAATGAAAACCTGGCTAGACACTCCAAAGGGATATGATTTGGTTGATTCACATGCACTTTAAAAACCATTATAAATTATTTTAAAATATTTTTATGATTTTAGGATATTCCAAATATACTAATTTTATTGTTATGAGATTATATTTGCATAAATTTAAATTTATATTAAGTGTCACACTATATTTAGAATTATATACTACAATTTGAAACTCATAATATTATTCATTAATTTAGTATATTCCATTTTTTAGAAATGATTAAATGTGTAAGGAATGGAAACTATATCAATTAACATAATATATGTAGGGATTTACCTCATAGGAAATACAATGAAGATGGACATAGAGCTAGAGTTGAACAAATTATAACTATATTTGGGTAGCTAACTTAGGTTATGACCATTAAACTTACCCATATAGAGAAGCCTGCTGAAACCCAACATGGTGAAACAATTTTGGACACCTTCATGCATAAAAAACCTCTATTATTAAATAATAATACTAATCCATTTGTATCCAAGAAATGGATCAAGTCCTTAGAGAAGATATTTCTTGCTTTGGGAAGTAGCGAACGATAGAAATCTATCATAGATTCTTATCATCTTAAGGGAGATGCTGATCATCTATGGTTATTGATCTAAAACTCCAAGGAGTCAGATGAAATAAATAGTATAGAGTGGAATACTTTCAAGTAAATATTCTTTGAAAAATGATTTACTCCTGAGGAATGAGATGATATTGATATGTAATTCCTTAATCCAAGGAAAAATGAAGGGGAAAATGTTAGTGAATATGAATCTAACTTTATAAGGCTAGAAACTCATACCACAGATTATGTACGTAATCCATGGTGTGATATTGATCATTTATTTTATGAAATAATTATTTTTTGTCAAAGGGAATTAGTATCTTAGAAATTTTTCATATATGATGATATTGTATCAAGTTTCATTAAGGAAAACAAATAATTATCCAAGTATTATGTTTTTCAGGGAAAATAAGAAAAGAAGCAGGTGACTGAGAATTTTAAAAAATTAAAAATGACAAACGGGAATAAAGTAAGGGTGGAATTTATACCTATTAATAATTTTGGAAAGAAACACCATGGAAAATGATTATTGGGAATGAGATTTTTCATCAATATTAGAGAGAAATGCCTCTAAGATTGTGAATTAAATGGAAAGGAGGAAGCTTCCAAAGTTTAATACTTAAATTGTAAAGAGATAAGCCAATATTAGAATGAATTACCCATGTGTAAAGGGTATTTTCCTCAAAAAATTCCAATAGAGAAAGGAAAATCTTATATGATCACTACAATAGAGGTTGAAGTTCCTAAAGAGGCAATGGTGGGTATGTTGATCATAACCTTAAATTTAGATAATACTTTATTTGATTTTGGATCTTCACACTATTTTATATCTTACATATTTTCCAAAAAAATTAGATATTTTCCTAGAACCCTATAAAAGGAATTTCCAATCAATACTCATAGTGGAAATATTACCATAACAAGGATATGTGAGTCAGTTCCCATTATTACACATAGACTTACCCTATTTAAAAACTTAATCATTATATCCATGGTTAAATTTGTTATTATCCTTGGTATGGATATTATTTCAAATTATAATGAAAAAATTTGTTTTTGAGAGAAGGATATTATAATTTGTGATGGAGATATGGAATCCCTCATCTTTAGTAGGGATACTACATCATCTGAATCATGTCTAAATCCACCTACAGTAGCTCGATGTAATGAAATTATTGTATAACAAGAGTAGAAACAACCTATTAATAGAAAATGTATCCTTGGAATAAAGTATTTATCAATTGTACATGAATATATTGACGCATTTCTTGAATAACTACATAGACACCCAACTGAGCATGAAGTTTATTTTTCCATTGATATCATACCCGATGAAAAAATTATATCTAATACTCCCTAAAATATAGCTATTGTGGAATTAATGTACTTGAAGAAATAACTATAGGATTTGTGTGATAAGGGAGTTATAAACCCCAGTGTTTCAACTTGGGAGCCCCTATTATTTTTTTCAAGAATAAAGGCGGGTCTATGAGGCCATGCATCAATTATAGGGAAATAAATTCCATTATAATAAAGATAAAGTATCCTTTAATAAACATTGATGAATATTTCATCAACTTCAAGTAGATCAATATTTTTCAAATATTTATCTTCATTATAGGTTTCATCAACTGTGATTAATTAATGAGGATATTCCAAAGATGCCATTTTATATCATGTATGAACATTATGAATTTATATCAATTCCTTTTGAATTGACTAATTCACCATATGTTTTTATATATATGATAAACAGATTATTAAATGATTATCTTGATAATCTCGTTGTGGAATTTATTGATGATATATTGATATACTCCAAAATATATGATTATCATAAGAGTCGCTTATGAATCATTCTTAAGGCTCGTAGAGAAATGGAGTTATATGGAAAATTTAGCAATTATAAATTCTAGATTCAAGAAGATTATTTTATTAACCATATTAAATATAAGTATGGAATATAAGTTGATCCTTCCATGTAAAAGGTTTTGATGGAATATAAAATTCCAATGAATATAACCAATGTATATAGTTTCCTTGGATTAGTTGGTTACCATCAATGATTTTCTCAAAAAATTCATCGATTAGCTAACCTGTCAACCAAGTTGACATGTTAAGGTGTTAAGTTCATATAGTAAAAATAATGTAAATAATGTTTTGAATAATTAAATAATATATTATTTAATTCACTGATATTGAATTTAACATTGGAAAGGGATGCGTTTTTGATATATAATGATGCACAAAATAAAGGACTTGGATGTTTCCTTATATATAATTATAGAGTTGTTTCTTATGCATCAAGGTAGTTAAAGATTCATGAACAGAATTATCCAACCCACAATCTTAAGTTAGAAACCATAATATTTTCATTGAATATATGGAGAAATTATTTTTATGATGAAAGATGTGAAATATAAATGGATAATCTATGTTTGAAATACATATTCACACAGAATGATATCAACACAAGGAAAATGATATGGTTATAGCTACTCAAGGATTATGATTTATCAATACACTACCACTATGGGAAGGAAAATATGGTGGGTAAAGAATTTATTAAAAAAAACATAGATTTTTTTGACTAAAATGAGGATTGAAAAAGATCCTATGTTTATGAATTTAGTAAAGTTTGATTTGGGAATCGTTAAGTAAGGGAAAGCATCACATCTATTCCAAATGATTTCCAAACCATCCTCATTAGAGAAAATAAAAATTTCTTAGATTGATGATGAGAATTTAAAAAAAATATATATGAATGATGGGAAGTAGGAATACTTCATCTATGAAGATGGTATATTGAAATTTTGAAAGAGTTTAGGTGTTCCATCCATACCTAAGTTGATGAGAGAAATATTAGATGAATCCCATAACTCAAATGTCTCTATATACCTTGGTAGCATTGAAATGTATTGGAATTTGAAGGAACATTTTTTTGGGATAATATGAAATGATAAATTTTAAACTATATATCAATATGCTTGGGTTTTCAATAGGTAAATGATGAGATATAAAATCCTAAAGGATTAAGGAAACCTCTACCTATTCCTATGTGGAAATGGGATGATATTACTATAGAAATTTTTACTAAATTACCAAATAATCTAAGAAAGAATGATTAAATATGATTTATTATCGATCACCTTACCAAGACCTCACATTTTATCACTACAAGGGAAGATATAACTATATGGGACCTCACAAGAATTTATATTAATGATGTTGTGAGACTTCATGGTGTACATATATTTATTTTTTCTAATCGTGATTCATGGTTTACAAAAAAATTCTAAAAGAGTATTTAAAGTGTCTCAACACTGAGATACATTTGAGCACAAACTATTATCTTAAAAAATATGGTTATTTTGCAAGGATTATTGAAACATTATAATACATTCTGAGGTCGTGCTTCCTTGAATTTCAAGGTATGCAAGATAAATATTTTCATTTGATGGAATTGATATATAATAATAGCTTCCATTTAAGTATTTAAATGGAACAATATGAGTCATTGTACAGAAATAGGTTTTGTACTCCAAATTGTTGGCATGAAGGTGGTGAAAGGAAGCTTGTAGTCCTATATTTTTTGGGGGATACAATAGTTAAAGTGAAGACTATTCAGAATCATATTAAGGTAGCCCAAAGTAGAAAAAAAGTTATATTGGTTACTGAAAGAAGGATTTATAATTTCAAGTAGGAGATTATGTTTTTTTGATGATATATTTATGTAAAGGTGTTATAATGTTTGAAAATAAAGGTAAAATAAGTCCTAGGTACATTAGGCCTTTTTAAATTCTAGAAATAATTAGAGTTATAGATTATCATTTGGAAATGAAACCTACCCTATCTAAAGTTTATAATGTGTTCCATATCTCTTTATTAAAGAAGTATATACTAGACCCAAATCATGTTCTAAAATATAAGTAAATATAATTGGAAATTGATTTATCTTAATGTGAATATCTAATCTAAATTCTTGACACTAGGGAACAAGTGGTGAAAAATTATATCACTTGATTGGTAAATGTACTTTGGGAAAATGAAAAAATAGAAGAGGAAATATGGGAAACTAAAGAAATTATGATTAAAAAATACCCACAAATGTTAATGATGTGATTTTATATAAATTTAAAGTATTAAATTTTTGAATGAGGGAATATTGTAACACCCTAGATTCAATTATAGTGACTAAGATTTTCTTCCTAAAGAAACAATAGTATAATGCACATAAATTTATTCAAGAATGAGATTAAACCTAAATTATTAAATTGTATAAATTTAATTTGAAGAAATTAATTTTAATTTATAATTATTAATGTCAAAATTATCTTATAATTAATTTTTTAGATTTTTTAAAAATAGTTCATTTTTAGGTGAATAGTGAAAATACTGATTTTACTAAATTATCACTTTTATGACATTATAGTGATATAAGAATAAATTTAAGGTTTATTAAACCTTTATTATATAAAATATATATCTAATAAGTAATATTATCTATATAAAAATATAATATTGAAATTATAAATATATTCTTAAAATTTTAGAAATTTAAGTAATGTTTTTATTCAAATAAAAAATACTTTAATTTCTTCTCTTTTAATCAATTATTTTAAGGTTAATTTTTTTTTGTTTTTGTTTTAAATATAAATATGATTAATTTTATTTTATAAAATCCAATTAACTCTATTTTATTAATCATTATTCTTTATTTTTCTGTAAAATCATTTTTTACATAAAAGGTATTTTGTAGGAAAACCATTTTTTGTTGTGTTTTATGGGTTTGTTTTTAAATTAACTTAGAATAATTATAGAAATTAAATTTGAAAAAATGGAATCCATATTTTGAATCAAAATTACCAAATTTTATAATTAAGACACTTTTATTTTTGTTCATGATGAATAATAACTTTTGTAAAAATTCAGTTACCATGGTAAGAGTTAAAACATGTTAAAAGGGTTAAAACTTAAATAATAAGGGTTAAAATGACCTCAAAAATTGTATAAATACTATTTTATGGTCATATTTATACCATATATTATATATTATTTGATTATGAGTCACTTTGGAGATATTTTTCTTGAGTAAGACATTAATATATTTTAATCTTTTGAAAAACTCAAAGTGTGTCCTCTCCCTCACTTATAAAAGAACATTATATATCCTCTCTTATAGACACTTAAATAGACCATTATCTAATAAAATACCTACCCAAATAATTTACTAACATACCTAAACATGTCCTATAGGTCTTTTTTTATCGTAATACCATCCTAAGAAGGATTTGGTTATAAACCTATGGTGGTTGTCCAAAGAAGTGGTATAGTTCTTAACCGAGAGTTTTCAATTTATTTCTTCTAATACCTTAGTAAAATTTATGATAAACATGATGATATAGTATAATTTTTAAATTACATATAATTATATATTATTATATTTATGGTTCAACCTTTACTGATCTCCTTCTCCATCAAATGAGAAACGAAAGCATCGTTTGTGCGTACGTGTGGACTACTGCATTGTAAAGAAATATATTTCATTTTTCATCAATTAATGAGTAGTTATTAATATTAATATAATGTTTATATATTTTATTTATGAAATAATTATTATTTTTGATATATAATATATCATTTTTCTTCTTACCCTTCCACCCATTAAAAGGATGATAACATCACTTGTGTGTACGTGTGGACTACCACCTCCACAAAGTGATGTGATTAATTTTTCATGTACACCGTTCAATAATGATTCTAAATATGTATATAATGAATATATATGATATTTTTATCAATAATAACATTCTATATATGATGTAACTAGGGTAAATATGCAAGTACTAAAACTACAAAACTGAAACATAAATGCAAAATGAAATATTTAACATTTGCGAACGACACTTTTAATAAAGAATTATTAATAAATAGGTGTTTAAATGTTATAAGTAGTAAATATATAATATTATAAGTAAATATATAGTTATTTTATAGAATTATAATAAATTTAAAATATTATACAATAGTTTAAAATCAATTATGAAGAAATTCGGACTTGAGGTAAGGGTTTGTTTCACAATCTCTTCCATATTCAGGATTGTTTATGTTTGTGTTTTCATTAGGGTAATTATATTATAGTTTTATATTAAACCCATATATTTTCCTATACTATGTTTATTTATATAAATTAAAAAATGTCCTTTAATTTCCTCTTTATAAGTACTCAAAATTCCGAAAGAATGTTTTAAGGAAAACCGACTTTGTTTTTCTATCCGATTGGGAATGTTTTTCTTCCATGTCCATATTTTATTTAATTTTTTTAAATAATGTTTTTTATATTCTTCATTTCTTTATTAAAATTTTTTCCCTTATTAAAATTTATATAAAAAGTTTTAAATATAACCTTCTTTTCATTTTTTGAATGTGTCACTTTTTACCAAATGTGTGAAAAAAATATTTTTTTAAATTCTTACCTAATAAACATATTTTCCCACCATAATGACTATTATTTTCTTTGAATATTCCTTTAAAAAATTTCATGGTTATTTTCAAAGAAATTTTTTTTCTAATATTTTGGAAATTTTTTACTTTTAATGTAAGTGATTTAAAAAGTGAAAAGGGTATTTTCCTAAAGAAATATTTCAATAATATTTTTAAATTATTTCCATCCATGTCAATATCCTTTGATGAATCTTATAATTGATTGGGGATATACCCTAATGATACCATATACTATATTAATCTATAAATCTTATGATCCTGTTACCCTATTTGTTAACTGGGGAAAATATTAATATTTCTTATGTTAGTTTTTTCAATATATATGTTTATATTGATTATGTAATGAATTGTTATTCACCCATTTCATATGATAAATTCATTGGACTTAGTATATGTTGGGAAGGTCCCATTATATACCATTTATGTATTTTTTGGTATCATGAGACAAACTAGTTTGGTTATTTATCATATTACTTACCTATTTATGTATGATATTTTGGAACAAGACCTTAATTATAAAATTATGATGTCTGAAATTATGTATTATATCATTATGAAACTAATTTTTATTATCCATATGATTATTTATGTTTATATTTAATCCATAAATTTAGTCCCCTTTTTATGATATTAGTTACATGGAATATTTTATTATTATTTATCTCTTCCATATTATTCATGCTTAATTTATTCTATGATAGATTCTTTTGTATGATTTCCCTTACTGATCATCTAATCTCAACCTATTTTTATGTTTTCCTTTCCCTAAGATACCAAGAATGGGTTTATGAATGATTTCAAGGATTTAATATAAGAAATAATAAAGTTCTCACTAGAATTTATAAGTTATGTTTTATTTTTTTATATGTAATGTGACAATCATGTATTTATCTAGTCTCCCAATACTACTAAACTATTTGATATTTTGGGATACAAACCCTTGTATTTTGTGATAATGTAGTAAAATAACCACCATATTCGAGTTACTAGAGATAAAATGTTATTGGATTAATTAATTATTGGGGATGTAACCTTATATAATCATTAAACTTTAAAAAAATTACATAAAATTAAAATTCACTTCGACATGATTATTTTAATCGAAGTTCCCAAATGTAGAGACTTTAATCAAAGCCCTAAATAGGGTATCAATCTTAATCAATTAATTTTTATGAAAGGTTCAACAGTTCATGAACCCTATATTATTTTTAGTTCCATAAATCCATGGAAAACAAATTTCAAATAAGATACATCATTAATCCATGACACATATAGTCAACATACGCAATGTTAATTTAAATAACATTAAATGAACTAAAGATCTCAATCAATTAACATCCCCAAATTATTACTCACCCAAATGGGAGAATTAATCAATCATTAGGGTGTTTTTTGATTGGTTTGGGTTATTTATAATGATTAGATAAAAATAAAAATAAAAATAATGGGATAATAAAATAGTTTCACATTAAACACACACACACAAATGAAGAAATGAAAACACAATATTTTGATGGGATTAGATTGGGATTAGGGAATTGGGATTAAATTGAAATGAAATTAATTTTGAGAGTATAATATTAAATTATATAATGAAAATTATAATATGAGTTAAAAAATAAATATTCATTAAGATAAAAAAAATAATTATAATTATCAGATAAAAAAAAGGAATGAGGAAGTAAAGGTTGCGAAATGAGAGTGTAGGAGAGGTATATCATGTAGAAAATTGAGTTTGGAATATCCTCTTAGCCCTTGATCAAGGTTTTTTCATGATAATTCTCCTATAAATACTCTAAAATTCCTACCTTTTGTTGAGGATAATAGGGGAATGTATTTATTTCCTAAGGGGGAGGGCTAATTTCACTTCAATCCCATCTAGAAAGTTGGAAACCACATTTTTCCAATAATATAATATTATCTCAGAATGGGTTTTTCTATAAAGATATTTATCTATATTATCAATACCCACCCATAAGAAATAAAATCTATTAGAATTATTTATCCAAATATATGATTATTTTTCAAAACTATGTGTTGTTATCCTTGATTATCCTGAGTTTTTAAAGGGCCTAAATGTGAATACATTTATGGATATGAAGATTCAACCATCTCGAGTCACAATATTCTAAAAATTTGTTACCATCTATCTTTAATTCCACCCCATAAATTTTTATATAAATTGTAAAAGTGAATTGGGAGAAAAATCAAGATTAGTGAGTTGTGTTTCAATCCCAAGAAGAATTCTGGGTCTTAATTTAGTGCATATATTGGGCCTCTTTTAGGTTTAATTGGCCCTTTAAATTTTTATTCAAGTTTTAATGGAATATTCTTGGAATTATAGTGGAGTCTCACTAAATTTTTAATTCTATATTTTTCCAAGAAAATAGAATATCACAGCTTGTTCAGTTTCCTTGATAAATTCATTCGGACATCTTTTGCAGTCTATACAGACTTTCAACTAGTTGAACTAGCCAAAGATCAAGTGTAATGATTTATTGTAATTGATATCAGTAACCCTTTAAAATAATAATTGCATAATTTTTATCAGTAGGGTGAAATTTATAATCAATATAGTAAAATGTCTACTAGTTTTTTAAATTTACACACTGCTCTACATATATGTTTATGATCAAAAAATGAACACTAACTTGTAATTATTATTTTTTACTTGAAAAATTAGTAATGGGAGTAATATAAAATAAATAATAAATATATAATATCAAATACCCAACAATTATGATACTTTATGTCCTAAGGTACGAAAAACTCAAAATAAAAAAAATCATTTTCACTCATAAAAAAATATTAATATTTTATTTTCATCTATAATGTTGTTTCTAGAATAGTTCACTCATATATAATTATTTACATTAATTTTTTACTATAATAATGTGTAAAAAACAATCAAATTTGTATGCTCAAAATTAGAGTTGGAAAATGTGGTCACACGATACTCACACCTCTCACAATGGGGTAATGTTAGTAATGAGGTTCAATCATTCACCCAAAAAATTAAAAATATAAGAGTTTATAAGAGCTATCAGTTTCCATTCCTATCCTAAAGTTCACAAAAATCAAGCGGTATTTTTAGGTTTTTTTTAGTTTCTATGGTATAATATAAAAATAACGGTAAAGTAGTAAAAAAGAGGGGTAAAAACATAAACATGAAAAAAGAATGCATAATTTATGAAATGGGATATAAAAGGGTAATGGAAAAAACCTTTTTATGAGAGGAAAAATTTGTAAAAGAAGACACAGTAGAGAAATAGATAAATATAAGAGGGAAATAATAGAAAATATGTATAAAAATAAAACTTTCTCACAATGAATTATGTGTTCTTTTTTTCCCTGTTTTTTAAAGACATTTTTTTTTCAGTTTTTTTATTTATTTATTTTTTTTATCATTTTTTGAACACTTTTAAATAAAATTTTTATTGAATAAAATAAATTGAGTACCATCCATGAACCTCACTGAATGAAAACTTCTCCTATATAATTAAAAGTATACTTATCCTAAATAATATGAAAAAGAAATGAAAATTAATGAATTCAATACCAAAAGTTAAATCCATTACCTATATATTCATATTTTAAATAAATTATTCAATTAAAATCCATGTAAATGTTGGTGGGAAAATATTTTTGGCTTGTTATATAGTTATTAAAAAAATGGGATTTCATAGGCTTAGAGGTGATTTTAAAAGGATAATCAAAATATGGGCAATGGGAGGATATTTGGCTATAATGATTATTATATGGTTCAGGAAAACAATCGATCATATCAATATACACTAAAGCAATAAATTTATCTCAAAGGTCGATAAAATCAAGACTCACAATCAAGGGTGAAAAATGATCAATAAGAAAATATGGTCATAGGTGACCTTAGCATGAAAGTTTATGTTGTTCCTCATGGAATGGTAAAAATAATTTTCTAACAAAAAATGATCATTCAAAACTTATTCTTCTTGATATAAATTTTTTTATCAAAGTTTTTGGCTGAAAATAAAAAACTTTTGAGATGAAAACAAAAGTTTTTTGACTCCCCCAAAAATGGTTGATCAAATTTACAAAATTGTATGGTGGGTAATCATGAAACTTTTATTTTGTTCTAAAAAACACACATAAAAAAGAGAGATAAAAAAAGTTGATATAGAAAGTTTTAAAAACTAAACAAATTAGAGATTAAGTGACAAAGAGAGAAAAATAAGTGAGATGGAGAAAGAGGAGAGAGATAAGGATGGAGAGAAGGAGATATATTTAAAAGGGAATAGGTTCCCCTAGTTTGAAATAGTCAGGTCACCTTCTCCATATAGTAGTGGGTCTACTCCAACAGTTGTGGATATGATGGAATTTAATGTAATTATTGAATTTCATGTCCTATCATAGTGATTATTTACCTAATGACCATTTGGTTCACTGAAATTCCATGATCCATATACCGAAATAACTTTCATGATTAGATAAGGAATAGAAGATGATTTAAATAAATATATTTTTTAGAATAGTGATAATATTCTTAAAAATTTTATGTTTATAAAAGAAATTAATGAGAAAAAATATGTTATTTGATAATTAAGGATACACATGGTGATAGATATAATGTGAATATAAGAAGATGGAGAAATAAGTTTAAATTTAATAAATTAATGAGAAAGTTTAATATTAAATTATATAATATATAAAAAATAATATAAATTCAATACACATGGGAAACAATTTTTAGAATATTTTGTTTTGAGATGGAAACATCTTTCTGGAAAAAAACTCATTCATGTTGAGGATGGGAAAAACCAGAAGAATCCTAGAAAACACCACTTGATTTAGGATTACAACCATATATTTATCTAAAAAACTTTAATAGAATTTTAATTTTGAGGGTATACTATCATCCTCAATATCTAAAACTCCTTATAATAAAAGTTTTCAAGATAATCCTATATTGATTGTAAAAATGGATGATCAATTAGATGGATATAATTAGAGGGAAACCAGCCCTTCCACTTGGGCTATAAATGAATTCCTATCTTCTAAATGAAAGAGGCTAGAATTTTTGAAGCATATAAGGACAATTAAAATAAAAAACTATTTATAAATGGGTGGTATGAGCTTCCATACTCTTGTTTTTATAAGAAAAACTTCTTCTCTACTTTACATGTTCATGTTGTTCTGCATTTTTCATTATAATCTGATTATTTATTATATTGTAATTTTGTTTAACCATTAATTAATTTTTAATCATATAATAATATTTTCAACAACTTTATTTATACTCATATAATATATTCAATTATCTTGGAATCCCTTCCCTCAACCCCAACTAAATTTATTTCATGTGGGAGTTTTTCCTTTCTTCATTTGTATGTGTGAGTTAGACATTCAAAAATCTTGTCTTATCTCTTTAATTTTCTTTTTTCTTTTACCCAATCACTATAAAAAACCAAAATATATTACTAACCACCAAAATGGATGATTAATTATCCCATTGGGGTGAGTCATAATTTGTGTATGTTAAATAATTACGAGTTTTTTCTCATTAAATGTTCTTTAAATTAACATTGTGTATGTTAATATGTACATATAATAGATTAATGACATGTATTTTTTGAAATGTTTATTCCATGATTATTATAACTAAAAATAAACATTAGTTATTAAAATATTGACCCTTCCATAAATTATAATTTATTTATATTAGAAACATAAAATAATCTTGGATTAAAGCCTAAGCATTTGAAAATATTTATCAAAATCATCTTTTGAAGTAGATGTTAATTTAACGAAATTTTATGTTCCCAATAATGAAATCACCCTAATCCATATCAAAATTTTAAATTTAAATTCACCCATTAATCATTTTACATAAACTCTTAAAAAAACCCCTCTCAAAATATAAAATAAAAAAATAGATTCCAAAAACATAGTACCATCACCTATGATTTAACTTGAGTGACTCTATACAAATTATAGAAGAAAACCTAACCTTTGAAGATGGATATATTATAATTTAAAACACTTAAAATGGTTCCATTTATGAGTATGGTGTTATAATAATTTAGTTGTTATTTATTTCCTTCTAAAACAAAAAAAATTAAAAGAAAAAAAGACAAAGAAAAACCCTTCTTCTATATCCAATCGCCTACATTCCCTTCAAAAAATGTTAGAGTATATGTGAATTCCTTATAGTCTCCCAAATATCTCCTCTGATTTTTTAATCCTAAAATTTAGTGAACCCTTCCTTGACTCAAAAGGACCATTAAGGATAATCAAAACTCATATAACCCATTCATTATCTATCCTATTGATCAATACATATACAATCATATAGAAAAAAATCTAATAGAAGTAACTTAATATGATATAAATTACTAACAACTTGGTATTTAATATCTTAACATAGATTCTGATTTCAAACTAAAATTGGGTTTGATTGATTTTCTACCTCATTTCCATGGTATATTCATTGAGGATCCTTATATTAAACTTAATGTTTTCCATGTGTTATACTCTACTATTAAGCCTTATGGGGGTGTTTGGTGAACAAATCAAACTTAGTTCATTCCCATCCTCTATAGCTGAATTTTCCAAATCTTGACTCTCTTACCACCCTCCTGGTTTAATAAACATATGGAATGGAATTAAGTGACCCTTTTTATTGAAATTATTTCCTACTTCTTAAACTAGCTTTACCTTGAAGGAAATTAGTTGAATCCATCAATTTCCAAATGAATTAATCTAGAAATATTGGGTGATGTTTAAAAATATTATATAAAATTTCCCACACCACAAAATACCAGACCAAATCCTTATCTAATACTTTTATGAGGGGTTATTAGTGATGAAGTGAACCCCCATTAATGATACAAGTGGTGGTTCTCTTGTAGAAAAATATCTAACAGTTGTGAAGAATATGATAAGTAACGTGGATATAAAAACACAATAATTCCATACTGGAGAACCTGTTCAAGTTAAAGAACCCAAAAGAGCTAGTCTATAGAACTAAATAATATTACTAGGTGGATGGGTGATCTCACTAGTCTTGTAAGGACATTTGCAGTGACTACGAAACCACACAACTATTCCTTCTCTACAATCTTAATTCCATAGACCCAGTTTTTTTAGATCCATAACATACCTTATCATCCAAAATAAACATGTTTGTAATTACAATATGATTATTTATATTTACTTGAAAAAATGGAGATCAATTAAGTATTTTCTTAGTGGAATACTAACCCTCTCCTCTAGGTCAATTTGTTAGAAATTCGAACCAGCCACACTATGATCTCTTCTCTCCTATCTATAACCCAGGATGGAAGGAACATCCAAGCTTGAGGTATGATAATCCTATCTATCAACTTCCTCAAATATCTCCTAAAAATCAAACACAATTCTAGTATAGTTAGGGTGTGAGTAACATCCAACAACCATATGAATATGATCCTCAACATCAAAAGTGAAATTCTCCTCCTTTTAGTTTCCACCATCCTAGTGATCCTTCTCAATTCCTAAAGTAGTAAAATAAATTTCCCTAGAATCCTAATAAAGGAAATACTAATGCAGGACTTTCCTATTTATCTAAGAAACCACAGAAATGTATTGTGGAAGATATTCCCTCCTTCACCTATTCAATATTAAAGAACATTTAAAATCAAATTGGTTAACTTTCTTCCCATCCAATCCTGCAATACCATAATAATTATCCCCATTTTACAAATTAACCATTACCTAACCCCAAGGTAAAAGTAAGTGAAATTTTACATAGATTAGGAAAGAATGTCTCCATGACTCTTGCCAATCCCTCTAAAAAAATCCAACTATTGAACATGAACAAGAAAAAGAAAAACAAACCAAGAAAGAATCTGAAATTAAGTCATCAACTCCTTATATTTTCCTAACCAACCCAATCCCTTTTCCCTAATATATATCTAATCCTAATATATCCTTTTAACAAGAATTATAAATTTTAGACATGTTAAAGTGTGTCAAATTTAGTATCTGTCTTTTAGATTCTATCAAAAAATTCCTAATTATGAAAATTTTATTATAGAATTATGAATACATAAAAGGTCATGGTGTGCTGGAACTCGAATTCAGTATCCGCATTCTCCTTTAAAAGGTGAAAAAACTGAATTTTTTTAAAAATACTTCTTTTATCTTGAAAATTTAATTTGTCATTATATTATGTCTAATAATAAAAAAGATGAATGTTAAAATTATATGGGATATATAAAAATCAAAATGTGGTTAATAATATTCATAACTGATTTTTAAACGGCTAGTTTGATAGGTCGTGGTGTGCTAGAACTCAAAGTTGCATACAATGAAAGCTATTGTATTGTTAAAAGAGAAATGTACAATGGAATCTTGGTGTGTTACATAA
The DNA here is from genome assembly GCA_963277665.1 of Viscum album. Classification (NCBI taxonomy): domain Eukaryota; kingdom Viridiplantae; phylum Streptophyta; class Magnoliopsida; order Santalales; family Viscaceae; genus Viscum; species Viscum album. Next base: position 1,934,859,178 of record OY728128.1, read on the forward strand.
TCCCCTCCTTTAATAAATTGTGTCCTCGAAATTTAATCTTGGTATTAAAAACTAAGGGTTTTACCTTTCAAAATATCTTAGTTGAAATCCCACATCAAAAAATAGATTAACGGGGCCTCTATTTTAAAATAAAGGAAGGTAAGTATGAAGGTTACCATAAATAACACAAACTAGGGTTCCATGTAGGAAAACATGGATATAGAATAGAAAACAAACCATCAATTTCTAATGGAGATTTATAGAGAATATTAGTAGGATAAATTTAACAATTAGAAATCTATAAATTTGCGATGATCTAAGGGACCATTTGATCCATCGCAAAGGAGGTTCTAGAAAAGAATTTTTGGTTTTATGATCCTTTTCCTAGTGTTGTATAATTAATTTAATTCATATAATAAGAACACAAGGAATTATACTTAATTTACATGTAGTGTTTCATCCTCTACTACAAACTCATATTTCTCTTCAAAAGATAAAACTCAAAAATATTCTATTTATCATAATAATATAAGGTTCCATATATAAACATATATCATTTAAATGAAGAAAACTATTTTATAATAATCATGTACTTCCTGTACACTAGTGGTAGGTGATAAATCATTTTCTCACTTTAGTTGTGGGTTCGATTCCTGCAACTTTGTCTAACGCAACGGGTTATCACCCGACCTGTAGGTTATCCTTTTTTAAACTATAGTATTATAACATTCCAAAAACAATTTTAAGAAATGTTTTAAACTTAAATAATACTTTCCAAAGTTTCAACTTAATCCATTCCAACCTTTAGAGTTATCCAAAATACTTTTTTTCAAACTCTCTCTAAAAGGTCTCTAAATTTCTAAAATCAATTGTAACATCAGATTCCTAAAACAATGTAATGTTTATATTATTATCATATAATTAATATATGATTATCTTAATCATATTAAAACCATGAATAAAAAAAAGTTTTGTAGTAAAATCCTTATATATATCACATTCTTCTTATAACCAGGACATAATTCTTGAATCCAAAAACACAAATACATGAATTATTCCACTTCAACTGTAGTAACAACATAATATTTAACTATATCTATTTGATTTTTATGAGATATACTTACTTGATTCTTTGTAAAAAAAAATTCATAATGAACCATATATTTATAATTATAACATTTCACAACTTTTTTCTTTCCCTTACAATCACGAGCCTGGTGACCTTTTTCTCCACATTTGTAACAAACTCCTATTCCTTTTAGGAAAGTACTAGGGTGATTATTCCCAAAATTATCACATAAGGTAAAATCCTTCTTTTCCTTTTTCCCTTTATTTGTCTCTTGCTCCAATGTTCTCTTCTTCTCTTAATTTACTTTAATGTCACAAGACTTATAGAATTCCTTTTTTTACTTGATAGTACATGAGATTATATCTTCATAGGATGAGAAGGACTGTGAGACTAATGATCAATGAGTAAATGGTTTTAACCCATCAAATAATTGATCAATCTTACTTCTTGGGTTACATATGTAGTTTGTATAATTCCTTACTAACCTTGTGAAGTTAGCCTCATACTTTACAACATTCTCATCCTCCTTTTTACTCAGGCTCAGAAATTATCTTTCCATATCAGCTCATTGTTCATGTGGAAATTATTTCTCTAGAAAAAGTTCTTTAAACTCCCTCCATTCCATATTTACCACTTCTTCATCCTCCTTTGTGTTTTTAATTAATGACCACTTCTGATCTTCATCTTCTAAGAGGCGATAAACTTCCATGAAAACCTTTTCCCTTTCGTTACTTCCCAAAGTAAGAAATATTTTATCTAAGGAACTTATCCACTACTCAACTACAAAAGGATTTTTAGTCCCACTGAAAGTTGGTGGTTTTTTCCCCATGAATCAGTCTAACATTGATCCTCCACATTGTATATCCAATTTCTCTATATGGGTAAGGTTATTATTCATAACCTGATTGAGTTGTCCTAGTATGGTTGTAAATTGATCAGTGCCAGTTCTATCACTGACTCCACTATAATTATCTTGAGTGTGAGAGAAATACCTATATGGATTTTGTGTGTTGATACAATTTATATTCCTTCCACTAGGCTCTATTTCTAAAAAATGGAATACACTAGGTTAGTTTATTAATCGCAATTCATAATTCCCAGCTTGTAAAATACTTAACATACATTGAACAGTTTATGCATATAATCTATAATCATTAAAAAATTATTTGGGGACGTTTTTACTCATAAATACTTCATAATGGTTTGTAAGGAAAATGATAATTATCCTAAGAATATCCCCTGGGAGTATCAAACCAGGTGTGTAGTAAGGCACATTGTCGTTTACCAGGATACCCCATGTCAATCCCGAAACTCCTTGTCGGAGTTTTAAATCCTAGGCACATGACAATCATGTACTTCCTGGGGTATCCCCTGGGACTTTCGGGCTAGACCTGGGGTATCCTGGTACACGACAATGTGCCTTAATACGCACCATGTTTGATACTCCCAGGGGTTATTCTTAGGATAATTATCATTTTCCTTACAAACCATTATGAAATATTTATGAGTAAATACGTCCCCAAAGATTTTTTTTTATGATTATGGATTATATGCATAAACTGTTCAGTGTATGTTTAGTATTTTACATGTTTGGAATTATGCATTGTGATTTATAAACTAACCTAGTGTATGCCATTTTTTAGAAATGGAGCCTAGTGGAAGGAATAGAAATTGTATCAACACACATAATCTATATATAGATTTACCTCATACTCAAGATAATTATAATGGAGCTAGTGATACAACTGGAACTGATCAGCTTATAACCATACTGGGACAACTCAATCAGGTTATGAATAATAACCTTACCCATATAGAGAACCCAGATCTACAATGTGGAGGACCAATGTTAGACTGATACACGAGGCAAAACCACCAACGTTCAGTGGGACTAAAAATCCTTTTGTAGTTGAGCAGTGGATAAGTTCCTTAGAGAAAATATTTCTTGCTTTGGGAAGTAACAAAAGGGAAAATGTTGTTATGGAAGTTTATCACCTCTCAGGAGATGAAGATCAATAGTGGTAATTAATTCAAAACAAAAAGGAGGATGATGAAGTGGGAAATATGGAATCGAGGGAGTTTAAAGAACTTTTTATAGAGAAATACTTTCCTTATAAACAATGAGATGACATGGAAAGACAATTTCTGAGCCTGAGGAAAAAGGAGGATGAAAATGTTGCAAAGTATGATGCTAACCTCACAAGGTTAGAAAGGAATTATACAAACTACATACGTAACCCAAGAATTAATATTGATCAATTATTTGATGGGTTAAAACCATTTCCCCGTTGAGCATTAGTCTCATAGTCCTTCTCATCCTACGAAGATATAGTCTCATGTACTATCAAGGAAAAAAAGGAATTCTCTAAGTCTTATGACATTAAATTAAAGAAAGATAAGAAGAGAACATTGGAGCAAGAGACAAATAAATGGAAAACGGGAAAGAATGATTTTACCTTATGTGATAATTGTGGGAAGAATCACTCTGGTACTTTCCTAAAAGGAATTGGATTTTGTTAGAAATGTGGAGAAAAAAGTCACCAGGCTCGTGATTGTAAGGGAAAGAAAAAATTTATGAAATTTGATAATTATAAATATATGGGACATTATGAATTTTTTTTCCAAATCATCAAGGAAGTATAGCTCATAAAAATCAAATGTATCTAGTTAAATATTATGATGTTACTACAGTTGAAGTCGAATAATTAATGTATTTGTGTTTTTGGATTCAAGAATTATGTCCTGGTTATAAGAAGAATGTGACATTTATAAGGATTTTACCACATTAATTTTGGTTTTCTTCATGGTTTTAATATGATTAAGATAATCATATATTAATTATGTGATAATAAGAGAAACATTACATTTTTTTGGAATCTGATGTTACAATTGATTTTAGAAATTTGGAGACCTTTTAGAGAGAGTTTGAAAAGAAGTATTTTGGATAACTTTAAAGGTTGGAATGAATTAATTTGAAACTTTTGAAAGTATTATTTAAGGTTAAAACATTTAATAATATTGTTTTTGGAATGTTATAATACTATAGTTTAAAAAAAGGATAACCTACAGGTCGGGTGATAACCCGTTGTGTCAGGAAAAGTTGCAGGAATTGAACCCACAACCAAAGTGTGACAATGATTTATCACCTACCACTATCCTACAAGAATTACATGATTATTATAAAATAGTTTTCTCCATTTAAATGATATATTTTTATATTTGGAACCTTATATGATTGAGATAAATAGAATATTTTTGAGTTTTATCTTTTGAAGAGAAAGATGAGTTTGTAGTAGAGGATGAAACACTACATGTAAATTAAGTATACTTCCCTGTGTTCTTATTCTATGAATTAAATTAATTCTACAACACCAGGAAAAGGATCATAAAACCAAAAATACATTTCTAGCACCTTCTTTGCGATGGATCAAATGGTCCCTTAGATCATCGCAGATTTATAACTTTCAGATTGTTAAATTTATCCTACCAATATTCTCTATAACTCTCCATTAGAAATTGATGGTTTGTTTTGTCTTCCATATCCATGTTTTCCTACATGTAACCCTATTATGTGTTATTTATGGTAACCTTCATCCTTACCTTCCTTTATTTTAAAATAGAGGTCTCGTTAATCTATTTTTTGATGTGGGATTTCAACTAAGATATTTTGAATGGTCAAACCCCTAGTTTTTAATACCAAGTTTAAATTTCGAGGAAAACATTTATTGAAGGAGGGGATTATGTAACACCCCAAGCTTCCATAGTACGTTTCTCTTTGAAAAATACAATAGCTTGCACTGTACGCAACTTTGAGTTCTAGCACACCACGACCTATCAAACTAGCCGTTTATAAATCAGTTATGAATATTATTAACCACATTTTGATTTTTATATATCCCATATAATTTTAACATTCATATTTTTTCTTATTAGACATAATATAATGACAAATTCAATTTTTTAGATAAAAGAATTATTTTTCAAAAAATGCAGTTTTTCCACCTTTTAATGGAGGGCCTTTATGGTTCTATTCCAAATAAGATGTTACAACTTTGATGAAATAATTATAGACCTTGTAGCCTCAATCAAAGTCATAAATAAGTCTATATTTATAAAACTTCATTGGTATCTATTACCCAATTATTTTAGTTATTATTTTAGTAATTTATGCACTTCCAATCCAGAGAAAATAATTAAGGATGTTATTATTTGAGTCAATGATATTATATTCCTAGTTGATTTATATATCCTTGAAATAGAATGTGTGGAATCATATTTCTGATCTCCTATAACTCTAAAAATACCTTTCCTCATGATAGATGGAACCAAAATTTATGTCCATGTTGCAATCTTATCCATGAAATTTGGAAACTGATTGGACATGTTTAGCATTTTCCAAGCCATGAAATACCCTTAGGAAAGTCACTTTGCTTTTTTCCATCCATGCCTATAAAATCAATTATAAGAGTAAAATAAACCTTGAACCCCCATGTTTGTTCTGCACCAATCAAAGTGGAGGTTATAAATTTCCCCCCATATTAATAATGTGATCAATGGTGTATATTAATTTGACCTTTATTCCATAAAATTTATTAAGGTAAGTGATCATAGACACTCTCTCAATTCTCATGTCACCACTATTCTCTACAGCTCCACCTTAGAGGGTAATGAAAAAATGAACTAAAACCAACAAAAACCCTTATTTTATTCTAAATCTATCGGACCCTAATTAAATGGATAAATGATTTATAAACCTCTTCCTAGAAACCTAAAGTGTGCATTCCAATACTATGATCACTCTTTCCCTATTATAATATTCATTTTACTGGATACAATTTCGAATTCTAAACTCATTTAATTGTTAGAGGAAAACAAAAAAGACTTAGTTTTAACCCTATATGACATATTAGTCATTAAACCTATCATTTTCATGTATTATATCCATCTATATGAATTCTACAAACCCATTATACAACATCAAAGAAGACTTAATCCACTCATATTATAGGTAGTAAGGGATGATATTACTGAGCTTCTTAAAGATGGTATTATCTACCATATTTATGACAAATAATAGGTTAGTATGATTTAAGTGGTACCAAAAAAGGTTCTATAACTATTATCACCAATGAACATAGAGAAATGGTCCCAAACTAATTCAAAAACAAGTGACACATGTGCATTGATTATCAAAAATTTAATTCCATAATAATAAAATAACACTACCAAGTTCCTTTATTAGACCAAATGATATAATATTAGTTTAAAAGTCACATTATTTCTTTATTGATGGATAAAACAACTATTTCCAAATCCCAATCAAACATCATGACCAATAAAAAAACATTCACTTGTCCCTTTGGAACTTACGCATATAAGAGAATTCCTTTTGGCATTTTCAATGCTCCCATGACATTCTATAGGTGCATGTTGAGAATATTTTTTTTGAATTCATAGAGAATTCATGGATTTTTTCATTGATGACTTTAAAATTTATGGTGATTAATTTAAATCCTGTTTGAATTCACTCTCAATAGTCCTAAAGGACTGTATCGATTGTAATATTGCGTTGAAATTTAAAAAATAAAAGTTTATGGTTTATAGTTGGACTATTACATGACACATAATATCTTATGAGGTTATTAAATTTTATTATTTAAAAAGTGTGTTAATCAAATCACAACATGAACTCACATTATTTTGAGATATCTATTATTTTCTTGGAAATACTTGTTTCTATTGGTGGTTTATTCATAACCTTAATAGGATTACACTTACTCTCTCCTAGTTTCTTCAAAATGATGTCCCTTTCTATTTTTATGAGGCTTGTAAGAGAGCATTCATTGAACTCAAATAATCCCTTACATCTTACCTAATAATCTAACCTCAAAATTATTACTCACCCTTTAAATTGATGTGTGATGATTCTAATAGGGCCACTGGGACAATTCTTGGTAAAAAAAGACAGAATTCCATTTTTATCTATTATTCCTAAAACAAATTGGATAAAACTTAATCTAATTACACTATAACTGAAAAATAAATCTTGGATATGGTTTTTAGAATGTAAAAATTTCATCTCTATATCTTAGGTGCTAAAATAATTTTATTCATAGACCATTATCCTTTAAATTTATTCCTAAAAAATAGTGATTCCAAATTGAATATAATAAGATTGATCCTAATTATTCAAGGTTTTATCCTATATATTAGGGATAGACTTGGAAAATAAATCTGTATGGATGAACATTTGAGTAAAATATATAATTTATCTCATTCTAGAATCATACACCCTGAATTTATCAAGGAAAAATTTTCATCACTCTCTCTCAAATTACCATGGTATGCCTCAATTATATATTACTTGGATATTGGCGTTTTTTCACATTATTATTCAAAATAATAAAAAGAAAAATTTTAAAGTGGTTAAAAAAATCATTTTAGGATGATAATAAAGTTTGTAAAACTAGGACTAACATGGTAATTGGGAGACATGTTGATGAAGGGGAACAATCTTTAATATTTTTATTTTTCCACTAACTTCATAGAGGTGGCCACTTTAGACCATAAACGACCTCTCAAAAGGTCTTAGACTCGATATTCCTCTACCCTTTACTCTCCAATAACTCACATGACTTCTATCAATTATGTCCCACATGGTTAAAATTTGGAATTATTTCTAAAATAAATGAAATTACATAAAAACCATTAATCTTATATAAATTATTTTATGTCTAGTGTATCAATTTCATGGGACCCTTCCCTCCATTAAATGGATTATCATACATTCTCCTGACCATTGACTATGTTTCTAGGTGTGTAAAGGATAAACCCACTTTGAATCATGAATAAAATACTCTGAATGAGTTCCTTAAAACGCTCATATTCCATATGTTTGGAACACCACATGCTTTGGTGAGTGACTTAGGAACACATTTTTTTAATCGAACCACAATGAAAATTTTGAGAAAAAATGGGGTTGTTCACAAAAGTTCTACTGCCTATCACCATAAAAAAGTCTTGGATCAACTTTCAAATAGGTAATTGAAAAAGAGTTTTTAAAATATGTGTTAATCCCATAAGAAAATATTAGTCTAAAAAACTTGGTGAGGAACTTTGGGATTATTGAACTAAAAACAAGACACCCATTGAGATGACTCTATTTATGGTAGTTTTTGGAAAATAATGTCATTTACTAGTTGAAATTAAATATAAATTATTTTATCATATAAAAACATGTAATTTTGATTGTAAAAAATCTAGTGAGGAGAGGTTACTACGATTGAATGAGATGAAGGAGCTTTGACTTGATTCCTATGAGAATTATAATATCTATAAGAAGAATGGTAAGGTAATCCAAGAAAAACACATCCAATGAAATCTATTTCATGAAGGAGATAAGTACAAGTCCCTGATCCATATACTAAAATTAAATTCATGGGTTAAAATAATTGAAAAAAGAATCACCATGAGAGGACACATTCCTTGAAAATCACATCGACTTCCATATGATCCACAACTACTAGAGTAGACCCACTACTAGATAGACAAGGAAACCCACCTATTCTAAACTTGGGAGCACCACTTTCCTTTTAAATATCTATACCTCTATACTTATCCATCCTATATCTCTTTCTATTTCTCTCTCTCTCTACAACTCTCTCTCTATCACTCTCTTTCCTCCTCTATTATCACTTTCTTTCTCTATTTTTTAGTTTTTACCAATTTATTTATCAACCATTTGTGTGTGTGTGTTTTTTATAAAAAAATGAAATAAATCATAATCAATCACCATTAAATTTAAAAATTTTGGATAACCATTTTAGGGGAGTCAAAATAATTTTATTTTCATCTCATTTTTTTATTTTCACTACAAATATGGATAAATGACATTTTTTTTCAAGACCAATAATTTTTTAGTGATCAATTTTTTATTGTAAAATGATTTTCCCCTACTCATGATGAAAAATTTAAGATTTAATTCTAAGGTCACCTACGACCATATTTTCTTCATGTGCATTTTTCACACCTAATTATGATTCATGAGTTTGTTGAAATTATAGCTAAATTTCCAAATTTAATGTGCATTAATATGATACTAGAATTTTTTTGAACCATATAAAAATAATTATAACCAAATATCATCCCATAATGGATAAATTGAACCTAATTTTAGAAATCACATTTGATCCTATGAAATACCATTTTTTGATATCCAAATCAAAATCCAAAAACCTTATCCCAACTAATATTTACATGTATTTTCATTGCATTATTTTTTTAAATTTATGTATGGGAGGAATTGATTTCATTTTGAGATTAAATTTATTGATCATCAATTCCTTTTTATATGCTTGTGGGAAAAAATAATTTTTAGTATGGGGGAGAGGTTTTCATTCAATGAGGTTTGTGGATGGAATTTTATTTATGTAATTTTGTATAGATTTTTTTGAGAACTTTTTAGAAAAAGGGAAAAAATAAAAAAATAAAAAAATAAAAAAATAAAAAAATAAAAAAATAAAAAAATGAAAAAATGAAAAAATTTATATAAAAATGAGAAAAAGTAAAAAAGAACACTTGAATAATTGTGAGAAAGTTTTCATTTCTTATATATTTTCTCTTTTCATCCTATTCCATTTAACTATCACTCTATTGTGTCTTTATTCACATATTTCTGCCTTATTAAAATGTGTTTGCATGACCTTGCATGTCCAGTTTCATAAATTTTGTATTGGTATTCTATATTTATGATTTTACCCCTCTTTCCCTTTATTTTCCATTATTTTACTACCATCCCATATCCATTTAAAAAACAATAAAAAATATTTCCTGATTTTTATACATTTAAGATAGGGAATGTATGGTGAAATCTCTTATAAACTCTAAGGTTTTCAATTTTTATTTCTGAATTAGTGACCCTTATTGATAAAATTACATTATTTTGAGAGGAGTGAGTTTTGTGTGACCACATTTTCCAATTTAAATTTTGAGCAAAAAGAATGATTTTTTTGAAATTTTATTTTGTTAAAAATTTGTGTTAAAATACATTGTGGATTACTAAACTAGTATAGACCCCCTAATTGGAATTTTTTTAATATTTTTTAGTGAGTAAAATTGATTTTTATGCATGTTTATTTTTTTATTCCCTGGGAAATATTGAAGCGTAAGTGTGGGGGGAGTTGATAAAATATATTTATTCATGTTTTTAAATACTCCCATTACTATTTTTTATTGAAAAATGTATAATTGTGACTCAATGATCATTTTTTATCATAAATATATATTTTGAGCATTTTTGAAATTCATTTAATTACCATGATGTTTAAAAAATTAGTCACAACTTTATATTTAATGATCTAAATTGTGTGATTCATATTTTATAGGGTTATTGATTTATATTTCTATATTTCATTCAACTTGATATTTGGATAATTTTTCCATTTAAAGGTTCATTTGGATCACATAAGAATGCCCAATGTGTCTATGATGAAAATTGGACTAACAAAAAAGATTTAATTTCTATTTTCAATATAGAATTCAAAATTGAACGAAACTTCCTATACTATTCAAACATGTATTAGTAAAAATTAGATAAAAAATTTAAGCCCCAAATCAACATTTATAGATTCCAATCCATACAAAAAGTACCATCTTAGGATTATGATTGAAAATTGAAATCTTTCTACATTTTTGACTTTTCTCATAATAAAATCACCCAATGAAACTAAAATTTTATGAGTAGAATTTTTTTAAATATGTAATAAATTTGTTAGAATTTTTTTTGATGTTGTGGTATCTATCAGGCCTAAAAATAATTTACATCAAGTATATGGTAAAAATCAAGACAATCTTGGACAACAACACATGGTTTAGGAAAAGAACCATATATTTGATTAAAAAAATTCCATTTTCATTAAAATTTTGAGGGTATAATTTCAAAATACATCTCTATAACTCCTTTTGAAACAAGTTTTATAAATAATTCTATGTTGACATGCAAAATGGCCTGCCAATTAGCTGGGAAAAATTTAGAGGGAAACTAACTCCCCCACTTGTGATATAAATGCATGCATCCATTCTCCTTGAAATTGGTAATAATTTTAAAAATTATTTTAGGTTAATTAGAATAAAAAAACTTTCTAAAAAGCTGGGAGGACCTTACATACTCTTTTTTTAAATGAAATACCAATTTTCCACTTTTACTATTCACGTTGTTCTTTATTTTCTATTATAATATTATAAGTGATTGTGTTGTAATTATATTTAAATATTAAGATAATTTAAACTATCTAATCATATTTTCATATACTTTATTTATCCTCATATTATGGTTTTAATTCTATTTGAATCCTCTTCCTCAACCCCAATTAAATTTCTTTTTAGCACGAGTTTTCCTTTGTTCGTTTGTGTGTGTGAGTTCAATATTCAAAAATATGATCTTGACTCATTCTATTTATTTTTATTTTACTTCATCACCAGAAAAAATAAAACCAAATTATTACCACCCAAATGGGTGAGTAATTATCACATTCTTTTGAGTCATAATTTGGGGGTTTTAAGTGATTGTGAGTTCTTTCTCATTAAATGTTCTTTAAATTGACATTATGTATGTTATATTGGATATTTCATGGATTAATGACATGCAGATTCTATGGATTATTAGAACCAAAAATAAAAATAGGTTCCTTAAATATTTAACCCTGCATTAATATGAGTTTATTAAGATCATAACCCTAATCGAGGCTTTGATTAAAGCCTAAAAATTCAAGAATTCCAATCCAAATAATTTTTGGAAGTGGATGTTAATTTATTGTAATATTTTATAAAGACTAATTATATTATAATTTTATATTCCCAATGATAAACTCACCCCAATCCATATCAAATTATTAAATTAAAATTTATACATTAATAATTTTATAAAATATCTACAAACAAAGAAACCCACCTCTCAAAATAAGAAATAAAACAACTGATTCCAAAAACATAGTACTATCATTGAGAATCTGACCAGAGTGCCTCTATATAAATTTTAGTAGAGCACCATAACTTTTGTGGTTAATATAAGATAAATTCTTATTCAATATCTAAACATAGAGGATTATTTTTAACTCAAATTAGGTTTTATTCATATTCTGTCCCATTTTCATAGGCTAGTTGGGGAGTATCATCACCTCCACCTCAAGAGTTCCAAGTGATATGCTCTACCATGTGGAATTGGAAAATGTTTTATGGAATTATGGTGAAATTTAATAAAATGTAACTTTTCTTTTATATTAGAGGGAATAATTTTTTTTCTTATTAAATCAAATTTCTCTATACAACACCGGTTGGTTCAAATTTCCATCGAGTATTGGTTGTAACCCATTCCATGAAACAATATTTTATCCAATACCTAATATAGAAAATCAAAGGTCCAAAAAATCATGGAAAATTACATGTATTGGTTCTCCAATAATCCATTTATCCCATAAATTCCATCATGAATGATGATAATCCATGGCATATGAGACAAAATATACAAAAAATTGGTAAACAAATCATAGAAATAACATTATCTCCATCATTACTCCATCTTTATCTCAAAACCACCCCAAAAGGTGGATTTAGTCAGTCATAATTATGAATGAATAAAGGGATATTGTGATACATGAATAAAAAACAAAACAAGGAACTTGAAATGGAAAATGAAAATTTAAAAGTTAAATAAGGTTGAAATTAAAATTATGAAACTAAAATTTTATCACAAATAAATGGAATTACTCTTAATTATTATAATAGAAATAAATAGATAAAAGGGAAAGAAAAGGTGAAAATTTTCATACATGACTTTGAATGGGTACACTTTTCCCCCTTGAATGAATTCCCAAACCTCTTGCTAAAGAATCCATTTATAGATTTTTGAGACTATACAGTGTAAGATAATGCATAATGTGTAGTTAATTTTTTGATGATGTCCATGAAATTTTCCATGAAAGTTAGTTATAGCCTCTATACATCTAATCAACACTGGTCAATTATCGATAGGTGAAAATATATTGTGTGTATCATTACTATTAACAGGCATGTAGTGTCATATTTTGGCACCAACCAAACTCGGGCATGTACACTGGGTGTTTATTCCATGTGGCATTGGATAGTATATGATGCATATTTTTTTTGGTTTCAAAGATGTTCCCAAAGTAATAATTTAACTATAAAATCTTTAAATGTATCTAAAAACACAAAAAATAAATATTTAACCTAAAAGGAACATGTAACATCCATTAACTAGATTTTTACTCAATCTAAACTCCAAAATATTATGGAAAAGATGGGTGTATAAATTATATCATTATAAATGGTGGAAAAGTTTAAGATGATGACCGATGTAACCCCCTAGTCCAGATATCCTGAATGAAACCTGAGTGAGGGTTATCACATGACTCAAGAATACCTACCCATATTCCATAGTTTTCCAAATAGTGATGATGACCTAAAAAATTATGAGGAGACTACTTCCTCTAAAATAAGGCCAATGGTTCATTCCTAAATCGATCAAAAATACAACATGACCCATCCATATAATGGATATCAAAAAAATACCTATAGAAAAAAATAGATCCAATGGGGTCCCCATGATCCATAATAGAAATTAGTAAAACTATCTACCAGATGAATCAAACACAATAGAGTAGTATCAGATATATAAAAAATTTATCATATATAAATAAATAATGACACACTGGCCGATACATGTGTAGAAAAATAACTGAAAAAATAATTGGACTCTATCCCAACTCAGACAATCCAAACTTCCAAAATCTCAACCTCTACAAACTGTTAAACCTAAGACACATGTCCAACTCCAAGCTATAATTGTTCCCTAGAAGAAAACATAAAGGTATACCCACATACATTGAAACCCATTTCATGTATGTGGGTAGGGGGTGAGTCTAAAAACTTAGTAGGAATCCCTCATGCATAAATAGTACTGAGTGATATTGTAATCAAGTGGATGCGCATGAAATACATATAAGGAGTGTAGTCATTCCCATGAAACACACCCACCCAAAAAAATAACACAAAATGCAGATACAAGTATACAAATCTGGTCACTGTGTGGTAACCCATCCACCATGAAACCTGACCTTACTTACTTCAACCCCATACTAAATGGAAGAGAGTTACCCGTGTTACAAGTCTCAACCCATACTTGAAGATTAAAGGAACGGTTCCATATCAAGTCCATACCACTACCCAATAATTTTGGGTAGATAACAAATCAAGTATCCAAGTCATCCCTCATCATTCATGGGATTCCACACCTCATGTCTTAGACCATCTCTTACCACTCAAGGGATGTTGGACATAATATCCCAAAGCGCATTTCCTCACTAAAGGGACATTCTTGCCAACAAATTCTCACTCAAGGTGGGTCTATTATTATGAACACCACCTTATCACTCAAGTTAGGGAATGATTTCACATCACAACATAAACTAACCTTCTCACTCAAGGAGTTCCATTCTAATACATTATCACTCAAAGTAATTCTATTATCCTACCTACTATATTATTAGTTAAGATAGGGTCTGATATCGCAACCCAATTGCTACTTTTTCACTCAATATATGGTTCTTCCAACACTTTATAATTCAAGGTAAGGACAATACCCTAGATCCATCATCGATCACACTAATATCCATTTTCTATAACATGTACATATAAGAAATAAAAAAAGGGATCACAAACCATCCCATAATCTCACTAGCTCATTATAGTGTGCTAGTCACTTAGATTCTAACCCCAAATCCCAAAACATTCCTTTGAATTCATCTAGACTCATAAGATAATCTTCTAAAGACTATCTTAGTCTCTACGCATCATCATCGAGCTGCGTCCAAGACCCCACAGGGTTATCCTAGCCTATAGGATATATCTAACACTAGAAAAATCACTCTAGGATTCAATTACCTAAGAGGAAATCCCCTCCCAACTTCATGAAACTGGACATAGCTCCATCAAACCTAATACAATTTACCCATATCAACCCTCTAAGGGGTCTTCCATACCCATTTGAACCAAACTGACACTCTGATACTAAAAGAAAACATCATTGACCAACACACATAAACATGCATCAACATACACACCATAAAACTATAAATAGGATGCACAATAAGAATAAAAGATTTAGAAAAATAGGACATCACCCTCATGAGGTCAAAAGGACCAAAACTGACCCAACCAATCCCTTCCTATTTTATTTGGAAAACCAATTTAAAATCACATTTTAAATGATTTAGAAAATGTATCACATGTCATGTTACTAATTCTAGGCCCTTAGAAAAAATAAAATAAAAAAATTACTCAAAAAATACCTTTTATAATTTAAAATGAAATTTCAAAAACCATTATTGAAATCAACCCATTTTAATCAAAACCCTTTTTAAAATTATAGTTTTGAAAGGAAACCTCTTAATATTTGGAATCCACTCATTACAACAATAAATACATAAATATGGCCACCAACACTCATCCAACCAATGTGTCACCATCAAAATTTTTAATAATCTATGTAATACATATTGATTATTAGACCAATATGATCCTTTCCCAATATATAGACAAGATAACATAAGAATGACTCAAGATAAAAAATAATACCAATGATACTAAACAAACAAGAGACTCAATAAAGTCACAGATACCTTCCTCAACTGATTATCCATTAATAAATCAGAATCTTTTACTAAAATCCTTTGGGTCTTTCATCACACATATCATTAATAAATGCCACAAAATTAATAAATTAAAAAACTAAAACCAAAACCCAAATTAGTATAAGAAATTATAAACTTATTATGAATCTAAACAGTGTTGAATCCATGAGAAAAAGGGTGAAGTTCACTCCTAACATTCACCTAGATCCAAGCCACAAAAAATCACAAATTTAAATACCCAAATCAATGTCCACTTTAACATAATTTCACTAAAATCCTAAATAAATACTCAATAAAACATACCACAAGGAAAATGTTGAATGGTGGTGTGAATATACCCTTATGGGGCCTCCTTTACAAGATGCACACCAAAATCCCATGAAGTAGGGTGATTCCACTATGATTTTGTGGAATCATCACCTTGAAACCATAATTCGATGAACCAAAATTAGAACAGAACAAGGTAAAGAATAGGGGGAGGGGAGAAACCTTACCTTGAATCTACATGATGAAACCCTTGAGAATGATCTAGATCAAAGAGGGATTAGAGGGGATATAAGTGCCAAAGAGGGATATCCCTCCTCTATCATTTTAATAGAGAAAGGGGATATAGAGGGGGGTTCTAAATAAGAAACATATATGAAATTACAAAAATTTTTACTAAAAAATAACCTAGGTGATAGGTTAGGGAGTGACTAATTATGGTCATTCCATTTAGTATCCTCACCAGGCTTCACTATGGTGTGGTCCTTAGACCATAATAAAAATACCCCAAAAAAGGAAGAGGGACTTTACCATCAACAAACACCCCCAAAACATTCCCCCTTTGGTATTTGACACAACCTACCCTAGCTAGGTCTACATTGTGGTGCAACCCTTAGGATGTAGTGAAATTGGACCCCAAAAGGCAAATGGCCCATTACCTTAAAGACTACCCTCACAGTGTGGACTTCATGGCTACACTATGAGGCATCCACCCCATGGAATCTCCACGGTGAAACCTCCCACATTTCACCATAGCCTTCAACCCTCACTCAACACCACACTGTAACAACCCTATTATGAAATGGTCATCATATAGGTTTCAGAATTCCATTTTCCAATGCCTAATAAATCACTCTAATAATTATTCCACTAAACAAAAACCCTCAAAACACCCCAAAAAGCATTTAAAACATGATCAAAACTACCTTTTCCCAATCCAAATACAAAAATTCAAATTTACCATGATTTAAACCAACTCATAATGACACATGTCATTAAAAACTCTCTACCATAACAATTCTCATCATCAAGAACCCTCATAGGTCCTTTAACTATGAATCTTACCCTTACTCAGTCACTTGTTCACCACAAATACACTAAATCCTAACCCCGAACCCCAACAAAATTCCAATGAACAACTATAAATTCCAAAAACACTATTAATAAAAAGATAATCTACTTGATCATTGAGCTTACCAAATCTCTACCCATTACCACTGTCACATCTCTAGTTACACTTCATTCTAAGTTATATATAATCACTCTTGATGTGGGTTCCACCTCTCCATATATATTTCCATGAAACAACACCATTTGGTCATTATCTGGATGAATTTATTAAAATTGATTTACCTCACCCATTGATGCATCTTCACATCTCTCAATAACATTTTCTTAACTATAGAAGGAATCAAAAAATGAAATAAATACCGAAACTGAATTCTAAACCCAAAACTCAGTGTAATTCCACAACTGGATCCTTAACCAACCAAATTCAGCACTACACTCCACCAACAAGTTCTACAACATATTTAATAAAAAAAATATCCAATCTGACCCAATCCCAGATTCCACTACCTCTATAAACATAATCAATAATAGTGTCAATCATCCATAACCAATTTAATTCTCCCCACTATAATACTTCACTAGAAACCACCAATTCTAACAAATAGTTCTCTCCACCATAGTAATCATCTACCAAAAATTAAATCAACTGATCTAAACCATGGAACCACCAACATATCATCCAGATACTTGAGATAAACATAAAAAATCATGATAAAATACTTGAACACAACTCTCTTAAAAAACCATGACATACCTTCCAAATACACAATCTAACACCCGAGTCTTTGCCAATTAATCACTGAAAACTAAGAAAAATCAATCGAAATAAGAACTAATTTCTTTTCCCCATGACCAGATCAAATAAGATCTATAATTAAAAATATGACATGTAACCTTCTAAACAATCATGATGTATAAGCTAAGCACACAATTTAATCATCCGGGTCACTTTTGAAAAAAGCATTAGAATTCAAGAAATCTGGTTTACATGAGTACTAGTTGATTATTTTTAAACCATATGAAATTATTTAAAAACACCAAAAAATACTTGAGTTTTCAAAATTTCCATTATAAACTAGTAGTTTTTACTCAAAAATTAAAGTCCTTAAAATCATTAGCATTTTTGTCCCTTTTTCAAAAAACCAATTCCTATTTCAAAATTCATTTTGAAATCCAGTTTTAAAAACATTTTTACAATATTTTTCTCATGACTAAAAAATACCAACCCATTTCAAAATCATCGACTCCATGATCCATTTCACTTAAAACCAACTTAAAAAACCATTTTATTCACACCTCATTCCACCACATGTGTTCTCTTTTTTATAACAGAGGTTTTTCTCAAAAAACAACCATCCTAAAAATTTACTACCTTATGGAAATCAACAAGTATAATCACAATCAATAAAATAATCCCCTTGAATCAATATTAATATAATAAAAGCTTATAATATAATCAATAAAAAATGATTATATTATAAGTTTTTTCAATTAATAGTATATTTTGACAAATATATATTTCAAAAAATGCCACCCATAAGCGCCTGTATCATACCCTAAATATTCCACAATATTGATACATGAAAAACTCACCAACTCAAAAATTATCCCTCTGACTCATCAAGAGTCTCATCCTTATCGCATTGGGATTATATGACCAATTGAATACCACACTTATCCTAGAGTTCCTAGTTCTATCATTGGACTTCCCCTAACAACATGGGTCTCAACCGATATCATTTTGGGCATGCATGCACTCTCTATACCTCCTAAGTAACAAAAACCAATTTTCATAACCAACTAACACTATCCCATTTAAAAAAATTATTTGATTCCATTTTTAAAGAAAAAATAATACACTATCTAGCACAATTTCATGAAAATAATTAGAAATATAACTAGTATCTAACCTAGCTCACATAATCCAACCTATCGAAATCTCTATCTGCACAAACTGTTAGACCCAAACCACATGTCTTTGAGGAAAACCAATCTTTACACACATAAATATTACATTTTTTGGTAAATATTTAATAAATAAAATTAAATTCTACACAATAATCATAAATTTTTAGTGTCTTTAGAGACTAGATACATAATCCTCTCATTTAATGAAATATCCTCAATGTTTCCTACATAGAACACTTCTTAAGTATACCCTTATTAGATGATTTCTTCTTAACTTGGGGAAGTAAAAAACATGATAAAGGGTGAGATCATATGTTCAGTAAGGGTAAACATAGGAGATATCAATCAATGATCATATATGATCATAAAATAGTAATAATGGAATGAGATCGTGATCATAAATTACAAAATTCAAACCTAATCTCTCATAGATCGTAAACATGATTCATAGAATAAAACTTTCTCATAATAAAATAAAATATTAAAAAGCGTTTGGAATAATCAATAATGAGTCATGATACATGATATCATAAAATAGGAATAAAAATATTGAAAAAAAATATGATTATAACATTGTGAACATGTAACACCCCAAACTTCCACGATACACTTCTCTTTGAATAATACAATAGCTTGTGTTTTATGCAACGTCGAGTTTTAACACACCACGACCTATCAAACTAGACGTATAAAAAGAGGTTACAAATAGTATTAAGAACATTTTTAATTTTATATATCCCATATAATTTTAACATTCATCTATTGTGTTTTTTAGACACAACATAAGAACATATTCAATTTTTCTGATAAAAGAAGTATTTTTCAAAAAATGCAGTTTTTTCTCTTTTAATGGTGAACCCTTTTTAAATCCAATATTTTACAATTTTTTTATATTAAATTTTATGAAATTAAATTCTTATTTATAATCGGGACATAAAAATTTAGTTTGGAATTTTTTTGGCACTTTTCTGATAACTTTCATATTTTGTTGAATAGTGAAAAATACTAAATTTTAATTGAAAGAAAATTTTTTAATCGAAATAATTTATAGTGTTAAATTATACATTTTAGTGTTTTTAAAGTATAATTAGATTATATTTTTATCATTTAATATAATATAGGTAATTTTATGTAATTTCACACTTAAATTGTACATAAACACATGCCAATCTTTTGATAGTTTTTACTTCCTAAAAACCAGCTTTTCGGTTTTGACAACGAGAATTAATTTTTAATTAATTTCTGAAACTTTTGTGTTTTAAATTTGGAAAAATGGATTCCATATTTAGAATCAGGAGTTTCAAATTATGTAAATAGGTAACTTTTATTTTTAGACATTATGAATAGTAACTTCAGTAAATATTTTATTTACCATGGTTAAAGGATAAATCCAATAAGTAAGGGTAAAAATAATATTAAATTAACCTAAAACGTATCCTAACCATAATTTATGATAAATTCCCGACCATGGGATTCCTTGGGTATATTTTGGGACCCCATGAAGCTACTTGTAAGTGAAAATGACACTATAAAAATTAATTTAAAGTTAAAGAAAAATATAACATAAACATATATCTTTTAGTAAAACAATGTTTATATGGGGTTATATAAGTGATATTTTAGACTATAAATATTAATTATAAATATAAAAATATTTAATACATCATGTTATTTTATTTATAATTTTTAGACATAAAATAAATATATTTATTTATGACACAATAATGATGCAGTATCTTCCTTATTAATGAAAGAATCAAATAAAGGATATTATAAATATTAAAAAAAATATAATTTTGAATTTTTTATTCCATATAAGAATTTATAGGTTAATATGAAATGTTATGGTTGATTAAATGTATTTTTTTGAAGTAATAAAGATGTTATGACTTTCAAAAAAACCAAATACTAAATAGTGTCAAAATTGACATAAATGAGTTTTTAAAACAAATACTATATTATTAAATGATATAATATTCCTAGAAATGTAATATTTGGAAAAATGACTTAGATAAGGTTATATATGTCATTAATTAACCAATTTAGGTTCTCTTGGAATTTTATAGTAAGTTTATTAATCATGTAATATAAAAATACAAAAAGTCATGGTAAATGTTAAACTATTTAACTAAGAGTCAAATCTAAAAGATAAGGTTAATATGGTGATCTAAACTTGTCTAAAACCCATTGGTTTAGAGTATTTTGACCCAAAACCACCTTATAATTGAAATAAATCCATTTTTATCAGTTAGAAACCGAAATTTATTTTATAATAAATTAATATTTTAAACTTTTCCTAAAGTGCCCCTCACCTGCCTTATAAAAGGGTACTTCCCCTTATCCTAAATTCACACCTCCAAAGCCATTTGGCTCAGCCAACCCCTGATCAAATTTCCTAAAAACTATCCTAAATTTAACCTAGAGTCCTTAATTTTATCATAAATCCAACCTATGGAGCCCTTTTGTTCAAATCAAAAGGAAGAACCCGAAGAAGAGGTAATTACATCATCACCTCTTTCAAAGTTCTTTTTCTTATTCCAAATCCTCTTTCTTGGCTATTTCCATAGAAAAACAATTAATCCAGTAACTTATACATAATTAGATGTTATTATAAATATGGTACAACCATATTCATTATTCTATCTATCCCATGAATGAAAAAGTCACCATACATGCATATGTACGGCTTAAAGTCTCAACGACATGGTGTAGTTTATTATTCAACGCTTCATTAATTAGATGAGTATAATAATGCATTTAATTGATTTAAATAATAATTATATCATTTTAATTATCCTTTATATATAATATACCCTCCAATTACATATTATTTCACCATCAATAAAATGATATCGTCGCTAGTGGGTACATGCGGCTTACTGTCTCCACGACGCGATGAGATTCATTTCCAAGTTCAAAATTCAATGATGATTATAAAAATATATATTATTAATAAGTATGTAATATATGAAATAATAATGATACTGTAAATATATATATATATATATATATGTATTTACATATATCTCATTCACTTACTTCCGTTCAATAAGATATGAAAACATAAACAACATTTATGCGCACATACGACCTACCATCTCCATAAACATTATTTTCCATTTCATATATCTATCTATTATACATATTTATATTCTGAATATATATGATACATAAATAATTTTTTATATTCTGGAAGCAATTAAATCATGATATAAGTGATACGATCAAGAATAAAAATTTAAAACACGTGTGATAAAGAAAGCGATTATTACCTGAAATATTATTTTAACATGGAAATTATTATTAAATAAGTAGTATAAAGTCATAAATGAATCAATTATGAAATAATAAATATAAACATGGTTCTGGTATAATTTAATAACATACTATGGTCATTATAACAGATGTTAAACGTACCCTCGACCAAAGGAAAGTACAAGGTAAGGGTTAATTTATGAATCTCTTTATTATCTGAGATTGTTCATGTGTAAGTATTTATTGGGACATATTTATTATCCATGTCCATGTTTCATAAAATAGATTTCAAAAGTATTCTTTTTTAAGGGATTATTTAACTAAAACATCATTTTAAATGTTTTAATTATTTATTCTTATAAATCTTTCTCATTAATGTCCATGTTTTCAAAATGGTTTTAAGGATTTATTTATATGGACATGAATGTTTTAAAATGTTAATTCCTTTAAAATGTTTCAAATTGGTATGGGAAAATTTGGTTTAAAAATATATTTTAAATGTCTTCCTTTATAAATTGTGTGACTTTTAAATGATTTCATGAAAAAGGTATATTTCTCTCAAAGAGTTTTATAGATCATTTTCAACCATGTCAACATCCTTTACTAGATATTATTCTTTATTGAGGTTGATTAATTATAATACAATATTCTATATTGTATTGAATGAGTTATGATATGTTTTAATGTGGATGTGATATTTTTATACCATTCACGGTTTATAGTTAAAGTATTGACATTTCGTATGTTAGTTTTAATACGAATGTTTATGTTATGTTTCACCCTTTTCATATGAGGAATGCATTAGACTTAGTAAGTGATGGTCGGGGCCCTCTATAGACTCTCGATGCATCAGTATGTCTCATGAGACAAATTGATATCTTAGCACAAGTCCTTGAAAAAAATTTTATTTGTAGTCTTGGCACGAGGCCTTGACTATGTGGTCATGATGTCCAGCATTATGCATTCCCTCGTTATGAAATTAATTATTACATGTGATTATTTGACTAGTAGAATATCCATGTGCATGTTTATATGGTAATGTTTGATTTATTTTTTCCATATTGAATTCAACTTTATGTTTTAATGGATTTTGTTTTTATTACACATCTTTCCTTAAAAGTTTATAGCTTCCACTAAATTATTTACCCTTACCGAGCATATGAGCTCACCCTTTCTCATGTTTTATTTTCCCAGGATGCTAAGAAGTGTATTATGATTGATATGGAGGGTTAATCTAGGGGAATAAAAGAATTCTCAAAGGATTATTTATGTTTTGTTTTATTCTAGATAGTGTATTGTAACATTCATGTATGTAATATATTTTCCAAGACTAATAAACCGATCCATCCTTTGGGACTTGATTCCTTATAATCATGCCAATGTATTAAAATAATGCACCAGCTCTAGGTAACTGGTTTCGGGTCATTACAGTTGGTATAATAGGAATTTTATCAACAAACTTGGAAATAGATTTATAAGACTTATATTAAGGATCATAACCCTATGATAGACTTTGCGGATAAGTATAGAAGAACCCTATAGAATTTTGGTAAAGTAGGGATTATTTGGGTTTTCTAAGAAATACATCACTGTATGGATACTACAAGTGGAAGTGGTTTTGGAATAGATGTACCTAGGATTGAAAACTCTGACAAGGAGTTTCGGGCCTGACCTGGGGTATCCTAGTACACAACAATGTGCCTTACTGTTCACCTGGTTTGATACTCCCAGGGGATATTCTTAGGATAATTATCATTTTCCTTACAAGCCATTATGAATTATTTATGAGTAAATATGTCCCCAAATATTTTTTTTAAGATTATGGATTATATAAATAAACTGTTCAATGTATGTTAAGTATTTTACAAGTTTGTAATTATGCATTGTGATTCATAAACTAACCTAGTGTATGCCATTTTTTAGAAATGGTTCCTAGTGGAAGGAATAGAAATTGTATCAACACACATAATCCATATAGGTATTTCCCTCATACTCAAGATAATTATAGTGGAGCTGGTGATACAACTGGCACTGATCAGCTTATAACCATACTGGGAAAACTCAATCAGGTTATGAATAATAACCTTACCCATATGAAGAACTCAGATCTATAATT
The DNA here is from genome assembly GCA_963277665.1 of Viscum album. Classification (NCBI taxonomy): domain Eukaryota; kingdom Viridiplantae; phylum Streptophyta; class Magnoliopsida; order Santalales; family Viscaceae; genus Viscum; species Viscum album. The sequence goes on from OY728128.1 coordinate 1,934,883,545, forward strand.
TGGAGGATCAATGTTAGACTGATTCATGAGGAAAAAACCACCAACGTTCAGTGGGACTACAAATCCTTTTGTAGTTGAGCAGTGAATAAGTTCCTTAGAGAAAATATTTATTTCTTTGGGAAGTAACGAAAGGGAAAAGGTTCTCATGAAAGTTTATCGCCTCTCAGGAGATAAAGATCAATAGTGGTAATTAATTCAAAACACAAAGGAGGATGAAGAAGTGGGAAATATGGAATGAAGGGAGTTTAAAGATCTTTTTATAGAGAAATACTTTCCTCATGAACAACGAGCTGATATGGAAAGACAATTTCTGAGCCCAAGGAAAAAAAGGATGAGAATGTTGCAAAGTATGATGATAAATTCACAAGGTTAGCAAGGAATTATACAAACTACATACGTAACCCAAGAAGTAAGATTGATCAATTATTTGATGGGTTAAAACCATTTCCCTGTTGAGCATTATTCTCACAGTCCTTCTCATCCTACGAAGATATAGTCTCATGTACTATCAAGAAAAAAAAAGGAATTCTATAAGTCTTATGACATTAATGTAAAACAAGAGAAGAAGAGAACATTGGAGCAAGAGACAAATAAAGGGAAAATGGGAAAGGAGGATTTTACCTTATGTGATAATTGTGGGAAGAATCACCCTAGTACTTGCCTAAAAGGAATAGGAGTTTGTTACAAATGTGGAGAAAAAGGTCACCAGGCTCGTGATTATAAGGGAAAGAAAAAAGTTGTGAAATTTTATAATTATAAATATATGGAACATTATGAAAACAATTTTACAAAGAATCAAGGAAGTATAGCTCATAAAAATAAAATGGATCTAGTTAAATATTATGCTGTTACAATAGTTGAAGTGGAATAATTAATGTATTTGTGTTTTTGGGTTCAAGAATTATATCCTGGTTATAAGAAGAATGTGATATATATAAAGATTTTTCTACAGTACTTTTTGTTTTCTTCATGTTTTTAATATGATGAAGATAATCATATATTAATTATGTGATAATAAGAGAAACATTACATTGTTTTAGGAATCTGATGTTACAATTGATTTTAGAAATTTAGAGACCATTTAGAGAGAGTTTAAAAATAAGTATTTTGGATTACTCTAAATGTTGGAATAGATTAAGTTAAAACTTTAGAAATTATTATTTAAGGTTAAAACATTTCTTAAGATTGTTTTTGGAATGTTATAATACTATAGTTTAAAAAAAAGGATAACCTACAAGTTGGGTGATAACCCATTACATCAGACAAAGTTGCAAGAATCGAACCCACAATTGAAGTGTGACAATGATTTATCACCTACCACAAGCCTACATTAAGTTCATGATTATTATAAAATAGTTTTCTTCATTTAAATGATATATGTTTATATTTGGAACCTTATATGATTGAGATAAATAGAATATTTTTGAGTTTTATCTTTTGAAGAGAAAGATGAGTTTGTAGTAGAGGATGAAACACTACATGTAAATTAAGTATACTTCCTTGTGTTCTTATTCTATGAATTAAATTAATTCTACAACACCAGGAAAAGGATCATAAAACCAAAAATACATTTCTAGCACCTTCTTTGCGATGGATCAAAAGGTCCCTTAGATCATCGCAGATTTATAGCTTTCAGATTGTTAAATTTATCCTACCAATATTCTATATAACTCTCCATTAGAAATTGATGGTTTGTTTTGTCTTCCATATCCATGTTTTCCTACATGGAACCCTAGTATGTGTTATTTATGGTAACCTTCATACTTACCTTCCTTTATTTTAAAATAGAGGCCTCGTTAATCTATTTTTTGATGTGGGATTTCAACTAAGATATTTTGAAAGGTAAAACCCCTAGTTTTTAATACCAAGATTAAATTTCGAGGACACAATTTATTAAAGTAGGGGATTACGTAACACCCCAAGCTTCCATGGTACGTTTCTTTTTGAACAATACAATAGCTTGTGTTGTACGCAACTTTGAGTTCTAGCACACCACGACCTTTCAAAATAACCGTTTAAAATTTGGTTATGAATATTATTAACCAAATTTTGATTTTTATATATCCCATATAATTTTAACATTCATATTTTTTCTTATTATACATAATATAATGACAAATTCAATTTTTTAGATAAAAGAAGTATTTTTCAAAAAATGCAGTTTTTTCACCTTTTAATGGAGATCCCTTTTTAAATCCAATATTCGACACTTTTATATATTAAATTTGATGAAATTAAATTATTCTTTATAATTGGGACCTAAATATTTAGTTTGGATAAATTTTTTGGTACTTTTATAATAACTTTCATATTTTGATGAATAGTGAAAAATACAAAATTTTAATTGAAATCATTTTTTTAATCGAAATAATTTATGGTGTTAAATTATAAATTTGAGTGTTTTTAAAGTATAATTATATTATATTTTTATCATTTAATATAATGTAGTTCATTTTATGTAATTTTACATTTAAACTGTACATAAACACATGTCAATCTTTTGATAGTTTTTACTTCTTAAAACCCCGCTTTTTGGGTTTGACAATGAGAATTAATTTTAATTTAATTTCTGCAACTTCGGTGTTTTAAATTTGGAAAAATGGATTCCATATTTAAAATCATGAGTTCCAAATTATGTAAATAGTTAACTTTTATTTTTAGACATTATGAATAGTAACTTTAGTAAATATTTTATTTACTATGGTTAAAGGATAAATCTGGTAAATAAGGGTAAAAAATAATATTATAATAATATTAAATTAAACTAAAACACGTATTAAAACTATTTTCTAATACATTTATGACCATGGACATCCTTGGGTCGATTTTGGGACCCCATAGAGCCACTTGTAAGTGAAAATGAGACTTTATAAAAATTAATTTAAAGTTAAGGAAAATGTAAGATAAACATATATCTTTTAGTAAAACAATTTTTATATGGGGTTATATAAGTGATATTTTAGACTATAAATAGTAATTATAAATATAAAAATATTTCATACATCATGGTATTTTATTTATAATTTTTATACATAAAATAAATATATTTATTTATGACACAATAATGATGTAGTATTTTACTTATTAATGAAAGAATCAAATAAAGTAAATTATAAATATTAAAATAAATATAATTTGAAATTTTTGATGCCATACATGAATTTTATAGATTAATATAACATTTTAGGGTTTATTAAATGTATTTTTTTTAAGTAATAAATATTTTATGACTTTCACAAAAACCAAATACTAAATAGTGTCAAAATTGACATAAATTCATTTCTAAAACAAATACTATATTATTGAATGATATAATATTCCTAAAAATCTAAGATTCAGAAAAATGACTTATATAAGGTTATATATTTCATTAATAAATCATTTGAGGTTCCCTTTTCATTTTATAGTAAGTTTATTAACAATGTAATATAAAAATACAAGAAGTCCTGGTAAATGTTAAACTATTTAACTAAGAGTCAAATCTAAAAGATAAGGTTAATATGGTGACCTAAACTTATCTAAAACCTATTGGTTGAGAGGATTTATATCCATAAACACATTATCCTTGAAAAAAATCCATTTGGAGAGATTAGAAACCGAAATTGATTTTATAATAAATTACTATTTCAAACTTTTCCTAAAGTTCTCCTCACCTCCCTTATAAAAGGGTACTTCCCATTCCCTTAAATTCACACCTCAAAATCCATTTGTATTAACCAAAACCTGATTCAATTTCCTCCCCAATACCCTCAATGAAACCTAGAGGCCTTACTTTGATCAGAAAGCCAACCTAAGGAGCCCTTTTGTTCAAATCAAAAGGAAGAACCCGAAGAAGAGGTAATTACTTCATCACCTATTTCAAAGTTCTTTTCTTATTCCACATCATATTTCTTGGTTGTTTCCATAACAAAATAATAACTCCAGTACCTTATACATACTGAGATGTTATTATAAATATGGTACAACCATATTCATTATTATATCCATCCTATGAATGACAAAGTCACCATACGTACGTACGTACGACTTACCATCTTCACGTCATGGTGTAGGTTGTTATTCAATACTTATTTATTTGGATGAGTATAATAATGAGTATAATTGATATAAATAATAAATATAACATGTTAATGATTTTTTATATATAATATACCATCCAATTACATATGATTTCACCATCAATATAATGATATCATCGCTTGTGCGTATGTGTGGCTTACCGTCTCCACAACGCGATGAAATTAATTTCCAAGTTCACCATTCAATGATGATTATAAAAAAATATATTATTAATAAGTATGTAATATATGACATAATAATTCTACTAGATATATATATATATATATATATATATATATATATATTTACATATATATCCTTCACTTACTTCCGTTCAATACGATATGAAAACGGAAATAACGTTTATGCGTACATACGGCCTACCGTATCCATAAATGGTGTTTTCCATTTCATTTATCTATCTATTATAAATATTTATATTCTGAATATATATGATACATAAATAATTTTTTTTATTCTGGAAGAAATTAAATCATGATATTATCAAGAATAACAAGTTAAAACACATATGATATAGAAAGTGATTATTACCTGAAATGTTATTTTAACATGGAAATTATTATTAAAAAAGTAGTATAAAGTCATAAATGATTCTTGTATGAAATCATAAATATGAATATTGTTCTGGTATAATTTAATAACATACTATGGTCATTATACAGGAGGTTAAACGTACCCTCGACCAAAGGAAAGTACAAGGTAAGGGTTAATTCCTCAATCTCATTATTATCCGAGATTGTTTATGTGTAAGTATTTACTGGGAAATATTTATTATCCTTGTACATGTTTCATAAAAGATTTTTCAAAAGGATTATTTTTTAAGGTAATATTTAACTAAAACATCATTTTAAATATTTTAAATATTTATTCTTCTAAATCTTTCTCATTAATGTCTATGTTTTCAAAACGGTTTTAAGGATTTATTTATATGGACTTGAATATTTTAAAATGATAATTCCTTTAAAAAGTTTCAAAGTTGTATGGTACACTTAGATTTAAAAATATATTTTAAATTTATTACTTTATAAATTATCTGACTTTTAAATAATTTCATGAAAAAGGTATATTTCTCTCTGTTTCTGACACTTTCTCTGAGGTGCACACATCCGTCTATTTGAGGAGGATGAGGACATGATGACTGTTTCCACACACTCTCACATTCCAAAGGTGCACTATTGGAAATATAGTCTTTTCCAACGGTTCTAAACCATTGGGAAAGGATGCAGAACCGTTGGTATATGTTATACCAACGGTTCTGCAGACTTTAGGAAAGTAAGTCGTTGGGAAAGCTTTTCCCAACAGTTTACAGTGAACCGTTGGGATAGGGTGGGGGAAAAATTCACCTATCCCAACAGTTATGCTAAATCGTTGGGAAAGTTTTTCCTAACTATTTGGCCCATTGGGAAAGCCCAGGAAGGTTTCCTCTTTCCCAACAGTTTCTAAACCATTGGGGAAATTTTTTTACCGATGGTTCATAGAACCGTTGGTAAAAAAACCCCAGAGATGCTATGCCAACAGTTTGAAACTGTTGGAATAGCCTATGCTATGCCAATAGTTTGAAACTGTTATCAAAGCCTATGCTATGAAAATTTCACAGCAGCTTGCAATTTGCACAGCAGGTCTGCAATTTACCCACCAGGTCTCATTTTGTGCATTCCCTCTCATTTTTAATCCAATTATTGTACCTGCAATAAACTACCTGCAATAACCAACTAACACACACATATAGAGAAAAAATTCATACACATTTAACATATAATGCATCCTAGAACTATACACATCTATAATTAAATTAGAATTCATAACATAATTATAAACATACATAATTCATTTAAAATTCAATTTAAAATTTATATGACAATTATATGTGGAATCTGTAATTCAATTCATAATTTGATCGGTTTTTCGTATACAATATATTTTTACCTGAAATGATGTCCATTTTAAACAAAATAAAAACACCTAGAGTGATATCGGCCACACCATGCCTCAGAATGAGGCGAGGTTAACTTGTACACATCACAAATGACTGATCGATCGTTGTCCTAAATTATCAACATATTCTGAAAGCATTTGATCAGTTTTCCGTATTCCAGTTGATGTTTTCCATTTAAAATGACGTCCTTTTGAAACAAAAGACAGACACTTTGAGTGTTTCCGACCACACCACATCTCAGATTGAGGCTAGGATGATTCGTACACGTCACATATGACCCATGGATCGTTCTCCTAAAGTTTCAACAGAAACCGAATGCGTTTGGTTGGTTTTCCGTATGTACTTAAAATGTTGTCCATTTTAAACAAAAGAGAGAAACTTAGAGTGATCCCGGCCACACCGTGCCTCAGATTGAGACTGGGTTGACTCGTACACGTCACCTATGACCCATGAATCGTTTTCCTAAAGCATCAACACATTTAGAATGCGTTTGGTCGGTTTTCTGTATGTCAATTGTTCTTTTCACTTATAATCCCATCCATTTTAAACAAAAGAGAGACACTCTGAATGGTTTTGAACACAAATCACCTCAGATTGAGGCGGAGTTGACTCATACACGTCACATATGACCCTTGGATCATTGTGCTAAAGTATCAACACAATCCAAATTCATTTGGTCAGTTTTTCGTATTCCAGTTGATGTTTTTCAATTAAAATGACGTCCTTTTAAAACAAAAGACAAACACTTTGTGTGGTGAAAGCCACACCACGTCTCATATTGAGGAGAGGTTGATTCGTACACGTCACATATGACCCATGGATCGTTCTCCTAAAGTTTCAATGAAAACCGAATGTGTTTGGTTGGGTTTCCATATGTACTTAAAATGTTGTCCATTTTAAACAAAAGGAAGAAACTTAGAGTGATCCTGGCCACACCATGACTCGGATTGAGCCCGGGTTGACTCGTAAACGTCACATATTACCCATGGACCGTTTTCCTAAATAATTGACACATTTGGAATGCATTTGGTTGGTTTTCCGTATGTCAGTTGTTCTTTTAACTTATAATCCCATCCATTTTAAACAAAAGAGAGACACTCTAAATGGTTTCGGCCACACCACACCTCAGATTGAGGTGGGGTTGACTCGTACACGTCACATATGACCCGTGGATCGTTGTGATAAAGTATCGACACAATCCAAAAGCATTTGGTCAGTTTTCTATATTCCAATTGATGTTTTTCAATTAAAATGACGTCCTTTTGAAACAAAAGATAGACACTTTGAGTGGTGCCGGCCACACCACATCTCAGATTGAGTCAAGGTTGATTCATACACGTCACATATGACGCATGTATCGTTCTCCTAAAGGTTCAACAGAAACCGAATGTGTTTGGTCAGTTTTTCATATGTACTTAAAATGTTGTCCATTTTAAACAAAAGGGAGCCACTTAGAGTGATCCCAGCCACAATGTGCCTCAGATTGAGCTCGGGTTGACTCATACACATCAAATTTGACCCATGGATTGTTTTCCTAAAGAAAAAACACATTTAGAATGCATTTGGTTGGTTTTCTGTATGTCAGTTGTTCTTTTCACTTATAATCCCATCCATTTTAAACAAAAGAGAGACACTATGAATGGTGTCGGCCTCACCAAGCCTCGGATTGAGGCGGGGTTGACTTGTACACATCACATATGCCCCTTGGATCGTTGTGATAAATTATCGACACAATCCGAAAGCGTTTGGTCAGTTTTCCGTATGCCAGTTGATGTTTTTCAATTAAAATGACGTCCTTTTGAAACAAAAGACAAACACTTTGAGTGGTGTCGGCCACACCGCATCTCAGATTAAGGTGGGGTTGATTCGTACACGTCACATATGACCCATGGATCATTCTCCTAAGGTTTAAAAGGAAACTGAATGCGTTTGGTCGGTTTTCTGTATGTACTTAAAATGTTGTCCATTTTAAACAAAAGGGAGCCACTTAGAGTGATCCCAGCCACAACATGCCTCAGATTGAGCTCGTTTTGACTCGTAAACATCACATATGACCCATGGATTGTTTTCCTAAAGCATCAACACATTTCCAATGCATTTGGTCGTTTTTCCGTATGTCTGTTGTTCTTTTCACTTATAATCCCGTCCATTTTAAACAAAAAGAGAGACACTCTGAATGGTTTCAGCCACACCGTGCCTCGGATTGAGGCGGGGTCGACTCATACACATCACATATGACCTGTGGATCATTGTGCTGAAGTATCAACACAATACGAAAGCGTTTGGTCGATTTTCCGTATTTCAGTTGATGTTTTTCAATTAAAATGACTCCCTTTTGAAACAAAAGACATACACTTTGAGTGGTGCCACCCACACTGCATCTCAGATTGAGGCGTGGTTGATTCTTACATGTTACATATGACCCATGGTTCGTTCTCCTAAAGTTTCAATGGAAACCAAATGCCTTTGTTCGGTTTTTTGTATGTAGTTAAAATGTTGTCCATTTTAAACTAAAGGGAGCCACTTAGAGTGATCCCAGCCACAACGTGCCTCGGATTGAGCCCAGGTTGACTCATACACGTCACATATGACCCATGGATCGTTTTCCTAAAGCATCAACACATTTCGAATGCGTTTGGTCATTTTTTCGTATGTCAGTTGTTCTTTTCACTTATAATCCCATCCATTTTAAACAAAAGAGAGACACTCTGAATGGTTTCAGACACATCACGCCTCGGATTGAGGAAGGGTTGACTCTTAAATGTCAGATAAGACCCATGGATCGTTGTGCTGAAGTATCGACACAATCCGAAAGCATTTGGTCGGTTTTCCGTATGCCAGTTGATGTTTTTCAATTAAAATGACGTCCTTTTGAAACAAAAGACAGACACTTTGAGTGGTTCCGGCCACACCATGTCTTAGATTAAGGCAGAGTTGATTTGTACACGTCACATATGACCCATGTATCTTTCTCCTAAAGTTTCAATGGAAACCGAATGCGTTTGGTTAGTTTTCCGTATGTACTTAAAATGTTGTCCATTTTAAACAAAAGGGATCCACTTGGAGTGATTCCGTCCACACCATGCCTTGGATTGAGCCCGGGTTGACACGTCCATGTCACATATGACCCATGGATAATTTTCCTAATGCATCAACACATTTCTAATGCATTTGGTCAATTTTACGTATGTCAGTTGTTCTTTTCACTTATAATACCGTCCATTTTAAACAAAAGAGAGACACTCTAAATGGTGTCGGCCACACCACGCCTCGGATTGAGGCGGGGTTGACTTTTACATGTCACATATGACCCTTGGATCGTTTTTCTAAAGTATCTACATAATCCAAAAGCGTTTGGTCAGTTTTCCGTATGCCAGTTGATGTTTTTCAATTAAAATGATGTCCTTTTGAAACAAAAGAAAGACACTTTGAGTGGTGTCGGACACACCGCGTCTCAGATTGAGGCGGGGTTGATTCTTACACGTCGCATATGACCCATGGATCGTTCTCCTAAAGTTTAAATGGAAACCAAATGCGTTTGGTCGGTTTTCTGTATGTACTTATAATGTTGTCCATTTGAAACAAAAGGGAGCCAATTAGAGTGATCCTGGCCACAACATGCCTCGGATTGAGCCCGAGTTGACCCATACAGGTCACATATGACCCATGGATCATTATCCTAAAGAATCAACACATTTCAAATATGTTTGGTCGGTTTTCCGTTTGTCAGTTGTTCTTTTCACTTATAATCCTGTCCATTTTAAACAAAATAGAGACACTATGAATGGTGTCAGCCACATCGCTTCTCATATTGAGGCGAGCTTGACTCATACACGTCACATATTACCCATGGATCGTTGTGATGAAGTATCAACACAATCCGAAAGTGTTTGTTTGGTTTTCCGTATGCCAGTTGACTCATACACGTCACATATGACCCACAGATCATTGTCCTAAAGCATCAACACATTTCGAATGCGTTTGGTCGGTTTTCCGTATGTCAGTTGTTCGTTTCACTTATAATCCCATCCATTTTAAACAAAAGGGAGACACTTTGAATGGTGTCGGCCACACTGCACCTTGGATTGAGGCCAGGTTGACTCGTACACATCACATATGACCCATGGATCGTTGTGATGAAGTATCGACACAATCTGAAAGCGTTTGGTCGGTTTTTCGTATTCCAGTTGATGTTTTTCAATTGAAATGATGTCCTTTTGAAACAAAAGATAGACACTTTGAGTAGTGCCGGCCACACCACATCTCAGATTGAGGCGGGCTTGATTTTTACACGTCACATATGACCCATGGATCATTCTCCTAAAGTTTCAACAGAAACCGAATTTCTTTGGTTGGTTTTCCATATGTACTTAAAATGTTGTCCATTTTAAACAAAAGGGAGACACTTAGAGTGATCCCGGACACACCGTGCCTCATATTGAGCCCGAGATGACTCGTACACGTCACATAATACCCATGGATCATTTTCCTAAATCATCAAAACATTTCGAATGCGTTTGGTTGGTTTTTCGTATGTCACTTGTTCTTTTCACTTATAATCCCGTCCATTTTAAAGAAACGAGAGACACTCTGAATGGTGTCGGCCACACCACACCTTGTATTGAGGTGGGGTTGACTTTTACACATCACATATGACCAGTGGATCATTGTGCTAAAGTATCTACACAATTTGAATGCGTTTGGTTGGTTTTCCGTATTCCAGTTGATGTTTTTCAATTAAAATGACGTCCTTTTGAAACAAAAGACATACACTTTGAGTGGTGTCGGCCACACCGCATCTTAGATTGAGGCAGGGTTGATTCGTACACGTCCCATATGACCCATGGATCTTTCTACTAAAATTTCAACGGAAACTGAATGCGTTTGGTTGGTTTTCTGTATGTACTTAAAATGTTGTCCATTTTAAACAAAAGGGAGCCACTTAGAGTGATCCCGGACACAATGTGCCTCATATTGAGCCGGGGTTGACTCGTACACATCACATATGACCCATGGATCGTTTTCATAAAGCATCAACATATTTCAAATGCCTTTGGTCAGTTTTCCGTATGTCAGTTGTTCTTTTCACTTATAATCTCGTCCATTTTAAACAAAAGAGAGACACTCTCAATTGTTTTGGCCACACCGCGCCTCAGATTGAGGCGGGGTTGACTCGTACACATCACATATGACCCGTGGATCGTTGTGCTAAATTATCAACACAATCCGAAAGTGTTTGGTTGGTTTTCCGTATGCTAGTTGATGTTTTTCAATTAAAATGTCATCCTTTTGAAACAAAAGACAGACACTTTGAGTGGTGTCGGCCACACCGCATCTCCGATTGAGGCGGGGTTGATTTGTACAAGTCACATATGACCCATGTATCCTTCTCCTAAAGTTTCAATGGAAACCGATTTCGTTTGGTCAGTTTTCCGTATGTACTTAAAATGTTGTCCATTTTATGAGAATCCTCACGTGTCTATTAGTGGAATGATATTTACTTAAAATATTGTGGAAATTAATATAAAATATTTTTATATCATTCTTAGTATGTATTATATTTTATTTTATCATGATATGAAACATTTCGGAGCTAACAATGTGATGTCCAATGAATGCATCTCTTTTATAACATACCAAGAATCTATGATATTAATTAGATGTGTAAATGTGATTTACATTGATTATCATGATGAAAATAAATAAAATATATATTATATATTTTCTAGTAGTAAATGAAATCAAGGAGGGTGGGGGGCTGCCCGGGGGCTATCCGGTGGGTGTCCGGGGGGCTGTCCGGGGGGCTGTCCGGGGACCAAGGAGGAGGGTGGGGGGCTGTGTAGGGGGCTATCCGGGGGGTGTTTGGGGGGTTTTTCGAGGTCCGAGGAGGAGGGTGTGGGGGATATCTGGGGGGCTGTATGGGGGGATGTCAGGGGTCCAGGGAGGAGGGTGGGGGGTTGTCCGGGTGGCTGTTCGGGGTGCTATCTGGGGACTGTCCGGGGGGGTGTCCGGGGTCCAAGGAGGATGGTGGGGGGGTTGTCCAGGGTCCAGGAAGGAGGGGGGTTACCAAACACACAACCACTAAAAGACAACAACATCCATAAAAACAGATAATATATAAAAATAACTCGACTCCAATACTATACTACGAGTCTAGATAAAACCAACGACTAGAATAGATTAAATATCAAATCTCAGTAATATCAGTCAAAAATGTAATGGATCAACTTGTACCACATCACCATCACCATCATCACCATCATCATCACCCGCGTCCTCGTCCCCATCATCGTCCTCGCCCTCCTCAACACCCTCCTCCTCACCCTCACCCTCCTCCTCGCCCTTGCCACCCACCTCTCCCTCCTCCTCTCCCTCCTCTTCCGCATCAGAATCCTCACCATCATCATCATCAAGCTGGACATCATCCTGACCACCACTAGAACTACCACCTGGTGCACCATATATAGAATGTATCGACGACATATACTCATCAAAATCTGGGCTGGCCTCTGCTGGAAGTGTTGGACGTAGAACTTCAATAAATTTCATAAACGCACTGTTTGCCCTAGAAAACTGTTCTGATGTCTCTGTGGCCCTTTTCTTAGCCTATTCTGCCTATGCCATAACTTTCTACAGCTCGGTGGAACTACAGCTCGTACCTGAGGAGGGCCAATACATCTTCGGGGCTATCCTAGCTCGGCAGCGTACTCTGCCAGGATGCTCCTCTCCCAACACCTGATGTAAGTGATCTGTTGGCCCAAAATTGTCTGGTTCTTGGGCATCAAGGGCATCTAAAGCAACCTGTTACAAATATAAATATATTATTAAGTTAAAAAATATATATTAAAATATAAAATCAATATATTAAAACTTACAATCTTCTGCTGAGTCGCTTCATTGACGACACTTCCATCATTTTTCCATCTACTCGAGCAAAACAATTTTTCTCGAGGCACACATCCTTTAATATTCTGTATTTACCTCTACAATGACATTGAAAACTAAAGTTATACGAAAACTTTAGAAAATGATTAAATAATTGAGAAAACAAAAGAAAATTTATGTCGTAAAGAAAACTTATAAAAAATTGTCATACCTGCTTCCTCTCATGATCCAGCATCGTCGTACGTCCTAGTATGTGGAGGTATTTTTTTGCATCAATGTTTTTTTTATTTTTTCTAGATGATTCATAAATAAAATTAGATAATTCAAAGGATAATATTAATTCAAAACATGAAAGTTATTATTTAAATACCTCAAATGTAATTCATACCTTAAACTGGGTACTCGTCCAATGAGTAATCATCTGAAGATACTACTCTATAGGACAATCATCCATGACTGGTACTGCCTATATCTCAGTGCCAACTCTACCACGCCAGCCAATAAACAATTCATGCTTGTAGGCTCTCCAAAGCTCTCCTAAATCCTTTAGATGTTCTGCTCGAGCACCCTCACCATCGGGAAAATTAAATTGAAGTTGACATCAAAATATTAATTCATATAAATATAAAAATAATTCATGGCATTAAATACAACAGATTTTTTTACCCATATCTCTTCCCAATCTCTATCCTTGACCTCATGTGGAAAATGTCTCCACAACAACGGGCTGACGGGAATGATGTCAGAGTATTTGGAAAGCGTCACCAAAAAACTCTGACATTGCTGCCCTGATTTCTCAACCATTTGGTTGTCTTCATTGTAATCCACCATAACTTGTGTGCGGCGGTTCCACACTGAACGCATGCGTGTACGCCCCCGCCCCGCCTCCTTTCAGTAGATGTATCTATCATGAAAGAAAAACAAATGTTTTATCAAAACATGTTATAATGAAAATAAATATTTCTATAAAAATTTGTTAGGGTTTTATAAATATACCCGTGCCAGTCTGATCGTTGAGCACCGCCGGATCCATAGAAACTGATGGAACACCCTGTGGTGGAACAGGAGTCGAAGACGATGGAATATAGAAGCTCGGAGAGACAGAAATAGAAGGAAAAGAAGATGGGACATCAGTATGACCGGATTCTGACTGGGGAGTGGGAATCATCATGGGATGTGAAAATAATGGGGCAGAAGATGCAAAAGGTAGCAAAAACATGGGAGGCCTAAATATCCCCTGTGTCCCTAACGACACACCGGGATCAGAATGTGGGAAGGATGACATGTCAGTGGGAGGGGCAGGGTCTAGTCGGGCATGCACAACTGATCATCCACCTCTAGTACGAACCCTCCTCGTACCATCGGCCTGAGTACTAGGACCAGTACTAGGATCCTCATCGAATAACTGTTGATGTATAGGTGGATCCTACAAAAATGTTTACAAAAAAATTAATCACATGAAATTATATATTCTTTAAATTTATATATATTTGAAATAAAGTAATCACTGTAGGCACTAATGGTGGAACTCCCATCTCCGAAATCCGACGATTGTTCTCCATCATTTTTTTCCTTCATCTCTCTTCAATTGGCTGCATTTCCTACTTTTGAAAACAAATATGTAATTAATTAGAAAAAGGAAACTAATGTGTAAAACAAAAAACTAAATATATGAGTAAATAGGGGATTCAATTGTAATTTTTCTATCAATTGTTTTAGAAGAGTTTGAATGAATTTAATAAATCATACAAGTTGTAATGTTCACCAAGTTAGAAATATTTTTTGACTAGGTTTGAATATAGTTCAATTCCAAATTAGAAAATGCAATTTATATAAAACAACAACCAATAAACATTGAAAAATCACATAACGGTCAAGTCAGCTAAAACATATTTGTGATCAATACTAAATCAATTTGAATATTAACAACCTTAACAACCCAACTCGAGGTAAACTAAAATAATTGAGAACATGGATGAATGATTCTATATATTTTCAAGCACAACTTCAGGTTCACAGTCAACTCTGACAATTGAGCTATTGGAGTCATCAAAAGAAATAAATGGATTGGTTCCAATGGCAATAGGGACAGTGTCAATTCCATCATCACCATCATCAAAAATATTTCTTGGAATTACTTCAACTATGACACCAAATTCAGGTCGAATTTGGTATTTGACATAAAAAACTTGTTTAGCCATTGATGCCAACACATATGGTTATTCGGTAGCAAGAGTGCAAGTCAAATTAATTAATAAAAATCCACAATCATCAATAAATGTTCCATGTATTTTCATCGAATCAAACCAATGGCATTTTATCATTGTGACTCGTACATGAGAGTAATAATCCAATATTATTATTTTCTCAACGACTCCATAATAACTCACATTTTCAAATCGCGGTTTACTATCTAATGCACTGGAATAACAATCTGTTGTGGCAGTAACCATAACACCATCATGTTGTGTTCTCATGTTCTTTGCTCGTTCAGTGACAATAAATTTGTACCCATTGATAACAATTGATTTACAGTCACGAACCATGGTATTAGGACCAAAAGCCAAAGCTCTTATTTCCTCAGAGACAGAGTCAGCAGAAAAACTTAATACCTGCAATATAAATGACTGTTAAACTTAATTAAACATTCAAATAATTAATTTATACAGTAATATTTTTATCTTTAATTTTAACCAAGCAGAAAACTCTTTGCTATGAAAATTATCTCTCCTTCTTAAAGATAAATAATGATACTTCCTATTTATCATTGTTTTATGTTCCCTGTAGATAAAAATATGAATAGTTTAATAGATATATATGTAAGATATACATAATTAATTTAGTTACCTGATATAGTCATCGAAAAAATCACAGTTGAACAAAACTGTGTGATGTGTCATCTCCTGCTCTTCATGGA
This sequence comes from Viscum album, assembly GCA_963277665.1. NCBI lineage: Eukaryota > Viridiplantae > Streptophyta > Magnoliopsida > Santalales > Viscaceae > Viscum > Viscum album. The sequence continues at coordinate 1,934,899,363 of OY728128.1, forward strand.
TTAATGTATTCAATGTATATGATCCAGGAATTCCTCATGTTTGAGGAATTGATGGAAAACTGGGTTCAATTTTCTCATACTGTTCTTCTTTATTTCTCATTGTTCTGTTCAATCTTGTAGTAAGATCAGAAAAATACATCGAGAAGAAATTCATACATTCTTGAGCCAGGTAACCGTTCACGATATACCCTTCGGGATGATTTCTTTTTCGGACATAAGACTTTAATGTGAACATATTTCTTTCAGTTGGATACATCCAAAGAAAAGAAACAGGTCCTCTGAGAAGTATTTCAGCGGAAATATGGACAGTCAGATGCAACATGCATGTGAAAAATTATGGAGGAAATATTTTCCCCAACTCACACATAATTAATGGGGAATATGTCAACATTTTTTTTCAAGAAAGACTTGGAAAAATTCTTATCACAAAGATCTCTAAACAAATGGCACAACTGAATAACAAACACTCTTACATTATTGGACAAAAGATGACGGATTGCTATTGAAAGCAACTCATGCAGTAGAACGTGATAATCATGAGTCTTCAAAGATTTTAGCTTCAACTCTCTTTTGTTGACCCATTTAGATATGTTGCTTGAATAACCATCAAGAACTTTAATAGTCTCTAATACTTCCAATTTTTTTTTCCGTAGGTTTCATCACATAAGAAGCACATGGAAGTTTCCACTTATTTTCACTGATACGCACAGGATGCAATTCTGGTCTGATGCCCCAATCCACCAAGTCACGCCGGGATCGTAAATCATCTTTTTTCTTCCCCTTGACATTTAGAAGAACCGAAAGAAACATTTTGCATATATTCTTTTCAATATGCATTACGTCTAAGCAATGACGTAACAAATTGGTTGACCAATAAGGTAAATAAAAAAAGATACTCCTCTTCCTCCAATTGTAACAGGTTTCAGTGGAAACATTATTTCTCTTTCCAGATTTCATTTGACCCTTCCCAAATGAAAAACTAAAATCTTTCAATTTATTAAGCACATCAGTTCCATACATACATTGAGGTGGGTCATCGATCTCTATGTTATTATTAAATCTTCGATGATTCATTATATAAGGATGATCCTTTGGCAAGAATCATCAATGTCCCATAAAACTGAAACTAAAACGATGTTTCAGTCTTCTAGATCGTGTATTCTTCATAAAAACTAGACATGATAGTTTTCCCTTTGTGCTCCATCCATACATCATTGCATAAGCCAGAAAATCATTGATCATCCACATAATCGTAGCACGCATCTGAAATATGTCTTTCGAACATGCATCATATGTGCGCACACCCACATCCCAAATAAGTTTCAACTATTTTATTAAGGGTTGAATGTATACATCAATATCAATGCCGAGATCAGAAGGACTAGATATGAGTATACTCATGAAAGTGAAAGGTTTTTTCATACACAACCATGGGGGATGATTATAAATGTGTATAAAAACTGGCCATGTGCTGTGCAAAGTAAGCATCTTCCCAAATAGATTAAAACCATCGCATGAAAGACCCAGCCTCACATTACGCACATCAGCTGCAAAATATGGATGTTGATCATCAAATCTCTGCAATGAAAATCCATCTGCAGGATGAACCAACTCATCATTAGTCTTCTTTCTCTCGGTATCATTCCATCTCATTTTTATTGATATGTCACCAGACATAAAAAGATTCTGGATTCTGGGGATAAATGGAAAGTGCCACATTACTTTATATGGAATGCAAGATGGTGTTCCATCAGATTTTGACTTCAAGCAGGATGTGCCACATTTTATACAATCATTTTGTTCAGCGGTTTCCTCCCAGAATACACTGAAATCTTTCGGGCAAGCATGAATTTTGTTTCTTGAAAATCCAAGTTCCTTAACTAACTTCCATGCCATATAGTGGTTTGAGGGAATATCTGCATCATCTGGAAGTAAATCTTTCAAGAGGGTAAGAATGTAATCGATTGCTGTATTATAAATCCCATACATAGTTTTCCCATGAAACAATTGGATTAAAAATTCCAGCCTTTTCATTTTATCGCATTTTTGATATACTGTAGTCGTGGCAGCATCATTCAATTTTTTCACCCTATCAATATCATCATTTTCACTAGATGCATCATATGTCCTCATATCGAAGTCTTCTTGAGTTGAAATCCTTTATTTTTCATGATGACGAATAAACAGAAACCGACCATCTAACAAATTCTCTATTCCAGTCCTTTCATTTCGATCATCACCAATTTGAGATTTCATTTTTCTCCCCATTGTGACACCACAAAAAGTAGTTTGCTGGAAAACCATTTTTGGTTATGTGGTAGCTGACTTCTTCACGGCTCAACCAAGGTCTACCAACACAATTGGAACATGGGAAGTGTATACGACCACTATCTGAAGCATTGTGAAATGAAAAATCTATAAAGCTCTCCAAATTGTTTTGAAAATCGCTTAAGATCCGATCGGTTTAATGCATCCAACTTCTATACATTCTGTAAAAAGAATTTATATAAGTCATTTTGTCATAAACAATTCAATAGGATTGAACTTTAATAGAAAATATCTTTCGAAATCCATTGTAAATAATAAAATCCCTTTGATCATTTTTAAAAAATATTTGGAGTATTCTCAAGGCACCCCCATTTGGAAAAGTCACATTAAATGCCCAATTTCCACGCCAAACCATTGAAAACAATTAACATGAGACAATCATTGACCACAAATAACTTAACTAGAAATTAAAAAAATAGAAACCAAATGTGATATAGAATTTAATGTTAAGTTAGCGGAAATGAGATAAATAGAGACAACAACATTATAAATGGTTCCAACATCATAAATTTTGATTAAAACCAACCATAATAGGAATGGGAATTCCTCATACACCTAATCCGTAATAAAAAAACCAAATCTCCAATTAAAACATTGAATTTAGGGTTTCCAACCCACTTGGACTGCCCTACCCCACCCCACCCATCCCACTTGGACAGCCCTACCCCCACCCCACTTGGACAACCCATCCCCCCCACCCCATGTGGACAACCCTACCCCCACCCCACTCGGAAAACCCAGCCCCCCCACCATACCTGGACACCCCTACCCCCCACAAACCACTTGGAAAACCTAGCCACCCCCCACCCCACCTGGACATCCCTACCGTCACCCCACTTGGACAACCCATTCCCCCCACCCTACCTAGATAGCCCCTCCACCACCCCACCTGCACACCCTCCCCACCCAACTTGGACAAACCAGCCTGGACACCCTCCCCCACCCAACCTGCACACCCTATCCCACCCCAAACAACCCTACCCCCACCCCATTTGGACAATCCATCCCCTTCCCCACCCTACCTAGACATCCCCCCCTCCCCCACCCTACCTAGACAACCCCTCCCCCACCCCAAAAGCCCTACCCCCACCCCATTTGGACAACCCAACCCCCTCCCCCACCCTACCTAGACAGCCCCCTCCCCCACCCTACCTAGACAACCCCTCCCCCACCCCAAACAGCCCTACCCCCACCCCATTTGGACAACCCATCCCCCTCCCCTACCCTACCTAGACAACCCCCTCCCCCACCCTACCTAGATAAACCCTCCCCCACCCCAAAAAGCCCTACCCCCACCCCATTTGGACAACCCAGCCCCCTCCCCACCCTACCTAGACAGCCCCCTCCCCCACCCCACTTGGATAGCCCTCGACATCCTCCCCCACCCCATCTTCACACCCTCCCCAACCTAAAATTTAAACATAAATTCATCCAAATCAAAATCCAATTTTCAACTAAAATAAATTCCACCAAAATTACCATATCACCCACTAAAATAACCCTTTACCATGTTTGAAGTGTAGAACAAAAAACATAAAACAAATCCAAGGGTTCTATAGACAGCAAACCTAATTTATCCAAAATCAAAACATTAAACACTAAAAAAATAGAGAAATAACGCTAAAACTAAGGTAACACTTAAAAATTTGAAGTGTGAAATAATATTTTGTTTGATTGAAGATGGATATTGGGTGGAAAGAGTGTCACAACTGAGAAGAATTCAGGAGCTTCTTTCTGTAATTGGTATGCAATCGGGCTGGGTGGGGGTTCTGCTAGTCTGTATTTGGGGGAAATATTTCTCAATGGTTTCATTAAACCATTAGAAAAACTGATTTTCCCCATCTTTCCCAATGGTTTGATGAAACCGTTGGGAAAACTAATTTTCTTCCAATCTTTCCCAACGGTTTCATCAAACCGTTGGGAAAAATCAATTTTTATAGATCAATACCAACAATTAATGCAAACCATTGGTAAAGATCACCTATACCAACGGTTCAAAAGAACCGTTGGTATACAACTGTTGGGAAAACCATGATTTTCAGTAGTGGTGGGTGGAATCCATCGCGTTTTTAGGGACATTTTCTCCTTGATTGAAATGGGATGATGGGATCTCGGTTCTTCCTTCCATGGATTCATCCTCAGAAATCATCACTTATTCCGAGTCTCCCTTATAGATTAAGACGTTGTTCATGAAACTCTTCCCAGTGCCATATCTTCTTGGACGCCAGTTAATTACACCGCTTCTGTCAGAACATTCCAAGGGGTACGGTCAGGATAGCAACCTTCGGTCGGGGGAGTAGTCATGTTGGACATCACTGGTGTGTCTGGACGTTAGAACACTAGCATGTATGGGTTTCATCCCCTTATTATAAGTCTTCTCAAGGGTGCAGAAGTCCGACGCATCCCACATCGAATTTGGGGAATTATATGCCATAGGCATGTCTCTGCGGTTTTCCTCAGCTTCCCATGTTTAACACAGGGTATGCCACTAGTTTAACATCTAGTAGAGATGGATCAAAATGATCGGAATGCTAACTAGAGTGGATCAGATGGGTTCAACCCCTGGAGAGAACATTTATGTTGGGGATAACACGCGGTTAGTTACTCAGGTGCCACTAAGAGCAGTGAAGTGGTGAATTGACATGATCTCAATGGGATGTGGCGGCCCAGGTAAGAATCAAGATGGATAATGGATGGTTAAGTAAAGTGGATGGAGAATGAGATGGAGTCAACTTGAGGGCGATGATAATGTGGGGATTGAGCCTCGAAGAGAATTTCTATATATCCCCGTGGTAGGGAATAAAAGTCCGCATAGTTCATTGGGACAATGGGACACCTGAGGAGGCGACCCGTGAGAATGGATGCATGGATGGGATTCAGAGGAAATAGAACCTCCAGTTTGGGGCATGATCTTCCCAAAACACACGAGATCGAGGGATAGATTAGGATGAGACATGAGTGATGGGCTTGAACCTTAGGGAGGCTTCCTATGTATCCCTGTGGCAGGGAATCAAAGTCCACGTAGTTCATCTGACGATGGATTACCATCAATTGGGGACTTCAACAACTTACCCTCGATTGGGGGATTCAATGGATTACCGTCGAATGGGGTTGAAAACAACTTACCGCTAAATGGGGTTGACAACTACTTACCACTAAATGGGGTTGACAATGGCTTACCACTGAATGGGGTTGACAATAGCTTACCGCTGAATAAGGTTCACACCATCCTACCACTGGATAGGGGATCACAATGGCTTACCGCTGGATATGGGAAAATTTAGTGTCATGAGGGAAAAAAGGGGCATACATTTTAACTTCATGGAGGACAGGGGTAAACTAAAGTGAAGTGGTCGGGACCAATGGGTGTTGGGAATGAACCTTGGGGAGGTTTCCAACATACCTTGCCTTATCAAGGATAAAAGTCCACGTAGTTCAGATGAGGTGTTGGTGAACCAACGTGAAGGGTGTTAGGACCAATGAATGTTGGGATTGAACCTCAGGGAGGCTTCCTACGTACCTTGCCTTGACAAGAATCAAAGTCCATGTAGTTAGAAGAGGTTTTGGTGAACCGGCATGAAGGGATTTGGGACCAATGGTTGTTGGGATTGAACCTCTGAGAGGCTTCCTATGTACCTTGCCTTAACAAGGATCAAAGCCCACATAGTTTGGGAGAGGTTTTCGTAAACCGATGTGAAGGGAGTCAGGACCAATGGTTGTTGGGCTTGAACCTCGAGGAGGATTTATACGTACTTTGCCTTGGAAAGGATCAAAGTCCACATAGTTCAGGAGGGGTGTTGAGCCTTAAACTCTAGGTCAGCCCATAGATGATTCCATGGTCAGTGCTTTCTCTAATCCCACATGAGTCATTCTTGGTGTGAGAAACAAAAGGCAGCAAAGACTTGACAATCATGTTGTGAAAGGTGCGTTCGTGGAAGTGGAATGGGGCTTACACATGGTTAGCGGCCCAAAATGGAAATAGGGGCTTATGCGTGGTCTGTAACCTAGAGAGGAAACATGGGATTACATGTGGTTAACATCCCAAGGAGATGGATATTGGGACTTAATCTAGGATGGAAGCCCGAGTGGCGAGAAATCCTAAAGGGAGAGGGATGGGATGATGAAGGTCCCAGTGCCCATCCCCCCTGGTCCTTGGCACGGAAGAAGAAAGGAGGAGTAAGGGTACTACCTCATACAAGAAAGGATAAGGGGCTTACACCAAGGTGGTTTCCCTTCCCCCGGAGACAGATGTCGCTCCATTAAAGAGGATCTCATTCCATGTGGGGAAGATCTCACTCCCGTAGAGACGAGCAGGCATAGAGAATGCTCAAGATGTGGGACCCCGTGTATGATGCACGGGGTGGGGTCACAGTTTAAATTCATGTGCTAAGGATGATGGTTCTTGATAGTTTAATGTTCTGCAACTCGGACGAGGTGGGTTCACTCCGCACCCCTAGAACTTACATAACTGATACCCACCTGCCCTTGGGAAGGTAAGGCATTACCAATGCAATGGTGAGGGGGTGTCATGGAGTGATCCAATGAGGGGTCCACGTTAGTGAATCTATGTGAATAAGAAATAGCCATTAGCATGCCTATGAAAAGAAGCATAAGTCTAAGCAATGAAATGGGAAGTACCACCCAAGGTACTTTGAAATAACTTAGTAAAAACTTGGAGGGTCACACTGGAAAAGGAGTTGCAGAGAAAAGGGGTTCATAGGTAGAATCCTCGTGAAGATCTGGTGCTCCATGTAGTGGAGGGGATTCGCGAAGGGGTATGATTTGTGAAGTGAAGTGGCCTACCCTAGGTATATTGTATAGGTACATATGGAAGGTGCTTCGCGAAGTGTAAAAGAATTCACATAGAAGTATTTCACGAAGCAAGGGTGCCCTACGAAGCATAGTATTGCGAAGCAATGTGCTTCACGAAGCATAGTGACCCTACCTTAGCATGTGGGTCACATGTGCATGGAGGGTATTTCCCGAATCATAAGTGCTCCGTGAAGACCCGATTACCCTTAGGGATCCCCTTCCTTCATGGAGGCCCGTGGGATTTGTGAAGGGCATCCCTCTTTGAAGAGGGGTTTAATTCAAGAAAAGGGAGAGGCACTTCGCAATGCTAAAGTACCTTGAAGATTTCAGGGTTCACAGAGCAAAAATTGCTTCACAATTTGAGAGTTAAGAAGGAAAAATGTCAGAGGATGCATTCTTTGGGATCGATGGGAGATCAATATTTATGGGAAAGAGGCGTCATGAAGTAGAGCTTGCTGGGCGTGAAGACACGTGGCATTTTTTCATAACTGCAGAGCCTCCCACCTCCTTGCTCCATGGCAGCTTTGGAAAAATCAAACTGGTTCACGGATCCTTCCACCTCCTTGCCCTGAGACAGCTTCAGAAACGTCAAACGGGTTCACAGAGCCTCCTGCATCCTTTCTCCACAATGACTTTTTAAACATCAAACGGGTTCGTGGAGCCTTCCGCCTCCTTGTTCCGCTACAGCTTCGCAAACTTCAAATGGGTTCACAGAGCCTCCTGCCTCCTTACTCTATGGTTGCTTCTCAAATTTAAAAAGGCTTCGCGGAGCCTGCCGCCTCCTTGCTCTGTGGTGGCTTCAAAAAGTGGGTAGCTTCACACTGGATGAAATGCTGCGGGGCTCCTTGAAAAAGCTTCATGAGCCTGCCCCAAAGGTTTTCTATTTGTTCTTCCTCTTCCCAAATTTTGGCGCCAACAAATTCCCCCCCTCAGACATGGAGCCAAGGAGAAAGAGAGGGTCAAAGTATGAGGGTTAATCATCAAAACTTCTTATCCAATCACGAAGAGGTCTTACGAAGGAGGCTCGCAAGGCAGAGGGGCAGCGTGCGGGTTAAGAGCACCATGATGCTCACCGTGGTCAGACACGTTGCGAAGCACAAGGGTTCATAGACTATAAATAGAGGTACTGGTCTCTATTTTGTACTTTATCTCCTCCATGCTTTTTCAATTAATGCTCTCGATTCATGAAGCTCAACATACTCCGTGAATGCTCTCCACAAGTCAGGCCTTCTGCTTCACGGCGCACAACGAGTCTTTGACTTCACAACGGTACGCTCTGCGGCTTACGTCTGAAGGCTGGTGAAGGGATCTACAATTTCTTTTCTAAGATGGAACTTCATGAATAGTCTTCGTGAATGAGCTCCACAAACAAGCTATGAGAAAGAGCTTCGCGAACCAAAACAAAAAATGTCCAAACCTCAAAAACTTAATGGCTCACCAAGAGGCTACCAAGGTGGTCCTTGCGGATTCTTCCCAGAGGGAGGAGATGGAGGATAACTTGGGTATAAGGGAGTTTGTGTGAAGCCATTATGACCATAACTCGCTGGTGTCACTGCTATCGGAAATCCAGAAGGACTATCCACTATGCAGGAGTCTACCTCTGTATGGATTTGGCCTGAGAGATGACGGCTTCATCTCTGAAGTGAGAAGAGATAAAACAGCTTACTGGTTCAGGAGCACGCCGTGTCAGCGCCAGTGGTTCAGGGCGGCTGATGGCCATTCCTGGGAGGACTTCAAGCCTATCAATGCTGACTGTCTGTACAATCATTTGAACAACATTGAAAGGAAGGAACTGCAGCCAGAGACATCTCCCCCATTTTACCATACTATATTGAAGGAAGCCCTAAGGAACCTAGAAAAGGGGTGGTCCGATGAGTGGGATATGCACCAGGGTAGCAACATCATAGATGACTGGGCCTAGGCCTACTGGGTAGGGGCCTAATGCGAGGAATTCGAGGCAGAGCTGAGAAGAGTGGGCCTATATGAGGCGGCTTGGGCCTCCCAATTCAATATCTATCAGCCAAAGAAGCTGATGCTGGAGTTGCTGAGCAGATGGTCATCGAGGACCAATACCTTCCATTTGCACCATGGAGAGGTCAACATCAGTTTGTGGTACCTGCATCATATCTATGGGGTCCCAATACCGAGGGCGATGTATGATGAGTTCCTCCCAGTTATGGGTGCGTGGGAGGTTCTAGAGAAGAATCCACCACTGGCGATGGAATTGATGAACCTAGTGCTGGGAGAGGACAAGCAGTCAGTGAGGGACATCCACTTCAAACAGTGGTTTAAGCAATTCTTGAACTTCTCGGAAAATAAGCAGTTCCCTATGAGGCCTCAAACTTTCCTGAAGGGGGATCAATGAGGAAAGGAGAACTCGTACCAGCAGATCTTGGAGGATAGCCAGTGGAAGAAGTGGGGATTCAGCTTTTGTACCGAGCAACAACCGGTAGTTAGGTTGGATGCATTCATTACGGCGCTCATCTGCAGTTGGATCCTGCCGATGAGAGACATGAACATGGGCGTGCGACCAAGCACGTTTATCATGGAGTCCATGCTGGAGAAAAGAGGACAGGTCAACCTTGGGATCCCAATGCTCGCTAAGCTGTACGAGATGCTATGGTATATCAGTGAGGGGAAGAATCCATAGATAATATGCGGGCCATTCCACCTCTAGTACGGGTGGATAGTGGCACACATCAGGGGGATATATGAATATCCAAACCCCATCTCCCCTCCAGGATCGAAATTTCTCCCATCCATTCTGAATGCTGTGGGGATATTTCCAGTGAAGCTGACCATGCAGGTATAACTGAACTGGGTTTGGAAGGTAGAAAAGTTCAATTTCCACCTATTCCCATTTCCAACAGGTGTGTTCACTAATGACAGTTGGGAAATGGAAGAGCATTGATCCTACCTCTTGGCCTATCGGGGTGGAGTCCTAGTGGTGTGGGTGGACCGCGAGTCCCTTTGTGAGCCGTACACCCCCACATCAATTTGAAAGGTAGTTTTGGTGTATGCAGCAGTTTACCCCACATGTCTATTTGGGGGTGCACTACAAGGATCACCCGTGTGTAATGAGGCAGATGTGGCTCATGTTCACATAGGAGGATGGGAAGATGTGGAATGAACTGCCTCAGCCCATGGCCATCTTTGGGCTGGTGAAGAAGTACACCAAGAGCTGGGAGGTGGCCTACCCTGGGGAGATGCTAAATCAGCCAACCGTTTAGGCCAATTATGGGGTGACTCCCCAACCTTGAGGCCGGGGCCGAAAGGCAGCGAGGACATCTCACAGTGGTGGAGCTATAGTGGCGGCGAGGATTTCACTGGTCAAAGGGGAGGTATTAGTAGATCCAATGGTGGTAGAAGACCCGACGATCCCAGAAGAGCAGAGTCATCTATAGGGGAGGCCATCAAGGCAATTTCGTAGGATATACACCCAGGCTCCGGCGAAGCGGCTGGGCCATATAGACATGCTGAAGAATGCTATTTTCCTGGAATCTTAGGACATATGGGATGTCAATCGACAATTCCTCAACTTGTTCGAGATGTGGAATCACCTGAACCATTTTGATATGGATTTTCTAGGAATCAGCCTTGTCAGGGCCGGCTTTGCAGTATCCTAGGCAGAGGCAGAGAAATACTTGGCCGAGTTGGAGGACATCATGCACTCCCAAGGTGCCTTGCATCTAATGAAAGATTGGGTAAAGGTGTTGCTGGATTGTAAGACACCTCCATAGTTTTCAGCTGCTAAACTGAGGGAGTATATACCTTTTCTGGAATAATCAAACGAGTCCTTCTGGGGGGAGGAGGCCGATTGAGGGAGACCTTTTGAGGAGGGTGAAGTTGGCGATTCAGACCCAAAACTTGAAGAGTTTGCAGAGGCTCTCAAGGTAAAACCCTGATTCCCTTCCCCAGGATCCTCTTCCAGGTTATTTTAGACCCATCAATAATATTTGAACTGTGTAGGAGGTAATCATATGCAGAAATTATTCTCTCCCCTTAGTAGATGCAGATGGAGGGCCTTCGGGATCTACGCCCGTGACTATGGTGATTACCACATCCAGCGTGGCTAGGACACCCGAGGTGGTTCCTATAGAGTTTTCAGACTTCCCAACAATATCCGGAGGGCCATGCCTCAGGGTCCCGATGGTAACAACCCAGGAGAGAGACCAACAATTTGATCTTTGTAAGTCTCTTTCATAGAATTCATGTCTACCACCCATTGATCAGGTTAACTGACGTCCATGCACTTCTTGGTATGTACAATTCTTCAAAATGGCATGGGATTCCTTGGCAAGGTTGGTTGGTACTCCCAAAGACGTCTTTCCTAGGGGAATGCTGGTGGTCGTGGAAGGAGACACCCAAACTGACCAATCTACAACGCTCCTGATCACTGGTGGGACCGTTAGCAGGACAGAGCCTGAGATCATTAAGGTGGAATCCGACGATGAAGATTGATTGGAAAACATGGATCCTACCATACCTGATTAGACACCAAATGCAAACCCTACAGATGAGTTCTTGGGAGCATTCCCCGCATATGAACCTACTAACCCAGCGGATCAAGACGAGACGACCTATGATGAGGAGGATAGAAAAATCACCCACCATCAGTTATGGAAGCCGATTAAATGATTCATTGATGACACCCCTCAAGCACAATGGATAGACCAAATGGGGAGAATTTTTTCGTGACTGCATGAACTGTGCACTAGGGGAGTGGATTCCCAACGTCTCCACATGCTCGTCCGAGATCTCATGGTGGATAAGATCTGGGAATATGACTACGGCGTTGGTGTGGGTTAGAAGAGGAGAAAAGAGATGAACGTCAAGAGGCTCCAGGAGGATGAAAATGAGATTCTGCAGCTGCACGTCTGGGCAGATGAGCATTCTGTTTTCCTCAATGCCCAATCAAATATTATATTGCGGCTAAAGGCCCAGCTGGAAGAGGTCGAAGAGCACATGAGGCAAGCCTCCGAGGAGATGACCGTCATCTAAACCAATGAGGAGCAGGCACGGATTCTGGATGATGAACTATGACCCATTGCTGCTGAGGAGGAGCGGAACTAAATAGGCAACAATGAACCTTGGACTCCACAAGCCAGAGGGTGGAAGAGCTGCAACACTCTTTTGACAGGGTCTACCCATCCATGGGAGGGGTCGATCCTTAGGTACTATGATGCATGTAACTTTTGAAAATGTTTTCATGCTATGATTATTTTTACTAGATGCATGTATGCGTTTTTTTATTTGTTTTTGGTCTATTTTATTTCCATTACATTCATGAAACATCTAGCAATCAGTCCCTAAGATCACGTGGGTCGGGCCCGATGCGAGAAACAAGGGATGACCACCTTGTCATTCCATCCGAATATAAGAGTGAAAACCAAGATTTGGGCATCTGAGGTTTGAACAACCAATCCGTATTTATCGGAAGAAAGGGAGAGGCTCAACTGGAGAACGAAGATCTCAGAAAAATCAACGTGTTGTCTTCCCAATGTTCCCTAGTGCATGAGTGGGGAAATGCCAGGGGAATTGGAATTGATCCAAACATAGGGGAGTGGAATGTGTGAATCACGATACCCAAGATTCATAACATTGTAGGGATGGAATGAAAATTAAGGGAAACTATTGACCATGTTCGAAACACAGTATCCTTATTGTGTTAGCATGAAATAGGGACAACAAATGAGGGCCGACCTCAGACCATATTCGAAACACGAGGACTGACTCGAAATGTCATCCATTAGTCTCCCAAAACATTATCCCAAGACAGTAGTCAAGCCATATTTCGAGCATCCATACTGTTAGGGGGTTATTTTATATGTGAAAGAGGATGAGGGTCTGAATAAAGGTCACACAAAGCGTGGAGTGTGGAGTGATGGGTAGTTTGATTGGAGTCCAACACTCTTGAAATCACACCACCGTGGTGGAAACACATTAGGTGGGAATATCTATCTGATTAGGGATCCAACATACTTATGAACAGTACCTCTCTAGTAAGGACCTGGAATGCTCTGTGGCTTTATATCATACCAATGAGGACAATAAACACATAGTTTAAACGTTGTATGGCGAGGGTAGTGAAAATAGTTTAAAGGTCATACTTCCCGAACCTTGATCTAGGACGAGGGGATAGAAGGGTTAATGGCCCTAGGGCTGGGCCCAAGGTGGAATTCCTGGGCATTGCTACATATACCATAAGAATGAGAATCAAGGCAAACATAGTTCTTGAAGAACAGCGTGGTCAGAGACCAATGTTGGTAGGGAGAATCATCTATAGCGAGGAAACTGACACATCCCTTGATTAACATGGGGAGTCCTGAACTTGTTCAGGGTAGAACCAAAGTTTAGTGTCATGCATTGAGGATATATATAATCATGTATTTTATCGTTATATGATAGTATGATGAGTGAAAGGGAAGATCCCAGGAAGGGAGAATGTGATGCGGTAGCCATAAACCTGACGTGAATGGGGACATAAGAAGTCCATAATACACCCAGTATAATTGGAGGAAGTTTTTTTTTTCAGGTCAAGGGAACAAAAGTGAAAGTTAGGCTAGGCCCGAGGAAAGGTTCCTGGATGTTCCTACATACCCCATTAGGATGGGAATCAGGATGCGCATAGTTTTGAGAGCGCAGTTTAACATCATGTGGGATGATGAAAGGAAAGTTTGGCACGGCTGCGCCAGTACACATCCTACTAAAACTACTAATCCCACATGAGTTGTTCTCGATGTGGGAAACAATGAGTAGTGATGGGACTTTCTTAGCACAAGAAGTCACATTCTAGGGGCAATGGGACACTAGGTGAATGATGTCCCAATAATGCTGACCTGCCTACTTAACACACCTAGATGCATGAAGGGGTAAAGACGAGTATGTTGGAATTCCACTTGAACATGAGGAAGTGGAAATATGTGAATCATGATGCTCGAGATATGGACCACAATGAAGGTGGTGTGATGATAAGGGATAATTGTTGACTATGTTCAAAACACAGTATCCATTTCGCATTATCCTGGAATGGGGACAGACAAATGAGGTTCGACCACTGACCATGTTCGAAACACAGGACCTATTGCAAATGTTGTCCGAGGTCCTCAGAGACGTTGGACCAAGATGGTAGGTAATCCAATGTGGCATGAGACGAGTCCATAAGGGGATCCCTTTATATGTGGAAGAGGATGAGGATCCAAATGATGGGATCACGAAGCTTGAACATGGAACGAGGGAATGTCCCTATCCAAATTCCACACTTCAGGATCTTTATCACAATGTATCTAAGTACAACAATAATATGTATCAGATAGAGGTAGTCGAGTCCCTCTCTAAGGACAAGGGTCATGGGGTTGCACGCTTCTAGATTAAGGTTGTAGGATGATCCATTAAGGGGGACTTGATTTAATGGATTTTGCGCAGGGTGGAAAAGTAGCCAAACCCAATGTGTAGTTCCCATAGGGAGATCTTAGTATAGGGTCATAAAACTCAGACCAGATTGGGAAAAGACAAGGGAGGAACATGGTGCAGTTGTTGCAAAACCTGACGTGAATGAGAACTCAAGAGGTATTCGCCACACCACATGTTCTGAAAATATTTCGGGCCAAGGGGACAAAGAGAGGGGGAAGGATTTTATATTCCTAGGGATAGACCTACAGACAGAACTTCTGGGCGTTCCTATGTATCCCATAAGGATGGGAATCAAGCGATACATAGTTCTGGAAGATGTTGTGCAATTTAACTTCTTGCAACAAGGACACAGAGTGGTCTTAGTTTATGGTCATAGAGCTCGGACCAAAATCGGAACTGAAGGAGGGAGTAACGTGGTGAATTAATTACTAAAACCCGATGTGAATGAGGATAGTAGGAGTCCGTATCACCACAATGTGCTCCCCGGGAAACTTCTAGGTCAGGGGACCAAAAGTGAAAGTTAGGCTGGGCCTAAGGCAAAGTTCCTGGGCATTCTTATGTACCACATGAAGATGGGAATCAATTCATATGTATTTCTGAAGGTTGCATGGTAAGATATTAGTTCTAAGGATAATAAGGTTGTGCGGGTCTAGCCCTCGCACCAAAAGAAGTGGCATTTGATAGATCTTGTTTGTCCTTTAGGATGAATGTGTGTTTTTTTATGAAGTGATAGACCTAGGAGGGAAAGTCCAAGTGTTTCCATAAGAATCAATCCATATGCAGTCATTGTCAAATGGTATGGTGTGTGACTGATACTAAACATTATGTCCTCTTGAATGAGGACACCATGATGCAGTTCCATTTTTTCATCGTGCGTCTAGGACGATAAGGTCACAGTTTATGGTCATGTGATGGGACAAAGCATGCATTTTAATGTCGTGCAGTGTAGAAAAAAAAATTTAAAGTCATGTGGGAGTAGGAATCATAGTATAAAGTCATATGTCTTAGAAATATACAAGAGAGATGAGGTTCAAGAGGGGATGTGCACGGCGTGATAAAGCATATCCGATGTGAATGAGGATGAGGTCCACATCACACCATGCATGATTCCAGGAAAGAAACCTCAGGATGAGGGGCCAAAAAAGGTTATAGAAAATGGGGAAAGAGATACTAGCTCTCAGAAGGGAAGTATGTGGTGTAGCTCTTGAAAACCTGACGTGAATGAAGACATAAGTCCACACACACCGCACCACACAATCCTATACAGGTCGGGGCCTAAAAGGCTGAACATAAGTGATAATTAATAAAATTTGAGATGGACCCAAAGACAAGATGTCTGGGAATTCTTATGTATCCCATGATCATGGTAATCAAGCTAGATGTAGTTATAGAAGATGACGTATAAGGAGATCTTAGTTTAAGGTCTTAGAGCTCGAACCATGAAAAAGAGACACTCTTTCAAGTGAGTGAAGATTCGGTCCCTAAGCTCACATGAGTCAATATCGGTGTGGAAAACAAGGGAAGAAGAGGTATTTGAAACACATGGGATACACGTAAATGGGAATTCAGTGCGGAGCTCCGAATGATTCATTACTGTGGATTTGTCCGCCTAACATGAAAATGTGCACTGAGGGATAGTATCAAGAGTGTCAAAATTCCACTTGGACATGATGGGGTGGAAAATGATGTGAATCATGTAATTGAGATTTAAGTCTTGATGGGGTTAGCATGATGATGGAGGATAACTGTTGACCGTGTTCAAAACAAAACATCCATATCATGTGACCCGAAATAGGAACAACAAATCAGCGTCAACCGTTGACCATATTTGCAATGGGGGACTTGTATCAATTTTTTTGTTCTAAACACTCGAATACATTTTCCTGTAATGGTAGGAGAGACCTTGGGCTTAGAATCCATGCCATTTGGGGTTCCCTTTGGATGTGAAAGATAATGAAATCCCAAATGAAGGGGAACAAAAAGCCTGAAAAATGGGTGAAAGCATGTCCAAGTAGAATCTGACACTCCAGGATCTGAACCAGAGCACTTCTGGTCACATTGGCGAATCACCGAAGAGGGTTTAGGGACCCAAATCAAGAAAAAATTACTTGAAAAGATGAGTGTAGGGATAGAGAGTGAAGGGAGATTAGGAGAGAGAGGTATGTGGCGTGGTTGTCACAAACCCGACGTGAATGGGGACACAAGCCCATACCACACCGCGTACCCCTCCCTTGGAAGGAATTAGGCCAAGGGTCCAAAATGATAAGGAGGTTTCTAAGAGATGGGGATGGAACCGAATATTTAGAAGTTTGGGTGGTCCTACATATCCCATAAGGATGTGAATGAAGCCACACGTAGCTGTAGAGAAGGATGTTGTGCAGTTTATCATCATCCAACAAGGATGATGGTGCTCTTAGTTTATGGTCATAGGGATTAGACCATAGATGACTAGTTTAATGTCATATGCATGGGACAACAAAGTGGAGAGGGAAAATCATCATTCTTGTGGAAGACCAAAAAACAACAACAATGATAGAGGATAACTGTTGAGCATGTTTGCAACACAGTATCCATATTTGTGTGACCATGATTTGGGAAGACAATTGAGCATCGACCGTTGAACATATTCACAACATAGGACTTGTATCAATTTTTTGTTTGAAACCATCACGGAAATTATACCGTAATGGTAGGAGAGCCCTTGGGCCGAGCATCCATGCCATTCAGGGGTCCTTTTAGATATAGAATATAATGGAAACCCAAATGATGTGGCTCACAAAGAATGGAGGGTCTTGTGATCATGGAAAGAATGATAAATGAAGGAGGTATGTCCTAAGGGGATATGTGTGGTGCATAAAAATAGCCCAGTCTGAATGAGGACGTGATTCCATACCACACCACACAATCCAAAATGAGAACTTGGGCCAAGGGGACAAAAGGGTCGAGGGACCTGAGGCTGGGCATCCCATCCAATTGTATCCATATGACCTCTCATGCAGGTATTGCCTTACCTCATCTCCTAAGCCCACGTGAGAAATTCTTGGTGTGGGAATCAAGGAGTAGGAATAGGCCCTCACCATCATATAAGGGTTCAATAACTGGAATCACACTCCTGTCCAAGGTAGACCGAAGTATGAACAGACAACGGGGCAGAATGAACCACTACACTCAACATCTAAGAAATATGGGCATGGTGAAAATGATAAAGGATAGTTGTTGACCAGGTTTGAAACACATCATCTATATCGTGACCTGAAATGGGAGCAACAAATGAGCATCGACCACTGACCATATTCACAACGTGGGACTTATATAAACTTTTTGTTTGAGGTCCTCAAGGGTGTTGTCCCAAAATGATAGGAGAGACCTTAGGCTAAGTATCCATACCATTCAGGGGCCCTTTCAAATGCGAAATATTATGAAAACCCAAATGATGGAGTGTGTGGAGAATAAATGTTCTCATGCAATTTAACGTCAAACTGGACGGTGAAAGAAGTGGAAATCTCCATGTAAGAGGATATATGGTGTGGTCATGATGGTTATGTCATAAATGAGAGCATAAGCTAGCACCACACCATGTTTTCCAACCAGAGGGGAGATTTTGAAGTTGGGGTTGGGCCAACAGACAAATTTTTTGGGAATTCCTATGCATCCCATGAGGATGGGAATCAAGCCATACGTAGTTCTTGAAGGCCATGCAGTTTAGCATCGTGTGGTGAGGATGTGGTATGAGAGAAGAAAGATGGAAAGAACATGGTGTAATCATCATGATCCTGACATGAGTAGGGCCAAAGAAGCCTACACGACACCATGTATAATCCTCTAAGAGAACTATACACAGGGGGGATAGTCAAAGAAGAAACTGGGGGCTAGACTCAAGATGAAGCGTCCGAGTGTTCCTAAGTATCCCATGAGGATGAGAATCAAGAAATACATAGTTCTTGTGGTTTAAAATCTTGCAGGATGACACACAATTTAACGTCTTGCAGGATGACATACAATTTAGCATCATGCGAGATGACATATAGTTTAACATCATGTAGAACAATATACAGTTTAACGTCATGTGGGACGACATACAATTTAATATCATGTGGATCATTTTATATTTTAAGGTCATGTAAGACTGACATACAGTTTTATGTCATGTGGGACATTATACAGTTTAACGTCATGCATGATGACACACAGTTTAACATCTTGTAGGATGACATACAATTTAACATCATGTAGGAGAAAATATAGTTTAACATCATGCATGATAATATATAGTTTAATGTCATGCAAGATGACATATAGTTTAATGTCATGTGGGACATTTTATAGTTTAAGGTCATGTAGGACTGACATATAGTTTAATGTCATGTGGGATAATATACAGTTTAAAGTCATGAAGGATGACACATAGTTTGACATCTTGAAGGACAACATATAGTTTAACATCATATGGGACAACATACAGTTTAACTTTATGAGGGACGATATACATTTTAATGTCATGCGGGAAAGTATACAATTTAACATCATGTAGGACGACATACAATTTAATGTCATGTGGGACATTTTAAAATTTAAGGTCATGTAGGACCAAACAATTTAAGGTCATGTAGGACCCTTCTTACTCAAGAAAACTATTTCTTGTGGAACTTGGAATTGGTGGGAGGAGTTATACACTCACCATCCATGGTAACCAAGGAGTATACTCCATTGAAGTATACCTTTTGGATGATGTAAGGTCCTTCCGATTTGGGCTCCAACTTGGGTGGTTACTTGCCAGGTGTCATTAGTGTCCTTAGGGACAATACCAAGTTTCCTTGCAAGACAAAGAAAAGGAGAACTTTCTTGTTGAAAGATCTAGCTATCTTGTTCTGATTCCTTTCCAGATTGTGTAGGGCATGAAGCCTTTTCTCATCGAGCACTTCTAACTCAGCCAGACAGATTTTAGCTACTTTATCTGGCGCATTCTGATCATAGAAAGCTATGCACAATGAGGTAAATTGAATATTTATGGGCAAGACGGCCTCCGTTCTATACACTAGGGAATATGGGGTCACCTGGGTGGAATTACGAGTCATCATCCGATAATCCCAGAGGGCATTGGGGAGCTTGTCCGGCTAACTCTTCTTGTTCTGACCAACCATTTTCTACAGAATGTTAGAGAGAGTTTTGTTGAATTCCTCGATCAATCCATTTTCTTGCACATGATAGTGGGAGGTATGGTTAAAACAGATGTTTTACTTAGCGTACAATTTCTTCAACTCAGCTGCTCGGAAGTTCGTGCCATTATCAGCGAGGATGGTGCGAGGGACTCCAAATCGGTATATGATGTTGGATCTCACAAAGTCAATGATGGGACGGGCCTTGAAATCCTTGAGCGAAACTGCTTCTATGTACTTGGAGAAGAAATCCATAGTGGTCTGGATGAACCGTAACTGGTGAGTTGTCGCTGGTGGATATGGTCCCATGGCATCGAGTCCCAATACCGCAAATGGAAAAGAGTACTTGGTAGTGTAGAGAGGCTCTGGAGGTTGATGCATAAAGTTGGCATGAATTTGGAACACATGAAACCTTTTGGAGAACTCGATGTAGTCATAGATCATGGAGGTCCAAAAATACCCCAGTCTCTAGATCAGGTGAGATAGTTTTAGACCGGTCTAATGAGCCCCGCAGGAACAAGCATGAACCTCCTGCATGACTTGGGAAATCTCAACTCCTTGGATGAAACGGAAGAGAATCCCATAAAAACTGCACTTATAGAGGATCTTCTCATGACCAAGACTATCCTGAAGGGTAAATGGTGGCGTGCGACATCAGATTCGCTCGCGCTCAGCCCGATCTGCTGGGAGATTACCTTTTTGAAGGTACTCGGTGAAGGAGGTTCTCCAGTCAGGAGTCACCTCAATCACCACATCCGGGGGACCTGGAGGTCCTAACGTGGAGGATCTGGTGGTAAGGTGTCTTACATGTGGAATTTCATCATCATACAGAGTGATGAGAGTGATGAATCTCCGATGTGCCATGTGGATAATCAGATCAACCTATTCGGGCTCTGCAAGTGATGCAGCCAGGCTATCCAAGGCATCAACTCGACCGTTCTAGGATGGAGGGACGTGGGTAACTTCTGTCCGTGATGGGAATTGGGCCATCAGCTATAGAGTGCATTCCAACAATGGTATAAGCTCTGTATTTTTGACGACATAGTCACCATTGATATGCTTGATGACTAGTTCAGAGTCCCCTTTCATATGGAAGTGGGGAATGCTAATCTTGAGGGCTAGCTCGAGTCTAGTAATGAGAGACCGATACTCCAACTCATTTTTGGTGCATCCTTCTAAAAATAGGAATGAATATGGAAGAATGAATTATGTTAGGGTAATGAAGAAAATACCCAGACCTACTCTGTTGATCCTGGGGTCATTGATCCTTCTGCCGGTGGGGCTCCGAGAGGCACCATCAAAGTGAATTTTCCAGCACGGAATGGCTTGGTCTGCCGAGAGGATTTCTTTATTAGGAAAATCAAGGTCCAGGGACTAGTCCATGGGATATGGATGAGTGAAAAGGAAGTCTACAAATGCTTGTCCCTTGATATCCTTCTGAGGAACAAACCTGTTGTCGAACTGGTGAAGGATCACTTCCCACTGAGATAGACATCCTGTCAACATGGGGCGGTTCAGGATGTACTTCAATGGATCTACCCCAGACACCGGCTATACCTCATGATGCTGGAGGTAATGCCGCAATTTCTATACCATGAATACCAGTGTGATGAAACTCTTCTTGATAGGGGAGTATCTGGTATCCTCATCAAGGAGCATGTGACTGAGATAGTAGATACTGTTCTTTATCCCCTTGTTGTTCTTTTGGGCCAGAAGGGTGCTAAGAGACTATTACAGGGTGGTCACATAAAGGACTAACGGCTTTATGAAGACATGTGGAATTATGACCAGAGGTTGAAGCAGGAACTGCTTGATTTCTTCGAAGGTAGTCTAACATTATTCATCCCATTTTTAGACAATTAACTTCTTCATAAGCTAATAAAAGGGATTATACTTGCCAGCCAAATTCACAAATAATCAGCGTATGTAGGACAAGTGTCCTTAGAAACCTTGAAGCTACTGGAGGTTACTTTGAGGAGACATATGACTAATGGAATTGATCTTTTCTAGGTTGATTTAGATGCCCCTATATCTGACAACAAAGATGAGAAACTTTCCAGAAGTGACCCCAAAGGCGCACTTCAAGAAATTCATCTTCAGGTGGCGGGAACAGAGGAAGCTGAAAACTTTCTCTAAGTCCTTGAGATGGTCCTGTTGTT
This sequence comes from Viscum album, assembly GCA_963277665.1. Classification (NCBI taxonomy): domain Eukaryota; kingdom Viridiplantae; phylum Streptophyta; class Magnoliopsida; order Santalales; family Viscaceae; genus Viscum; species Viscum album. The sequence goes on from OY728128.1 coordinate 1,934,921,231, forward strand.
GGAAATATTTGACCACAAGGTTGTCTACATACCATTCCATCAATTTCCTGAGGATTGGATTAAATATGCAATGAATATCCTATTGATATGTGACACCTACATTCATTAAACCGAAGGGCATGAATTGGTAACAGAAAGTTTTCTATGGTGCCCTGAAGGTTGTAGACTCCTCATCCTCAGGATCCATTCGAATCTAGTTATAACTGGAGTACCCATCCATGAAGAATAGGTATTAAAACCCAGTTTTAGCGTCGATCAACAACTCCGTCATTGGAAGGGGAAAATCATCCTTCAGACACTGACGGTTGAGATCTCAAAAGCTGATGCAGACTCTGATCTATCCATTCTTCTTCCTAATTGGCACAATGTTGGTTAGCCATTTGGGGTACTGGACCTCCTTAACAAAATTAGATCTGATGAGCTTATCAACTTCTACCTCGTCCATGGCACCGTGAGAAGGTTGCATCTTTCTGGGAGGCTGCTTAAAACCACAATTATTTGCTGGGAGACCGAGGTAGTGGATGACTACATGAGGATATAGTCTTGGAATATCACTATATATCTAGGAGAATACATAACGATGTTTTTTGAGGAAGTCCATGTACTATTGTTTCTCTTTGAGGGGCATAATGGCACTGGTCAATGTGAGTTTCGGGTCTGCCTCACTACCGAGGTTCACCTGTACCAATTCATCAACCTTGGTGGAGAATCCCTATTCAAAGGTGAGAGGAGCATCCTATAAATCCTTTTTTCACTTATGGAGGAGGGATCCTTGGTGGGAGGAGTTTCCTCTGAGTTGGAAGATCCTGATGGGAGGCTGGTACCAGCCTGAGTAGTAGTGGTCACTGCATCTGGGGACTTCTGTACTGTCGAAACCATAGCGACAAAGGCTGTTGATCTGATCCCATCTAGTCATTGGCCCAACGGTCCACACTTGATGATATCAAATAAATATTTTAATGTCAGCTTGATACGGTTAATTACATCCTATAGAAAATAACAAGTATGACATATTGCCATTACCATGGGGCAGAATCCTAAGTAGGAGGCTTTGGGATCACCTGAGCCTGATTCGTATTGGAGTATGAGGTGATCTTTTGGCGTTGCTTAAACATGAGAATGTGTTCTCCCATAATTCTAGAAATAATGAAGAATTGTTCCATGTCCGAGGTTGTAGCCTCAAATTAGTGGATCAGACAGATATAGGCATCATCTAGATCTGTCCATGGGTCGGTCGCAACCATGGAATTCTCAAAATCATTTGCGTTAATTTTCTTGTCTTTACTCTTATAATAGTTTGCATCCAAATAGTGGGCTTCACAAGAGAAAAAGGGAGATGTGTCACCTTGAAGCACACCCACTCAACCATTAAGGGAGTACTTGAGGCACTAGTGATATGATGAAGGAACCACTGCATGTAGGTGGAGCCACGACCTACCCATCAACACATTGGTGGCGGTGTCCTGGGAGACAACCATGAGCTCGGTGCTGGCAACTAGGACACCAAACTGGGCCTTTAAGTGGATCTTACTGACTGGTGTCTATTCCATCCTATCATAACCTTGGATTATTAGGTCATAGGGACACATATCATCCTCGAACAACCCTAGTTTTCATAGTGTCCGAGTCAGGATTAGTGGTGAACCTCCACGCCATTAAACTGGATGATGATGTACAGTGGGAGAATGTGCCTCAGTATGGGGGAGCCTTCATCTTACCCAGAGAAAGAGATAATGGATTAGAATTTGGCATGATCGACTGCCTCAGCATGGAATACTTCTATGACTACTACCTCCGTCTCAAACTGAAGTGGGATTCTTAAAGCCTTGGTAAGGGCTTCATGAATATTTTCCGACAGACAAAGAGGCTCAAGGATGGAGAGACTTTTGGAATGCTGGAAAGGTTATTGAGGACGTCATACTTCTGTTCCAGGAATTAATTTGTGATTACAGGAGGTTTCTCTATGATAGAAGGTATGGTGGGACCTTCCAGTTGGACCGACAACTGATTGGTGCTGAGAATATCCCGTTGTTCACTAGTTGAAGCCTGTGGAGTAACTACTGGATGAGGGTCAGATGACTAAGACCAGTCTATAGAAAAGTGTGACTGGTCACATCATGGTCGAGGTGGATCTGCCTGATCCAACAAAATGAACGGTGGCAAAGGTGGACCCGATGACACCAGATGAGAAGGCTACGTGTGCTGATCTCTGCGCTGGGCCTACTACCTAGTTTTGGTAGCATGCAAAACCTAACTGGAAGTAATGACCGAGGAACTCCAATGGCCCATATATCCACGGTACCACTGATGCTGGTGATGGATGGGGACATTGGGAGGATCTTCTTGGCGCTCCTCATCATCAGGAATCATTTAGGGGTTTACCAGCTCTACGATATTAATTGAGGAATACACTTGACTATAATTCAAAGAGTCATCCACTACTAGACAGATTCTATGAGGAATCACCATATCTGGGGGCTTGAAGTCTCTGAGAGTATGGGATGACGATGGCATCGACGGGGGAATCTGTTTTCCCTTGTGCCACCGATGTTTTCTCTTCTGAGAAGGGGACGACTGAGATGATAAGGAAAAAGTAGTAGCTATGGATTCTGAAGGATCTGGTTGATTTAGGCATGCACGGATAACACCATGGGAATGAGTGACTATTTTATGAGCCATCCAATCATCATAAATTTGGGACCCATGGTTAGAAACGTGATTCCACTCGCCTTCACTGTCACTACTACTGTCTGGCTTCACGAAGACACATGCCACCTATGCCAGAGCTGGGCCAAACCGGACTATGTTGTTATCCACTTGGTCATGAAGCTAGTCAATAAACACATAGCACTGTTTGAGGGTGTTCCCCAGGATCTGGTGATAGGGGTAGTAATTAGGGTGATCAGTGAGGTTCACATCTTCTGGCCTCTTGTATTTAGGCAGACATACAATCCCCTACTCCAAGTCACTTCAGAAATAACTGGGGACTTGAGCCTCGTTGAATGAGTAGGTCTGTGTTATCCTGTACAGGAAGGGGGCCTTGGGAGCCTGACCCTGATGAGGGGCTGTAGGAGCTTGTCGAGGAGGTAGAGCCTGGTTATCTCACCTGAGCGGTGGTGGCGCATTGTGCGGGGGAACTTTCCTATTCTGAGGTGGGCGCTGCTAGGCTGGAGGCTACACCTTAGGTGGAGGGCCCCTACGAGGCTATGGAGACGACTCCACTGGTAACAACTCTTGTTTCTTGGGGACCTCTATTTGAGCCACCGAGGTAGGATTGTCCCTAGAATCCCTTCTTGCGGGGATTGTAGGAGGAAACAGATGTTCCTGGATGGCCTGTTGCAAGGCTTCTTCTAGGAACTAGGCCTTATCAGAGAAGTATCGAAATCCCCCAAGGTAGTTCTTGGTGATTAGAGTGGGGACCAGTTCTTTCTTGACATTTCCTACGCACATCGTCAGCAGCTGATCATGAGTCAGTGGCATGTCAAGGGAATATGTGAGCCCTTTCCACCCAGTGAAAAAGTATTCAACGCACTCATTAGGCATATGCTTGCACTTGAAGAGGTCTGTGATACTCATCTTCTGAGTGGTGGAACTGAAATGGTAGATAAATTTCCTATGGAGGTCTTCCCATCTGGATACTCATCTGATGGGGAGTTGGATGTACCAGATGAACACTGGCACCTCCAATGTTTGTATGAAGCATTAGAGTTTGGAAGCCTCCTGTTGCGCTAGAGTTTCCAACATGGGCCCACACCTTGAGATAAAGTGGACCAGGTGCTGCAGCGGGTCCCTGTCCCGTTGAAGGGGAAAATGTGGTATTTCTGAAACCCAAGGGTGCTAGCATATCATCCACCCACACTGGATACGTCTTTCCATTAGGTGGTATTTCCACCCGTTGAGTCTCCAATACCTCAAGGTGGGAAATGTGTTCCGCCATTGGATCATCTGGGCGGGGGTTTCTATCTTGATGGGGATCCCTGACCACCATTGTGTTGGAAAGTTCTTCAACACAATAACCAGACCTGACAGCTCATGGAAAGGCTAGTGGGATGATCTGCAGTGGAGTTGGGGGAATCTAAGACAGATCCCAGAGATTGTCTCATCGCTCTGGTGGATTTGGCGAGACATACCGCACCCTCTTTCCATAAGTTCCAGCCTCAACACTGTCTGCGTGGGCAGGATGGTCAGGGTCTCCTATAGGCAATGCCTCAGTGGGCATGGGAAGACCCAGTATATTCCTCTGTTGATGAGTAATCCTTCTCAATGGATCCAAGAGGTGTGAAACTCCCTTAGGGGGGAGGTCCTCTCCAAGAATCTCTAGCTCATTCTCACCTCCCAGCAGGTCTACCATGTTAACTGTGACCCTGCATGGAGGAATATCCTCTATGTCACTCGGAAAATCAGGCTAGCACCAAATAAAACTGAAATTGAGGGCCATGTACTGCCCCCAACCATGGATTTTCACGTGGGGAGAAGCCTCCTTGATTATCCTGCGGAGAACTTTAGAGATCTGGACTCATCATTATTGGAGGGTCCTATGATGACCTGGTCACTCAGGGCGCTGGGCCATGGGGAGTGTGGCCAAATCCAAAAAACGAAATTATTGGACAATGTATTCGAAATGTGATTGTCTTTTGGGGTAATCCACTTTTTTATAATGAAGGAGGAAGTGTGTTTCCCAGTGGGTTTGGAAAAAACACTCGACCTCCTCCTGGGTGAGCAAATCCAGCACCCTGAAATTTTGTGCTGCAACTGGCCAAAACATCTCATGGAAATGATACACTACAAGAATGGCCCACAAGATCCTCAACTTGGACTTGGGATCTAGCCCCTGGTTTCCCCACTCCTCAACTAGGGGTGAATAAGGGACCCGTAGTGGTATTAAGGAAGACCACTGGGATGGTGGGCTGGATGATGGAGAATACGGAGAGCGAGCTGACAAACCGTCACAACTCGGGCTATCCTCTGAAGAGTGTAGTGACTTAGCCACCACATCGATTTAAGAAGGGATGATGATCATAGTTTCTGGCGTAGAGACTATGGATACTGGCGATGTACCATGCTACTTCTCATCCAACATTGGTCCCCAAAATAGCTCTCTATGATCTTTGGTCGAGGTAGAGAGTGATTCTGGGGATGATGGTGGTGGTTGCACGACAAGAACCTGTGGAGATGCCAAATTTTCATCCTCTAGGATGTACCTACGGAGGGTGGCAGGAATCTTATGGACCTCACATTCTGGAAGTATGAGGCTGATCTACCTTGTTCCTACCATGGCCCTTGACACAAAGAATCTAGGTGAGGGTTCCATCGCTGAGTCGTATTCCACCTCATAATATGAGAAGCAAACTGGTTTAATCTCGATATGAATCTTCTCAATATTCTTTTTATGGAAGCAATGACCCACCCTCCTTCCATGGGATGGTTATTTTAGACATGGTATGTTTTTGGTGTGAGGAGGAACTTCGGGCGTACTGGTGCTGGGGTGAAGAGGACTTCCGCCTGAGTGAGCTAGGGTGTTAGGAGCACCTGAATAGATATCAAAGGTAACATGGGGAGGACCTTTGTGTCCACTAACTGATGTGTGGAGGGGATCTACGTGGAAAGTGATGGAGTGGGTAGGACCTCCGCTAGAGCTGGTAAGAGCATGGGTAGGACCTGCATGCTTGTTTATCTTAACAGTGTTAGTTCGAGGAGGGTCCTCGTACTAGTCAAGACGAACACAGGTGGGACCTCTGTGATGGGTGCTGATGAAGTGAAGCTGACCTTTAATCCTCTGATTTTTGAGGCGAGGAGGACCTTCACCAACTGTTGTAAGGACATGGGGGGCCCTATGCTGGAGATTGATCAGATGTGTAACATCCCGATGCTAGCTGCCTCTGGCAGGAGGTACAACTCCATACCCGATGTAATGAGCACAGTAGAGGCTTCCATACTGAGTGTCACTGCCGTGGGGATGACCCTCGTTCGGATTAAAGGTGGCATAGGGTGGACCTCAACACTGATCTTGGAAGCGGGTAGGACTCATATTCTCAACGGTAGATATACGGGGATGACCTCCGTACTGGGTGTTGTTACCACGATTCGGTCCGTGGCTGGCACTACTTGCACTGGTGACTAAGAGGGTCGACCCAACCTGCCCATAGGGTGGTTGGGGCCTCGATCCGTGCTGGGTATATAAGTTCCCCTGCTTAGTATACACAGGGGGATGATGATATACATCGGAGGTGGACCTAGCCACGATAGTTGCCAATGTTGACTCCCCTTGGCATGCATCCTCCTTGGCCTGCACCCAACACTGGTGTCGGGTCAACCGGTTTGGGGCTGGCGGTGCAGGTGCATAGCTTACCTGCTCCTCGACCAGTGGGGCCAGGTGGCAGAACTGGCGTGACCTAGTGGGGGCCCTCCTCAAGAACCCTTGAAACAGGATCCTGAAAGGGCTGGGTCGGACATCCCCAACCTCATCAGTATAGGGGATGGAGTCATTGAAATATTCCAGGGAGAAGCTCCTAAAATGGTTTTACGTCAGAGTGGGGAGAAGTGGCTCCCTATGTGGCCCTTGGGGGTGGCGGTGATGATGAGGTGCATATGCCTATAAATCATGACAGGCCATATCCTAAGTCGGGATAATCCCCTCCTCCTCATATCGGTGGACGAGGTCATTTATCACCCTTTGTTGAACAAATTTGGAAGGGCAGATGGGGTGTGGGTGCCCAGTAGCTATGAGTGTGGGAGTTATCGTAGAAGTGGTGGAGCCATGTGGGATTTCCATGTTGGCACTACCCCTACGTCAGTGGAAGGGTGGTGATCGGTTTCCTATTGTGGCAGCTTGGGTTCTATTAGGTAGGGAGATTAAACCATTAGTTCTATAAAAAGGAAATTGGCGTCCAGTTCCCCAACTTCATTCCATATTCCATGGCTGTTAATAAGGATCCACGTTGACAATGTCGCAGATCGAGATGTCCAACATTTTAACTGTCACGACTTCTGGTGAGTTTCACGCCAGTCTTGCTATTTTCTTGGTGAGACCCGGTGCTGGAAAACTGGATCCGATGACACGCTAATCCACTGATGTCTCAAACGTTACTAATCTCCACATTTAGGAGAATAAATTCATGTCGGGTTCACCATTTCTATTTCCGATGCTTTCACCGGGGCATGCGCATCCGTATGTTTGAGGAGGATGAGGATGCGCTGACTTTTGCCCCGCATTCTCACTTTCCAAAGGCGGTCAACATCCATCACCTTTTTAGGGACGTTTTCTCCTTGATCGAAATAGGATGATGAGATGTTAGTTCTTCATTCCATGGATTCCTCCTCGGAAATCATCACCTAGTTCGGGTCTCCCTTATAGATTAAGATGTTGTTCGTGAAACTCTTCCCAGTGCCATATCTTCATGGACGCCGATTAATTACACTCCTTATATTGGGAAATTCCATGGGGTCCAGTCAGGGCAACAACCTTCAGTCGAGGGAGTAGTCACGTTGGACATCAATGGTGTGTCTGGATGCTGGAACACTAGCATGTCTGGTTTTCTTCCCCTTATTATAGGGATTCTCAAGGGCGCAGAATCCCAAGGAATACCACATCAAATGTAGAGAATTCTATGCTATATGCATGTCTCTGAGGTTTTCCTTATCATCCCATGTTTAACACGGGGTATGCCGCCGGTTTAACGTCTAGCGGAGACAGATTAGACTGATCGGAATGCTGACTAGAGTGGATCTCATGGGTTAAAACCCTAGAGGGAACACTAATGTTGTGGCTAACACATGGTTAGTTACCCGGGTGCCGCTAAGAGCCGTGAATAGGTGAATTGACATGATCTCACCGGGATGTGGCGGCCCGGGTAAGAATTAAGATGGATAATTGATGATCAAGTAAAGTGGATGGAGAATGGGATGGATTTTACTCGAGGGTAACATTGATGTGGGGATTGAGCCTCGAAGAGACTTCCTACGTATCCCCATGGTAGAGAATCAAAGTCCGCGTAGTTTGGTGGGACGATGAGACACCTGAGGAGGAGGCCCATGAGAATGGATGCATGGATGGTATCCGAAGGAAATATAACCTCCAGGTTGGGGCATGATCTTCTCAGAACAAATGGGATCAAGGGATAGATCAGGATGAGACATGATTGATGGGCTTGAACCTCAGGGAGGCTTCCTACATATCCTTGTGGATGGGAATCAAAGTCCACGTAGTTCATTTTATGACGTATTACCGTTGATTGGGGAATTCAATGACTTACCATTGATTGGGGGACTTTAATGGATTACTACCAAATGGGGTTGACAATGACTTACTGCTAAATGGGGTTGAAAACGGATTACCAATGAATGGGGTTGACAAAGTCTTATCGCTGAATGGGGTTGACAATGTCTTACCACTGAATGAGGTTCACAATAGCTTACTGCTGGATAGGGGATAACAATGGGTTACAGTTGGATAGGGGACAATTTAGTGTCATGTAGGAAAAAAGGGGTGTACATTTTAATATAATGGAGGGCTGGGGTAAACTGACGTGAAGTGTTCGGGACCAATGGGTTTTGGGCTTGAACCTCGGGGAGGATTCCTACATACGTTTCCATGGAAAGTATCAAAATTCACGTAGTTCAGATGAGGTGTTGGTGAACTGACATGGAGGGAGTCGAGACCAATTAATGTTGGGATTGAACCTCAGGGAGGCTTCCTACATACCTTTCCTTGGCCAGGATCAAAGTCCACATAGTTCAGAAGAGGTTTTGGTGAACCGACGTGAAGGGAGTCAGGACTAATTGTTGTTGGGATTGAACCTCAGGGAGGCTTCCTATGTACCTTTCCTAGGAAAGGATCAAAGTCCATGTAGTTTGGGAGAGGTTTTGGTGAATCGATGTGAAGGGATTCGGGACCAATGGTTGTTGGTCTTGAACCTCGGGGAGGCCTCTTACATACCTTGCTTTGGCAAGGATCAAAGTCCACATAGTTCGGGAGGGGTTTTGGGGCTTACACTCTAGGGTGGCCCATAGAGGATTCCATGGTTGATTCTTTCTCTAAGACCATGTGAGTTATTCTCAGTGTGAGAAACAAGAGGCAGAAAAGTCCTGACGATCACATTGCGAAATGTGCATCCGTGGAAGTGGAATAGGGCTTACACGTGGTTAGCGGCCCAAAATGGAAATAGTGGCTTACGCGTGGTCCGTATCCAAGAGAGGAAATAGGGGCTTACATGTGGTTAGAAGCCCAGGGAGATTGAGATTGGGACTTACTCTAGGATGGATTCATAGGTGGTGACAAATCCCAAAGGGAGAGGGACGAGATGATGAAGGTCCCGGTGCCCATCCCCCCTCTGGTCCTTGGCACAGAAGAAGAAAGGAGGAGTAAGGGTACTACCTCCTGCAATAAAGGCTAGGGGCTTACAACAAGGTGGTTTCCCTTCCCCGATGGATAGACGTTGCTCCAACAAAGATGATTTCATTCAATGTAGGGAAGATCTCACTCCCGTGGAGACAAGCAGGAGTAGAGAATGTCTGAGATGTGGGACCCCATGTATGATGCATGGGGCGGGGTCATAGTTTAATGTCATGTGATGAGGATGATGGTGCGTGGCAGTTTAATGTCCTAAATCTCGGAAAAGGTGGGTTCACTCCACACCCCTAGGACTTACATAACTAATACCCACCCTCCCTTGGGGAAGGGAAGGCATCAGCAACACCGTGGTGAGGGGTTATCATGGAGTGATCTAATGAGGGGTCCATGTTAGTGTGTCTATGCGAAGAAGCAATAGCCATTAGCACGCCTATGAGAAGAAGCATAAGGCTAAGAAATGCATTGGGGAGCACCTCCCAAGTGACTTTGAAATCACTTCATGCAAACCTGGAGGGTATCACGGGAAAAGGAGTTGTATAGAAAAGGGGTTCATAGGTATAATACTCATGAAGCTCTGGTGCTCCATGTAGTGGAGGGGATTCGCGAAGGGGTATGCTTCGTAAAGTGAAGTGGCCTAGCCTAGGCGGAGGGAATAGGTGAATATGGAAGGTTCTTCACAAAGTGGAAAGGAATTCATGGAGCAGTACTTCATGAATCATGGGTGCCCTATGAAGCATATCATTACGAAGAAATGTACTTCTCAAAGCATAGTGACCCTACCTTAGAATGTGGGTCACATGTGCATGGAAGGTATTTCGTGAAGCATAAGTGATCCACAAAGACCTGAGTCTACTTGGGGATCCCCTTCCTTCACAGAGTCCCATGGGATCCATGAAGGGAATCCCTCTTTGAAGAGGGGTTAAATTCAAGCAAAGGGAGATGAACTTCACGATGCTAGAGTACCTTGAAGAGATCATGGTTTGCAGAGCAGAAATTGCTTCGTGATTTGAGAGCTAATAAGGAAAAAGGTTGGAGGATATGTCCTTTGGGATTGAGGGGAGATCGATATTTATAGGAAAGAGGTGCTACAAAGTAGAGCTTGTTGGGTGTGAAGACATGTGGAATTTTGTCGTAACTACGGGAGTGCCCACCTCCTTGCTCCGTGGAGGCTTTCGCAAATGTCAAACTGGTTCATGGAGAATACCAACTCCTTACTCTGTGGCGGTTTTAAAAACTTAAAATGGGTTCACGGAGCCTCTTTCATCCTTGCTCCATAGAGTCTTACCAAATGTGAAATGGTTTCGCGGAGCCTCCTGCCTTCTAACTCCGCGGCAGCTTCGTAAACATCAAATGAATTCACGGAGCCTCCCACCTCCTTTCTCCACGATGACTTCACAAATTTCAAATGGGTTCACAGAGCCTCCCACCTCCTTGCTCCATGGTGGCTTCATAAAGGGGCGAGCTTCGTGCTATCCATGGTGCTGCAGGGCTCCCCAAAGAAGCTTCATGAGCCCACCCCAAAGGCTGTCCATTTGTTCTTCCTCTTCCCAAATTTTGGCGCTGACACTCTTAAAGAGTTATACTGATCATTTTCAACCATGTCAACATCCTTTATTAGATATTATTCTTGATTGAGGTTGATTAATTATAATAAAATATTCCATATTTTATTTAATGTGTTATGATATGTTTGACCGTGGATGTGCTATTTTTATACCATTGATGGTTTATGGTTAAAGTATTGAGATTTCATATGCTAGTTTTAATATGAATGTTTATGTTATGTTTTACCCTTTTCATATGAGGAATACATTGGACTTAGTAAGTGACAGGTGGGGCCCACTATAGCCCCTCGATGCATCGATAGGTCTCATGGGACAAATTAGTGTCTTGACATAAGGCCTTGACAAAATTTTTATTTGTAGTCTTGGCACAAGGCCTTGACTATGTGGTTATGATGTCCGACATTATGCATTCATTGTTATGAAATTAGTTATTACATGTGATTATTTGAATAGTAAAATATTCATGTGCTTGTTTATATGGTAATGTTTGATTTATTTTTTCCATATTGGGTTCAAGTTTATGATTAAAAGGATGTTGTTTTTATTACATATTTTGCCTTAAAAGTTCATAGCTTTTGCTAAATTATTTACCCTTACCGAGCATCTGAGGTCACCCCTTCTCATGTTTTAATTTATTAGGATTCCAAGAAGTGTATTATGATTGATATAAAGGGTTAAACTAGGCAAATAATTTCATTCTTAAAGGATTATTTATGTTGAGTTTTATGTTAGAAAGTGTAATGTAACATTCATGTATGTAATCTATTTTCCAAGACGACTAAACTGATCGGTCCTTTAGGACTTGATTCCTTGTAATCATGCCAATGTATTAAAATAATGCACTGGATCTGGGTAACTGGGGTCTGGGCATTATAGAAAATGTAAAAATAGAAACGAGTGCACTCATAAAGTTAAGAACATGAAATTAGTCCCTCTTATAAACTTATGGAAATGAAACAAGGTCCATGCATAATCTTATGGATATGAAATTTGGTCTATGCATAATATTATGGACATGAAAACTAGGTCTATGTATAAAATTATAAACATGAAATCATGTTCATGCATAACATATTTATATCAAGAGTTATCCATCTTCACCCAATTAATTGGAGAGATATAATAGACCCACCTATCACATAATAATAATCCATTAATATATATGCCACAAGACCATTAAACCATTTATCATTTCACCATAACTTAATCCATGAAAAATAAAACTGGGTTTTATAGACATATCATTATCATAGAAATAAAATATCTATAAAAAGAATAAGGATGATGTCATTGAATCATATACCTATTGAAACATAAGTGGCATCATTGGATGTCATCATAAATAAAAATTCCTTTAAAAGATCACTTGGAACACTTCTTGAGGAAAATAACCTTTTCATTTTGAAACTACATATTTAATATACAAATATTTAAAACATATTAAGGAAACCATTTTCAGTGAAGATAACCCTGGAAAATTATAAATAATATTAAAATCATTTACAGTTCATGATTATGAGAAATTATTTTCATACCATATATGTTAAAACAAACATTCCTATCATATTTTTAATAAAAAGTCAAAGGTAGAAATTTTTGAAAATGACCAGAAGATTCCTTTAATTTTTTTAGAAGAATTTAAACATGGTTAAAAAATGTATTTGAACATTAATAAGAGAATATTAAAAAATTATTTAAAACATTTTAAAGAAAATAGTCCTGAAAGAAAAATATTCCCAACCAAAGAGGAAATACCGTCTGTTTTTATGAGAAATATTTTCTTGATCATTTTAAGTACCAAAGAGTGGAAAATTGTACCATTAATTGAAAATTAAATTAATAAAAATATGATAATAAAATTAAAGGGTATTTTTAAGATATAGATCATATAATTACCTCAATAGAAATTCAAGCATAGACAATCCCAATTAAAATGGGATTGAAACCTAAATACATTACATCAAGTATTATATTTATTAATACATGTTAGAACCACATTTATAATAAATATATATTTATTATAAATTTATTATATAACCATACTCATATATATATATATATATCATATAATATATAATTTACTTATAATAGATTATCGTCAGTTTATTAACAATTTGTTATTAAAATCATTATTCTAGGTTATAAAATACTTTATTTATCATGCATGTTTGGTTCATCAATATCAGTCCTTATACGTTGATCATGGTTCCATTATCTCAAGAAATGTTAGATATAGAAAAATGAATTACACCATTCATAGAGATGGTAGGTTGTATGTTTTCATGAATACGATTTTCACATTTCAACGGATGGAACAAAAAAAAGGTAAATAATAATTCACATTTATAGAATCATTATTATATCATATATATCATATATATTAATTAAATATATCCTTATTACCATCCATGTTAAATAATAATGAAAAATGCATCCCATCACCTCGTAGAGGCGGTGGTTCACACGTATGCACAAGCGACATTATAATTTTCTAAAGGATGGGAAGGTAAAATGGTAGACATGATATTATAATTTTAGAAGAAAATTATATCATAAATATAATATAGAAACATTAAACAAATATAAATAATAATACATGAAATATGGTGATGTAAAATGAATTGTATTGCTATGTGGAAGTGGTAGTCCAGACATATGCACGAGCGATACTTTCACTTCTCATTTGATGGAATAGAGTGTGGATATTGGTGGTTCAATAATCAAAATAAAATTTTAGTATATTTAGGATACTATTATGATGAATACCAAATATTTATAGGAGGTAAAATAAGAAATAAATTGAAATAGTTCGGGTAATATGATTACCCCTTCTTCAACATGCCTTCTTTAGATCCCTTCTTAAGGTCACATTGATTGGTCATTTAAGAAGATTAGTACTTATAATTCATGAATAGTGAGGTTTAGAAGATAATTATGTTGGGTTTTCAATATATATGGATCAAATAGGTTTAAAAAAGAGAGACAAGGGGTGTCCTTTCATTAGAGAGGTAACTGACACACTTGGAATTATGTTATTAGATTTAAATATAATTAATAACTTTCTAAAGAAAAATGATTCAAAATTGACATGAATTCAAAGAAAGAGAGGATATGGTCTAAATATCACCATAAAATGATATTTATATAGGTTTTGGTTTCATTTTAAACCTTATCTTTTGGTTTAACCCCTTCTTTAACCAATTTTAACCTTAACTACAATACCACATTTTTTAATATTAAAGGGTTATAATTTTACTTATAAGGTATAAATTGGAATATTAATGGTCAAGGGATGAAATTTTATACCAACTAAAATCATAATTTTTCTATTTAAATATTTTTATAACTTTTAAAATAAATTAATAAAATATTATTTTTTAGAAAATATCATTAATGTCATTTTTGACACTACTCATTTACTTTGACTTTAAAGTCATCAGAATAGTTATGGAATTAAAATATAAACCTTTGAAAAATATATAATATGTTATATTTATCTATAAAATTCATGGAACACAATAATTCACCCAATTTGTATTATTTTTAATTTTTTAAAAATCATTTATTTTATTTTTCTATTAATTGAATAAATACTATGTAGGCATTGCACAATAATTTAAGGTAATTATTAATAAATAAAAATTATAAATAAATTAACATGATAAAAAAATTTATTATTATTTGAATTAAATATTTATAACCTAAATTATCCTCTTTTTTCCTTATGAGTAAAATTTAGAGATATTAAAGTCAAGATAGTGACATTTTGTATTTATCCTTTTCTTAAAACAATATAAAATTCATAATCAAAGAAAAATTGAAAAATTTTATTATATTTTCAAAACATGGAAGGAAGTGGCCAAAATACACTCATAAAATAGTATAAATTCAAGTTTTATATAAATTTAAAATCCTTATCCCAAAGTTTTAACCCTATTATACACAAAATGTTTTACTAAGGTTACTATTCATAATAGACAAAAATAAGAGAAATATATACCAAATTTTATCCTGATGATTTAAAATATGGAATCCATATTTAAAAATTTAATTTCTCTAAGTTTCTTAAGTCCATTTTAAAATAAGCACAAAAAACGCAATGAAAACCATTTTTTGGAAAAATCATTTTTAGGCATAAAACTTGATTTAGTCTTATTCCATGACTAGTAAAAACCATACAATGAATGAAAAATAATTTTATTGAAAATTTAATCTATAAATTTTATTAACATAATTATTCATTAGTGTTTTAAATAATTAATTAATATAAAACCACATTGTGCATATAATTTTTTTAAAAAAAGTGTTTTTAAGCCAAAAAATGAACCTATACCAATATAAAGTGTAATTATAATTACTATGTAATTAATTATATTATATATAATTAAAAGAGGAATATATTACTTTAAGATCAAATATAAATCATAATTGGATCTTTCAGTGAAAAGATGACATTTTTACAATAATTGGTATTTTCACTATTCACTAAAAAACAAATCTTTTTAGGAAAATCCCAAAATTTCACCCTAAGATAATTTTGATATTATATTTAAAAAATGATACCCCTATTTAAAAAATTAAATTTCAAAATTTGGTAGAAATTAATTATAATATTCACACAAAAATTCAATATAAACTATTTTTAAAGAAAATATATTTTCGAAACATGAAATAACTTTACTAAAAAATGAGTACTTATATATTATGAATTAAATAATATATTTTAAATAAGTAAATATATATATATATATATATATATATATATATTTCATAATTTGTTTAATCCTATTCATAGCCATAAATTTAACATTTATTTTATAATATATCACATTTTATTTTAAGCTCAGTGTTGCATGTCAAGCAATCTATCAAAAATATAAAATTTATTTAAAGATAAATATTTTCTAAAATATTGGGGAATTACATTCTACCCAGTTAAATAAATTATTCCCTCCCAATTTTTTTCTTTCTAAATAAAGGTTTAAAATTTAAAAACACTTTTTTTGGAAACACACATCATACAAATGGGCAATAAAACTTCCATTGAAAAGGGGAATTAATAAATGTAAAGGTTACTCCAAATAACCCAAAAATTGGTTTCTTAGATTAGGATAAAATTGGTGAGAATTAAAAATTTATACATGGTGGATAAAACTAGCATCCAATTACTAATTGAGAGTGATAGAGAATATGATCCTGAGAAATTTAATTACCAAAAAAACCATAAATCCTTAATGGTTTGAAAGATCATCAATTTATTAAGGTAAAAGTATAAATTTTTTATTTCCAAATCATTTTCCTAAATTTTTGGGATTATTTTTGTATGAAGATATTGCACACAATAATATATAATATCTTGATTTATTTCCATTTTATAAGAACAATTTAATCCTTTGTTCGTGCTTCAATCAGTAACACTACTATCTCATCTCTTACTCCAAGAAATAGATATTTAAGATGATTTTTTAATAAATGAATCACTAAAATTAACTTTTAAAAAATCATAAGATCGATAAGTCATTAATCCTACCTCTAAATATTTACCAAAACTAAAATGGTTAGCACAAGTTATCTAATTTAGGTAAATAAAATAAATTAATTTCTAAAACCTCAATAATAACACCCAAAGTTCCACTTATTCCATTCTAGAAATATTTAAGCTTAAGGATCTTATAAAATAAATATTACAAATTTTGAAACCCAAATATTAGAATGATTTTATCTTATATCCTTCCATTATCAACTTAATAATTATCTTGAAATAATTTTAATCACTTATAAAGTCCCATACCAAAATGTATATAACTTGATCATATATTCTCTAAAATATACCAATCATTTACCAAAATAAAGTCATAATAAAATCATATATGATTCCAAAAGATAATTCACCCTTTATTATTTAAATAAGATTCTATCTTTGCAAAAAATATTTCAATTGTAAGTTTGGGTTCTTCCTTGAACTAACAGATAATCATATGTTGATTTAGAATATCAAATATGATTTCCTTAATCCAAAAATTTATATGGAATCTGTATAGAGAGAGATAATGAATGCCAAGAATCCTATAAAATTTCACTAAAGGATGAAAAAAATATTTTCATAGGGCTTATTCATAAAAAATAAACATTTAATATTCAAATTTGGAGTGGAGGATAAATGTACCCAAACTATCACGATTCACTTATACTATTTTGATTTCATAAGCCTTCCATTTTTCTTTTAACAATAAAGGTTTTTTGGATTATTATGCTCATTATCCCTTGGATTAGGGAATTTATTCACATAATACCCCAGATCCTTACATATATAGAACTAAAGTGTGAGTGGTGCATTAGATTAAGATCTATCTCTATTTATTTCATTGACTATCCTTTTTAAATCAGTTTGATAATATTTTTCTTGATGACTAGGGTTCCCAAAACTGATGCATCTCTTTATTCCTTTTAGAAATTAAACCGAGTTCTCCTTACCACATTTTTTTCAAGTAAGAGGTTGAAGATCTTTCTTGCTTCCATGTTACATACCATTGGATCTTCTATAAAACATTATATTACTTTTATTATCAACAAAAACATGAGGGTTTATATCATCTATTTCAAATTTTAGTTCACATTGAATGATTTATTTTTTTCTTCCAAAGTTCCTTATGACTAATTAATCTTGAAAACATGGTTTTAAACCACTAAATAACCTATCAATATTACTTTTTTAGGTTGATGATAAAACAAAAACCATACCTCACAAGTGTTTTAAAATTTTCTTCATAGGTTCCAACAGATTTATTATCTTTCTATTTCAACTCTAGAAAGTCGCTCTCCATTTTAGTTCAAAGAGTTAATTGAAAGTACTTATTGACTAGTACCTATTTAAAATCCTTACATTCTATAGATTTTATTTCTTCTTATTTCCACATATTATTTATAATATCTTACCATTGATCATATTCACCTTCCATGTGGTAAAATAGTATTAAAACTTTCTCATGGTTTGAGAACTGAAGAATAGAAAATATATTTTCTATTTCATTGATACATTTCTTAGAAACCAGTTGATTATAGGACCCATAGAAGGTGGGTGGGAATTTTCACTTAAAATATTTAATGTAATGTTGCTCCATTATTGGTGTACTTGTAATTTAAACATGATCTATGTTACCACTCATAGATTGAGATATTTGAGTGATCATTATCACAAAATATTGTATCCCAACACTTAATCCATTTGTTTTATCATGAGGACAATCATTTCATTGGATGTTATATTAGTTATTCATATGAATCCTTTAGATTCCAAACATTAATTAAAAATAAAAACATTATTTAAGAATTAAGGTACAAAAAATAGAGTGAATAATCATATATTCATTAAATTCATTCATGAGATTCCTTAAATTATGACACCTAGGTAATTCACAATCTTTATTTATTAAAATCCTTCATAATGGTTTATAAAAAAATTGTGAATTAAACAAAGAATATCCACCAAGAGTGTCTATCTAGGTTTTCTATATTAGTCCCACTCATCATAAACTGGTGATGATCAAGTTAATACCTAATCCAACCATTTTAGTGTTGTTACCCATAGGCACATCTATGCCCCAACTGCATCTGATTTTCACTATCCAGATAGGGATGTACTTTCTAAGAAATCTGCATGATATCTATTTTAACATAGCTTTAGGATAGTATACTATACATAGAATTATCCCTAGGGTTTTCACAAAATTTCTCTAATCGTAATCTTCAAAGATTTAATAAACCCTACATTAATAGAAATTGAGGAAAACTAATCTTTACATACATAAATATTACATATTTTTAGGTGAATGTTCAAAACATAACATTACGATCCACACTAGAACTATAAAGGTTTAGTGTATTTGGATACTAGATATATAATCCTCTTATTTTATGAAAGATATTCATAATTTACCACATAGAAAATTTATTTGGTATACCCCACTTAAAATATTTATTCTTAATATGGGGAAGGAAAAAATAAGAAAGGGTGAGCTCAGATGCTCAGTAGGGGTAACCATAGGAGATATCAGTCAATGATCATACATAACCATAAGACAAGTATAAGGGTTTGAGATCATGGTCATAAATTAAAATTTTCATACCCAATATTTCATAGATTGTAAACTTGAATCATGGAAAAAAATTTCATGACAAAATAAAATATTCAAAAGAGTGTAGAATCATCGATAATCAGTAATGAGCCATGATAGAATAACATAGACATAGGAATACATGAAAAAAATAATCTTATAAAATTTTGAACATGTATAAATAGAAAACATTTTACTCATAAAGTTAAGTATATGAAATAGGGACCTCTTATAAACTTATGGATATGAAACTAGGTCCATGCATAATCTTATTGACACGAAAATTATGTCCACACATAATCGTATAGAAATGAAAACTATGTCCATGCATGAAACAATGAACATGAAATAAGGTTCACACATAACATATTTATCTCATGAGTTATCCATCTTTACCCAATACATTAGGGGGTTATAATAGTGCCACATCTCATAGAATCATAATACATTCATATGTATTCTATGAGATCATGAAAACATTTAACATTTAATCATAACATAACCCATGGAGAATAAAATTAGTTTCATAAACATCTCATCATCATAAAAATAAACCATATAGAATAATAATAGGGATGATATCATAGAATCATATCCCTAGGGAGACATAATAAACATCAACGTTTTTTTATCATAGATGAAAATTCATTTATAAGACCACTTAGAACATTTATAGTGGAAAATACCCTTTTCATTTTGAAAATAACTACTTCAAATACTATTATTTAAAAAATATCAAGGATAAATTTTATTTCAGTACAACCATAGAATATTTTAAAATAAGATTCAAATCATTGAGAAATCATAATGACATTAAATTTCATTCATTTCATATAGATTAAAATAAATATTCCTCTCACATTTTTGGTAGAAATTCAAAAGGATATCAATCAAAAAAATGGAAAAAAGATTACATTGAATTTTTTTTAAATTAAAACATGGGTAAAAAAATTTCTTTAAAAATTCATAGGATAATAACAAAAATTTCTTAAGAGCATCTTAAAAGAACATGGGCATGAAAGAAAAATTTTCTCGACAAATGGGGAAATAGAGTCTATTTTTCTCAAAAAAAAATTCTTGATCATTTTAAGTACCAAAGAGAGTAAAATTGTACCATTACTTGAAAATTCAATGAATAACTAGAGGAGAATAAAATAAATGGGTATTTATCAAATAAGTATTATATAATTTCCTCAATATAAATTTAATTTGAGATAATCCCGATTAAAATGGGATTGAAACATAAATCTGTTGCCTCAAGTGTTGTATTTCTTCATACTCATTCAAAACTCATGTATAATAATTATAAATTAATTAGAAATTAATTATATAAACATAATATATATATATATATATTATACCATATATGATTTAATGATAACATTTTATTACACATTTATTAAAAATTTGTTATTAAAATAATTGTTCTAGGTGAAAACTGCTTCGTTTCTCATGTATGTTTCATTTTGGTAGTTATGGTCCTTGAACTTTGATCATGGTTAAATAAACTCCAGAATAATAATAATTATATAAATATCATATATATTAATTATATATATAAATATTATTTCATAAATTTTTGATATTGAAAAATGAATTACACCATTCATGAAGATGGTAGGCCGTACCTACGAATTAAAAATGTTGTCACTTTTCGATGGATATAAAAAAAGAATTATAAATAAAAATTCACATTTATGGAGTCATTATTATATCATATATATCATATATATTAATCAAATCTATTCTTATTATAATATATGTAAAATAGAAATGAAAAATGAATCACGTCGCTTTGTAGAGGTACTAGTCCACACTTATGCACGTGCAACACTATCATTTTACAATGAATGGAAAGGTAACATAGTAAATATGATATTATAATTTCATAAGAATAGTTTAATCATAAATATAATTTATAAATATTAAAACCATCATAATAACTATCCAGAAAATATGGTGATGGAAAATGAATTGTATCGTTACATGGAGATGGTAGTCCACAAGCACCCACAAGTGATACTTCCACATACCATTTGATGGAATAGTGGGTGGATATTGGTGGTTTAATAATCATAATAAAATTTTAATATATTTTTTATACTAAATTTATTATTTTATTATTAATAAAATACATTTAGAGGATGGAGAAGAAGAATTAAATTGAAAGAAATCGGGTAAGATGATTACCTATTCTTTGGTAGACCCAATTTAGATCTCTTCTTAAGGACTGTTTGATTAAAATTTTAAGAAGAAAAATACTTATAATTTGTGGATAGGTAATTTTAGAGGGTATGTTGGCAGGGTTTGGTCGATTTTTATGGCTTAAGTAGGTGTAAATAAAAGAGAGAAGGTGTGTCCTTTTATAAGGGAGGGAAAAGACACATTTGAAATTACATAAAAGATTTAAATATAGTTAATAAATTTCTCAAGTATAATGAATATAAATAGAAATTAATTTCAATAAAAATAGGATATTTTTTAAATATCACTATAAAATACAATTTATATAGTTTTTACTATCATTCTAAATATTATCTTTTGGTTTAACCATTTAATTAACTAATTTTAACCTTAACTACGATAATAATTTTTTAATATTAAAGGCTTATAATTTTAATTACAAGGTAATAATTGGATCATAAATTTCAAAGGTATAAAATTTTAGACCAATTATCATCATAATTTTCCTCTATAAAGTTTTTTATTTTTTTAAAATAATTAAATGAAATATTATTTTTCATGAAATACCATTATTTCTATTTTTGAAACTATTTATTGACATTGAGTTTAAAGTCATCAAGATAGTTATTGAATTAGAATATTAAATTTTTACACATCCATAACATGTTATATTTATATAAAAATTTTTTTGAACATAATAACACACTGAAAATTTATTACTTTTAATATTTTTAAAATAATTTATTTTATTTTTCTATTAATTGACTAAATATTATGTCGGCGCTACGTAAACATTTAAGGTAATTATTCAATAATTAAAAATTATAATTAAATTAACATGATAAAAAAATTATTTATTATTTAAAATAAACATTTATAAACTAAAATATCCATTTTTTAATCATTTTGAAAAAAATTTAGATATATTAAAGTCAAGGGAGTGTCATTTTTTACTTATCCTTTTCTTAAAAAAATATAAAGGTCACAATTAAAGAAAAATGGCACCAAGTTTCAATATTTTTAAAATAGAGACATAAATAGTTTGACTCCAATCATATAATTGGATAAGGGTAAGTGTTATAGAAATTTTAAATCCACATCTCTAAGTTTTAACCCTTTTTACCCATTTTACCCTTACTAAAGTGTTAAAAATTTACCAATGTTACTATTCATAATGAATAAAAAATAAAGAAGACCTCTTTAATAAATTTTATCACACTAATTCAAAATATGGAATCCATTTTTCAATATTCAGTATATAAAAGTGGCATAATTATATTCTAAAATAATTGTAAAAAAAACAAAAAAAATCATTTTCAGGCATAAAACTGGATTTATTCTTTTTTCCATGCCTAGTAAAAACCATAAAATGAATGTAAAAGAATTTTATTGAATATATAATATATAAATTTAATTAGAATCTTTATTCAGTAGGGATTTATTTATTTAATTAACATAAAAACACATTACACACAAATTTAAGGATACATATATTAATATAATATCAAATTCAAAGCATAATGGGGCCTTTCAAGGAATATAAGACAGTTTTATAATAATTGATATTTTTCACTATTTATTGAAAAATCAATCTTTTTAGAAAAATACCAAAATTTCACCATAAGATAATTTTGATATTATGATTTCAAAAATGATATCCTTTTTTATCAAATTCATTTTATAAAATTAGTTTAAAATAATTATAATATTCGCACATAATACAATAAAATCCATTTTAGAAGAAAAGATATTTTTGAAACATAAAATAACTTTACTAAAAATTGTGTATGAATACTTTTATTCATTAAATAATACATTTTAGTTAATTAAATAATTTATATATATTTCATAATTTGGTAAATTATATTCATATCCACCAATTTAACGGTTATGTTATAATATATTGAGGTTCATTTTAAAATCAATATTGCATGCCAAGAAAGCTATAAAACACTTAAAAGTTTTCTAAAGAGAAATATATTCTACAATATTAGTGTGTTAGAGTCCCTCTATAAGTGATACCTATGTCTTGGATAAAAATATTAAGGTCTACCCATGTACATAGAAACCCATGTCGTGCATTTTGGTAGGGCTGAGTCTAATGACATAGTAGGAATCCTCAATGGCTCAATAATACTGAGTACTACTTTAATAAGTAGATGTGATTGAAATATATTTATGGAGTTTATTTGTGTGTTTGAAAAACACCCACTTCCAAAAATAACACACAATTTATATATAATCATACAATTAAATTCATCATGTTCCAACTAAGCCACTTTGACACTTGAATCTACCTATTTTAGCCCCATATTTAAAGTAACATAGTCACCTCATTTAAAAAGTCTCGATCCATACAAAACAACACAAGGCATGGTGTCATACCATGTATATAACAATACCCAAATGTTCTAGGTAGGTCACACATTATGTATCATGTTCATCCCTTATCACTCAGGGGATGCCACACCTCAAATCTCAGACCACCCTTTATTACTCAAGGGAAGTCAAACATAATAAACACGAACCTTCCATTCTCACTCAAGGGAGGTTTTCACCAACACATTCTCACTCAAGATGTATCCATTATCCAGATTACTATCATATCATTAAAGTTAGGGTCTGATGTCACATTATAACCTGGATCAACATTCTCACTCAAGGAGGTATATGGAAATACTTTTACACTCAAGGTAAGTCCATTACCCCAAACACTACCTTATCACTGAAGGTAAGGTTCAATATCATATCCCAAC
This sequence comes from Viscum album, assembly GCA_963277665.1. Taxonomy (NCBI): domain Eukaryota; kingdom Viridiplantae; phylum Streptophyta; class Magnoliopsida; order Santalales; family Viscaceae; genus Viscum; species Viscum album. The sequence continues at coordinate 1,934,945,199 of OY728128.1, forward strand.
CACTAACTTCTCACTAAAGGTAGAGTTATGCTAACATGTTATCACTCATGGGGAGGCTAGGCCCTAGGATCTATTATTGTCCATGCTAAGATCCATCACTTATCACATTCACATGCAAGAAACAAAAAACAAGGCTCACAACCCATGTCACAATCTCACCAGCTCATCATAGGATTCTAGTAACTTGGAACCTAGTACTATATCCCACACCATGACTCTAAATCTACATTGGCTCACAGGCCTATCTTATCAAGATCTTCTTGGTCATTGTTCAGTAGAACCAAACTGTGTCCAACACCCCATAATGTTCTCCTAGAAAGTAATCTTTATCTAACCCTGAATAGTCCACTCTAAGTTGAAATTACCTAAGAGGATAAATCCATATAAATTCATTAAATTAGACATGATTCCATCAAAATTAATAAAATTTACCTATCTCAAACCTCTAGGGTGTCTACTATGTCCATTCAAACTGACCCAAAAATTTGACTCTAAAATCAAACATCATTTTCCAAAACACATAAAAACGAATCAATATACATGCCAAAAAAACATAACTCAAAATTATAATAACCCTGTATTCTTTTGAAAAAATGGAATCATCCTCATGAGGTTAAAAGGGAAAAAATCAACCTAGCTAAGACCCTTATGGATTCCTTTGAAAAACCAAGTCAAAATCCCATTTTTAAACCATTTAGAAAATTGATCACATGGAATGTCAATCATGGTCAACCCTTGTACAAAATACTATTAGTAAATTATTTAGAAAAACACAATTATGTTTTGAAATACCATTTTCAAAAAATTCTTGAAATAATCACATTTTAATAAAACCCCGTTTTTAAAACCAAATTTTAAAAAGGAAACCTATAGATATTTTTAAATTATCTCACTCCACCAAGAAATACAAAAATATTTCCATTGATAATCATTCGAACAAGGTTCCACCATTGAAATATTTAATAATATTTTAAGTTCATGATGACTTTGAGGAAAATATGATCCCATCCCAATCTTTAGTCAATATTACACAATCATGAAACATTATGACAATAATAATAATAATAATGGAACACAAACATAAAATTATTAAATATTCAATACAATCAATAAATTCAAGACCAACTACCTCATCCAGAAATCTATAAATAAATACCAAGATTGTAATGAACACCCATGAGTTCTCTAACACATATCTAATCAATAAAAATCATTAAATTGATAAACTGAGATACTAAAAACAAAATCTAAAATTGGAATAACCAATTCCAAATTTTGGAGAACTATAGCTATGTCAAAACCATGCAAAATAGGGTGAAGTCCACTCCGGACATGCACTCGGTTCTAAGACACATAAAAACTATAATTTAAATACCCAAATCAATGATCAATTTTAAAAAATTATCTAAATAGATAAATAAATCTATAGGGAAACATACCTCAAGTAAAATGATAAAAAAGGCATGGATATCCCCTTACGAGGAATCTTATAAAAACTACATAACAAATTCCTATGAAGAGAGATTATTCCACTATGGTTTAATAAAATAATCTCCCTAAAACCCTAATATGGTCAACAAAAATCATATAATATCAATTAAAATGAATGGGGGGAGGAGAAAACTTATCATGAATTTTCACTATGAACCCCTTTTGGATGATTTAAATTGAAGGGAGAACAAGGGGTTGGGAATGAGAGATCCAAAGAGGAATCTCCCTCAAATTTTTGTATAAATAAAATTAGGGGAGCCTAAGGGGGGGGGGGGGGTTATAAATAGGCCCCATTTAGAATTACAAAAAAAATTCTCCCTAAAAAAGAACCCAGGAAATAAGTCAAGAAATGAACAATAATTCTCAAACTATGGAAACTGATCACCAGGATGTACAATGGAATGGTCCTTATACCACAAAACTACCCCCCAAAAAGGTAAATGTAATTACCCCTTGTAGAGAACCTTCTGTATGAAACCCCTATGGACTACAACACAACATTTATCAGATAAGTCCATGTTATGGAATAAAACCTAGGTTGTGGTGAAATAATCCCCTAAAAGGAAGTGAGGTCAATACCTCACATACAAACCTAACGACATCAACCTCATGCCCATGTGGTGAGGCATCCAACCTAAGGGATCCCCATGGAGATGCCTCACCCATTGCAGCATAGTCTTATTCCCTCACCTAAAAACATGTTGTAATTCCCCTATTGAGATATGATCCTCAGCCAGGATATAAAATTCCATATTCCAATACCATAGAATTCATTTTGAGTGTTCTTAAACCGAACCAATACCCCAAAAATATCTCAATAATTTATTAAAATAATATTGAAACTTATACTCAAAGATTTGATTCTAAAAATTAAAATTTACCATTATTTAAACTAACCCATAATGACCTAGGTTGTTACAGCGAACCATGTTTGAAAAAATTATATTCAGTATATTAGGGAGTAAGAGGCCTCCTTGGTGGAAGTCCTAATTGTGTTCTAATACACCCACATTACATTGGAGAGTTTATCAAGTAATATATTCTTGTTATAAATTATTATATTATGTATAATTTTAAAAAGGAATTTATTTCATGACTTGATTTTTCTATTAATCAACATGTGATAGTGGAAAGTGTGGTTTGATCATCAAACACTTTTAATATACAACCTCTTAAGCTCGGAGACTCAAAAATTGGTTATGTTTTTTTGTGAGAATAGTGTGAGGGATTTTAAACCAATGAATGGTGTGGGATTTCATGAACATGATCCTAGACCCAGTCTTGAAATTATTTAGGGTAATTAATTCATCTAATTTTGAAAAGAAATGAGTAGAAATAAGAATAAACTTAATCCGTTGCACTAACATTGATGGGTAGAGACCCATACTATAGATTCCCAATATATAAAAAGTCTAATAGAACTTGGTGGTGTAGAGTAGATCTAAAGGCTGGTGTATGAAGTTGGCATAAATTGAAATTCATGACATATCTTGGTGAATTCTACACCATCATGAATCAAAGTGGCCTAAAATTAGCTCACCCTCATGATTTGGTGGGAGGGATTCAATCCTTTTTTATCTGATCCAAAAGACCCAATATGAATCTCCCATAATACCTATAAAATTTATTTTTTAATTGATGTAAAAGATAAGTATTCCATAAAATATTCACCTTTTGATGATGTTATCTATTTTAGGGCCCTCACGGAGGATAAAATTCACTACCCACCTATGGATCCATTTTATCTCATCCAAAATTAATAATAAAATACAATTTTGGAAGTATTAAACCAAATTAATTATCCAATTAAATGATTATTATATCATAGTGGTATTTACAGTTACCACCATTGAAGATCCTATTCTAAGTTAGTTCATCTTTCATACTTCTCTATCAAAAACTATGGGGGATATTACTCTTTAATACACCATATGGATGGACATGTATCCCTGGTATGGGTTAGAAAGGGACACCACTATGTTTTCAAGAGTATCCACCAGGCCGTTTTAAGCATGAAGAACATGGGGAAACTTTGGTTTGAAGGGAAAATTTTCTATTAACTAATAGGTTTACCTAAGAAAAGGTTCAAGATAATTCTTATTGAAAACATATACACTATTAATCCTCTGGATGATCAAATCCAAGTCCCCCTTTACATATAACCAAAGAATCTATATCTTGAGGGGTAATTAAAAGATGATAATAGGGGCTTGGTAGTCATCCTATTTATTTTAACACTAATTAAAAAGGATGAATGAATATGACATGAGGACCTTTGATGGAGTGATAAGGAAAACTACAAGGCTGACCCTATTGAGTTTAGGGATATCCATACTCTTCATAGATGGGATTCAAGAGGAACCATTAAAGTGAATTTACTAGAATGGGAATTATTTTTCGATATATAGAATAACTGATACAACCCGTCCTAGTGGGGCCCATGCCGTGACTCCCCAAGCCCATCTCCAATAGGCCAGGGGCTGGTGACTTGCACCGAGTAGACATGTCACTAAAATGGGAGGAATTTCCTAAGTAACCGTATACATGCACACATCTCCAAGCCCAAAAATTTTGAAATGTAAAAACCACTAAGGATCAAAATGCATGCATAATACTAAACCCAACAAACAGAGTACAATAGAAAGTAAATTGATCCAGAATACAATCCCACCAAAAGAAAGAGGCTTCCAACTACAATGTTGAAACTATAAGAAAAAAAGATAGGTACTAGGACTACTGCTCGAAGTCGTAGGAAAACCTCATCCTATTTGCAACTCATAAAGCTCTGCCCAACCCTATTCCACTCTAGACTCTGTCGAAAGGTCTCTCGTCTGCATAAGACATGACACGTGTGGGAAAAGCCCACACATGGGTGATTATAACAATAATCAGTAGGAAACCACAAAAATAGAAAATAAATACACAAAGTAAAGGTACAATCAACTATACATAGTATATGTCTACATTATATATACCAAGAACATGTACAGATATAATCTAAACCTAGACCCATAGTCTAGAGGTAAGTCACAATGACCACGTACCCACACTAGGGATTCGGTCCAAATATTTCATGAAGCACTCATCTAGGAGAAATCACTCCTTAGCCTAATATCCCTAAGGATGTCCATTTGAGAAGCACTATTCATCAAGAACTGCTATGAGATAGAGATATGCTAATAGATATGAAGAGTGAATTTAATACATTCACTCTGGGAGAACCAACTCCATGAGTGGGAAGATCACAATACATGGATGAGGATCATTACTAGGGCCATGTCGTATACCACGACTCATCTGGATTCACTTACTAAGTAGTGGAACGATGTTTAGTAGGATTGGTCGCATCGATAACCCGACTCTAACTAGGGAATAATAATGGATAGAGGATCCTACTCTAGGACTCTTAGAGGGGACTCCCGACTCTATCTAGAAAGTCCTACTAAAGGGGGTCATACTCCCGTGGATAGGAAATGATACCAATTGACCTTTAGTGGAATGAGAAAGGGGTACCAACCCAAATAAAACTTGTCCAAGATATGGTGGAAAAGAGGATCAGGAAATGTAGAAAAGGGTACATGACATTAGAAGGGTCACACACTGCGTCCCTTGACCCCAAGTACTTCCCGTGTACAAAATCCTGAGTTAGACGAACATGCAATGTGGAAATGGTATACACAAAGTGTAGAGAAGGTCACATGCCATGTACAACTATCTGGGGTCCACCCCATGTACTTTTTCCATGTGCTAGTACATGACTTCAACCTGTGTTCATCTACCATTGTATTGGTACATGGGGTAGCCTGTGTAACCGGCCTGGGTCTAGCCGTGTGGTGGAGTACATGACGTGTACTCCACCCTGTGTCCATGTATCCTTCGATATACATGCCTAGCCTCAAGGAATGTCTCACATGCCGTGTGACACTCTCCTACTTCCCAAAACCCTAGCCACTACTCAGTGGGCCCCACACACTGTGTGTTCTAAAACACAAACCACATTTATCAGTATTTTGTAGAACGATTATTATTTCTCTAAGTGCCTCAGTTGATTCTCTTGTGTTTCATATGATGATCCATTTTCCTTAAAACTGAATATACATTGTTGTCTTGCCATGGTAACACCAAATTAGTAGGTTTCAGGACTTCGATCAGCTCTAAAAAGTTGTTCTGATCATCCACACAAAAGTAATTCAAAGAACCATATCTCTTGAAATACTTTGATCTATATGAATCTATCATCGCCGCACCTCCACTAGGTCATCATGAGGTTGGATATCTAATTTAGGATCATCGTTCCAAGAAACAGAGGTGCAATGATCATCCATTCATATCTCATGAAGAACATAAAGAACATGAAGAACATAGGGGAAAAAAGTACAATCGAACAACCCAAGGACTGAACCTCGATAGTTGTTCATTACATTAGAATGATCAAGATAAAAAAAACATGAATAATGATAGTTATAATCATCCCTAAATTCCCACAATTAAAACCCTCCCATAAGAACAATTGAACCATGGGTCAACCTATTTGTGGGTTGATCTGCGTTCGTCATTTAATCGAAGAATGGGGAAAAGAAGAAATTGAAAGTACCAAGAGCTATAAAAAGACCAAAAAAGGTGCATTAACCTCTAAACAGTACAAAGAAAGTGCTGAAGGTAAGCTGAAAAGAAAAGGGGAAAAACATGCACCCAACTAGAAAAGTGCCACAACCCGACAACAGGTAAACAAAAGTAAACAGCTGCGAGAGTCCCACACCTAGAACCCGACTACGAACACCGCACGTGGTCCAAGATCCCAAAATCCTATACTCCTCTGTAGTCACGAGCAATCTGTCCGTCATCTGAAAGGTCACACCAAGTGCGGGAAAATCCCAAGAAGGGGTGAGTATAAGCATACTCAGTAGGATACCTCGAAGGATCAAGGGAGAAAAAAAGGAGGTATCAAAGAGTAAGTAGTAGATCGAATAGGTAACAATAATGGAGTACAACAGAGAGTGTAGAAAAGAGTACATCTCAACCCAATAAGAGGAAGGAAGTAGACTCGTCCTAACACAAGGAGATTGAAATGGTGAGAAGATGAACTCCTCATCAAGTCTTCACTACCTATAGCAGGAGACTAGACTCGTCTAACCATGAGAAGCTAGATACGGAAAGCAAATAGCATACCCTGTGCGCATTCTCCTCTCCTGGAAGGAGAGTAACCAAAACCCAAGAAGTGGGTACTGGAACAAGGTATACATATATATATGCTCTTCCAGGAAACCCGAACAAGATCGTAAGGGGATCTCCATCCTGTAGCTCAGCCCAAGATAGTGAGTAGCCAACAGTCCCAGAAGTAAACACCATCGATGCCCAGCATCCCAACCGTCTGCCCCTAATTTCAAGTCAAGGGGCTCAAATCACCACACCTCGACTCTATCCTCTTTGGGCAGCACTGACTTGCCTGCATGGTTTTAGGTCGCATCACAAGGACGCGTCTTGGTGGGGAAAGCGCCCCTCATACTTGAGAGTCCGGGGGAAAGTCAAACCACACCTCGTCACTTCCACACAGTCGAAAGGTCTTCTCAAATTCAAAGATGTCACATCACTAACCTGTACAACCAAGGGTCCTGCTCCGATAGTCATGTAGAAAAACCACAGACTAGCCTAGTAGAACGGACTGAGTCTGAAAGAAGTCATCGAGTAACCCACTGCCCAGCCCCGCTGTAGGGTAAACCCTAAGTGGTCATCAGGCGACCCACTGTTCAGTATCTGCTGGAGGGTAGACCCTAAGAGGTCATCAGGTGACCCACTTCCCAGTCTCCGTTGGAGGGAAGACCCTAAGAGGTCATCGGGTGACCCACTGCCCAGTCTCTACAGGAGGGTAGACCCTAAGAGGTCGACAGACAACCCACTACACAGTCTATGCTGGAGGGTAGACCTGGAAGAAGTCGACAGGTGACCCACTGCCCAGTCTCTACTGGAGGGTAGACCTGGATGAAGTCGACAGGCGACCCACTACCCAGTCTCTACTGGAGGGTAGACCTGGAAGAGGTCGACATGCGACCCACTTCCTAGTCTCTACAGGAGGGTAGACCCTAAGAGGTCAATAGGAGACCCACTACCCAGTCTCTACTAGAGGGTAGACCTGGAAGAAGTCGACATGCAACCCACTTCCCAGTCTCTACTGGAGGGTAGACCTGGAAGAAGTTGACAAGAGACCCATTTCCCAGTCTCTACTAGAGGGTATACCTGGAAGAAGTCGATAGGCGACCCACTGCCAAGTCTCTGCTGGAGGGTAGACCTGGAAGAGGTCAACAGGCGACCCACTGCCCAGTCTCATTGGAGGGTAAACTCAAAACTGCTCTGACCATCCCTATTGGATGGTACAACACTGGACAACAGAACAGGGAGGGGGTATCGTGAAACCACCCAAATCCAGAACAAAACACCTAATAGAGGTTTAGCGCCCGTGCAATCACTGGGTGTCACTAGTACTGCTACCGTGCGTAGATTTGGAGTGCATCAAAGGAACCTCTGACCAACGCCCTTTCATGTTTCCACATTTAATAAGATCATGTAAGAGGCTCTGCTTTCCTAAAGAGGTTACACCGTTGTAATCCTCATGTAATAACATGTGAGATATAGTATTTACTCGCTGGAAATGGGATCCTGATGAAAAAGTTATTCAATACCACTTCATGCCCCTATGACGTCTCGTGGGGTCCAAACATCAGTCCCGAGAGAGGTCGGGTGAACTGCGCCACCGTGATGCTCTCGGAAAATCACGCTGAATCGGCTATTCATATGCCCCAAATGGAGGCCAAATGAAAAATTCACAGTAGGCTGCACACAGATTAAGAGACGTCAGTTGGGGCCCATGCCTCAACTCTGGCTTCAATGCCTAAAACCACTCTTGTCAATTTCACCTCGATTCCAGGGTCACAACGCCGCTGAGAGCGCCTAAAATAGACTCTGGATGCAAAAGCTTCAACTCCTCGTGTTATACGCAAACAGGGCCCTATGGGGCCCACACTTTGAGCCTGAATTTAGGTGGGAAGATTGGGCCGTTGCAATTTCATCGAAAAAACACTCAAAAACGAGTACTCAAATACCCTAAATGGATGTCGGGTGAAAAAGTGGCGTTCCACCGTAAAACGTGCAAACTAGGACTTGTAGGGACCACACCTTTTCTTCAACCCGAATTCTTCATAAAGAATCTCAAAATGTCTGCAAAGGTTCCGAACCAACTTCGAAAGGTCCGTTTCAATTCCAGGGCCACAGTGCCTCTAACAGCATGTCAAATGGACGTCCGGATTGCGAAGTGCATCCATCGCGAGATTTATTTAATAACTTATCATTATTAAATTAAAGATATTCAGGTCACCCATATTTGGGAACGGAATTAAAAAAACTCAAAACCCACTTTAAGAATACCTCCTCGCCGACACGATCCCGCAACCATAGACAGCGGGTCAAAAGGACGTGCCGTTTAGAAGTTATGGCCCCCTGAACGTAAGGGGGCCTAACCGGGCCAGTTCACCTCGGCCGGCTTGGACCGAGCCGCCGGCCTGGACTGAGCCACCGACCCGAGGCCCGTTATACGCGGCCCTCCCAACAGCACCGGACCTGCCTTGGGTCCGGTTTTTACAAATAGACCGGCCCTTCGGCCGGTCTTCTCCGTGTCGCCAGCAGGACTCGCGAAGCACGGGTCATGGCCTCCTCCGCACACCCGAGGTGCTGAGGCACCTGCCGACCGTGACGGGCCGCAGTCACCCGCCTACTCCACTAAAGCGCGACCAGACGGCATCGGATCCCTCGGCTCCTCCACCTTCCGCAGCACGCCGCTGCGCTACCCCGGTCGACGCCGCCTCACACTCGAAGCCGCCCTCTCTGGCTCCCCGCTCCGCTTCCATCTCCGCCTGGACACCTCGTAGCTTGCTCTACCGAACACCACTGCCCTGATCGGTTGCACCCATCGGAGCCTGCAGCTCCAGTTCTTCCTGAATTTCTACCACCATATCTTCTGAGGCCGCGCCTCCGACAATGCTCCATCGCGCGACACACCGCGACCGACGCGCGCAGCCGCCGGTCTCCCTTGTCGGTGGTAATCCAGTGATCCCTTCGGCGGAAGACCGTGACTTGATCGGACACCCGATTCCAGATCCGAGGATGTTTTTGCGATCCCTGTGATGAGACCTTCACAGTGGCAACCTTGGATCGATGATTTGACTGTCGGTTGACACATCCGAAAATTATAGCGGGTGTTCGCAAAGAACGAAACCAAGAACGGGGCTCAGACGATGGCCGTGTTTGTTCGGCCATCGCCCCAATTCAAGAATTATAGAAAATTAAAACAAAAAAATTGAAAGAAACACCAGAAATTGAAGAAGGTGCAAAAATTTATCAGAAATCCTACCTCATTGGATCCGTTCGTCGTTGGCAACACTCCTGCTCGATCCCGCTTTGATCTGCCAGAGTCCGCTCCTCAATCCAACAAAGAATAGAGAATAACGCTGAAGAACGGATGAGAGAGAGAGAGAGAGGAAGAGAGAGAGAGAGAGAAATGGGTTGTCCCTTCCCAACACTTAAGCGAATTAATAAAAATCCACTAAAACTCTCTCAATGGGCGCAGATTCCAAAACCTCAGCGCCTGCTTATTTTATATCACGCCTAGGAAAAATTCCCCATTTGGAACTCAACAACAGTCTCAGATTTCTATTCTGAGACTTCGTTTGAAAGTTATTTGAAAGGGAACACCAGTGATAAAAATCACTAAGTGGACATTTCAAAATGACCACTTTTCCCCTGGGTGAAATCTCTCACAGCAGGCCCGTGCCCGCAACTTTTACACCCCGCCTAGGGTAAATGGTATGCTCCAGACTCAACAGTGCCCTCGATTTTCCCATCCGAGAAACCGTTTAGGAGTTACTCAGGTTTGAGATATTAAATGAATAATTTAATTTATTTAATTTATCCATTTCACGTTCCGATAGCGAGCGAGGGTTACAAACACCCCACACCGGAATGTTTTATGTCGTTCCTAGGGTGAACACCCCATTTCAGACCCAATGATACACTTAGATTTATGATATGAAACACCATTTAGGAGTTATCCCATTTATTTGGTGTTCCCAGTGTGAACACACTTAAAATTTAATTCCAGTCACACTGGGGTTTGGAATCGTACGCCGTCTGAAGGCGCTGCTCTGGAATAACATCAAGAAAATTACAGAGTCTTTTATAGTAAAAACTGGGCTCTTACAAAATGAAAGAGTTTCATAAATATCTTATCATAATAAACATAAAACACACAAAGAAATAATATTTATGGTATCATTGGATCATATATCTAGTAAAACAGAAGTGAAATAAAGTGTTTTTGTCTTTGATGAATACAAATACCATTACAAGATCATTAAAACATTCTTGAGGAAAATACCATTTACACTTTTAAAATCACATTTCAAAAACTAAAAATTCAGAAAATATTATGAAAATAATTTTATTTAAAAATATCCTTGAAAAAATATAAAGGAATATTTACATTATTTAGTATTCATGATGATTGGAAATTCTTGTTTATACTATATAAGTTAAAATAAAAAATTCCTTTTTCATTTTTGTAAAAAAGTAAAAAATGTGCCTCATTCAGAAAATGAAAAAGATTCCTTTTAAACCATTTAAAAAAAGTAAACAATTTGTAAAAAATACTTTAAAAAATAATATTATAATATTAAAAACCTTATTTAAAACATTTTTAGGAAACATTGATATGGAGGAAAAGGGTTTTTTCGATCGAAGAGAAAAATATATTCAATTTTACTTAAAAAAATATTTTCAGTCTCATGAGTAATTAAGGTGAGATAAATTAAATAAAAACATGTATTTTCAAGAAATAACTAAATGAGAATAAAATTAATGGGATTATTGAGATATATACCATAATATTTCATCATCATAACATAACCATAAACAATCCCTATAAATAATGAGATTGTAACAAAAAAACCTTACTACTTTGGTAACTTTTGAATAATAAGACTCATGAAAGAAATAAACTTATATGTATATGTAAATTAAAATAATTTTCATAATAATAATTTTAAAATAAATTCATGGGTAGTATATAAACCACAGAAAGGAAAAAAGTGGTGAATATGGAAAGTGTCTCATATAAGTAAAAGGGAGATGAAAATCCCTTACCTCAGGTCTGATTTCCTTTATACATGTTCGAAAATAATATATAATAAATATTAATTTGTTATAAATATATTGAAAACCCATACTAATATATATAAAACCACATTTTATTTAATTATAACCTTTTATTAACCATATATTGAAAATTCAATATTAAAATCAATGTTCTGGGTGAAATATGCTTCATTTTTCATGTATGTTTCAATTTGGTGGTTTTGGTCCTTATACTTTGATAATAGTTCCACAATATAAATAATGTTAATTATGGTACAAATATCTTATATTTTCATCATATACATATTTATAGTCATCCATAAAATTATATATAGAAAACATATTTACAATGTTCACGGAGACGGTAGACTGTATGTATGCATGAAAGTTATTTTTACTTTTTTATAGATGGAATGAAAGAAAGATAAATAATAATTAAACATTAAATAATAATAAATATATAATTTATATAATTTATATTAATTAAATCTAACATTATTACCATACAATTAAAATGGAAATTAAAATCAAATCACATCGCTTCGTGGAGGCAGTAGTCTGCATATACAAAAAAAGCGACATTATTATTTTCCAATGGTTTGGAAGGCAAGAAGTTTGATATGATATTATAATTAAATAATTATAATTTTTTTATAAGTATCATATATAAAAACTAGAACTTTAATAATAACTATCCATGACATAAGGTGGTAGAAAATAAATTTTATCGCTATGTGAAGACGATAAGCCCTACGTACACACGAGGGATAATTTCAATTCCCATTTGATGAAAATAGGGAGATTAATGATTTTTTATAACCATAATAACCTTTAAGTATATTTATAATGATTAATTTATTATTTTATAAATAATATAACAGATTTATATGAGGAAAAATAAGAATTAAATAGAAATTGATCAGTTAAGGTGATTATCTCTTCTTTGAAACAACTCCTATAGATATTCTCTTAAGGATCATAGGGTTGGTATTTTGGGAAGAAAAAAACATCTAGAATGTTTATAAGGGATTTTAGAAGGGATTTTGGTAGGTTATGGTCAATATGGAAGCCTAAAAGTGGTGTGAAGAATAGAAATAAGGGGTTCCCTTTTATAATTGAGGGGAGGGGTACTCTTGGTATTTTCTTAAAGATTAATATATAATAAAGTCATTATATTTTAGAATGATTCCAAATGGATAGGTATTAGAAGTTAATATTTTATTTGGTTTAAATACTATCAACCAATAACATTTTAATAGATTTTGGTGTCATTTTAAACCTTACCTTTTTAATTAACTGCTTGGTTACCCAATTTTAATCCTAACTACGATAACACACTTTTTACTCCTAAAGGGTTATAATTTTTCTTATAAGGTATAAAGTGGTTAATAAATGGAAAATAGATAATATTTTAGACCATATATTATCCAAATTTTACTCTTTAAATAATTTTATGAATTTTAAAAAAAATTATAAAATATTATTTTTCTAAAATATCATTAATGTTAATTTTGACACTATTTATTTAATTTTACGTAAAATACGTAAAGCAAAAGTTTGAATTATAATATAATCCTTTTAATAATTAATGATATATTATATTTATATATTAAATTATTTTAGTAGTATAAATCAATCAAATTGTATTACTTTATATATTTTTAAAATCACTTTTTATAATTTTTTATTAATTAAAGAAATATTGTATTAGCATTGCACAAGAATTTATGGTAATTATTTAATCACTAAAAATTATAAGTAAATTAAAATCATTAATATAATTGCATTATGAAGAAAATATATAATTATATTCATTCATAAATTTATTTTTTCTTTATTTGGACACTTAAGAGATATTAAAACCTAAGAGAGTGACGCTTTGTAACTTTCTTTGCTTTAAATAATATATAGGTCATTTTCATGGAAAAGTATCCATTAAAAAAATATATTTCAAGAATAAGGTGATAAGGGTATATATAAATTAATATAATAATAATTATGATGAAAAATATGACCTTGTCACTTAGTTTTAAACCAGATTAACCCGATTTACCCTTTACGAAGTTGATAAATTTTACCACGGTTACTCTTCATAATGCCTAAAAATAAATGATAACTATTTAAAAAATTTGTAAATCATGATTCAAAATATGGAATCAATATTTCAATATTAAAAATCTATTTTTTATAAATTAATTTAAAAATTCGCACATGAAACACGATAAAAACCGGTTTTAGAAATATATTTTTTTAAGAATAAAATTTATTTTACGCATATCCCATGATTAAAAAATATTAAATGAATGTTGGATTTTTTTATTAAAAAAAATATATATAAATTTAATTAAATTAATTTAAAAATAGTGATTGGTTTAATTTATTAAGATAAAAAATACACAACGTTCATAAAAATAGTTTTTTCAGAAAAATATACGTTTTATTTCAAAATATTTTTTATTCTTATTTATAATTAATTGAAAACCAATGGATTAATTTTACTCATATGTAACCATAAATGTTTCATAATTTAGTTAGTCCTATGCATACTTGTTAATACAAATTCTAGGAGATAACTTTCACATAATAATATTTTAATAGTATATCATGGTTCTTTTAAACTCAGTGTTGTGTGTATCATAAAAAATCAAAAAAATAAAATTATTTATAGAGAAATATATTATAAAATATTGGTGTATTAAATTATACCCTCCTTAAAAATAAATCTCACCCTTGAAATTAATCACTTTGATATAAAATAATGAGGATATCTCTATTTTATCACATCCTCAAGATCCCATGTAGCTTCTTCAGATTTATGATTTCTCCAAAGAACTTTAACTAGGTGAGAGTATTATTTCATAGAACTTTAAATCTATGATCCAAGATTTTTACTAGATGTTATAAATTTCAAATATCATTCTACAATGTTATAACCTCCTATTTTAATACATGTGAAGGATTAGGTATGTACTTCCCTAGGTGAGATACATGGAACATGTCTTAAACTTGAGAGAGGTTCGGTGGAAGAGCTAAATGATGAGCTACCATCCCTACTAGATCAAGAATCTTGAATGTTAAAATATAAATAAGTCTCAACTTTAAATTATTAACAATTATTTTAACCTTTTTCTATGTATAAATTCATAGGAAAACTTTCTCATAAACATCAAATTCCAGATCACATCGATGATTGTCAACATTTATTTTCTGTTGACACTTTGTTGCGTTGATGTGTTGTTTAATGAATCTAACATTCTATGAAATTTCCTCATCTATCTCAAATCCTAATATATTTATTTCTATAACTTCAACCCATTAGTTTGGAGTTCTACACTTATTTCTATAGAGGGATTCATAAGTATCCATATGAATGATTGATTGAAAGCTATTATTGCAAGTAACTCGATTAGAGGAAGGTGTTGATCACAACCACCTATGAAATACATAGAAAAAGATCTAAAAATATTCTATAGGGTTTGAATGGTCCACTCAAACTGACCATTTTTTGAGGATGATATACCATATTGAAACTCAACTTTGTATCTAGATACCACTAAAGAATTTTATAGAACATTGAGGTAAACCTTGGATCCCAACTAGATATAATAGAATGTGGTACTCCATGAAACATTACCACTTCCTTAATATATATCATAGAAATAGGATCTAGAGATAAATATTATCTAATGGTAATGAAGTGTGATAACTTTGTAAAGCGATCGACTACAAACCAAATAACATTATGTCCTTTAGATGTTTTGGGTTTTACGATGATAAAATCCATGGAAACAATTTATCATTTCCATTATGGTATGGGTAATGGTTATAAAATCCCCTTAGAATTTTTTCTCTCAACTTTAACTTGATGAAAAATTAATCATTGAGATATATACTTTGTAATATGTCTCTTTATGCTGCCCCACCAGAAATAAAATTTCATATCTTTATACATCTTCATACTTCTAGGATTAATAGAGAATGATTAACCATGAGCCTCATCCAATAACCCATTCTTGAAATATGGTATGGAAGAAACAAATACACTATTCCCAAAATTTATCATTCCATCATAATCAAGATTTAACTTAGGAACAACTCTCACCTTCTTTTGAAGCTCCCCATCTTCCTTCCACGCCTCTTTAATCTTCACTTGGATAGATGTTTGAACAATAATTTTGTAAAGATAGTATTTCTCTCATTACTTCATGATTTCAGGATCCATCCTTTGAAAATACAGAAATATTTGAACTTTCATGATCCTAATCATAGATAAATTATCATGATACTTTGAACCCAGAGCATCTTCCACCTTGTTTTCTTTCTTTGGTTGGTAATGTATTGAGAAGTCACAATATTTAATCAAATCCAACCATATTATCTGGAACATATTAAAATATTTATATGAGAATATATAATTTAAAATTTTGTGATCATTATATATATCACACCTTTATATATAAAGATAGTCGATCTATATATTTAATAAAAATAATAATGTAGAAAACTCCAAATCACGAGTTGAGTAATTTTCTCATGAACCATCAGTTGGAATGAGGCATAAGATATCACCATATTGTTCTACATGAGTAAATATCACAATACCTTCTTAAATGCATCACTATAAATTACAAACCTTTCTACACTATATGGTAAAGTATGAACAAGTGAACTAATTATACTTCACTTTAGTTCCTTGAAATTTTATTCATATTTATCTACAGAAAATAACTTAGCTCCCTTGAGAGTTAACATGGGGAGTGGATTAGAAAGTCATGATAAATTCTCCACAAAGAATTGATAATATACAAACAAACCAAGAAAACTACTAATTTCTATCATAATGGTTGGTCTAGACTAGTTTTCAATAAATCCAATCTTTTAGAGATCTACTAATATACCCTTTTTTGAGATTATATGACCCAATAATGAACCTTTCCGAATCCAAAATTCACACTTGGTAAATTTTTCATAAATATTATCCTTCCTTAGGATCTTTAACAAAATTCTCAAATGATATTCATGCTCTTAATTTCTCATTGAATATATAGGAATATAATCTATAAATAATACCAAAAATTGATCAAGGTAATCTCTAAAGACTCTATCCAATAAATCCATAAAGATAGAAGGGTAATTGGTAAGACCAATTAACATCACCATAAATTCATAGTATCTATACCTTGAATGCAATACTGTCTTGGGTATATCCTCCTTATTGAAACTCAATTGATGATATCCAGAATGAAGGTTAATCTTAGAGAAGTAGTGAGATTCATTTATTTTATTCAATAAGTCATCAATATAGGTAGGGGATACTTATTCTTGATTATGATCTGGTTAATTTAATAATAATTCATAAAAAGTATCATTTATCCATATTTATTCTTAATAAAATGAATAGGTTCACCCTATGGTGATGTGCTTAGACAAATGAACCCCTTTTCAAGATTCTCCTCGATTTTCTTCTTGAATTACTATAATTCAATTAGGTCTATTCTATATGAAGTATTTGAAAAATTTCTAGCACTAGGTATGAGTTATATTGAGAACTAAAATTCACTATTTTATGGAATTTTAAGAAATTATTATAGAAATAAATAATCAAACTGCCACAAAATATAAATATCTTTGATGTTGATTTTATACCCAACTATCTAAGATAAACATCCCTTTTTAATAGGAATCAATACCCATACAATAGATGTGATTTCTATTAGAAGTTCATATTTATTTTCGTACTGATATATGATCATAGTTTCATCTAGAATATAAAATGTAACCTCCCTTCCATACAAATTAATATGGTATTTATGTACAAAAAATATAATCCATGCCCAAAATAACATCAATTTTAACCATAGGGAGAATAAAAAGATTTACAGGAAGAAAATTCCCACAAAATTCAACTGGATAAGAATCAGGTACTTGATATACAATAATCATAACATTAGAGGTTTTCAATTATAATACAATAACTAATTTTAGGGGTTTAATTTTGATACAATCAAAAATTTCTTCAGATATAAAAGAGTGGGGGGACCTAGAGTTAAATAAGATATTAGCAGTTCAATAGTGGATAATAAGTATACCTTTCATCACTTATTTATCATACTCCACATCACCAATAGAGATCACATGATATTACCCTTTATATTTAGGATTAAGAGGTTATTGACATCGATCATCATCATTAACCATCGGTTTTTATCATTGGTTATCATAATGCCCATACTCCTTGTATTTGAAACACTGGAGTATGGGATGTTCATTATGTATATATTTCTCTATATTCATATCATTAGATAACTTTTTTACCATAATTTAAACATTCAATTGCTCGATGAACTTCCTTTCTACACGTAAAACATTTACCAGTACTTTTAAGATAATTTTCACTATGTTTCTATCCACAATTTGATCATAAAGTAAAGTAATCTTTTTCTCCCCATAATTTTTATATTTTACATTGAATTCCATATTTATTTTCTTATCAAAACTATGATATGGATAGGTAACTACAATATCAATTTATACCTTGATATTATATAGAATTATTTCTTCATTATTACTAAAGTATCATAGAGCTAATGCCCTTAGAAGTATCTGTTTTATGAAACTGAAGAATAGATCAACCTTACTTTTTGGTTGGATGATAATTATAGAAAATAACCTCACAATTCTTGTAAATGTAACTCATAGGTACCAATAGATTCATCATACTCATGCTTTATATTATGTAATTACTTATCTATCCTTTTACATATAATATGATGGAATTACTTACTAAAAAATATTATCTTAAACTCATCCCACTCCATGGATTCAATTTCTTTTTCTTGTATCATGTTCTTGATAAAAGTTGACCATTGATCTCCTTCACCTTCCAAATGATAGACTATCAAAATTAAATTTTCATGCTTAGAAAACTGGGGAATAGAAAGTATATTTTCAATGATACCAATCCATTGATGAGAAACTAGTGGATCAGAAGAACCACTAAAATAATATGTATTTTTCCTTATGAAGAACTCAAAACAATTTTTTTCACTCATTATCTTGTTTGGATGTTCATCATAATTAATATACTGAGAAAGTTTTTTTATCCTAACAATAATATTTTGTATTCTAAATCCTATAGTATTTGTTTTATTAGGAGGAAAATCACATAATTATCTATTGCAATCAGCATTAACATGATTTATTCAGGTTCTATATATTGAATAAAAAAAGTCATAGTGCGAGTAACAATAATAATAGTGGAAAACCACATGATCATGAAAAATAATTTATAGGATGTCTAAATCAAGACACTTTATTTTAATATATGACACCTTAGGTTTATCCTAGGCCATCCATGATCATTACAAAAATTTTATGATGTTATCCTATGCTTAGACTTATCCCCAGGGTTTGAACTAAAGTTTTCTCATACTAGTTTCTAAAGGTTAACTAAACATTGATATAATACCAACTATAGTGACCCATGGTTTTTATAAAAAGATATTACCTCTTTTTAGATGAATATTTAATACATAACCTAATGATCCATACCAGAATTGTATAGGTCTAGTATCTTTAGAAAGTTGGATACATAAACAAATGGTTGATAAGTGTATTGTATCATCTCCCACTAAAATCATGATAACTATAACCCTTGTTATACATATCATACTTAGTACCTTTATTCATAACCTAGGGAAAGGAAACACAATAAAGGGTGAGACCAGATGTTTAGTTAGGTTAAAAATGGGAGATATCAATGATCACTTGAAAATAACATGAGTATAAGGGTATGATAACACAATAATAACATTTAAAAACCACACCCTACATATCATATATTATAATCTCGAGTCATGTAATAAATCATGGTAGTTTATAAGACATGAATCATAAAGGAATCAAAGAATGTGAGTCATGGGAGTATAAAATTGGTATAAGACATGAGTTTTAAGCATACACATAACCATATAAAATAATTTACTTAGTAGACAAGAATTAATTCCATGAATATCATAGTGGATTGGGTTCACCCCCAAGCCATCATATTAGTCAAGGTTCATTCCCATAACTATCATAGTAGACAAATTACCTTACTGAACTGGGTTCATTCCCTATTCCAGTCCTATTTATCTCATGTGATATAAATATTTACCTTATTCATTAAATGGATATATATTTTCAGTCCCACCCATCACATATATGTGTTCCATAAGATCATACAACACTTATAATATCACAACCAATGAAAATAATAGGGTTTCATAAGAATTTCATCATAGCATAACCCATTGAAAAGAAATGAGTTTCATAAAAATCTTATCATCATAAACACAAACCGTTCAAAGAAATAATATGGATGGTATCCTTAGATCATATCACTAGTAAATTTTAAGTTAAATCAAGGGCTGTCTTTTATGAATATAATTACCATTTCAAGATCATTAAAACATTTTTGAGGAAAATACCATTTCCAATTTTTAATTTTTTTTTTAAAAACTAAAATTTAAAATACATTGTGAAATTAATTTTCATTGAAAATATCCTTGAAAAATTATAAATTAATATTTACATTATTTATTGGTCATGATGGAGGAAATTTTATTCATGCCGTATAAGTTTAAAGAAAACATTTCTTTTACAATTTTTGTAAAATAATAAAAAGTACCTTTTTCAAAAAATGAAAAGAAGATTCCATTTATTTTTTTAAATTTAAAAATGGGTAAAAATTATTTTAAAAAATATTATAAGAATAGTAAAATCCTTCTTTAGAATACTTTTATAAAACATGGATATAGAAGAAAAATGTTTTTTGATCGAAGAGAGAAATAAAGTCGATTTTACTTAAAAACATATTTTCAAAGTACTTAATGTGTAGAAAATGAAAGGAAAGCATGTATTTTATAGAAATAAACATAGGATAATAATATTAAATAGATTATTGATAGATATACCATAACAGTTCATTATCATTACTTAGATATAAACAGTCCTAATAAACATTGAGATTGCAACAAAAAACCCTTAGAACTTTGTCAACTTTTGAATTATAAACCACATGAAATAAATAACCTTATATAGATATGTAAATCCACATAATTTTCATAATAATAATCATAAAATAAATTTATGTTCAGTATATACACCATATAAAATAAATAAGTGGTGAATATTATATGTTTTTTACAGAAGAAAAAGTGAGACAAAAATCCCTTAACTTGGGTCCGACTTCCTTGATATGTGTTTGAACATCAAATATAGTAAATATATATTTATTTTACATATATAATAGAACCTTAATAATATATATCATACCATAAATTATTTAATTAAAACCTATTATCACCCATTTATTAATAATTCTTTATTAAAACTGTTGTTCCGAGTGATATTTGCTTTAATTTTCATGTATGTTTTGGTTTAGTAGTATTGGTCCTTATACTTTGATAATGGTTAAAAAATATCCAAAATGTTAATTATGATATTAATATCATATATATTCATCATATACATATTTAAAATGATCAATAAAATTATATATAGAAAAATGAATTACACCGTTAATGGAGATGGTAGGTCGTACATACGCATGAACATTGTTTTCACCTTTTGGTAGATAGAGAAAAATAAAGGTAAATAATAATTATAATTTATAGAATAATTATAATTTCATATATATAATTTATATTAAGTTAATATACCCTTATTAACATCCAAGTAAAATGGAAATGAAAATCAAATCACATCACTTCATGGAGGATGTAGTCCACACAGACGCACACGCAATGATATTATTTTCAAACAGATTGGAAGGTAAGAAGGTTGATAAGATATTATAATTAAAAAAGTATAATTATGTTATAATTATAATATATAAACATTAAACACATCATAATAACTATCCATGACATATGGTGGTGGAAAATGAATTGTTTCACTATGTGGAGATAGTAAGTCATACGTACGAACAAGTGATATTTTCACTTCCCATTTGAAAGAAAGAGGGTGAATAATTGTGGTTTTATAAACTTAATAAAATTTTAGTATATTTTGGATACTTAATTAATTATTTTATTAATAATATGATATATTTTATATTATGTAAAAGAATAATTAAAAATAAAGTGATCGGTTAAGGTGATTACCTCTTCTTTGAAACAACCCCTTTAGATATTCTCTTAAGGATCATAGGGTTGATATTTTTTTGGGGGAAATCACCTCTAGAATGTGTATAAGGGAGTTTTGAAGGTATTTTTTAGGGTATGGTAATAAATTTATAACTCAGGAGCCACTAAATAGTTCCCTAAGCCGGTGGGTCACATGGCCTTAAGTGCGTCACCTCGTACCCCAGAGGCTGTCAACTAGCAGCGAGGGTATATGATGACATGGTGGAGTGACTATTCCATCATGATCAGAGAAACATAGTAGTATAATAAATGAATAAAAAGTGAAAGCAGAATGTCCACCAACAAAAAAGACAAATTATCTAGATGACAGTAAATAATAATCAAGTCAAGGGAAGCATCATATAAAAAATTATGAGTATGTTAGGAAGCTACAAAAGAATATAATAAATACATATAATCAAGTATACAATAAAATACATGTATCAAAATAAAAAAATACCAAAAGAATATCTCCAAATACCATCATGATACATGGATCGATCCTTTAATCCCTTACTCTTATGGAACAATCAATTAAGCATCATGAAGAGGGTGTTTTCCCATATCCCTACCTATAACCATAAAGTATGTATATGTATCAAATGATAACCTAAATAGGGTGTGAGAAAGAAATCATTATACCACCACCAAAGGTGTCTATAACAAGTCTAAATTTTGTATATAATCTAAATTAGTGTGCATAAATGACAGAAATACAAGTGATAAAAGTATAATTGATACTATTGAATATACCAAACTCAATGTGATCAAGAAACTATAAAATAAGTTCTATCTATATAGAAAGGTAAAAACATCTTTAGTGGCCTATTTAGAGTAATCAAGTATCAGACCTACATGGTATAAGACCCAACGCCAATGAACTGTGCATCCTCTTAGAGTCAGCAGAGAACATGCATAGAAAACTCAGTAATGACTCGGTTGGATCCCAAGGGGAATGTCCAAGGTGATCCAAGAAATCCAAATCTATGGTTTATAAAATACTAAGGCATCTAAAGTATGTAAAAGCAGTTCATCGGTTCCATACCGTGAATCCCCATCATTGGTGTCATACCGTGAGTCCCCACATCAGTGCTATACCGTGTGTCCAACATCAATTCTATACTGTGTGTCCTACATCAGTGTTATACCATTCCATCATCTCAACATAATTTATATAAGGAACCATGGGGCCACAAAAGTGCCTATACCCTTTATCATTTTAAATCATCATAACCATTTCATTAACCATTTCATAAACTATTTCATAATCATATGAAATCCAAGGGATTATCCATTCTATTCCTTTATCATAAAATAAAATGGTGTTTTTAAATTCTTATACCCTTTAACAACCCCACTTTATATTCATATTCAACTCCTAGTAATGAAAGGTGAGCTCAACTCACTCCAAGGGTGGAATATTCACAGACAAGGGAAAGAACCCACCTCATGGGTGGTTTGGGTTAGGGTCACCAACCTCCAACCTTATGTAAGGGTTCCATAGAATTCCTTAATTAATAATTTAACATTCTATTAAAGGGTTTATTAATTTAGGAATAAATTCTTGGAGTGTCTGGCATGCAACATGATGAAAATAAGGTATAATAAACCATACTTTAAGGGAAAAGGTATAGTATACCTACCTTATTACTATCATGGAATAATCATCAAATCATAGTATTTGGTTTGGTATAGATCAGAAGAAAATAGATGAATAGAAAAATACCCTAAAAATAGGGCATATTATCCTATATGAAAACAACATACCATATGGAGAAGAAATAGAAGGAACGAAGTAAGAGAAATGAAGATATTAATTATGTATATACAATGAGATGAATAAAACTAAAATTGGATTCCAGATGAAGAAAATAACCCATATCTGAGGTTAGGAAAATCATAGATCGCTCAAGGAAGAGGGAGTACTACACATTGGAAAATAGAGGGGAAAGGGGTGAGAAATTATAAAGGATTTAATGGAAAATGTTCTTTTTGCCTAGTTTTTAAAGGAATCACAGTTTGGATGCACAATTGTACAAACAAAGTGTTACACATGTACCTTCCACCATCCAAGGATAGTGGATCTATATGGTTTGGGAGCACAGTTTGTCTAACCATTCTCAACCTATGCATTCCCCTCTATGGATCCTTCCAACACCCCACACTGTTTGTCCAAAACATGCAGCCTCCTATGCATGGTTTGGTCAAACAATGCGCTTTCCCCTTTCATTCATAATTTGGAGATCTAGGTTTCAAACAAGCCCTTGAAACCCCTAATTATTTTCTTATGTTATTTGGCATGTTTTTAAGGATAAATTAAAGAATTTTAACTTGAATTTAAAAGATACATACCTGATAGAAAAACCCGGGATCTTACAATCACCCCCTATTAAGAAAAATCAACCGTAATTTTCCCTTTCACGATTAGTGTTTCATCTAAAATATGTTCCAACCACTGGGTACACATATATTTCTCTCTCCCAAGTCTTATCCTATACATGTTCATTCTTTAATAACACCAGAAATAGAGGAACTAACCTGCATTAGATATCTTTAGTTCTTTGATCAAAGATACATATAGGATGATCCTATAAGGATGTATCTACCGGAAACTCAACATCATCTATCTGAATATTATAAGATGGATTTGAGTGATAATTCCACAATTGAGTCAAATGGAAGATTTCATGCATGGATCGGTACTTATGTGGTAACGAAAACAGATAGGTACTAGACCAACTCTTTCAAAAATCTCAAAAGGTAAAAAATAAAAAGTTAAAATTTTACCATTTATCTGAATCCATCTATACCCCAACCTAGGTGGGATATGAAAAAAAGACTTTATACCCAACTTCAAACTCTAGAGGTTATCAACGATGATCGGCGTATTAATTTTTTCTAGATTTAGTTGTATCCATCCATTTCCTGACCAGTTTCACCTATTCTGAAGTCTCCAGAAAGAGATGAGGTCTGAGCAGTGCTACCTTCCCTTCCTCTAACCAGTATAGTGGTGATTGGAATGGTCTACTATAAATGGTCTCATAGGGTACTATATTTATAGTCTCCTAATAAATATTATTATAGGTGAACTGAACCATGGGTCTATGAATCTCCCAAGATCCCCCAAAATTGAGTAAACAAGGTTTAATCATGTTTAATAAGATATTTTATATGCAATCTGACTTCCTATTGATCTGAGTGTGTCATACCATGCTCAAAATCATCCATGAACCCAACGCCCTCTATAAAACTTTCCAAAACTGAGATGTGAATTGGGTGTCCCTATCTGATACAATGGTATGAGGAACCCTGTGAAAGTGAACAAACTCAAGAGTGTAAAGTATCCCAAGAACATCAACTAATAAGGTCACCCTGATAGGTAGGAAGTGGGATACCTTCATCATCCTGTTCATAATGACCCACACAACATCACTACATTGGGTGACCTAAATAACCCTATCAAAAAATCCATGGATATTTCATCCCATTTCAAATCAAAATTGAGAAACTGTTATAAAATACCTACTGGTTTCTATTGACATGTGTTTACCTACTAAAAAATAGTTCACCTAATGAAAAAAACAAATATTTACGATTTTATACCAGGCCACTAATACTTGCGGCATAAATTCAGATACATTTTTGGTGATATCGGGATAAAATCCCCAAGTGGATTCATGAAACTGTCACATTCGATCTTCCGAAACATCTGATGGAACCCAAAAATGACCATGAACATATAGAATTTTATCCTCAGTAATAATCCAACCAGTTGGTGGGTATTCACCTCTTATGATTTCTCTTAGAACTAAGACATTTGGATCTGATAAATGTCTAATCCTTACCTTATCCATAAGTGTGGAATTCACTATTAAGGATGAGACAAAAGTTTTCCTGTAACTATTCTATACTTTCAAGGGAATATTAGAGAACAATTCCATTAATTTCCATTTATTAATGGCCTCCCATACTACTTGGGTTTGATTCTTTTGACTCAGTTCATCAACTACTTCATTTACTTTACTAGGTGTGTAGGCTAGCTCAAAATCGAAGGACTATAGATACTCAACACACCTTCTCTTACTAAGTTTCAATTCACACTGTGTAAATATGTATTGGAGGATTTTATAGATTGTGGACACCAAAAAATGATCTCACAAAAAATAGTGCCTCTAAAAACTCAAGGCATGAACAACTGCAGCTAACTCGAGGTCATGCGTCTGATAATTCTTCTCCTGAGGTCTCAACTGACAAGACCCAAATGCCATGAATCAACCTCACTACATAAAGAAAACTCCCATCTCGATTCTTGATGCATCAAAGTAAACAATATAACTTATACAATAATTTATCAGAATCATAATTAGTGCTAAATTCAACATTTCCTTTAGCTCTTGAAAGGTCATTTCACATGCTTTTGACCATATAAATTTTACACCCTTTTTGGTCAATCCCATGATAGGTGTAGATAGATGTAAAAATTCTTGGATTAAGTTCCTATAATAACCATCCAGTCCTAAGAAACTATATATGTCAAAGACATTCTTGGAATACTCCTAAAAAACCACAAAACTTATCTTATCAAGGTTTATAAACACTCTTGTCACTGAGATGATGTGACCCATAAAGTTAACTTTATTTATCCAGAAATAAATTTTTTCAAGATTGGATTATAACCTAAGATCTCTTAGTGAATTAAAAAATATGTAAAGGTGTTTCGAATAATAGTGTTGAGTTTAAGAATATAGTAATATGTCATCCACAAAAACTATAATGAAAGAATGTAAATATGGGTGAAAAAACTGATTCATCAAGTCCATTAAAATGGATGACATATTAATGTGACCAAACAAATTAACCATATACTCACAAAGACCATACCTGCTATGGAAGGTTGTAAGAGGTATATCTATCATCTTGACAGACACCTGATGATAACCTGACCTCAAATCAATTTTCAATAAAACCTGAGCTCCTCAGAGATGGTCAAAGAGGTCATATTTTTGGGGAAAAGGATATCAATTCTAAATCATAAATTCATTAAATTTACAATAATCCACACATAAGTGAAGGGTTCCATCCACCTTCTTAGAAAAAATGACTGGTGATCCCCATGTATAAGTACAGGGTTATATAAACCCCTTTTCTTACAAGGCCTCCAGTTGTCTATTGAGCTCTTTTAACTCAGTAGTATCAATCCTATAAGGTTGAATTGATACTAGTTCATCCATAACCACAAGTTATATTGTAAACTCAACCTCTTGATCAGGAGGTAACCCATAAAAATAGTCTAGGAATACATCCCTAAAATGATCTACGACTGAAGAGAATCCAACCAATTGTATTCCCTAATCATCCACAGAAAGGATTGAAATTTGGGCCATCACCCCACCCAGTCTATGATTCTTGGGTCTATATTGACCCTTATTAATATAACACTCACCCTTGTGGATATAACTACTTCCCTCTGGTGATGTCAAGGATACCCTTCAGTGATAGAAATCGACATGAGCATGGTAAAGAACCAAACATTTCATTATGAGTATGAAATAAAAGCCCATAATCTTGAGGATAAATAGATCCCATAGGAAATTATAACCAACAATTTTGAGGGGACATTTATTACATTGGAGTAAACTTTCTATTTGTACTCCAAACATAGTATGTAAATCTATTAAACCACTAAAGCATTGAATCTCAAGACCAAGGCTTTCGAAAGTAACCATAAAAATTATATAATGTGAGGCACTCATATCAAAAAAGGGAAGATACTAGAGTAGAATCTACTATGACCATACCTCACACTATAGATGGCCCGATGATCTGAATTTTTGGTATAGGATGTGATGAATACATGTCATCCAAGCCATAGCCATGAAAAATAACCTAACTACCTTGAACATTACCACTTTAATTTTTTGGTGTAACTGGTGTATGGATCCCTCAATAACAACCTTCTACTCATCCTGAATGACCAGTAGTATTCCAACTCCTAGCCTAACAGAGAGATGTAAATCCTACTCTTGAACCTAGAGCCGATGTTGACCCTCTATCACTAACTACTGGAGGAAAGGTCCTACAAAACCATTTTAGATAGCCCATCCTACCATAGTCTTAGCACTCCAATAGGTATTTATCATATTGGCTCTTCATGTGTCCCTGCTTTCCACACTGGTGATAGAAAATAGAACTACCATCACGCTTGCTATGGTTGGAATTTACCTCATGAGGGGTATCAAAGCATCGCTTCAAGCCACCTAACACTACACCACCAGGTCAAGAAGCTGAAGTATCCTGATTTTTATCCCTAGATTCCTTCAGATTATATTGAGTAATAATCACATTATTTACTATATTAGATATGGTTTCTAATTTAAAAACGTTCACTTGTGATCAAATGACATGCTTTAGCCCTTCCACAGAGTGTCACTCCATAGATAGCTCATTAGCGAGATAGATAGGTGCAAAGAACTAAAGATATGTAAAATGATCAAAATATTAAATTAAATACATAACAACCTAATCCAGATGCATAAAATCATTGGAATATTAATCCCTCAAGGTATTAGGGAAGAATTAGTCATACAAAATAGAATGGAAGTCCCTCAAAACCATATCCTGATACCGATCTTCCTAGTTCTAGACAACCCACCAACGCTTTGTGCCTCCCCAAAGAATATACATCGTGAGCTCGAACCTCCTTTTTGGAGGCATATCTGGGTGATTGAAGATAGAAAAGTTCATCTCAAGACAAATATAAACAACCTAGGGGACACCATCCCCCAAAAAAGTGGGTGGATACTGCTATTGGATCTCACATGTCAACTCTTCCATAGATGAGGCAAGCCATTGGTCTCCCTAAATAGGCTGCATAAAGTGTAAGAAACCTTCTTGAAACTGGGTATTAACACCCATATCTGGTATAACTGGTGATGCTACAAGAGAAAATACTAGATGTTCTACTGGTGGCCTAGGGACCACCACCTCCAAAGAATAGTCATCATAACCTTCAGGGTGCACAAATGGAGGCCATCATGGTGGCAGGTCTCTAAAAATTCCAAGAAAACACCTCAAACAATATTTGGTAATGAAAATATCATAGTTATAAGAATAGGACAGGTGCAAGCCTTCCTATATACGAGTCACACCCCTTCTACCTGCTTCTAGAGAAATGTCTAGGATACATAAGTATCACAAGAATCCAACAGATACTCCCTACTACCCACTACTAAGGTCGGCTTAGGATCAAGTTATCTTCTATAAGTTATGGGTCCTGATATACAGAGTTTAAATTGAATGTTACATAGGAAATATCCTTTAAGTTGTAATTGGAATCTCCATTTAACGATGACCTTTTCATTTCAGAATTTAAAGTCATTTAAATTTTTATTTATTTATATTACAATTTTTTTTAAATGTTTGAATTATATATATCAACATTTGAAATTTATAAAGACCCATACACTTTATAAATTAGACTATGGATTCAATTTAATCACTACCATAAACACTTTCCATCTCATTCAAACAATGGTCCATGAATCAAGCGTCCATATTTGACTACTTAAGGTGTCTTTTTCAATCTTTTCATGAAAAAACTATTAGGTTGATGTAAAAACTTTAAGTAACCAATTATTTTTCTCAGTAACCTATAAGAAATTTTAGTAAGAGAAAAATTATATCTCACAAGGCACAAATATAATAAATTTCATGCTACCAAGAAATGTATCCTATATGACATGGCATATACATGACATGTGAAATTCCTACCTACCTAAAATGATCCATGAGACCAATATCTACATTCCATACCTAGCCAAGGGAAAAATCCAAATCACAATCAACATCACATATCACATGCATCACCCAATGGTGAAATTTGATCAATAGTTATAAGTAAAAACCATCACATAATATCCTATTCCTAGGTAATTTGGTTTTCCCCTGTATGTAGGTTATCCACTCCCAGGCACAAGTCATTTCAAAATTTCGAATCTTTTCTAGTCTCTTTTATATCAGTCATCAAATATAAAGATAAATAGAAAATAAAAACCCTATGATACCACTTTGTAACATCCTGACCCGGGAACCACTAAACAATACCCCCAAACGATGGGTCACATGGACTCAAGCATACCTCCCCATATTCAAGAGGATACCTAGTAGAAGTGAGGGTCTATGATGGCATAGTGGGGAGAATATACCCTCATGATCAAAGAAACATAGTGGTATCATAAATGAATAAAATGTGAGACCATAATATCAACTAACAAAAAATATAAATCATCAAGATGATAGTAATAATAATCAAGTAAACAGAATCATCATATAAAAATGATAAGTATGTCATAAAGCTACAAAAGAATACATGAAATACATGACAGCATGTATCCTTTACAATACATGTATAAAAAGTACAAAAAGACCAAAATACTATCTCCATATAGCATCAAGATCCCTGGATCGATCCTGTGATCCCATGATCTTATGCCACAATCAATCAAGCTTCATCAAGTAGGAGTTTTACTCGGTCCCTACCTACAACCATGAAGTATTTATGGGTACCAAATGGTAGCCCGAAAAAGGTGTGAGATAACACTCAGTAAGACACCACTAACAGTGTCTTTAACAATTATATTACATGTATATAATATGAAGCAGTGTGCATGAATAATAGGAATTAAAGTGATAAAAATAAAAGTGATACTGTCTAATATACCAATCTCACTATGATGAAGAAGCCATAAAATAAGGTATATCTATAAAATAAATTGAATCTTCTTCCATTACCTACTTTGAGTAATCAAGTATCAAACCTACATGTGCTAGGACCCAATGTCAATGAACATGGCATACTCTTCGATTCCATGGAGATCATCCATAGAAAACTCAATAAAGAATTTTTTGGAACCCAAGGATCATGTCCATGTTGGTCCGAGAAAGTCAGATCCAAGGTGTAGAATAGACCAAGGCATCCAAAAGATATAAAAGTTTCTCATTGGTGACATACCTCAAATCCCCCTTATCAGTGACACACCGTGAGTTCCCACATTAGTGCTATACCATGTGTCCCACATCGATACAATACCATGTGCCCCACATCAGCACCATACCGTGCCATCATCATCATCATTATTTATATAAGGAAACAAGGGGCACACCAGTGCCTATTCCCTTTATTATTTTAAATCATCATAACCATTTCATAAACTATTTCATAATCATATGCAAAACAAGGGATTATCCATTCCATTCCTCTCTTATATAATGAAAAGGTGTTTTAAGGAGCTTACAACCTTTAACAACCACTTTATTCTCATATTCAACTCCTAGTAATGAAAATAAAGCTCAACTCACCCAAATGGTGTCATATTCATGGACAAGGGAAAGAACCCACCTCATGGGTGGTTCGGGTTGAGGTCAACAACCTCCAAACTTGTAAAAGGGTTTTATGGAATTTCTTAAAAATTAATTTAAAATTTTATTAAAGGGATTATTAATTTAGGAATAAACCCCTAGAGGGTCTAGCATGTATCACAATAGAAACAAGGTATAATCAACCAAGATTTGAGGGAAAAGTAGAGACCATATACCTTATTCATGTTGAGGAATACACATCTAGTCATAACATATGATTTGGTCCATAATAGAATAAAATATAAGAATAGATAAATATCATGACAATATATCATATGATTCAACATGAAAACAACATCCCATATGAAGAAAAAATCATAGGAAAGAAGGAAAATGAATGAATCTATTACTGGTGGTGATCCAACATGATGAATGATGCTCAAATCAGAGCTTGGATGGAAAAAATAACCCAAATCCTTGGTTAGGAAAACCATGGATCTCTCAAAGAGGATATGGCACTACACATTGGAAAATAGAGGGGAAAGGGGTGATAAATTATAAAGGCTTTATGGGAAAAATTTTCATTTTCTAATTTTTTAAAGGGAACATGGATTAAATGCATGGTTGGCCAAACCGCGCACCAACCGTGTGCCTTCCTCCAATCAAGGATGGTGGAACCATACATTTACAAAGAACAGTTTTACTAACAGTTCTTAGCCCATGTGCTCCCCTCTGTTGAGCCCTGCATCATCCCGCATGGTTTATCCAAGTTGTGTGGCCTCTTATTCATGGTTTTATCAAAACATGTTTCTACCCATTTCCTCCATAATTCCGAGCTTTGAGCTCCAAACAATCCCTTAACACTCTTGATTCCTTCTTTAGGAAACTAGTCACATTTATAAGGAAAAATTAGTGAATTTGAATTGGAATTTAAAAATATGCACCTCATAGAAAAACCCTGGATCATATAATGGTTGATCTTGATAGATCAATGTGGCGTGAAGAAGAGAAAAGCGACGTTCCCTTTTATAATTGAAGGGAGGTTCACTCTTGGTATTTCTTTAAATATTAAAATATAATAAATTAATTTCCTATTAAAATGATTCAAAATTGAGAGGGATTAAAAGATAAGGTAGGATGGGGTTCAAATTAAATCAACCAATAAAATTTGGATATATTTCAGTGTTATTTAAAACCCTATCTTTTTAATTAACAACTTGTTTAACCAATTTTAACCATAATTGTAGTAACATTATTTATACACTTAAAGGGTTATAATTTTGCTTATAAGATAACATTTTTTTCATAAATAGAAAATAGATAACATTTTATACTATATATTATCCAACTTTCCTTCTTTTAATATTTTTATGATTTTTAAATAATTTAATAAAATATTATTTTGATAAAATATCATTAATGCCAATTTTGACACTATTCATTTAATTTGACAAAAAATACATAAATAAAAATTATTAATTCTAATATAATCCTTTTACACATCACTAATATGTAATATTTATCTAAAAAATTCTTGGATAACTATAAATCACTCAAATTAATTATTTTATATATTTTTAAAATCATTTATTTTATATATTTATTAATTGAAGAAATACTGTATTAGCATTGAACATGATTTGACAGAAATTATTTAATCACTAAAAATTAAAAATAACTTATCATCTTGAACATAATTTCATTAAGAACAAAACAGACATTTATATTCACTCATAAATTTATTTTTTCCTTATGCGGACACATAAGAGATATTTATAACTAAGAGAGTGACAATTTGTAATTTTTTTGCTCTAAATAACATATAGGTCATTTTCATGGACAATTTTCCATTAAATAAATAAATTATGAGAGAAAGGTGGTAAGATTCTAATTTTCTTCATCGAATAAAAATTTGAATGAAAAATTTTGTCCTTAATTACTTTTTGGAAAAATACATTTTTTTGGAATAAAAATTGGATTATTCTTATACCATTCTTATAAAAATATTTAATAAATGTTAAAAAATTCTATTCAATATATAATATATACATTTTAATAAAATAATTTCCCAACAATGATTAATTTAATTTTTTAAGATAAAAATATATGCACACATACAAACATTTTTATAGAAAATCTCATTTTTTTTAAAATGATTTTTATTATTATTTATAGTAAATTGTGAACCAATGAATTCATTTTATTCATATATAGAAATATTTTTTTTCATAATTTAGTTAGTCCTATTCATACCCTTCAATCCATCAGTTAGGCGATAACTGTTACATAATAATATTTTAATAGTATATCATAGTTCTTTTAAACATTGTGTTGTGTGTATAACAAACTATCAAAAAAATAAAATTATTTAAAGGGAAATATATTCTAAAATATCTGGGTGTTATAGTAGTGAACTATATAACACAGTAAAGAAATACCCTATACATAGGGGAATATGTTCATAAGATATTATTTAATAAAAATATATAGGTTTAATATCCATTTTCAAGAACCCTTTATATATTATATATTTAAAGTCAGCAGTTAACAAAAAAAATTATTTAGCTAACCATGATTTAAAAGAGTAAAAGTGTATCCAATTGGAAACATATTTTAGTCAACATTTAAAATAAGAAATTATAATATGAAACAAAAACCAATTTATAAATCATTTTTAAAAAAGATACTTTACCAAAATTTATTTTGTCATAAACCTTTATAACCCCTTAATAAATTTTAGATGTTTTCATCTTTCTAGGTTTGGTAGAATCAAAACTATAAGGCTTTTTATGTTGAATCACTACTTTCCCCCTCAAAAAATTGGTCACCAAATATTCAGTGAAGCACTCTCTTAAACATAGGTTAAGTGTGGATCATTGAATTATAGGTCATTCAAGTTTAGGTGGGAATAAGTGATAATTATTAAAGAATATTGGTGGGAATCATGGTGTAAGAACACAATTTTTCACTCAGGTATGGATACACAAAAATT
Source organism: Viscum album (assembly GCA_963277665.1). Classification (NCBI taxonomy): domain Eukaryota; kingdom Viridiplantae; phylum Streptophyta; class Magnoliopsida; order Santalales; family Viscaceae; genus Viscum; species Viscum album. Next base: position 1,934,979,384 of record OY728128.1, read on the forward strand.
TTCAGGCTAAATATTTATTTTGGACCTAATTTGGATGCCTAATGAGTTAGTTAAGGTTACGAGGGTGTCCAGGGCTTGTTCAGAGCCTAGAACCCATCTTTTTAGAGGAAAAAGACTCTGCCCATGTCTTAGATTAAACCGTGTGGGATTTCTACATGGTTTTCCAAATCGCGTGGAAGGTGTTTTTTTAGAAAGTGGCACCTCGCACGTTTGGCACACGGTCGTGCATCCAAACTATGTGAAAACCCCTTTTTCCCAGGTAACCAGGCTTGTGCGGCGCACGGTTTGATCAAACTGTGAAGAGGAAGACTTTTCAGGAAGAACTGTCTCACACGGTTTGTGAACAATTTAACAAACTTTGCATACAAATCAAGCACAGGCTAAAAGCCTATGTAAAATGTCTGAAATTCCCTTAATGATCTATTAATCCGACCCTTACCTCCCTAATCTGAGTTTATGCGGGATTAACCTAATTCTTCCTCTTTTTGGAGATTTTTTAAGATCTAAACTTGGAATCAAGAGATATACTTCATCCAACATTCTATTGAGCTCATGTTCATCACATTGGATGTGCAATGGTAAATACTCGAGTCCTCTTTAGCCGTTATTATTCTATTTATCTCTCGAATTAGTTATCTCCATGTGATCCTTTTTCACTTTTTATTAGATCTACTCTAGTAATGACCCTCGATAAACCATTGGAAATACGGACACAGGGAATACACTAATGTAGGGACTGTCTCCTTGAGGTTGGAATTTACCCTTTTTTGTGGAATATCTATGTTCTCAAGAAGACAGGATTCAATGTCATTCTCGGGATGGGATGGTTGGTCCACTATCACACCTATGTAGGTTGTTATTGCCGAAGGGTTTCTTTGGAATCACCTGAAGGAAACCATTATATTTTCAAAGGAGAGTGGGATGTATAAGATGAGAGATCTAGAATGAAGCATCATGGGATAAGTGGAGTGACCGCCCAAATTTCAAATCATTTCATGGAGGATCAGGGTTTTCTTCAAACTGATTTCCCTCTTGTAGTTGATCATTTCAGGGAAGTCTTTCCTAATGACTTTTCTAGCTTACCTCTTAAGAGAGAGGTAGAGTTTAAAAAAGAGCTTGTTCTAGAAGTATCTCCAGTGTCCATTACTCTATAAAGGATGGAACCCACTAAGCTTCAGGATCTCAAGTGGAAGATAGAGGACTTAGAGGACAAAGGCATTATACGGCCCAGTACATACTTTTAAGGTTCACCTATGATTTTCACTGAGAAGGAGGATGGAAATCTATGTTTATGCCTGGATTAAAGAAGGTTGAACCAGCTTATAGTCAAGAACCGGTATCCACTTACTCGAATAGATGATCTCTTTGACCAGATCCGAGGCTCAAAGGTGTTCTCTCTAATTGGCCTAAGATCGAGTTATCATCAGGTGCGAGTCAAACCCTCATACATACCTCGTAAATATTTCCGTAGAAGGTATGGTCTGTATGAGTATCTTGTTATGTCGTTCAGTCTTACAAACGCACCTACTGTTTTCATGGATTTGATGAATAGTGTTTTCTATACCTACTTGGACTCTTTTTTTTTGTGGTATCTGTGGAAGAAA